>CM038215.1:233597409-234211127 GCA_021442155.1 Cymbidium sinense | reverse complement strand
GTTTAGTTAACATTTTATGAGGCGTAGGCCTTCCATGAGACTATAAAGAAATGCAAGAGTGAAGATTTAATCAAAATGTTTGAGGAATCTAAGTCTATAAATGCTCCAAACACAAGTCAGAAACTTGACTTAATGTAATTTTTTTTGAGAATTATCGATTCCTTCTCTCATTTGAGGAAAAATGAACCTATCATTGACTCTTCTAGACTTATAACCCGCCTGAAGGAGTTGCCAGCTAACACCACCGAAGCGCTTTTAAATCCATGAGTTTGGCCTTATGTATGGAATATGGATAACTTGTTGTATTTAAGAAAGAAACTAACTCACTCCCTAACCCTAAGATAATGTTTAGCATGTGTGGTGTTTATTTTCAGATTCATTTTATTGAGGGGATATCACAGATCGAGTGTACTTATTGAGATTGGGTATGACATTGAGGAATAGTATACTATCTCGAAAGATAGAAGTCACTACCTACAATGGACCTAATCACCTAATAAGGACTCTAAGGCATGATGATGGGTCAATATACTAGATTTTCCTCTACTTTACATGGATGAATAAAGTAGGGTTTATTTAAAAGGTTTTAAAGTTCTATGGGGACAAGCCCCCATTGTTAATTACATATTAAGGAAAATGAATCCATTAAAAATACTCTCGATTAAAGTAGATGATTGTTGTCTCCAAAGAATTCAAAGATATGATTATTAATAAATTGGTTATTTTTAGAAAATTAGTGGGATGGATCAAAGAAAGAGTTATTATCAAAACCAAAGGGAGAGTGGGGTGCTCATGATACTAAGCTAGTGAGCACTCCAATCTATCTTATGGTTGGGCTTTATATATTTTAAAATTGAGAGATTTATTTATTTGAGTTAAAATTTTATTAGAAATCTAGGACTTATAATTCTATACAAGATGGTGGAAATGCCTAAGAGGTGAGATTTATGCTAGTAGCCCCAAAGGAAACATCAACCTTGATCCTAAATCTAGGGACCTTTTTGAGTGCCAAAGCATGACCTAAATCTAAGGAAAATGGGTATATGGTTTACCTCCATAAGAGAGTAAACCACCATTGCTTATTAGCACTGGAATGACACTAACTCCTACTTTAAATCCATGTAGGCATATGCTTTTGCAAGATGGTTAGGTTGTTATTATTTAGAAATGAAATTAAGTCCTTAAACCACTCCCTAAGACTAGAGCATGAGGGGTATGAATAATGACTTAAATCTAATACAAATTTTTATCAAATTTTATTTAATTTAAACTCTTTATTTTAATGCAGACTATAGGATTTTGTATGCCTAAATGCATGAGAAGTTTTTTATGGGCCAAATCAAAAGGAAAGAGGTGCTCTTCCATCATAAGCTCTTAAAGGTTGCATTCTATAGATGGAAGCCCTCTAATCAAGTGAAATAAGATGATATGCATATTAAACATACAACATCCTAAGGGTTTACTAAATATTTTTTATTACCTTGATTTAATACCTAATATTTAGGTAAGGTTATGAGTTATTTTAAGAGTTTAGTTATGAGTTGTTAATGGGATAGAAAATTTATTTTTTATCCTAGGAATATAATCGCATCCAGGCCATACAACAATCACCAATCATAAATAAACTATGAAAAGACATGCTTTTCTAATGCACAAGCTAAAATAAAATATCAAATAATTTTATAAAACTATCACAAAAGAATAAAAGGTTGATGCGTTAAGTTGCCTGCAACCTTATAAAATATTGAGTGAATGGGGAGCTTCATTCTTCATTCTTCATTTCTTCATTTATTTCATTTGCTTGGATGCTTGGGATATACTCATCCCTAATCCCCATAATCATCCAATCCTGCAAAATTACATTAAAAGAAGAAAAGTAAATCTAGCTACACCTGCAAAATAAAATTAAACACCATACAGCGATATATGAATAATTTGGACTTAGCACCCACACATGGGTAAGTCCACTTTGTCCTAACTTGGGTTATGCTTAGGGGCTAAGCAACATAAAAAAAACATTTATATTTTTTTTAACAACCCCTTAAGCACAACACCATGTAGAAAGCATAATTAGGCTAATATCATAACATCTACTATGACATACACCCTAACATCCGTCTAAAATAATACATCACAAAATAAGCATACATCAAACCATACACAGCCTTAACATAAAGCTAAAAGTTATGACTTAGTCTAATGTGTATGTGTTAAAGTTTGTGTGGTATGTCCTAACTAGGCTTTAGAGTTGTAATTTGCTAAGTGTGAGGGATTTAATTTATAAGGGGTTGATTTCTCTTTAAGTGATTTAATTGATTTTTTAAGATTTTTTAGTATTTTTTTTTTTTTGTTTCATATTAACAACTAAGTGTTATAAAGAGAAAAGAGAGAATCTCTCTTTCATCCCTACCTTAAGTCATTTCTAAAACAAGTTAATTAATCAATTTCCTTTAGTGAATGGCTTATTATATGTTTTAGTCAATCGTAAGTTTAAGTTCACTCTAAATGACCTTATTCAATAAGAAAGACATCTTAAGATTAATTAAAATGAATTACTATCACATAACACATGTTTATTCATTTCTTTCCATCATATATAACATGTATATGATTAAATCCTAAGCATACCTATGCATATAATGTAACTTAGCACACTTAAATGATGAATGCAAAGTATGTTTGGAATTTAAATATTTCATTTGATTGAATTATGAATGCATGTCTTTTTAATAGAAAACAAGATTTTTCATCCATTAGCTAGATACACATTCACATGTATAAAAGTTTTAAGTGAGTACACCATTGTTCTACAACAAGGGCATAAGGTACAAGACACTTAGGGCTACTTAAAGCCTCTCATAGCCAGATGTCTAGACTAATATATCATTTTTCTTAGATACATGTAGATGTATAAGCAACTACAAGGATAAAAAAAACCCATGCAAAAGTTGTATTTGATTTGTTTGATTATGATTCTTATTCATTGGTCATCACACATACATATGTATAAGAGTTTTAAGTGAGTTCAACATCATTGTTATTATTCTAGGCGTGGGTATGATACTTAGTACTTAAAGCCTCATACCGGGGTCGAATATATAACTTTTCTCAAATACATATGAATGTACAAAAAAAAGAACCACAAGAATAAGAAGTCATGCAAAAAGTTATATGATTTGATTATATGATTTATGATTCTTATTCATTACATCACACATACATATGTATAGTTTTAAGTGAATTATGCCATTGTCTACAAATAAAATGATACTTAGGGACACTTAAAAGTCACATTGTGACTAATAACTTTTCTATGATACATATGAATGTACAAAAAGAACCATAAGAATAAGAAGTCATGAAAATATATATTGATTTGATTATATGATTTACATATATGTGAAATTCTTTACATCTTAACATGATGTATAGATTTAGGCAAATGTTTGTTCTTTTCAAATGAACTATACATTTGTATATATGTAATAGTAATAAGGAAAGAGAACTTCATATTGCATATCTTATAACATCAACACATACAAACATATATACTTATAATTAGAAATATATATTCTAATTATTTATGGGCTTTTAAATAACATTTGATTTAATGTAATAAAAGAAACCTATTTGATTTATCAACATGCAACTTGACATAAAAGAAACCATTTCATTTAGTTAATTTTAAAAGAAATGAATGCTTGATTACATATGGCAAGCAACATTTAACATGATTAGAAAGAAATAAAATAACACAAGCATTTGATTTCATTCAAATTCAACTAAGCCCTAAAGACATTCATACTAAATAAGGTTATTTAAAATAAACCAAAGTTCTTTTATGTCATTTCATTTTTGAGTTTGATTTGATTCAAGAAATGTGAAAGAGGTTTGCTGGTCTTAATCCCATTCCCCATGTGTGTGTTAATTTTGGTTCAAGGAAGAAATAATTAAGTTGATTTTGTGATTTAATTAGGTTAGGGTATGAATTAAGTGGATTAATTAACCCTTACTACATCACCTTAAGTTAATTAACTAATAATGAGCCAATATGATATGCAACCACATGAAAAGTAAATTTGTAATGCTCTAAGAAATGAAAGGCCTGCAATTGGCTTAATAGTTAATTAGGCTTAAGGATCTCACTTAACTACTTTTATGGTTTTCTCACATGTGAGCCAACCATAATTTCATCATCTCTCACTTTGGGTCATTGGAGGCCCAAGAGCTACCAAGATTAAATTAGAGAAATAGATTCAATTGAATTAATTAAGTTTATTAATTAGTTGATTAAACCTTGATTTGATTGAAAAAATGAGATGGGCTTAGAAAGAGACAAAGAAGAGAGCCTAAGTCTCAATCCCTAAATCCTTTCAATTAGTTAATTGAGGTTCAAGTATGATTTGAATTTTGATTAATCTTGTTGATTAATTAATTAATGTTAATTAATTAATTATTTAAAGGGATTAGAGAAACTAAGAAAATATTAAAAGAGGGAGTCCCAATCCATTTCCTTGGACTTCAACATTAATAGAGGTCAATAAGCTTATTTGATTGATTAATTTACTGTTCATTTACTTAATTATCACTATTTACATTAAGAAAGTGATTAAGGCTTAATCCATTAGTTTTTCTAATTAAGCAACTAATAAAATTTGAGAAAATTGGAGGAGGCAGAGGTCATCCCCCTAAATATGCATAGAAATTTGGGATTAATTGGATGGTTAATTATTAAACCAATTATATTTTTGTTAAACCTTAATAGGCCAAATTTTTCCATGATCTAGCTCATGATTAAACAATGTCATCCATCACCATTGATCGAGCTCAAGTGGATGGAGATAAAATCCACATCTTAGGAAGCTTAACAATCCCAATGGTGGAAAATGTGACATGAATTTCTTTCACAAAGGTAAACTATTTTCATTCAAGATTCATTTCAATGCCATACTTCTTTGGAGCTTATGGCATTTATTCCATGATTGAGAAGCTTCATTTGGTAGAAACAAAATGTTGTCATGAGACATGATTTGAGCAGTTTGGTCGAAAAGATAATCCACTAGATGGGTGGTGGGCTTGATCAAACTCTACTCTCGCCATGGGAAGCATGGGAAATCGTTCTCTGCGTTTGGCTCAAGGTGTGTGCAAAGTTAATTACACTTTGGTGGAGATTTGAGCAAATGGGAGTTCAAGGTGGCCTCTTATTTAGTTTTGCATAAACCAATGATTTTGGGAGGTTGGAAAGCTTGGAAATGGCTGGGATTCTCTCCTTGGCTTGATGAATCAAGTGTGGTGTGTGGTTTGAGTGAGAATGAGGTATGCCCACTCATTCCTTGGATCAAACGGTCACGACTTGTTTGGCTTTTCCTTGATCAATTGGCTACATCAGAGGCTAATGGAGGTCCTTGGGTGCATGATGTGGCTCAATTTGGTTGGGTGAGGGTGTGGAGGTGGCTTCCAAGGGAGTGGTGGGTGTCATATGGTTATTTGAAAAGATCCAATGGGGATGGGAAGGTGATTTCACCTCCCCATGGATCATGGCTGACCCAACCACCTTTGGGTAAGGTCAGCCATGGTCCAAGGTGCTAAGTTATGATTGATGTGAGTGGCTGGGAGAAAATGACATAATGAATGTGTTTACTCATGATGTCCTAAACCCAAGGATAGTCATTTAGCTATGGGTTTGATTTGGGTGGGGAAATGGGTTAAAGTTGGTTAGCCCAAATTTCAAGTGGTTTGAGTTATTTGATTTGATTTGATGACCTATTTAGGTCAAATTGGGTTAGGGTCAAGTTGACCAATTGATCAAAGGTGAAAAATTGGGTAAAGTTCACATGACCAATTTAGTGTATTTGTGTCATTGGTTTGGTTCAATTTGCTTTGGATTTGATTATGGTTCATTTGGGTTCATATATGTCAAATGGGTCAAGTTGACCAATTTGATTTGACCAAATTTGGTTGGGTTAGATGTTGAGTCAAGTTGGCTAATTGAAATGATTGGCTTTAGTTTGGTTTAATTTTATTCAATTTAGATTTTGGCTAATTTGACCCTTTAGGTCAATTTGGGCTAGGTTGGGTCAAGTTGACCAATTGGTCAACTTGGGCTCAATTATGGCTTTGGTCAAGTTCAATAAGTGATTTGGAATGAACTTGAGCCATTGGTTGCAATCAATTTGGATCAAATCATGATTTGACCATTTTAGGCCAATTTGGGTCAACTTGGGTCAAATAATTAGCTTGGTTTGGCTCAAGTGAAGGTTTGGTCATGTTCAATCATTGATTATGAGTTGGTTTGAATCAATTTGGGCATATGGTGGATTTTGGCTAGTTTGGGTTTCATTTGGGCTAAGTGTTGACTTGGTCAAATGGCTAGGTTGACTTGGTTTGATTCAAGGCAATTGATTAACCTAGGATGATTGTTGATCATGTTGTGAGGTTTGGATGGGCTTAAGTTCAATCCTTTGGGTTGGATTAGAACTTGGCTCAAAAAATATCTTTAGGTCACTTTGGGTCAAGTGAGCCTAAATGGTTAGCTTGATCATGGCTTGATTCAAGTTTAGTTGAACTCAAACATAAGCATGATTGAAATATAAATCCAATTGCAAGTGGTTTGGAGCCAAATGGGTTTTGGTTCATGATAATTTCAAGTCAAAAGGTAACTTGATTTGGGTTTGGTTTAATGTGATGGTTTATGTTTATATGGGTCAATGATGTAGGAATGATTGAATCATGAAGGAATCCATGAGTTTTGAATTGATTTGGGTATCATTTAGCCAAGTTCAAGAACAAGCTAAAGCTAAAATTGAATTTTGATTTGATTTGGGTTTTAATCATTTGGAGTTTAAATTAATTTATGATTTGGAATTTGGATTTAGTTTGAATTGGGTGATAATGAGAAAATCAATTGGCTTGGGATCGATTTGAATTTGATTAAGGCTTAGTCCATAAGATAAAATGAAAAGGCTTAGGAAGGGATTTGGAGTTTGAATTTCACCATGGGTTTCAATCATTTGATAGTTGGAATTTAATTTTGGAATTTGGATTTGAATTTGAGGTTTGGTTTAGAAGAAGGAAGCAAGGATTTGGGTTTAAGGTATAGGGTAGGAAAGTCCTCCTAAATCCCTAAGGCACAACTTATTCATATGGCCAACTCTTCTAAGTCTCTAAGGTTAGGTTAAGTGTTCACCTAATCACTAGAAGTATTTTAAGACTAAGGAACTCTTAGAGTCTATAGAGTCGATCTATGGTGAGGAAGTTGAGAGCTCACTCAAAAGTGAGGTCAACAAAAAGTAGGGTGTGGATTGACAAGGCACACCACATATTGTTGACGAGATGATCAACAATGTAAGGATCATAAACACTAACAAAATGATCTACCCCTAGATGTGTACATAATCAAGATCTTAATGCAAACTTAACTTATGCCGGGCATAAGAGAAGAAATGATCCACTGAGGGATCAAGTATGTGAACCTTCCACTAGGGAAGCAGGTTCAGGTTATCCACTAGGGATAAGGAGTTTGGATTTGAATGCAAGATGTATTTTGGGTAGAGTATCCACTGGGGATTAGAATGTATAACCCACCGGGGATAGAGGTTTGATTTAATTTCTGTCTCATTAGGGAGAAATTTGATTTGAGTTAATTGGTGGGGCATCCACTGAAGGATGAAAGTTTGATTTGATTTGTTGATTTATGATTTGAAGCTCCAGGGAGAGCGATTTGGTTTTGAGCACACATTTTGGAGATAAGCTCCATAGATAAGGTGAATGAACCTTCCACTTGGAAGCGTTTAGATTATCCACAGGAGGAAGAATTTGGCTTTGAAGCACCTGAGATGTGGGCTTTGATCTGCTGGGATATAAATTTAATTTGGACTTTGCTAGAGGGAGGATGATGAATTTGATGAGATGGACCCTATTGCGATGGATCCACTAAGGCTATGCTGCTATCTTAGATTTACAAATCAAAGGGATAGTCTATGAGGTAGAGCTAACCAACCTAAGGGTGCCTTTTGGTGCAATGGTTAGGAAGAAAGTGAGGACTCACATCCTCATAACAAGGACCACTAGGGTGATCTGTGGATGCAATAAATCAAACGACCTAAAGCGACTCTTGAGTGAATATCTTGGGGGACTTATATCATTTAGTAGTCATATAATGTCATTTATTTGATTTATTTTAATTTGATGGATCCCATTGTGTGATGGATCCACTAAGAAGGGGATAATATCAGACATCTTAGATTTACAAATCCAAAGGGATAGTCTTCTACGTGGGGTAGCTAACCAACTAGGGTGCTTTTGTGTATGTGGTCAAGTTAGGAAGAAAGTGGACTCACATCCTACACAAGGAACCACTAGGTGTGATTGATAACTGATTGAACTCAACCTAAGGGAGACTTGAGAGAATGACAGGGACTTATCTAACTCAAAGTAGTTAGGAGATTCCTATAGGGAGTTTTCTTGACAAAAGATAGGATGCTACTTGGGAAAGGAGGGGAATTCTAATCACAAGTGAAGATATATTTTATTTATTTTATGTTTATCATGGACCCTATTGGTTTGAGGGACCATCTTGAGAAGGAGCTTATATTAGCTAGTCTTATCTTACTGGGCCAAGGGAGAATGCATATCAGAGACAAATTCTCCAACCATGGGGTGGCTACTAGAAGAGAACTCAATCCAAGAGTAATTGGGGTAGTATCTAAATGGGTGCTAAGGATGATCCAAATAGAGTGCCCAGGGGAGGTGCCAGGGCATTATCCAAAACCGTAAAGAAAGCCGGTACTTAAGGAGAAAGCAGGGACTCACATCAAGAGTGGTGTATCCATAGTGGGTCATCGACATGGCGATAACCAACCAACCTAAAGTGCCATTTAGTTTGATGTCTAGAAAGCGTGTAGATACATATCTCTAAAGTGAATTGATCGTTGGATAGTCTATCTTCGGCAGCTATGACCTGGGTCTACTAAAGGAAATTCCATGTGGACTAAACCCAAGCTTGAAGTAGTCGAGGAAAAGAGCCACTGGGGACTTACCTAAACCTCAAACTGACCTAGTCGGGTGCATGATGGCTAGTTCAAGAAGAAAGCATGTAGGCTTACATCCTCTTAAACAAGTCAACATGGGTAGCTTTTGTGATGAAGCCTACCAAACGACAAAAGGCTCATTGGTTTTTAGTGGTCAAATCAAGATGAAAGTGCAGGGATTCACATCCACCAGATAAGTGACCACTAGGGTGACATACTAACAAGGTAGCATATCGGCCTGACCTAGAGCAGCTAATGAGTGAGTGCCATAGGGGGCTTGCTCCCAAATCAAAAAGCTTAGACAAAGATATGTTCATTTGTGTTGTGAAGAGGGAATAGGATGCCACTTGGGTTCTCTTACACCTACCCTAAACATGTTGAAATGTGACTCCAACAAGAAAGGATGTCGCTTGGGTTCTCTCACACCTAACTTAGTTGTACTAGTCAAACTAGGATGTCTCTTAGGTTTTCTTACACCTAATCTAGTAGCACTAGAGGATTGTGTGTAGTTTGTGTTTATGTTGTGGAGGAATAGGATCCTGCTTGGGTTCTCTTACACCTACCCTAAACACATTGTGGCATATTCACAAGCGAAAGAAATTTCTAACACATAAGAGATGGAATTTAATATGAAAAGAAGTTTATTGATGATTATTTTTAAACAAGATTTATGGATAGTATTTCTTTAGGTAAAGCCCATTGATTGAAAGCATCGGGTGCTCTCCTTTATAATTTAGAAGTTGATAAGATCCTCTTAGGCAGGCCTTCTCTCAGAGGGCCTTCCCTATTGGGTTCAAACTTGCTCCCATCTTTTGACAATAATTGGTCTCCTTAGAACTAAAATAAGCTCTCTCCTACTTGAAAAGCTCTAAGGTAGACCAGCTTGTTGTGAGCTTGAATCATTTTGGCTTTGTCTAGCATGCACAGGAGGTCTCTCCTCCAAACCTTGAGCTCTTCCAATGACTTGTTATACTCATTGATTTTACTACCCATATATCCTTAATGATGGGAGTTGGACTTCTAATGGTAGAATGGCTTGACCCATACACTAAGGAGAATGGGTAGATTGAGTTGGAGTTCTATGTATGGTAGGCCAAGGCTTCAACTAACTACTTATGCCATTGTCAAGTGTCTTCTTCAATATGGATGAGAGTCTTGTTGAATGCTTTTTGCTAGACCATTTTCCCTCGTAGTAGATGGTAGAATATCTCCAATCTATGTTGTGTCTGGGCAAAAAATTGATTTTAGTGCTCTTGAATGCGGTACCATTATTGAATATGAGGCACCCATTTATATGATATGGCTAGAATGAATGACCCCTGGAAGAAGGAGGATCGGTCGGACCCAATATGTCAATACCCAACACTCAAATGGCCATGAGGCCAATGTAATGTAGAATGTTGGGTGGTTGATTGATGCACACCATGCACTGACAGCATCTCCTTGTCCATGCTGATGATCATTAAGGCTAGTATCCTAGTCTTTTGATCTTGGCTTTCATCTTGAACGGATTGATATACATAATCTTGAGTGTACCTACATGATCTTACGGGCTTCATGTTTGTCCGGACAACATAACCACATATGATCAAAAGATCATGTATAAGGTTCATCCGAGCGTAGGAAAGGGCTCTCTTCTTCACGGTGCTAATGATTTCTCTTGAGGTAGTTTGCCTATATTTAGATAATCCATGAATGGTTGCCTCCAATCGACTCCTTGTCCTTTTGGCTGAAACCTCCCTTCAAGAGAATCTCGATGAGTTTAGCATCAATAAGGATAAGACTTGTCTATTTTAGATCCTTATTGGAATGGACTCATCTTTCAAACATGCCAACTCTTTGGCAAGTTTGGCCAATGCATCTACTACTGCGTTATCTCCTCGAGGAATCTTGTAGATGATAACCTTTGGGATTTAGGCCAACAACTCCATGGTGTACTTGTGGTAATGATGGAGCTTTAGAACTTGTACCAATGATTTGGTTGATGATGCAGAATCACGAAGATGTTGATGTTAATGCAAGTGTAATGATTAACTCACCACAATGAGTCCGATTGTTTTCTCACCTCACGCCTTTCCCTAAAGAGATGGTTCTTCTCCTTTTTGAAAGCCACACCATCAAAATACATCTCCAGTGGTGAATGCTAGTGTCCCCTAAGTTCATGATTTGTCATCGGGGAGGTCACTAAGCGGAATTCAAGAAGTGTGTGTTTTAAGAAATCCACTAGTGTTTGTCCTTTCATCGCACTGAAAGTGATATCAAACTGTGATAAAATCATGGACCAACGCACCAATCATTCAGATAGCATCACCTATGTCATGAGATACTACAGTGGATTGATCAGAGAGATCAGATTCATATTATGAGAAAGCATGTAGTTTTTTGGATGCAAAGATTAAAGCTAGGATGCTTCTCAATAGGTGTAGTTTGCCTGAGGGATTAGACAATGGCGAGTAGTAGAGCATTTTCTTTCCTTCATCATTGGTTTGAGCCAACAAAGCACCAAGGGAGTCATCTAATGTAGCGTGTAGGATCAACTTGCTGAGATAGGGTGCTAGAATTGGTGACATCATCAGGTAGTGCTTAATGTCTTCGAAGGCATGCTGATACTTGTCATCCCACTTGAACTTGGCATCCTTTGTGACAAGTGCTGAGAATGGATGGAATATTCTTGATAAGTTGGATATGAAGCATCTTAGATACGCCAACCGCCCATGAAATGATCTGAGTTCAGTTAGACTTTTAAGGGATGGCATTTCTAAGATAACCTTAATCTGCTCTAGATCAATCTCTATTCCCCAGTGTCAGACAATAAACCCAAGGAATTTCTTTGAAGCTACTCTGAATGCACACTTCAGTGGATTCATTTTGAGGTTAAATTACCTTAACCATTCGAAAACTAATCTCAAATAAAAGAGATGATCTTCCTTGTCTTTGCTTTTGACTACTAGATCATCAACATAACATTGAACTTAATGATGATGAGCTCGTTGAAGATCCAAGTCATATCTGGTATGTAGCATTTTAAGGAAAGGCATGACCTATAATAATAGATTCGATCGGGGTTCAAAAGTAGTGTTTCTTTCATCCTCGAGGGCCATCTTGATTTGGTTGTAGCTATGAGCCATCCATGAAAGAGAATCTACATGAGATGAGGCAATGTCCACCATTAATTCTATAGAAGTGGAAATTCATCCTTAGGACATGCCTTATTTAGATCCTAAAATCACATATGCAAATTTGGCCATTCTTTTTCTTAATGGATGACGCCAACCGGGTAGATATTTTTCTTCCCGATAAACATCTGATTAGTTTCTTGATTTCAGAAGTGACATGCTATTCAATGCTTAATCGTATGTGTCTAGGAGCTCACTTGATAGGGTTAGCATTAGGTTCTATTGCTAGTTTATGGACTGCTATGTTAAGAGATAAATCAAGCATTTCTTCATAACTCCATGCAAAATAATCCATAAACTAAGCTATTAGCCTAACTAAGTCATTGATTTCTTCTTCATTCAACAAGGAACTGATGTATATCAGACATGGATTATCTTTGGTTCCCAAGTTGATTTCTTTGATCTCGTCGATAGTTGATATAATCTTTTCTTCAAACTCTGGCAGTGCATTTCTGACTTCAGGATCATTTGGGTCATCTGAAGTTTCTAAACATACCTCTTCATAAGAGTTAGCATGATTTGAGAAGAACCTATTAGACCCCAAATGAGTGGTGATGACTAAGCAATGGTTGTCATCATCGACTAGACCCACTATGTCGAATCCTAGTCCTGGTCTTGATTGAGAATATCTGCTTTGGTTGTCCCATAACCTTTCAAAGTAATTCTACTTGGGTTTAGGCCAAGTATGCGGGATTAATCCATTCTTTGCTAAGTTAAGAACACAAGGTGAATACCAATCAAATGGAAATTGTATTAAATATTTATATGAATAATACTCAAGTTCTACATCAGCTTCTTAACTTGAGGATGATGCTCCCAACAAAAATCTTTTTGGATTGACATATGTGGATGACTTAGGGGCTTACTTAACTACCAAACCTTCAACTTTTTGGGGAGAAAGTGAGGTTAGAACTAAAGTTCCCAATTATTGTCTAAATGTTCTACATAATAGTGATTTAGATACATTCATGCTTTGCTTGGAGGCCTGGTCTTCATCACTATTTGGCTCGAATGTCACCTCCAAAGGGACAGAGGGTTGGTGGCATGCTAACCATATAGCACTCATCCTCCAAAGTGGACTCTAAGTCTATGTGGATAGCGAGGGTACTCCTGTGAGTCAGAACATGGCTCCTATTGGGTGGCCAATAGGGAGGAGGTCTTCCACCTCTAGAACTATCTATGGATTTGCATCTACCTCTACCTGGTGGGGGTCAAGTCATCCTACCCATGTGTTTGTATGGAGCAATGAAGTGTGGGTGGAATCCAATATCTAGCTCTACTTCTTCCTCGGTGTCTGATTCTCACTCACTTGTATTTTCTTTTTCTTTTACTTTTTTTCTTTTTCTTTATCTTTTTCTTCTTTATCTTTTATTTCTTTTTCTATTATTTCTTTTTCTTTTGTTTCTTTTTCTTTTATTTTAAACTTTCACCAAGTTCATGAGATTAGAATTTTTGATTTGGAGGAAGATAGTAGGCTCTGTCCTCATATATCTCGACCTCTCTAACTGAGAATGGCTTCAAGTCTCCTCTCACACAATACTTGATTCCACCTCTTTGGAACTTGATGAACTAATGTAAAAAGGTTGGAACTGTGTTGTTTCCATGTATCCAAGGCCTACTAAGCAAAGCAATGAAATATGTATCTGAATTGATTATGTATAACTTGGCTTCTATCTTCCAGTCATCTATCTCCAATGGCAACACTATAGAGTTTAAAGCCCTCTCACCATGTTCATTGAATCCTCTCAACATCATTTGATCTCATTGGAGTTCGACGATGTCAATCCTTAAGTAGGAAAGGGTCTTTAGACTCATAATATTTACTGAGCACCTGGATTAACGAACACCCTGGAGAGTCTGAATCTACCCATGTCCACTATGATATAGAAGGGATGGTTGTGCTCTATTGTTCCCAAAAGAAGGTCTTCATCAGTGAATGTATCTCCACGAGCATCTTTTCAATAACATGCCTCCTCTTCAAAAGTAGTCAGTTGAGCTAAGCATATTCCAGGATCAAGAAGGGCTTTATTCAATGACTCCCTCATCTCTTTGGATAAAAAGGGCATCATATATGCTTAGTTTAGCTGACAACTTTCTCAGGTGAGCGAGGACATTGTAGTCAACTTTGGGTTGGTCCTCCACAAGCATATCCATAGGTGGAGCATCTTGGAGGGGCTTCTTGATCACTAGAACCAATGACTTGTTTACCCTTATCCTGAGGTGCTACCCTAGGAGGTAGAACTTTGCCACTATGGAGGTTGACTTCAATGACTTCATGAGATGGTTTAGTGGAAAGTTATTCCTGCTCATCAGGTTCACCTACAACTTCTCCTATGGGATCATCAAAGCCAAATGACTCCAAATCAATCTCAATGGGCAAACTCAAATGATTCAGGAATGGAAAATCCATCTCTAAATCAAAAGAGAAATGATCAAAACTAGAGTTATTATTTATTATTGTGACTTTGAGAGTTTTGAGAAATAAAATCTAGAATCAATGGGCAAGATGTTGAAAGCTTTCATTTCTTAGATTTGGATGGAGGTACAAAATAAAATCAAGTAAAGTAAGTGAGGATTTGGCTTTTATACATGCAGAAGAAGAGAGCTAGAGGGCTGTAGCTACAGTGGAAGGAGTGCTTGGACCAATGGTGGTTTACTGTGCTATCTAGAGTGGAGGCTCACTACTACTGCTTCTACCTCCTTCAAGTTGTCCTTAGCAACTTGCAAACCTTCTTAGTTGGAGGTTTGAGCTACTTGCACTACAAAGTAACTTTGATCTTAATAATTTTCTTGGAGGTTGGGATAGGGAGATATCCTAACCTTCCTCTATCTTAAGAAGATCGCTTGTATCCCCAAGGATTATCTTAATAGAATTATAGAGTTATTCTAGTAGGTATTCGTTAGGGATGATAATGGCACCTGACTTGTAGCCACGCTCAAGCTAGTCCTTAAAGGTAAACTAATCTTTTAAGACATGACCTAGCATGCGGTGGTAGGGGCAATAGTTTGGATCATGATTCTTGCCCACTTCCTCCATCATCCTAAGCTATGGTAACTGAAAATCAAGCTTTTTTAAGAGATTCTTAAAGATTTTCTTGACTACCTCCCTCTTGAATGAATATGGTTTATTCAATTTGTTGATAAGAGTAGTTAAATAATAGCTACCTGATGGCAGGTAGGAATACTGCTGCTGATGAGGATACTGCTGAGGGGGTGACGGTGGAGGCTATTGTGGCAACTCTGGTGGATGGTATGATGGTTGAGGTGGAGGAAAAGGAGGTGGTAGAGGAGACTATTGAGCTTGAGGCCTGTCTAACTGAACCATAGCTGGTTGTTTCCCCTTATCAACTATTATGACTGCCCCTAGCTTCTTCTCAAATGCCTTTTGAGGTTTGGGTTTGGTTGATTGGTCATGACAAGGCAATTGTCTAGCTTCCTCTTATAGATTAGCTGCCTTGATGATTAGCTTCTCAAAGATTTTGATTGTAAATCCCTTAAGCATGAAAGTGACTGGGTTATGGATATTCTTCAAGAGAATCTCAATGGCGTGTTGTTCGGACAGTTGTGGTTCACATTTCATATTCAAGTTTCTCCACATAAGAATGTAATCAGCAAAGGACTCATTTGGATTTTGCTTGGTCACAATGATCCATAGTAACCCTTTACTGAGCTCTAGCAAACCTCTTGATGAAGTGGTGCTCCAACTTAGTAAATGTCTTTACCGAATTATTGGGCAGTTTGACATACCAATCAAATGCAACACCCACTAGACTACTAATGAACAATCTGAAAAGAAGAGCATGGCTACCTCCGGTATTGTAACAGCTAGCCCTGAAGTGTGCAATGTGCTTGTGAGGGTTCCCACTACCATCAAAGATTTTGAAGGAAGGATACACAAAACCCTTAGGATATTAGACAACATCAAATTCCTTCGGGTAGGGTCTACCCTTTGAAACGGATGAGGCAAAATTGGGCTTGTGCCAATGCATCCCTCACTTGCTATTCTACAATATTTTTTATGTCTTTCTCATGCATGGAGGTGTTGTCCACCACCTTCCTATGCAAGCTACCACTATCTTCATCTACTAAAGAAGTGCTCTTAGGCTGATCTAGGGCATGTGCTAACTTGGGATGATCTATCTCTATTGGTATATGCTACGGGATCGAGGCTTAATTCTGAAGTGCGTGGTGGGCTACTAACAAGCCATCCATCCACTTTTCCATCTGGTTTCTCTGATCATCCTTATGTTTAAGCTACTGACAGAGGTGTTGAGTTGAATGGACAACATTGTCTTCCTCAACTACAACACCTTCCTACCTATGCTGATCTCTATGGAGGAAGCTCCTAGTGTCAACCATGAGGCCTCGATCAAATCCTCAAGAAGGCCATCCTCGTTAGGATCAAAGGCTACCCTCTTATTCTCTGAGTCTGTGAGATCATTGCCTAAGAGTTCCCTCTTTTCAGCAAAGTATTATGCTAAAATGTCTTCTAAGGAGCAATTTAACTATCTCAATAAACAACGCACGTTGGTAGAGGGACTATGCTTGATGGAATACATCTGCGCCACTAGTGCTAGCTCGAGGGTCATGCTCACTAGAAGAGATATGCTCATGACCTTCGGTGGAGTGGTGTCCACGGGAGATCTACTACCATGAGAACTATAAAACTGTCTCCTTCCCCCCTCTGCAACTTCCATTGCCACTAGCTCTGATGGTGGTGGTGGTGCACCGATGATGCAGGTTGCCTTCCCAACGAGGTAGAGGGTTAGGGGGCTCGATCTCACCTCAATAGGTGGGATGGAGGGAGATCCTGGGCATAGCGAATCACCAAGGAGAAGGTCTCTCCCGGATGGGGCTTTAGATCTTGGCAGAGTTATGGATCTGTATGCGGGTGATGGTGGATGATGAGGGGAGCGATGTGAAGGCAATACCTACTATCCCTCAATGAGAGATCTCTACCTGCGGTGGGTAGCACTGGTAAGAACAATCATGTTTGAATGATTGGCCACATGGAGGGGCGTCGAAAATCTATCGAGCAGCCTCGACTATCTAGCATATCTCACTCTCTCATATGCATAGTAGATGCTTGAGCCTCTGGCTCTCTCCTTATGATTTGACTCCCACTCTAGGATCAATGATCACAAATCAAATAAGGTACCAAACTCAGCTTCTCCAAGCTTAGGATAGTATTAAGTCAACATAGGGCCTCTGTGCTCCTATCTAGGTGTCATGGTATCTGGTGGAGGAGAAGCAACAATCCTCAATAATCTTCTCTCCATTTGATGTTGAGAGGGGGTGGAACTTGTTGCTAGTTAGAAGTGGAGAGACCTCTCAAGGAGAACCCTCTTGGCTACATGGGATGCAGCCTCAAGCTCTTTGGCTGCTCGCTCATGCTCTCGCTTAATCTTTCAATTTTTATTATGGTGTTGAGTACAAGTGAACAAGGCAGAGTGGGAATTAGTACCTACCACGTAAGTGGATGAGACTTTTTTAGAAGCTAAGATAGCCTTCCCCATCAGGGTAACCAAAGAGGAGGTAGTAGCTCTTGCTGGAGCAATGGTGGAGATAACCGATGGGTGGTGCTTTATCTCGAGCGGGTGTGGAACCACGCACCCTTCCTTCAAGGGTACTCAGAATCGAGGGCATGTCAATATGATGATAGGCTTTGCCAGCCACCTCATCCCGTGGAGTGAGGGTCACCCCCTCACAAGTAACATGATCCCTTCAAATCCTCAGAAGAAATGGTGAGTGGAATCAGTCTCAAGGCCAATCCATCAAAGGGGAAAGTGAAAAAACTTCTATGAAGCCATGTACTATGCAAAAAAACCAAATACTTGTCGCATTGTATCTTTGCATGTGTTGAAATGTAATCTGAGTCA
This sequence comes from Cymbidium sinense, assembly GCA_021442155.1. Taxonomy (NCBI): domain Eukaryota; kingdom Viridiplantae; phylum Streptophyta; class Magnoliopsida; order Asparagales; family Orchidaceae; genus Cymbidium; species Cymbidium sinense. The sequence continues at coordinate 234,193,043 of CM038215.1, read as the reverse complement.
GATTTCTACTTTTAACATTTGTCCTAGAAGAATAATATAGATTTGGAGTCCTGAACCCACACTCAATAATTCAAATATGTTAAGTGGGGTTCAGGGGATATATTTTTAAATGGAGAAGAGTCTTTGCCATTTGATTTTAATTTTGGAACCCATACTCAACCAATTTAGGTAGGTTGGGAGGGGTTCAAAAATTTAAGGAGAGATTTTTTGGAGATATTTGTATTTTGTGTATCTTGTTTGAAAATATTGATGATTTGAAAGAACCTCTACTTAGCAAATTTGAGTATGCTAAGAAGAGGTTGTGATTGTGTGTTTAAAATTTTTTGTAGAATGTCTTTGCTTGTGATGTGAAATGTTGATTTTGAAAATGGGACTTCTTACTTAACAAATTTGATATGTCAAGTAGAAGCCACATGTGTTTGATTGATGTTTGAAAATAGGACTTTCACTTAACAAATTTGGTTTGTTAAATGAAAGCCACATGTAATTGATGTATGTTTTTCTTTTCTTTGAAATGGAACTCTCACTTAACAAAATTAATATGTTCAGATTAAGCCCAAATGTGATGTGATTTATGTTTTGCTTTTCATTAAAAATGGGACTCTCACTTAGTAAATTTGGTATGTTAAGTGAAAGTCCAAATGTGTTGTGATGGATGTTTTCAAAATGGGACTCCCACTTAACAAATTTGATATGTTAAGTGCAAGTCCAAATGTGTTATGAAAATGAGGCCCTCACTTAACAAATTTGGTGTGTTAAGTGGGGAGTCAAATATGTCATGAAAATGAGATTGTCACTTAACAAATTTGATATGTTAAGTGGAATCAAATATAATTTATAAAAATAAGACTCACACTTAGAAAGTTTGACATGTTAAGTGAAAGTCAAATGTGTCATGAAAATGAGATTCTCACTTAACAATTTTAATGTGTTAAGCGAGAATCAAATGTATATGAAAGTGAGATTCTCACTTAACAACTTTGATATGTTAAGTGTAATCAAATATGACATGAAAATAAGATTTTCACTTAACAATCTGATATGTTAAGTGAGAATTAAATGTGACATGAAAATAAGATTCTCACTTAACAACTTTAACATGTTAAGTGCAATCAAATGCATATGAAAATGAGATTCTCACTTAACAACTTTGATATGTTTAAGTGGGAATCAAATGCACATAAAAATGAGATTCTCACTTAAAAAATTTGACATGTTAAGTGGGAATCAAGTGTATTTGATGTGCTCTCTTTCTTTTTGGAAAGAGAGGGGAGATCTTTGTTTGACAAATGTGGCATGTCAAATAAGATTCCAAAATAGAGGTGAAATTCATTTAACAAATCTTAAGTATGTTAAATAGATTTCAATGATATGTTTTAATGCCATGTATGTGATTTCTTGATTTTGAAAAGAGAGAAAATTCCACTCTAGCATATGTGAAATATGTTGAGTGGAGTTTCAATTTTATGTTATGATTTAAAAATAGAATCTTCATTCAACAAATTTGAGTATGTTGAATGAAGTTGGCTATTTTCAAAAAGGGAGCTTTTGGAAAGTGTCATTTTGTGAAAGAATCTATTTTCTTAAATTTTATAAGAACCTTACCTCATTAAGATAGTGGTAAGAAGGTTCTAGATTTTATCTCTCCCTTTTGATAAATTTTTTTATTATTTTTATGGGAGCCCAACAGGGGTTTCAAGACTTACACGGAGTGAGATCCTAAAATCTAAAGGATGTTGGCTAACTTTGCTTAAGAATGAAATGAGCAAAGTGACAAATAGAAGGAAATATAGTATCAAACTTACATAAAATGCAAGTCCACTATTGATGCTTAGAGACAACAATCATCTACTAGAGATAGAGAGAGGAACGATCCCCAACAGAGTCATTAGAAAAACTTGTGGTGTTTATTTTCAGATTCATTTCATTGAAGGGGGACACCACACAAATCTGAGGGTGCACATATTGAGGTGATCAGATATGACATTGAAAAATACTATACTATCTCGAAAGATAGAAGTCCCTACCCTACAATGGACCTAATCACCTAATAAGAACTCCTAAAGCATGATGGGTCTTCGAATATACCAGAGATTTTCCTCTACTTTACATAGATAAATAAAGTAAAGTTTATTTAAATTGGGTTCTAAAGTTTCATATGGCGGTGAGCCTCTATAGTTAATTACATCTTAAGGAAAATGAATCCCTTAAGAATACTCTCGATTAAAGTAGGTGATTATTGTCTCCAAAGAATTCAAAGATTGGACTATTACTAAATTGGTTGTATTTTAGAAAATCAAGTGGGATGAATCAAAAGGGAAGAGTTATTATCGAAACCAAAGGAGATGAGTAGGGAGTGCTTATGATACCAGGAAGCCTAGTGAGCACTCCAATCTATTCTATGATTGGGCTTTATATAGTTGAAATTGAGGAGATTTATTTATTTCAGATGAAATTTTATTAAAAATCTAAGACTTATAATTCCACAAAACAAAATGGTGGAAATGCTTAAGAGGTGAGGATTTATGCTAGTAGCCCCAAAGGAAAATAACAACCTCAGATCCTAAATCTTGGGAGCTTTGGTGAGTGCCAAATCATGATCTAAATCTAAGGAAAAAATAAGTATATGGTTTACCTCTACAAGAGAGAGTAAACCACCCAACTGCTAGACTTATAACTGCTTGGAGTGGAAGCCAGCTAACTCCTCCTATGCTTCAAATCCATGTAGGCAAGTCATATGCTTTTATAAGATGGTTAGGTTATTATTATTTAGAAATGAAAATAAGTCCTTAAACCCACTCCCTAAGCAGCTAGAGCATGAGGGGTATGAATAATGACTTAAATCTAATACAAATTTTTATCAAATTTTATTTAGTTTGGGACTCTTTATTTTGACACTAGGATTATGCCTAAATGCATAAGAAGTTAATTATGGGCCAAATCGAGAGGGAAAGAGGTGTTCTTCCATCATAGGCTCTCAAAGGTTAAGCTAATTCTATCTGGCATAGATGGAAGCCCTCTCTAATCACAAGTGAAATAAGATGATATGCATGTTATTAAACATACAACATCCAACTAATGGGGTTGCTAAATATTTTATTATCTTGATTTAATACCTAAGCTTTAGGTGAGGTTATGAGTTATTTTAAGAGTTTAGTTATGAGTTGTTAATAGGATAGAAAATTTATTTTTTATTTTAGTAGTCTAATCGCATCTAGGCCATACAATAATCACCAATCATAAATATACTATGAAAAGGCATGCTTTTTTTAATGCACAAGCTAAACAAAATATCAAACAATTTTATAATGCTATCACAAAAGAATAAAAGACGATGGGTCAAGTACATAACCCGAGAAATGTGTGAGTTATACAACCATTATACAAAAGAATAGTTACACATGATGAATGTTATGGGGGTCTTCATTCTTCAATCTTTATTCTTCATTTCTTCATCCCTTCATTTCTTCATTTTTATTTGCTCCCTTACTTTCTTCCTTTTGACTTGATTTGAATGTGGTTGCTACAAAGGTATCACATGGTACATAAGACTTGGTCTTATTACCAATGCTCATCCTAATCCTTCATAATAATCATCCTAATCTTAATGCAAAATTATATTAAAAGAAGGAAAGTAAATCTAACTACACCTGCAAAATAAAGATTAGCTAAACACACCACACAAAGCGTTATATGAATTTGGACTTACACACATGGGTAGTCCAATCATAACTTGGTTATGCTTAGTAAGCAAATAACCAAAATAAAAGTATTTATGTTTTTAATAAGAATAACCTTACATATAAAAACATAATTAAATTTAATATATTTTACATCATGCACATACACCCTAACATCATCTAAAATAATACATCACAAAATAAGCATACATCAAATCATACATCGCCCTAACGTAAAGCTAGAAGTGGTGACTTAGTCTAATGTGTGTGTGATAAAGTTTGTTAAAATTTGTGTGGTATGTCCTAACAAGGCTTTAGAGTTGTAATTTGCTAAGTGTGAGTGATTTAATTTATAAAGGGTTCATTTCTCTTTATGTGATTATTTTTAATATTTTTACTTAGTGTTTTCTTTTATTTGATTTGGCCTACACTTAACAACTAAGTGTTATAAAGAGAAGAAATAGGGGGAATCTCTCTTTCATCCCTACCTTAAGTCATTTTTAAAGCGAGTTAATTAATCAATTTCCTTTAATGAATAAATTATTATATATTTTAATCAATCTTAAGTTTAGGTTCACTCTAAATGAACTTATTCAATGAAAAAGACATCTTAAGATTAATTAGAATAAATTACTATCACATAACACATGTTTATTCATTTCTTTCCATCATGTATATAATGCATATGATTAAATCCTAAGCATACCTATACATACAATGTATATCTTAGCACACTTAAATGATGAATGCAAAGAAATATGTTTGAAATTTAAATATTTCATTTTGATTGAATTATGCATGCATGTCTTTTTAGTAGAAAAGAGGGATTTTATTTGTCCATTAGCTAGATACACATTCACATGTATAAAAGTTTTAAGTGAGTGCATTGTTCTACACTATAAAGTACAAAGACAACTTAACTAAGCCTCACACCCATGTCCAAAGTAATATACCACTTTTTTAGATGCATGTAGATGTATAAGCAACTACAAGGATAAGAAAATCCATACCAAAGTTATACTTGATTTGTTTGATTATGATTCTTATTCATTGATGACATCACACATACATATGTATAAGACTTTTAAGTGAGTACGATGCCATTATTCTACACTAGGGGTGTATGGTACATGACTTACTTAGGGCTACTTAAAACCTCAGCCTCGGGTGTCAGACTAATATACCACTTTTAACATATGAATGTACAAAAAAAAGAACCACAAGAATAAGAAGTCATGTAAGAAGTTATATGATTTGATATATGATTTATGATTCTTATTCATTATCACACATTCATATGTATAAGAGTTTTAAGTGAGTATGGTGCCATAGTAAGGTACATACTTACTTAAAGCATTATGTCTAAACTAATATTCCACTTTTCTCAAGTACATATGAATGTACAAGAAGAACCATAAGAATAAGAAGTCATGCAAGAAGTTATATTTGATTTGATTATATGATTTACATATATGATGTGAAATTCTTTCATCTTAACATATGTAGATTTAAGCAAATGTTGTGTTCTTTTCAAATGAACTATATAAACCTTATGTGAATCCATGATAAATAGAACTTCATATTATATCTTATATCATCAACACATGTAAACTTATAGATACTTATAATTAATATATATTATAATTGATTTAGCTTTTAATAGCATTTCATTTAATAGTAATAATAATATTTGATTTAAATCAACATTACTTACAAGAAACCATTTCATTTAGTTAATTTTAAAAGAAATGAATGCTTGATTACATATGGCAAGCAACATTTAACATGATTAGAAAGAAATAAAATAACACAATCATGTGATTTCATTCAAATCCAACTAAACCCTAAGGACATTCATACTAAATAAGGTTATTTAAAATAAACCAAAGTTCTTTTATGTCATTTAATTTTTGAGTTTGATTTGATTCAAGAAATGTGAAGGAGGTTTGCTAGTCATAATCTCATTCCCCATGTGTAAGTTAATTTTGGTTCAAGTAAGAAATAATAAAGTTGATTTTATGATTTAATTAGATCAGAGTATGAATTAAGTGGATTAATTAACCCTTACCTACACCACCTTAAGTTAATTAACTAACTAATAATGAGCCAATATGATATGCAACCACATGAAAAGTAAATTTGCAATGCTCCTAAGAAATGAAAGGGACCTAATGCAATTGGCTCATGATTAATAGTTAATTAGGCTTAAGGGATCTCACTTAACTACTTTTATGATTTTCTCACATATGTGAGCCAACCATAATTTCATCATCTCTCACTTTGGGTCTGTAGACACCCAAAGAGCTATCCAAGATTAAATTAGAGAAATATATTCAATTGAATTAATTAAGTTCATTAATTAGTTGATTAAACCTTAATTAACCTTAACCAACCAAAAATGAGATGGGCTTAGAAAAAAGACAAAGAAGAGCCTAATAATTAGTGAGGATCAAGTATGATTTGGTTGATTAATCTTGTTGATTAATTAATTAAGGTGTTAATTAATTAATTAAAAGATTAGAGAAGACTTAAAATTGGAAATCCCAATCCATTTCCCTGGACTTCATCATTAGCATAGGCTAATAAGCTTATTCGATTGATTAATTTATTTTTCATTTGCTTAATTATCACTAATTACATTAAGAAAGTGATTAAGGCTTAATCCATTAGTTTCCCTAATTAAGTAACCAATAAAATCCTAGAAAAATGGGGGAGGTAAAGGTCATCCCCATAAACATGCATAGAATGTTTGGGATTAATTGGATGGTTAATTAGGGAGTAATTAGACTAATTACATTTTCAATTAAATCTTAATTAAGCCTAATCCACTGTTCAAAATCAATTAATAATAATTTTTCTAAATTCTACTCTAAAATATCTTTGAAATGAGCCTAAGTTTGTATTTTTTAATTTTTCTAGAATTTGTGATGAATTTAGATAAATTTTAGGATTAAAAATCAATTAGTTAGTGCTAATTAAAGCCTTAATCCTGTCGGGCCATGAGGCGGCTAACGCGGTACACTAATGTGATGCGCTTTCCATGTAGTGTGATAAATTTTGCCATTTAAGTTATCACATCCAAGTGTTGACTCGGATGGCAGCCCACTCAGAAAAATTGTGGACCATCTGATCTAAGATTGGATGGCCTAGATTAAAGTTACAATTTTGAGGGATTAATCAAGGGCTCTAAGCATGATCTGATCAAGAGTCTCCATTCTGATCATGCGGGATGGACGGTCCATGATCTGTCTCCTCTAGAGCATCGAACAATGGCTATTTTCATTCAAGGATCAATTTTAATGGCATACCTCACCGAAGCTTATGACCAGTGGTTCCAACGATTAAGGAAGCTTCGTTTGGTAGAAATGAAGCTCTATTGAGCCACACAAGCCTTGATTTGGTGTAGTTTGCTCGGAAGACCAATCCACCAGATGTAGGTGATCATGCTTGATCAAACTCTACCCTCTGACCATCGAGAAGCTTGAGAAATGATTTGTTCTCACTTGTTTGGCTCATGGAAGGTGTGTACAATGTTAATTACACTTTGGTGGAGATTTGAGCAAATAGGAGTTCAAGGTGGCCTCCCCTATTTTGATTTTGTATAAAACTAAGAATGGGGGTTTAGGGAGGTTGGGAAAGCTTATAAATGGCTCTGGGATTCCTCTCCTTGGCCTTTAGGGTTGAATCGAGTGTGAGTGTGTGTGTTTGAGTGAGAATGAGGGGTATACCCTCATTACTGATCAATGGTCACGACTTGTTTGGCTTTTCCTTGATCAATTGGGCATCAGGCTAATGGAGGTCCTTGGGGTGCATGATGGCTTTAGTTGGGAGGTGAGGGGTGGGGTGTGCCAAATGGATGTCCTATGGTTGTTTGGAAAGCTCCAATGCAGATGGGGAGGTGATTTCACCTCCCCATGGATCATGGCCGATCCAACCACCTTCGGGTCAGGTTAGCCATGGTCTAAAGTGCCTAGGTGGACTTATGATTGGGTGCCAAGTGGCTAGGGGGAGAAAATGTCACAATTAGCATGTGTTTTATCTCATAGGATGTCCTAAACCCAAGGGCAAAATGGTCATTTATCTATGAGTTTGATTTGCGTAGATTTGAAATGGGTTAAAAGAGAGTTAGCCCAAATTTCAAGTGGTTTGAAGTTTGTTTGATTTGACCTATTTACGTCAAATTGGGTTAGGTTGGGTCAAGTTGACAAATTGATCAAATTGGGTCAAACCAATGGTTGGGTCAAGTTCACATGACCAATTGGAGTGTATTGGTGTCATTGGTTTGGTTCAATTTGCTTTGGATTTGCTTATGGTTCATTTGGGTTCATATAGGTCAAATGGGTCAAGTTGACTAATTTGACCAAATTGAGTTGGGTTGGTGTTGAGTCAAGTTCAATTAGCTAATTAAAAGTTATTGTAGGCTTTGGTTTGGTTAAATTTGGATTCAATTTAGATTTTGTCTAATTTGACCCTTTAGGTCAATTTGACTAGTTGGGTCAAGACCAATTGGTCAACTTGGGCTCAATTATGCTTTGGTCAAGTTCAATAAGTGATTTGGAATGAACTTGAGCCATTGGTTGCAATCAATTTGGATCAAATCATGATTTGACCCATTTTGGTTTTTTAGGTCAATTTGGGTCAACTTGGGTCAAATGGTCAATTAGGCTTGGTTTGGCTCAAGTGAAGGTTTGGTCATGTTCAATCATTGATTATAAGTTGGTTTGAATCAATGGTTTCAATCAATTTGGCATATGGTAGATTTTGGCTAGTTTGGGTTTCATTTGGGCTAAGAGTAAGTTGACTTGGTTTGTCCCAATTCAAGGCAATTGATTAACCTAGGAAGATTGTTGATCATGTTATGAGGTTTGGATGGGCTTAGTTCAATCCAGTTTGCTTGGCTCAAAAAGGTCTTTTAGGTCACCTTAGGTCAAGTGAGCCTAAATGGGTTAATTGGCTTGATCATGGCTTGATTCAAGTTTAGTTGAACTCACACATGAGCCTAGCATTGAAATATAAATCCAATTGCAAGTAGTTTGGAGCCAAATGGGTTTTGGTTCATATGACAATTTCAAGTCAAAAGGGCTTGGGTTGACTCGGGTTTGGTTTGATAATGATGGTTTATGTTTATGTTTAGTTCAATGAGTGTAGGAATGATTAAATCATGAAGGAATCTATGAGTTTTGAATTGATTGGGGTATCATTTAGCCAAGTTCAAGAACTTGGCTAAAAGGGCCAAAATTGGGAATTTTGATTTGATTTGGGTTTCAATCATTCAGAGTTTGGAATTGATTTATGATTTGGAATTTGGATTTGGTTTGAGATTGAATTTGATAATTGTGAAAATTAATTGGATTGAGATTGATTTGAATTTAGTTAAGGCTAAGTCTATAAGATAAAATCAAAGGGCTTAGGAAGGGATTTAGAGTTTGAATTTAATCATGGGTTTCAATAATTTGATAGTTGGATTTTAATTTTGAAATTTGGATTTGACTTTGAGGTTTGGTTTGGAAGAAGGAAGTGAGGATTTGGGTTTAGGCTATTGGGTAGGCAAGTCCTCATAAATCCCTAAGGCACAACCTATTCCTATGGCTAACTCTTCTAAGTCTTTAAGGTTAGGTTACGTGTTCACTTATTCACTAGAAGTGTCTACAGACTAAGGAACTCTTAATGTCTATAAGAGTCCTAAATCTATGGTGAGAAGTTGAGCTCACTTGAGTAAAGTCAGCGGATGTTATGCATTTAACTAATGCAACAAGTTTCACCTTTTATTTTTTTGACTCACAATTCATTTTAAGGCCTTGGGTATGCATTTTATCCCTACAATGATATGCAATTAGAAGTGGTCATGCGCCAAATCAGAAGAGAAGGCACATTTCAATCAAGAAGGGTGGTCATCCTCAAAGGCTAGATGCCCCCTTATATGCATTGGGTGAGGCACCAATTCCAAGGAGTATAAACAATATACTTTCATGTTTCTCAAATGATAATTATTTCTGGTTACTTTTAACTTATTCCTAAGCTTTAATTTATGTGAGGTTATGAGTTTTTATTTTTATGTTCAATTTTTTTAGAGATTTAGATGGGGTAGAAAATTTATTTTTTCTAGGAGCCTAATGTTCCAAGCATTTCAACACAAAAACACATCACAGAATGAAACTTAAAAAAGGAAGTTATTTGTATTATGCACCCAAAATAAATCAAATCAATTTAATTAAAATAGAATAGGCCAATGGAACCAGGTACTACTATACACCCCAGAAGAAAAGGAAAATAGGCAGCCGAGCTCTGCCCTTGTACAACCCATCCTACAACTAAAAGTTTGATCTATGGGTGTCTTCTTCCAAGATTGCTACCTTCTTAAAGGACATACATAGGCTTCATAAGGGACCACAAAAACATTGCACTGTAGGGTTAGCTCTTGCTATTCCTAGACCCCATAGATCATAACTTAATTTTATGCTCAAATTACATTTAAAATTCTAAAAACAAATTTCTAAACCCTACAAAACTAGCATTAAGAAATACACACAACATATCAGCAATTATAGTGCAAACATACAGGCTTAACATTAGTTGTTTGCCAAGCCCACCTGACCTATTGGGCTATGTGTAAGGACTTATAGTCCTTTTAGTACTTCACCCTACAGAAAATAATATTAGCCTAAAAAGAATATCCTACCTTCCATACTAGTGGGTAGATAATCTTAGTCATACAATCTAAACTAGTACACCACAAAATAAGAAAAATATTTCACCTCACATCACATAACATCGACCTAATTTAAGTCTATGGTCACTGATTGGAGAATCTAGTGTGTGCGAAAAATAGGTTTACGTGGTATGACTATACTGGGAATTTTTTATATTTAAAGTTTTGGTTTCATATGACTTTAGATTTGATCTTTCACTTTTCATAATTTTGCTTCATAGGTATGTGTCATTATTAAACCAAAAGTTCAAAGTATCAAGATCTCTTCGCTAGTAACTGGACCTATGTCAAGATTATATACCATATGTTTGATAATTATGATAATTTTTGCTTTCATTCTTTTAATTTCTTTTATTATAATCTTAAAATATATTCAATTTTCCATTTGATGGTTACAATTTAAGTGTTTTAATTGATTTACAAGTTTACTTCTATTTTTAGTTCCATTTTATATTAAAGTGTAATTTAAAGTTTCAAGAATGAAGAATAAAATAAATTTCACTTTGGGTGGAATCCATCCTATCCATTATCCTAAATCCTAATAGAATGAGATTTTCATTTATTCTAAAGAGTCAAAAATATAATCCTTAGTATTTTAATTAACCACTTTTGAATCAATGCAAAAAGTTTGGATGCAAAAAGTGGAGGGTTGCATTAGGTAGTTGACAACCAATGTAAAATTTGTCGAAATAATCATGACATGAATCCTTTAAATCATTGTGTTAATGCAGCGTCCCTAGAAGCGTGTCTGTATGGCTTGAATAGTGAAAAATGTAGAGCTTTGCTATCGTGCTGTTAAATAAGCAAGGGTTCCCACATTATGGATGAATGCGGGTAAAGAAGTTGGTCCATGAAACTAGAATTAGGTTAGGATCTTGGAATATAGGTACTCTTTCAGGTAAATTAACGAAATTAATAGATATTATGGTTCATAGAAAGATAAATATTTTATGTGTTCAAGAAACCAAATGGGTTGGTGAGAAGGCCAAGGAGATTCATAGTTTAGGTTTTAAACTTTGGTATTCAGTTAAAAGTCAAACTAGAAATGGTGTAGGTGTGATTATAGATAAAAGTTTGAAGGATAATGTTATAAGTATTAATAGATGTGGAGATAGAATTATAGCTTTAAAGATTATCTTAAGATTATCAATGTTATAAGTGTCTATGCTCCTCAAGTAGGTTTGGAGGTAAGCTCAAAAGAAAAATTTTGGAATGAATTAGAGGATTAATACATAAGATACCTCTTGAAGAAAAAAAATATTTATTGGGGAGATTTAAATGGACATGTTGGTAGAGTGGTAGAAGATTTTAAAAGTATTCATGGTGGTTATGGATTTAGAGTGACTAATGAAGAAAGGGACTATAGATTTTGCCTTAGCTTACATTTTGTAGTTACTAATAAAGAAAGAGATGAACATATTATTACTTATAAAATGGATCTAGTAAAACCTGATTGATTATTTTTTTTATAAGAAAAATAGATCATTTAGATTGTAAAGATTGTATGGTCATTCAAGTGAAATTATAAGTACCCAACATCTAAGTTTTTGATTTTAAGATGAAAGGTTATAAGAGAAAAATTAAACTAAATTATTGTCCTAGGATTAGATGGGGATACTTAAAGAACACAAATAAAAATATTTTTAAGAGCACAAGAAATTAAAATTTGGGATGTTCATAAGGAAGCTAACATTATGTGGGAAAAAATATCAAGTGAAATTAAGCAAGTTGCTAAAAATGTGCTTGAAGAATCAAAAGGAAAAGCTTCTTTTAATAAGAATAGTTGGTGGTGGAGTCAAGCAAGAAAAGATAAGAAATAAGAAATTATTGAAACTTGGTTTAAATGCTTGGAATTGGAAAAGATATAAAATGGCTGTAGAGATTCTAAGAAAGCAATATATGATGCAAAAATTTATCTTTTAGTGATTTAGATTAGATACCAAAGAAGGTGAAAGATGTATGTATAAGTTAGCCAACCAAAGAGATAGGAAGTAAAGACATAGTTCAAGTGAGGGGTATTAAGGATGAAAATAATAAAGTGTTTTCTTAGAAAAGATATTGAAAATAGTGGATGAGGTATTTTAATAAATTTTTCAATGAAGGATCTGAAAATATTGATTTTAGCAACCTTAATACCTAAACAAAATAGAGAATTTCATTTCTATCGTTGTATTAGTAAATCTGAAATTAGTGAAGCTTTAAAGAAAATGAAATGTGGAAAAGCAGTAGGACCGGATAATATTCCAATAGAAGTGTGGAAATGTTTAGGAGATCATGGAATTTCTTGGCTTACAAATATTTTTAATGTTATTTTAAAGACTAAGAAGATGGCAGATGAGTGGAGAAAGAGTTTGTTGGTTCCTATATTTAAGAATAAAGATGATGCACAAGAGTGTGAAAATTATAAAGGAATTAAGTTAATGTGCCATACATTAAAATTATGGAGTAATTGAGCATAGGTTATGATGTGATCTGAAGTTTCTCTGTCAGTTTGGTTTCATGCCGTAGATCTATGGATGTTATACATTTGTTAAGAGGTTTGATGTAGAAGCATAGAGAAAATAAGAAGGATCTACATATGATATTTATTGATTTAGAAAGCTTATGCTAAAGTCTCAAGAGATGTTCTTTGGAGAGTTCTAGAATAGAAAAAGTTAATATTGGTTATATTCAAGTCATTAAGGATATGTATACTAGAGAATTTTGTCTCCAAACAAGGAGGATTGACAAAATATTTTCCTATTTGGTTGGATTACATCAAGGATCAACATTAAGCCCTTATCTTTTTTACTTTAGTTATGGATGTTCTTATGAGGCATTTACAAGAAGATGTACCTTGGTGTATGCTTTTTTGATGACGTTCTTCTTGTTGATAAGACTAGAGAGTCCAATGAAACTTGAATTATGGAGGTCAACTTTAGAATCTAAAGGTTTTTTGTTTAAGTAGATCTAAAATTGAATATATGGAGTGTAATTTTAGTTGTAGAAGTTTTAGTGGTGTGTGACTTTAGGTGATCAAGTCATTAATATGAGTGAAGCGATTTTTAGGATCTATTGTTCAAAATGATGGTGAAATAGATGAAGATGTTATTAGTAGACTTCAAGTTGGATGGTTGAAGTGGAGGAATTCCTCCGGCCTATTGTGATAGAAAAGTTCCACTTAAACTTAATTTTATAAGATGGTGGTAAGATGCAATGACTTATGGTGTAGAATGTTGGCCAATAAAAGAGAAACATAAGACTAAGTTATGTGTTACAGAGATGAGGATGCTCAGGTGGATGAGTGGCTTTACCGTTAGAGATAGAATACAAATGAGTATGTTCGGGAAAAAGTTGGAGTAGCTCCAGTGGTAGATAGGATTTGGGAGAGTCGCCTTAGATGGTTTGGCCACATAAAGTGTCGGCCATCCGATGACTAGATTAGGAGAGTAGATGCAATAGATTTTTCTTATGTTTAGAAAGGTAGAGGTAGACCTAAAAAGACTTGGTTAAGATGTATAAAAAATGATCTTAGTATACTTGAATTAAATGGGAATTTGACAAATAATATGACACAATGGAGACGAAGGATTCATGTAGCCGACCCCACCTAGTGGGATTAAGGCTTGTTGTTGTTGTTGTTGTTGTTGTGAATCAATTTAAATAGTTTATCTTAAATTGGGTTTGATTTGATTAATATTTTAATTTTTCCTTTTTAAAATTTAATTAAGATTTGTTCTTCTTTCATTTCTTTTAACTTGATCAGTGTTTCTTGGCTTGATTTATTAACCTTTGGTAAAGATTTAAAGTGTTTCCTTAATCTTTAATTAAGAGTTTAATCATATATCATGATTAAATTTAATGTTCATTTTAGTTTGATTTATTTTCAAATGTTTTGATTCATTTATTGTTTTAAGGTTAGAATTCATGTAACTTAAACGGTAATGTTCATTTGGAGACTTCATTCCTATTATATTTATTTTGTTCTGATTAAATGTTCATTTAATTTCATGTGTTTGAATTATTTGGTTTATTTGATTTTAATTGAATTAATTTCATTCATTAGTTTAATGTTGACTTTCTTAAGTTTATTTTTTTTAAGTGCTTACACTTACTTATTTTATACCATTTACCTTTTAAGTTATGTGATGCATATATGATTCCATAACTTAAGTTTCTTGATTAAATTTTTATTTCATTTCACATGTTGTAATTATTTGATTTATTTGATTTGAATTGATTAATCTTTATGTTTCTTAGTGTTTATATTCATTTGATTTAAATGAATTAACTTAATACACTTAAGTTGATGTTTTAATTCACTCTTAGTTAAGTAGTTTTAATTTTATTATATGTTAAGATTTCATTAATTATTTCAATCTCTTAAGGTGAAATTTTATTTATCAATTCATAACCTAGTAAACTTAGGCTACTTTGGGCACCAAACTTAATTCAAGCCATTTCAAGTTATCTAATTAATTTGATTAATTACATTCACTTATATTTAAGATTATGTTATTCATTAACCCAAATGGATTCAAAGAATTTAATGATTTCCATATTTGGATATGAAATTTAGAGGTTAATTAGTTTTACATTTCAATTGATTAATTGATTCATTATAAATTTAATAAATTATTAACCTAAGGTTTGATTAAATTTTATGTTCTTAATTATTTCATTAAACTCTAAGTATATAATTAATTAAATTACTTAACTTCAGAGGTTTGAAAATTTTTTCTTTAGTGTTCTGATGTTAATGAATATATTTTAAGTTGATTTTATGAATGTTTATAGTTTTTGTATTTTTTTTTATTTATTATTTCATTTATATTGACCTAGAGATTAGAAATTCAACAAATTCAAATCCAAATGTCATTTGACTTTGAAATTTTTATGGCAAGTGGGTTCCTTGGAAATTTAAGTTTCTTAAAGGTTCATTCTAATTATATGTGTAATTTAAGACTAAATAGGGTTTTAATTGTTTCAATAAAACCTAAATTAAGCCTAAATTAAATAAAATTAATTAGAGATTTTAAATTTTTTAATTCCTCTTTAGAAGATGAATCCATAAAAGGTTTATTTAAATTTTTTAGAGTGTTGGTTGATTTATTTTGATTTTTTCAAATTCATATCAATTACTTGAATTAATTAATTCAATTAATTGACAAAATTAGGTTATTTTAGGATTTATTAGATTCCAAAGAGTTCTAATGATGTGCTTAGATTTATTAAGGTTTATTATGATGATTCAAGTTCATTTTATAATTTTTTATGATTTTTCTAATTTAATTTTAATTTATTTCATTAAATTATGGCCTATGGCTTCAAAATTTTGTATTTTAAGATTTAATTGCCAATAAATCAAGAAAATTTTATCTAAGGTATGTTTTAACATTAATTTCAATTCGTTAAAGTTTCAAATTAATTGGATTAGTGATTTATGTTTAGTTTGATTTTGACTATTTTTATTTTAAATTAACCAAAAATACCAAATAAAAATTGAATGTTTAGGGTTTAATAGATTCTCCTCAGTGAGATGAATCCGTGTTGACCTCATTTTTAGAATGAGTTCTCAACACCTCCATCTTAGACATAGGACTCATCTTAGACTTTAAGAGTTTGTTAGTCTTAAGACACATCTAGTGATTAGGTGGACACTCAACCCAACCCTAGAAGACTTAGAAGGATTAGCCATAGGAATAGGTCATGCCTTAGGGGTGTTAGGAAAACTTGCTTACTCTTAGCTTGAACCACTCCTCACCTTCCTTCTTTCAAGTCAAACTCCAAATCAGTTCTATTTGATTTTCTCCAAACTCAACTCAATTCCATGATTGAAACCTATGATCAAAATCCAACAAAAATTCGTAAGTCCAAATTTTGTCTAAGTCCTTAAGCCTCCCTTAAGGACTTAACCTAAAGCAATCAAAACCTAACCAAATCTTTGAGATCTTCTCATGATTCATTTATATTGTCATTTTTATGCACATATATAAATGAAAGATAAAATCAAAACAATCCAATCAGACTCAAAATTCAAAATCAATTCATAAATTTTCCTTAAATCCTTTAAATTCCCTTTAATGGATTTAACCTAAATCTAGATCAAATCAATTCAAATCCTTGGGATTTTCTCAAAAATTATTTATATTCTCATATATAAATGAATTATAAATATAAATCAATCAAATCCATTCCAAAAATTAAATTCCAATTTAAAACTCCCTTAAATCCTTAAAATTCCCTATAATGGATTTAGCCTAAATCTTGATCAAATCAATTCAAACTCATGGAATTTTCTCAAAACTTATTTATATTATCATTTATATTCTCATATATAAATGAAATATAAAAATAAATCAATCAAATCCAATTCAAAGATTAAATTCCAATTTAAAATTTCTTTAAATTCTTTAAAATCCTTTTTAATGGATTTAACCCAAATCATGATTAAACCACTTGAAATTCTTGAAATTTTCTTAAGATCCATTTATATTCTCATTTATATTCACATATATAAATGAAATATACATGCAAACAATCAAAACCAATTCCAAAAATCAAACTCAAATCAACTCAAAATCCAATCTAAGCCATTCAAGCTAAAACCTTGAACTTAGCCAAATCAACAAATCAAAATCAGATTTTCTCTCATGATTAAATCAAATACAATCATGAGCTCATATATAAATCCAAACTTCAATCAAATAATCAAAACCTAAGTCAAAAATCAAAGCTAAAATCACTTCATATTCTTCGTTTGAATATGAAATTTTTAAATGGATCAAAATCCATTTGATTTCAAACCACCTGTAAATGGATTTATATTTCAATCTTGAGTCCATATACAAAATCAACCAAGTTCAAATCAAGCTTTGACCAAGCCATTGACCCACGTAGCCTCATTTGACCCAAAGCGACCTAAAGTACCCTTATGGACCAAATTTTGATCCAAACCAAATTGGATTGAACCAAACTCATATCTCCCTCTCATCATGATCAACATGGGATGATCAATCAATCAAATTAGGTCAAACTAAGGGTTGACCCGTCAACACTTAAAATGAAACCTTACATTTATAAATTCCACCATAGGCCATTGAAACCATTGATCTAAGTTCACTCATGACCTATGTTTGAACTTGACCAAGCCAACATTTAAGCCTAACCTAGCAATTACTTGACCCATTTGACCTAAGAGCCAAAATGTGTCAAAACTTGATCTAAGCCAAATTGATCCAAACCATTGGGTCAAGTTCATTCCAAACACTTATGGAACTTTACCAAAGCCTCAATTAACCAATTAGACCTAACCTAGCCCAATTGACCTTAGACCCAACATGACCTAAATGGGTCATGTTGAGACAAAATTGAACTTAACCCAAATTGATTGGAAACAAAGATACCAATCCACTCCATATGGCTAACCTAACCTAAATCTACCATTGACCTACTTCAAATAGGTCAAATGGGTCAAACAGGTCAACTTGACCCATTTGACCTAAATGAAGTCATATGAGTCAAATCAAAAACTATACTAAATTGAACCAAACTAAAGGCACCAAAACATTTCAAATGGTCATATGAACTTCACCCAACCCTTAGTTTGACCCAATTTGACCAGTTGGTCAACTTGACCCAAGTTGACCCATTTTGACCTAAATGGGTCAACATAAGCCAAACCCTATCAAATGGATTCCAAATCAATTAAAACGTAGCCAAACTTACTTTCTCCACATACCCAATATGTCCAAAGTAAAAAAAATAGCAAAATGACCATCCTACCCCTAGGCCATAGAACAAATTTTGGCTTAACCCATGAGTAATTTGGTCATACCCTCTTCACAATCACTTGAGGCTTTCCTAAAAGCTCAAGGGGACTTAGTGATGAGTGGTGCACCCAACCCAATGGGTTTAGGCCAATTCATTTAGTCTCTAGACCAAATTCGACCCCCTAACTCAAAAATGAAAATTCAAACTCCCTCCTAAGCTCAAATTAAGGCACATGGGAGGTTGGAAATCCACTCCTTAGATCAAACCAACCATGTGCACACCCAAAACTGATCAAACAGCCCTCCCAATCTCATCAATTGGATCAAAATGACATTTACATTATCGATCGTCTGATCCTTCAAGGGGCAGATATACTCCCCCTAATTCACTTCTATTTTCATACACTCAAGGTCGATTGAAGAATAGGAAGCCAGAGGAGCCATTGGAGATTGATCCTAAGCCTATTAGAGCCCTTCCCATTTTCTATTTTCTTGGTTTAGCATAGTGCAAAAATAGGGGAGGTAGAGTGAATTACCAACTTCTTCCACACTTGATCTCCTTCCAATTGCTCTTGCGCACTTCATCTAGGAGCTAATTCGAGTGCGCCTAAGCTTCTATTAGAGTTCCCACAGTAAGGAAGGATCCAATTCAATCAAAGACAAAGCTCAAACAAGGAGGAGTTGGTCCATACATTGATCCACTCAACCTCAAGTGCTCCAAACTTCAGTAAGGCATCGTCTCAACCAGACAAAGCTTCTTTAAGGGAATCAAGCGATGGTGATCACCTCCGGTGAGGTATGGGATTTTCCAATCACTAAACTCAATGTGGTGTGGAGCTTTATGAAAGAAATTTTCACCCCATCAATTTCTGACCGTTGGATTTGTCGCTCTCCATCTTTAGACGGTGTGGGTTGAATTTGGTGTGATTCTATGCTAGATCTAGCTTGGATCTTCCCCTTGATCATGGATGGTCTATTGAGGGAAGAACTTAGATCTCCCATCCATCACATTTTAGATGGATATTGAGATTAGATATTTAGAAATCTATCCTTTTAAATCAGGGGAATCTTGCATCCGATCTTTGATGATAGAGAATTTAAGCGCATGCGCCACTATGTGATGACAACTTAGTAATCCCTCATGATGCATGTACACCGACCGCCACACGTGTCAGCCAGAGCCAAGGATTAGTTAAATGAATTTATTAATTCCTAAGTAATTTAGAGAACTTCAAAAATTTATAACTCTTCATAGAAAATTCAACAAAATATGAAATAAAACCTATGGATAGATAATTAAACTTAGAACATTTTAAAATTAATTTTGTTGAGTTTTGAATTATGATTCTCTCTGAATTTGGGTTTTATTGGAAAGTGTATTTTACTTATTACTCTTTGATTAGGTCTTTGATTAATATCAAATTTCTTGGGTAAGTTTTAGGAACCTCTTTTTCCTAATTTTCTTAGGATTTATTGAAGGCTTGATTAGAATAATTTTAAATGGTTTCCTTAATTACCCTTCTCATGTAATTAAGCATAATTAGGGTATGATTAGTGGTTTTACCCTATGATTAGGGTTGGTTAAGATCAGATCCAATAAGTAAGAGGTTTAGGGAATATTTTTGGGGCATTTCCCCTAAGCTATTCCCTAAACCCCTCTCTCCTTAATCTCTTTAATTAGGGTTAATTCATTAATTATCCCTTAATCAATTTCTAAAAATTTTAAAAAGTTCCAAAACTTATTTAATCTACCTTGGGTAGATGCTTAGGTGTATAATAGCCTAAGTTCAATTAGGGATTATGAAATTACTTAAGCTAAACCCCTTAGCTTAATTAATTTTTAATTGTGAGCCAAATTGCATTAGGCCTTTTCATATTAGGTGCATTGCAAATTTAAATTCCTTGTGAGTTTTATGTCATCTCATCTTATTTAGTTAATTCTTCTAGGTGGTATAGTGGGTTAATTAAGCTACTTAATTCATACCTTAACCTAATCAACACATAAAATGGATCTAATTATCTAAAAATTAAACAAAAAATATCAAACACATGGGAATGGGTTAGGAATAGAAAACTCATCTCACCTTTTCAAAATTAAATCAAACTTCAAACTAAACAAAAATCACTTTGAAATTCACTTTGATTTATTCTAAATTTTTTTATTCCATAAGAATGTCTTTAGGATTTAAGTAAAGTGAGTTTGTTTACCTGCTTTCATTACTTTGGATGTTCCCAACCTGCTAAGTTGTATGTCATATGATTTAATGCATTCATAATTTCATTTCTCAAAATTTAAAATGAAATTGTTTACTTTATGTCAAATTTGCATGTGTTGGCTAAAGTAGAAATATGAATGGCTATTATCACTACTAAATCCAAATTATTTTCAAAAACATAAATCAAATACCAAATCTAAAGTGTATACTTATATTTTAATTATAAGCTATGTGATAGATTATAAAGGTATGCTTAGCATGGTTTCCTTTATTTCTCATGTTAGCATAGTTTTGAATAGGAGTTGGTAAGATGTAGGGTTCATTTGAAAAGAACCCAACACTTACTTAATTCCATACCCTATTCATCCCTATGCTATCACCTAAGAAGGGTTACCTATATTTGCATACATAAATTGCATAAACAAAATGAATCCATTAAACAATTTTGCATTCTTTTTCCATTTCATTTCTTTTATACATATGTTTGTATTTAAGGAAAGTGGTATATTTGGACAACCCGAGGTTGTAGGCTTTTAAGTAGCCCTAAGTAGGTCTTATACCTTACACCTAACAATGGTTATACTCACTTATGCCTTTCTTACTTTCATGTGTGTATGTGAAAATTTGGATAATGAAACCCTTTTCTACTTAAGAAAATCATGCATACTAAACTTCTAAATTTTCTTAAATGGATTACTTAGCATGCATCATAAAATGTGTTAAATACTCTCATTTGCATATATAGATATGCTTAGTCCATCCATATGCATGTTATATATGTTGAGAAAGAAATGAAGTAATGTGTTATGTGAATTTTGATTCATTTTATTTAATCTTAAAATGCCTTTTTTTTGAATAGGTTTGTTTAGAGTTTATCTAAACTTAGGATTAATTAAAAGATTTAATCAAAACATTCACCTAAACAAAACTAAAATGTGAATCTACTTTAGAAATTACTTAGGTTAGGGAAGGAAAGAGAAGTTTCTCTTTCCCTCTCTTCATAACTTAGTAATTAATTGTAGGATCCACTTAAACCAAATCAAAACATGAAATAAAATCAACCCAAAATATTAAACAACTTAAATGAAACCCCTCTAAGTTGAACATGTTCTTCACACTTAGAAAATTTGAACCTAAAGCCATAGCTAAGCATACCACACACCTTCAAAGCACACACATTAGCCTAAGTCACCACTTCTAGCTTTAGGTTAGGTTTGATGTTTATTTTATTTTGTGATATATGTTTTAGACTAGATGTTAGGGTGTATGCATAGAATGAATGGTAGGATGTTCTTAGTCTAACTATTCTTTATGTAGGGATTGTGCTTAAGTTATCATAAATAAAATATAAATGCTTGGTGTGCTTTATACCCCTAAGCATAATCCATAGCTAGGACTTAGTCACCCATGTGGTGATAAGTCCAATATACATGCTTGGGATTTGTGGTTTGTTTTTAGCTAACCTTTGTTTTGTAGTAGATTTCCTTTTCCTTTTCATGTAAATTTGAAATTAGGATTTTGGAATGATTGTTATGGGGATTAGGATGAGCATTGGTCATAAGATCCTATCTTATGCACCATGTGAAGCCTTGCATCCACCTTCCAACCATCCAAAAGAAAACCAAGAAGAAAAAAAGAAAAGAAAGAAGAAGAAAGAAAATAAAGCTTGAAGACCCCCATAACAATGGATTCCTTGCTTAATTATAATTTAATTCATTTGTAATCTGAGTTGTATAAGGGTAGAGCTCGGCTACCCAATTTGATATTTTTAAGTTTGTGCAGTGGTGCCTGACCACAATGACCTTTTATTCTTTTTTGCTTTTAGTTTTATAAATTGATTGTTTATTTGTTTAACTTGTGCATTAAGTGACATGCTTTTCCTAGTTTCTTCCTTGCTTTATGTATGACCTGGATGAGGATTAGGCTCTTAAGGAAAAAATAAATCTTTTACCCAACTTAACAACTCAAATTAAAATTAAACAACTCATAACCTCACCTAAAGCTTAGTTTAAAATCAAGATAAAAGAATTAGCAACCCCTTAGTGGATGAGCATTTCTTTATAATATCATGCACAAATGCATCTTATTTCACTCTTGATTGGAGGGCTTCCACCTTTTGAGAAACTTGGCTTGACCTTGAGAGCCATGGTGGAAACTCACCTCCTCCTTCTGATTTTGGCCAATAACTTTATTTCTCATGCATTAGCAAAAAATCCTATTAGCTGAGTCAAAATGATTGTCCAAAATAAAATAAAATAAAATGAAATTTGAATTGCATTAGATTTAGGTCATTTGATGCATGTCCTGTAGTCTCTTCAGAGAGTGAGTTTAAGGACTTAGTCTCTTTCTAAATAGTAACAGCCTAGCTATATTGCATTAAGCATAAGACTTGCCTACATCAATTTAAAATTATAGGAGGAGTTAATTGATGGCCACCCCCAAGCGGTTGCATGTCCTAACATTCTAACAAAAATACAACTCAAACAAACTAAATCAATTTCAAAAATGTAATGCCCAGTCATAAATTAGTTTGAGATGCTCGCTAGGTTTCCTAGCATCATGAGCATCTCCTAATCATACTCATTTGGCTTCGATAATAAGTCTTTCTTCGATCAATCTCATTTGATCTTCAAAAAGTGAAACTAATCGATTGATAGTCCTTCCTATTGAAATCTTCAGACAATGATCATTTACCTTAATCGAGAGTTTTCTAAGGAATCATTCCTTAGGATGTAATTAACTATGGGGCTTGCCCTCAGAGAACTTAATGAACCTTTAAAATAAACTCTATTTTTTTCCATGTAAAGGA
The DNA here is from genome assembly GCA_021442155.1 of Cymbidium sinense. Taxonomy (NCBI): domain Eukaryota; kingdom Viridiplantae; phylum Streptophyta; class Magnoliopsida; order Asparagales; family Orchidaceae; genus Cymbidium; species Cymbidium sinense. Next base: position 234,169,878 of record CM038215.1, on the reverse strand, counting down.
AGAATCTTGGTACATATGCACCCATCCCCTGAGTCCTTATGGTGATTAGGTCCATTAAAGGGTGACTTTTATCTTTGAGATAGTGCACTATTTCTTTATGATGTACTTGATCACCTAAATAAGTACATTGGATCATGTGGCATCTAAAGATGAATTTCTATAGTATTATCTTTCTTTTCTCACCAATAGATTTGAAAGGAGACCCCTATATAAATTTTCACCAATTTTTCTCTGACTCCAGGGATGGTTTCTCTCTCCATCTTTGGTAAATGTTGTCTTGAGTATATCATAGGGTTTGTACTTTGGTATGAATCCAAGACTATCTTCTTTCCATCGCACTTAGAGTTGAGTTAGCCAACATCTTTTTTAGGAATTGTCTCTAAAACCCCATTCTCCAATGGGTAAAATGAAAAGATCTTTAATATGACATTTTAAGACTTCCTCCTTATCATTTCATGATAAGGAAAGGTTCATCTAAAATAAAAGATAAATCTTCCATAAAAATTTTTTTCAAAGCACCTTTTCAAAATGCTTAATAAAATATTTTCACAAATTTTTCACCTCATTTAATAAAATAATTGCATGTAGGATTTTCAAAATAAAAAATCTTTCCAAAAGCATAAATGAACATCTTCTTCAATTCACTTTTGAAAGATTTCATTTTCAAATAAATGAACAATCATCTTTCAAAATCAAAATAAATTTTTTTCAAAAGCACATATGAATTTTATTCAATACATACTTATTGAATGGAAAGTTTCATTTTTAAACAAAATTAAATTTTCCAAAAGCACATGAACATATTTCTCAATTCACTTTGATGAAGATTTCATTTTCAAAATAAAATGAACAATCATCTTAAAATCAAAAAATTAAAAAAACATATATGAACTTCTTCAATCACTCAATTATTAAATGGAAGTTTCATTTCAAAAAAAAAAAAAATTTCAAAACACATAACTTTTCCATTCAATAATCAATTATTGAATGAAGTTTCATTCAAAACAAAAATTAAAATTTTCAAATCACATGGAATCCTTCATTACACTCACATAATTTTATTGAATGGAAGTTTCATTTAAACAAATTAAATTTTCAAAAATAAATGAACATCATCATTCAATATACACAAATTTATTAATGAAGATTTCATTCAAATAAAAATAAAATTTGAAATCCACTTAACATATCCCACATATGTTGTTGAATCTTCAAAAGCAACAATCACACACAAAATAAAAAATAAATAAATTCACATTTCAAAATAGATTAACTTCATTCAACATAAATTTGTTAATGGAATTTTTAAAAATAAAATCAAAACAAAACTAAACAATCATTTTCAAAATTTTAAAACACATTTGGAACTTCATTTAACATACCAAATTTGTTAAGGAAGTCTCAAATTCAAAATCAAAATTTCAAACACATTTTGGAATTCATTTAGCATATAAAAGTGAAGTTCCAAATCCAAAATAAAATCAACAATCATATTTCAAAAAATTTCAAAAACATTTTGGAATTTCATTAACATACCCAAATTTAAGTAAACCCAAAATTAAAACACATTTGGAACTCATTTACATACCCAAATTTGTAAAAGTTTCCAAATCCAAAATCAAAAAATTTTCAAACACATTTGGAACTTCATTTAACATATCCAAATTTGTTAAGTGAAGTCTCCAAATCTAAAATCCAAAATTTTCAAACACATTTGGAACTTCATTTAACATACCCAAATTTGTTAAGTGAAGTTTCCAAATCTAAAATTCAAAAATTTTCAAACACATTTGGAACTTCATTTAACATACCCAAATTTGTTAAGTGAAGTTTCCAAATCCAAAATCAAAATTTTCAAACAATTTTGGAACTTCACCTAGCATACTCAAATTTGCTATAAGTAAAGTTTCCAAAGTCAAAACAAAAAAATTTCAAACACCTTTGGAACTTCTTCCTTAGCATACCAAATTTTCTAAGGAGAAGTTTCCATTTTCAAAACCAAAATGAAATCAAAATTTTGAACACACCATTTGGAATTTCATTTAGCATACTCAAATTTGCTAAATGAAATTTCATTCAAAACCAAGTGGGACTTCATCTTTAGCATACCAAATTTGCTAAAGTTGAATCTCCACTTTCAAAACATCAAAACAAAATGAAACACTTAGATTCCCTTAGCATACCAAATTTGCTAAGGATCCTACCTTTCAAAAATCAAAACATTCCAAAGAAAATGAAACACTTAGGATTTTCTTAGCATACCTAAATTTGCTAAGAATCCTATTTTCAAAATCAAATAACACACTTGATTCTTCACTTAGCATACCTAAATTTGCTAAGTAAGAATTCCAAAATTTTCCAAAATCAAAACAAAATTCAAAAAGAAACAATCACTTTCAAACACTTCACTTAGCATACCTAAATTTGCTAAGTAAGAAATTCCAAACAATCAAACAAAATAAATCATTTGACCCTTACTTTAACATACCCAAATTTGTTAAAGGAAAGGGTCCTCAAATCAAAAAATTCAAATTCAAAACAAAAAAAATGAACCTATGGAAGCATCCTATCAAAATTTTGAATCCATATTTCAACATACCTAAATTTGTTGAAGTTGGATTCATATTCAAATTCCTCTTTCAATCAATCTTCTTAAATCTATTTGAACCCCACTTAACACTTCCAAGTTGTTGGATGTGGGTTCAAATTTTCAAAATTCAAAATTCAAAATCTATGGAGATAAAAATCTGATACAAGTTCATTTCTCATTGTAGATTCTTTAATGCAGTAATTTTAGTACTATAGTTTTCAAAATGGTAGGTTCCCAAAGTTTGTCTTCACCTTCCCCATGGTATGGATCTAGCTTTAGATCAGGTTGACTTCCCCCGTTTGGACCATACCCACCTGATTCACTTTGGTCGGGGATTTGAGGGGGCCAAGATCACTTGCGAGGGCATTCCCCTCACCACAATAGGACAAGTGGTGGTGTAAGCCAATCATCGTGATAGACTTACCTTCTGTTTTGATGTCTCCTCACTAAGAGGAAAGTGGCGCATTCACAAACTTTCACATAGTTCCAGTACGATACAGCCTGCCAGCTTCATCCTGAGTTGCTCATGTTGCCCTGGGGTACCCTACCATATGTACCTCCAAGGGTAAGGCTCTAGTCTGTGGCTTGCCTCCCCACATTTGAGTATGGGTCTGCTCACACTCCTCCCATCCTACCCGCACAAGTAGGAACAAGAACATATGATCAAATGGTTCCACACTGATAGCTAGGGAGATGAGGCGCAGCCCATCACCATGGATGAGTCTCCCATCATCACTTCACCACTAGTTACAGAAAACTAGTTCATCCTCTCTTGATCGATAGAGAGGATGCCGAGGATCCGCTCATCACCTCCTAGTGGTGCAATTTCCCCATAGTTTCTAGGGGAGGTTGTATGCACCTCCATCTTCTACACCGTAGCATCATGATGCCGTGAGTCAGACACGCTTTGACCTTGATTTGTTATCCCCAGGTGTGGGGAGGTAGATTCACCAGGAGAGGGTCCATGAGGCCCATACAGCCCACATTACTAGCAAGGAGCGATGAAGGTTCAGCCGTCAGTCGGCGACTTCTACTTTGGTTGATTTTCCAGCTTGACGCACTACTCGTGCTGACCATAATGATAGTATTATTCTCACTAGGACCAACCATGATAGGAGGGTAGTTCCTGTGCACAGAGAGTCAGTGGTGTCTCCACCCCACCGCTCTACCCCTCATTCACCATCACTAGTACATGTTGCAGCATCTCCCATTCCATCTAAGGCCATGAAGGCCGCATCCGGGGAAAAGTGCACCCCGTTGGTGATCCAGCTATAGCCAAGAGATCCTTCCCCTCCTACACCACCCATTGGTGGGGTCAAGCTCTCCGCTCGACCTTCTCCCTGGTGGTGTGAAGGAGTGGCGACCAAGCATCATGGTCATTCCTTCACCAACTCCCATACGTGAGATGGTGACAGTTATCATGGATATTTTAGATGATAGTTGCAGTAGTGGTAGAGGATCATCCTAGAATTATTACCCCTATATAGTAGCAATGTCATCATTCATCTAGTGAGTACAGCCACACAGATTGACTCTCCCAAGGTGAGTGATGCCTCGCATTGATAGGATCACAATGGTTAGCCTAAACTATTTGTACCTACTAAGTTGGATCATTTCTTAGATGACATAGTTGCTGAATATTTCATGGAGAAGAAGGAGATCTTGGGGTACGCCTGGTCCGATGAAGAGAGAGTCAACTTCGATCCCAACAAAGTTGACTTGATGGGGATTCACTGAGTATGCATGGTGATACTAGAGGATCTCTCTTAGGAGCAACAAGCCATGGAAGGTGATGAGGTTGATGAAGACACCGAATCCCAACACCTCCAACATGAAGGTAGAAGGATGAGTGATTGATAGGATGGCACAGTTACAAGACTTAGCAGTAGTGCTTTCAAATAAGCCTCCAGTTCATCCTAATGTCCACTGAAGTTAGTGCATGTCTTAGACCGCCAAGACTCTACCTCCCATGAGCAAGACTATATAGGAAGGTAGTGGAAAGTACCTCCATACAAAAAAAGATCTAAAATCCATGGTTAAACAGTGAAGGAAGCTTTGGCTCAAGCCCGGGAGGATCATCTTCCAAAGGGTAGACCCTGAGAATTGATTCCATTTATCCCAAGGGTTTCATGCCTCCTTCCTTAGCTTTGATGGCAAAAAATCAAGGCAACACAATGGTGTGATGCTTTACTCTTTAGACTCTTTGTCAAGTAGCCTAGTATTACTTTTGATTGGTATGTTGAACCTAACAGGTTCAAGAAAGACATTTGAGTTAGAGCAACTCTTCATCAAGAGATTTGTGGAGCTCGAAAGGGTTATGTAGGTGATCTCATTGTAGCACAACACCGTGAGTCACTTGATTATATTCTCGATGGCATAACTAAGTATGAAGTGTGAACCATATGCAACAACATGCCATTGAGATTCTCTTGAAGAATATCCATGGCCCAATTGCCTTCATGCTTAAGGGCTTCACTATCAAGACATTTGAGAAGCTAATCAACAAGGTGGCTAGTCTACAAGGAGAGGCCAAACAGTTGCCTTTTCAAGATCAGTTGCCAAGTAGAAATCCCAAAAGGTTTATGAGAAGAAACCTAGAGCAATAGCAACAGTTGACAAGGGGAAGCAGCCAGCTAGAGATCAGTCCGAGAGACCATGACCTCAGCAGCCTCCACCTCCTTTGCCACCACCGAGGCAGCCCTACCACCTCCACCTCCCCACAAGATAGCCACCACCTCACCATCCACCAGCAAGCATGCATACCCGCTGTAGCTATGGTCCACCTACTCTTTAGATAAGTTAAACAAACCTTATTCTTTTAAGAGGGAGGTAATTAGAGAAATCTTTAAGAATCTCTTAAAGAAACTTGATTTTCAGCTACCAGCCTAGGAGACTGGAGGAAGTAGGCAAAAGTCATGATCCAAACTTTTGCCCTTACCACCGTATGCTAGGCCACATTTTGGAGGATTGCTTCACATTCAAGGACGCTTGAACTAGCTTCAAGATCGGTGCGTTATCCCAAAGGAATACCTTGTGGAACAACCTTCTAGTTCCAGGGTAATCCTTGGGATACAAGTGATCCTACCAAAACCAAAGAAGGTTGGGATATTTCTTTGTCTAAATCTCTAAGAAAATAATTCAGAAGATCAAGAAGCTTTCCTTGTAGGTTCCTGAGTCAGCTCAAACCTCCAACACCAAGGAAGGTTTGCAAGTTGCCAACTCTAGAAAGTGGGAGCTCACAAAGAGTAGAAAGATGTGTCAGGGATAGCCCTTTAGCCCATCGACCATGTCCACTAGCCTTCAGCCTTTTCCACACTGACTTCTTCCATTTCAGCTAGTTCTTCTATTTCTTCTTAGTAGAACTCAGTAGTGATAAGGGCATCAAATCCTTACTCCACTCACTTACTTGACTTCTACTTTGTACCTCCAAATAATTCCAAGAAATTGAAGAATAAAGCTAGTTTGAATTATATCTGTGTCACTCGATGAGTTATCTTCTTCTATTCCTAATGATAACTCTTCAAGTCTAAATAACTATAATAATTTTGATCTTCCTCTTCTGATGGACTTTCCAACTCTGAATACTATGGGTTCACCTCTTGAGATAGACTTCGAATCATCCAATTTCGAGGGTCCCATAGGAGAAGCTATAGGTGAGCCTAAAGTGCAGGTAGAACCTTCCACCACCTTGCCTCAAGAGATCACCGAAGTCAACCTCCATAGTGGCAAGGTTCTACCTCCTAAGGCAGCACCTCAAGATAGAGGGAAACAAGTCATTAGTACTAAAGATCAGAAGCCCTTCAATAGGTGGATTACAACGTCCTTTCTCATCTAAGAAAGTTTTCATCTAAGCTAAGCATATATGATGCCCTTGTCTTATCCAAAGAGATGAGAGAATCACTAATCAAGGCTCTCCTTGATCCTAAATATGCTTAGCTCACCGACGCTATAGAGGAAGCACATTATGCAAAAGAAGCCCAAGGGATCACCTTCATAGGATGAAGACCTTCTAGGGGACTTGGAGCACAACCTCCCCTACATCAACGACATGGACAGTTCAAACTCATGGTTCTCATGCATGTGAATATTATGAGTCTAAAGACCCTTGCCTATTTGAAGATCGACATCTCCATAGGATGATGAGAGGATTCAATGATCAAGGTGAGCGGCTTTAGGTTCTATAGTGTTACCGAGATGGTGACTGGAAGATCAAGTTCTACATCATTGATTTGAATACTTTGTTCACTTGCTTTGCTTGGTAGGCCTTGGATACATCGAACAAGATCATTCCATCCTCCCTTCATTAGTGCATCAAGTTCAAAAGATGGAATTGAATACGTCAATGGGGATGAAAAGCCATTTTAGTTAGAGAGGTTGAGATTTATGAGGATGACCTACTATCTTCCTCAAAACACCCTTTCTCATGAACTTGGACAAATTCAAATGCAAATAAAAAGAAAAAAAAATGAAGAAAAAGAAAAGATAAAAAAAGAAAATGAAAAAAAGAAAGTCCAAGTGACAAGAAAGGGAATTGAAGAAGAAATAGATCAGATATCACATTCCACCCACATTCCATTCCATCATATGGACAGGTAGATGGCTCAACCTTGTGTAGAGGCAGGTAGAAATAGAGGCAGTCTGAGGTGGGAGACTCTAGTTGGCCTTCACCAATAGAGGTCATGTTCCAGTCATGAGTACCTACTATTCATCACGACTTGGAATTGAGGATGAGTCTAATGTGATTAGTATACCAACCCCTCTCAACGGGTTCCATTGGAGGTGACTTTGATCCAGTGAAGACTGCCTCCAAGCAAAGCAAAGTATTCAATCTAGTTTATGTGAAACTATTAGGCAGTTGGGAACCTTAGCTCTACCTCACTTACATCTGAAAGTTGAAGGTTTAGTAGTTAAGGAAGTCCCTAAGTCTTCTGTGACATGAAGTAGAAGAGTTCTTTTGGGATCATCATCCTCAAGTCAGAGTTGATGTAGACTTGAGGAAGATACTTTTAAAGAATTAATGGAATTACTTGACTTTTACTCCTTGTGTTCAAAATCTTATACGTAAAGGTTTAGTTCCTCACACATGGTCCAAGCATGTTAGTACTTCAAAAGCTATGGAACAATAAAGGAAGCACAATCAAGAGACTAGATTCAGATGGGTCCAAATGATGATGATTATTGTTACCAACCATTTGGAGTTCTTTCTTTCACTCCCCAACTCTTATGAGAATGTGTGTTTAAACTCGATGATCTAGATGATCTCAAGTCAAAGAGGCACCTGAATTTGAAGAGGAGATTCATTCAACAATAGACAAGCTTAAAGAAATCAACCTGGATAGAAGAAAATCCTCCACATACATCGTTCATTATGAATGAAGAAGAAACCAATGACTTAGTTAGCTATTGACTGAAGTTTAAAGACCGCTTCATGGAGTTATGAAGAAATGCTGATTATCTCGACATGGTAGTCCAAAGCTAGCAATAGACCCTAATTACCCCTATTAAGCAAGCTCCTAGATGCATGTGATTAGAAATCGAACAATGGGCCATTTCTAAAGTTAAAAAATTGATCAATGATGGTTTCATCAGAGAAGAAAAATATCCTACCTGGTTAGCTAGTGTCATCCCAATTAAGAAGAAGAATGGCCAAATTCACATTTATGTCAATTTTAGGGACTTAAACAAGGCATGTCCTAAGGATGAGTTTCCTCTTCCTATACTAGAATTAATGGTGGACATTGCCTCATCTCATGCAGTCTTTCATGGATGGTCATCTGGCTATAACCAAATCAAGATGTCTCTAAAGATGAAAGAAACACTACTTTTGAACTCGATCAATCTTCATTATAGGTCATGCCTTTCGCCTTAAAAATGCCGGTGCTACATACCAACGCCATGACTCGATCTTCAATGAACTCATCCATCATCGTTGAGTGCTATGATGATCTGAGTAGTCAAAGAAAAAGGAAGACCACCTCTTTGACTTGAGAGTAGTTTTTGAATGGTTAAGATAATATAACCTAAGAATGAATCCCCTAAAGTGTGTATTCGAAGTAACTTCAGGGAAATTCTTTGGGTTTGTTGTTCGATATCAGGGAATAGAAATTGATCCTAAAAATATTAAAGCTATCTTAAAAATGCCACCTCCTAAGAGTTTAACTCAACTCAGATCCTTTCAAGGATGGTCATATCTAAGATGCTTTATCTCAAACCTATCGTGGAGATGTTCTCGCACTTGTCAAAAGGATGCCAAGTTCAAGTGGGATGACAAGTGCCGCATGCATTCAAAGATAAAGAATACTTGGTGAAGCCGCCGCTAGCCTCCCTATCCCGCAAGCCACTCATCCTTTACACGCATTGGATGACTCTCGCTGCTCCCAAGCCAATGAAGGAAGGAGAGCTCTACTACCTCATCGATCTCTGAAGCAAACTATCCACCTATTGAGAAATATTGCCTAGCTTTGATCTTTGCATCGCTACACTACATGCTTTTCATAAGGTGAACTTGATCTAACCAAATCCACTGTATCTCATGACATGACCAATGCTTCATGTTTGGCTCATTGGTCCATGATACTCTAGTTTGATATCACATTTGTACCCTCGCGGTAAAAGGATAGCACTAGCATTTCTTAGCAAAGACACCCACTCCGATTCTCCGCTTAGTGATGATCTCCCTGATGAACAAATCATGAACTTAGGGGAGGCCGGTAACCACCGATGGGAGATGTATTTTGATGGTGTTGCTTCTTTTCTTAAAGGTGAAGCACCATGATCTATTCTCCCGAAAGGGTAGAATAGTTCTCTCTCAAACCATGATGTGATGAGATTCTCATACTCTTTCCAACCCCTACACCAACAATGAAGTATGAGTTTTGATGATTATTGAGTCATCACTATCAGTCAAGAGCATCAACATCTTTGGGATTCTCTCATCAACCGACATCCTTGGTCCAAGGTTCTCAAACCCAAGCTTCATCATTACTATGAGTATACCATGAAGTTGTTCAGATTCTCAAGTCACCATCTACAAGGTTCCTAAGAGAACACAATAGCATGTGGCCAAACTTGCCAAAGAGTTGGCATGTCCGAAGATGAGTCCATTTCAATAAGGGTCCAAAATAGACAAGTCCTATCCTTATTGAAACTCATCGAGAGACTTTCTTGAAGGGAGGTTGTGTTGCCAAAAAATGGACAAGGAGCTAGATTGGAGGCAACCATTCATAGATTATTTGAACAAAAACTACCTCAAGAGAAATCACAAGCCCATCGTAAAATAGAGAGCTCTCCTATGCTCTTGATGGCACCTGTATCACTCCTTTGACCAAATATGGTTTATTTACAAACATGAAGCCCATGGCATTATAACGAGGTACATGTGTCTATGGAGCTCATCCGTCAAAGATGAAGATGAAGATCAAAAGACTTGGATATTAATGCCTTCATGATCATGATGCATGGATGTAGCTAAGATGCCATCAATGTGTGTACACGGTGTGGTCCTCCACCAACCAACATTCTACACCCTACATTGGCTTCATGGCCATTTGAGTGTTCATTGTGGTCCGATCGATCCTCCTTCTTCCAAGGGCATCTCATCTAGCCACCGACTACTTTTCCAAGTGGGAAGCCATCCCACTCGAGAGGTCAACAGCATGTGCTTCAATTTTTTAGAACCATATATAGGTTTGGGGTGCCTCATGAATTATATCGATAATGGTACTACATTCAAAAGCATGAAGATCAATTTTTTGTAAGACACGATATATTGGAGATACTCCACCATCTACTACCCTAGCTAATGGCTTAGCGTAAGCATTCAACAAAACTCATCCAAATATTGAAGAAGACTCTGATGATAATAAAAATGATGAGTAGAAAATTGAAGCTGGCCTACCGCACCACATACCAACTCCTCACCCATTTTCCTTAGTGTATGGGTCAAGCATTCTTTTTAGAAGTTCAACTCCATCACTAAGGATAGCATTGGGTAACAAGATCACTACAAAATGCAAAGGTTAGAAGAGCTCAAAGGTTTGGAGGAGAGTCACGGCAAAAACCTCGAGTTGTACAAGGCCAATGATTCAAGCTCACAACAAGTTGGTCCACCCTAGGTCTTTCCAAGTAGGAGAACTTGTGTTAGTCCTAAGGAGACCAATTGTTGCCCATCAAAAGATGGGAGGCAAGTTTGAACCCACTTGGGAAGGCCCCTATGTCATAGAGAAGGCCTACCAAGGAGGATCTTATCAGCTTATTGATTATAAAGGGGAACACCGATGCTTCCAATTAATGGGCTCTATCTAAAGAAATATTACCCATGAAATAAATCATGTTTAAAAATAATCATTAATAAAAAGAATAAAAATCTGATTCCATTCATCAAATCTTCTCTTCTTTTGAAGTGTTGTTTGCTTGTCTTAATCCATGATATGTTTAGGTAGTGTAAGAGTCCCCAAGGCATCCTATCCCTCTTTCACACAAACACAATTCCATGCTTTAGAATAAAGAGAACCCGAGGCATCCTATTTTGATTAGCAAGATAACTAAGTTAGGTGAGAGAACCCAAGTGCATCCTCCTTTCTTAGTGGGAATCTTTGCCATCGTGGCATCATTTCATATTCCCAAAGTTTTAAGGTAGGTGTAAGAGTCCCCTGAGGCATCCTATTCTTTTAACACATGCAAAACAAACACAAATCTTTTATCTCATATTTGATGTGGGAGCAAGCCCCTGTGGCACTCACTCATTAGCTTTAGGGTCTACATGCTACCTCGCTAGTATGTCACCCCCTGGTCATTTATTGGAAGATGTGAGTCACACTTTCTTCCTAACTTGATCATCAAAACCAAGAGTGCCTTGTTATATGGTTCACCGGCCCCAAGAAGCTACCTCATGTTGACTTTGTTAAGAAGATGTGAGTCCCTGCTTTCTTCTCTTGAACTAGCCATCATGCTCTAACTAGGTCGAGTATATTTGAGGTTTAGATAAGTCCCAGAGGCTCCTTTCCTTTGACTACTTTGAGTTGATATAAGTCCCCAGTGGCATTCACTCAGCCCCCTAGGTCGGATAATCAAGTGAAGATACTATCCCAATCCCACTATAGAGGATGTGTCCCCAGCTTTCTTCCTAGTCATTGTTGCAAACCAAGCACCTTAGGTTGGTTGATGTTCTATGACAATGACTCACCCTGGGAGTACACCACTCTTGGATATGAGTCCCAGCTTTCTTGAGTTGGACCAATACCTATTATGACTAGCCATGTCATTTTCTGTGGTGTTGATTAAGCCATCCCCATCCAGGGCTCTATTTGGATCAAGTCCTTGTCCCCATTTAGACACTAGTTACTTTGGATTAAGTCCTTTCCTAGCCACCTTTGGTGGTTGAAATTTGTTCAAGTGGATGATCTAGTTTGATTCTGTTTCCATTTCTTCTGTTGTGGATAATCAGATCTTCAAGCAAAATGTCAATGATATATAAGCAAAAGATAAAAAAAAAAAACAAATAAAATTAATTAAAGATTAAGCACAATTCTTTCCCAAATCCCTTCTATTTTTCCAAGGCACCTATCTTTAGGAAGATGTGAGTCAAAACTCTTGAATTGATAAATCCTGGTCGGATACTCCCATTGGTCAAGTCACCTCTTGGTCAGATTATCTATTTTCCAAAGTGTACCACAAATAGAATCATCCTAAAAAGATCTAAGAAATGATGCATCTTTTTCTATTCATTGATTGTCAAGAACACTCAGCCTCAGTCGTTTGATTTGTTGCCCAAAGCAACCATCACCCTGGTTCTTTTCTAGGAAGATGTGAGTCCCCAAGCTTTCTTCTTCAATTGATCATTGCAAACCAAAAGGCACCCTTTGGTTGGATAGTCCCATCGGGTTACTACTTTGGTTCAAATGAGTTAGTTTAGCTCTAGCTTCAAGTGATCAAAAACCAATAAATCACAAAAAACTAAAAAATGAAATTAATCTTGACTATCTTGAGTTGATTTAAGTCCCAACATTCACTCAATAGTTAGCCCCTAGTCGGTTTGATTTGTTGCAACCATCACCCCAATGGTTCCTTATTAGAAGATGTGAGTCCATGCTTTCTTCTTAAGACTTGACCATGAAAAAAGGCCCTTTGGATAGTCCTACCTTTTGGTAGACTACTTTGAATTGGTAAATTGAGAGTCTAGCTCCATGGCTCTATTCAGCGCTCAAAACCTATGGGATCCATCATAATCAAAACAAATCTAAAAATGAAATCAATCTTGACTATCTTTGAGTTGATCTAAGTCCCAAAGGCATTCACTCAATACTAGTTGGTTCAATCATTTCTTGCCAATAGATTACCCAAAGAATGTCTCTACTTTGGAGGATGTAAGTCTGCTTTCTTTCTTCCTAGTACTATTGTATACCAAAAGGCATCCCTTTGGTTGGCTAGTTACCTGTATGTTAGTAGACTACCTTTGGATTGGTAAATGAGTCGTCTAGCCTCCATGGTCTACCAAGTCCCATCAAACCAAGGGTTCATCTAAAATCAAAATCAAAAAATTTGAAACAAAATTCAACAAATCAAAACAAAACAATCAAATAACCCACAACCCTATGGATGACTAACCAAAATTCTTTTCTCCTCAGACAACAAAACAAATCAACCTTAAATTCATCTTCATCAAATCTCATCCTTGTGGATGACTTGAACGCTTCCTAGTGGAAGGTTCACACTCATCCCTTAGTGGATTCTTCCCTCTTATGTCTTGGACATAAGTAGAGCCACATTGCACTAAGCTCTGATTCTTTCTCCTTGGTTAAGGATAGATTGTTTTGCTAATGCTTGTGATCTTAGTGTTGTTGATCATTTGTCAACACTAATACGTGTTGGTCACACCACACCTATTGGGCCCTTTGTTGACCTCATTTTTAGAATGAGCTCTCAACACCTCCATCTTATACATAGACCTCTGACTTTAAGAGTTCTTAGTCTTAAGACACATCTAGTGATTAGGTGGACACTCAGCCCTGAAGACTTAGAAGAGTTAGCATAGGAATAGGTCATGCCTGGGTGTTAGAATTTCCTACCCTTAGCTTAAACCATTCTCATTCCTTCAAGTCAAACTCCAAATCAATCTATTTGATTTTCCAAACTCAAATCAATTCCATGATTGAAATCCATGATTGAAATCCATGATTGAAACCCATGATCAAAATCATCAAAATTCTAAGTCAAAAACTCTGATTCTCAATCAAACCTTTGAGATTTTCTCATAATCATTTATATTCTCATTTATATTCACATATATAAATGAAATATAAATTCAAATCAATCAAATCAAATTCAAAATTAAATCAATTCATGAAAATTTTCTTAAGTCCCTTAATTTTCCATTAATGGATTTTAGCCAAAATCAACCCAAATCATGATCAAACCTATTCAAAATCATGGGATTTTCTCAAAACTTTATATATTCATATAAATGAAATATAAATATAAATCAATCAAATCAACCAAAAATTAAATTCCAAATTTAAAATTTTTAAATTCTTAATGGATTTAACCTAAATTTGATCAAACCATTTCAAACTCATGGGATTTTCTCAAACTTATTTATATTCTCATTTATAAATATAAATATAAATATAAATCAATCAAATCCAAATTCAAAAAATTAAATTTAAATTTTAAATTTTCTAATGGATTTAAATCAAATCATGATTAAACCACTTCAAATCCTTGAAATTTTCTCATGATCAATTTATATTCACATATATAAATGAAATATAAATTCAAACAATCAAAACCAATTCCAAAAATCAAACTCAAATCCACTCAAAATCCAATCTAAGCCTTTCAAGTCAAAATCTTGAACTTAGCCAAATCACTTTCAAATCAAGCCAAACTCTTGATTTTCTCTCATGGTTCAATCAACCCTACAATCATGAGCTCATATATAAATCCAAACTTCAATCAAACAATCAAAACCCAAATCAAAAATCAAACCCAAAAACCCCTTCATATATTCTTCCTTTGAATATGAAACAAATGGATCAAAACCCATTTGACTTCAAACCACTTGTAAATGGATTTATATTTCAATCATGAGTCCATATACAAGATCAACCAACTTCAAATCAAGCTTTGACCAAGCATTTGACCCACTTAGGCTCACTTGACCCAAAGTGACCTAAAGTACCCTTATGAGCCAAATTTTGATCCTAACCAAATTGGATTGAACCAAACTCATATATCCTCTCATCATGATCAACAATCATCATGGGATGATCAATCAATCAAATTGGTCAAACCAAGTCAAACCTAAGGGTTGACCAAGTCAACACTTAACCCAAAATGAAACCTAACATACAAATTCCACCATAGGCCAAATTGATTGAAACCATTGATCTAAGTTCACTCATGACCTATGTTTGAACTTGACCAAGCCAACATTTGAGCCTAACCTAGCCCAATTGGCCCACTTGACTAAGTTGACCCATTTTGACCTAAAGGCCAAAATGTGTCAAAACTTGATCTAAGCCAAATTGATTGAAACCAATGGGTCAAGTCCATTCCAAATCACTTGTGGAACTTAAAGCCTCAATTGGCCAACTAGACCCAACCTAGCTGTTTAGACCCAACATGACCTAAAGGGGTCATGTTGAGACAAAATTGAACTTAACCCAAATTGATTGGAAACAAAGACACCAATCCACTCCTTATGACTAACCAAACCTAAACCTACCCTTGACCTAACTAAATAGGTCAAATGGGTCAAATAGGTCAACTTGACCCATTTGACCTAAATGAAGTCATATGAGCCAAACCAAACTATACCAAATTGAATCAAACCAAAGCCACCAAAACATTTTCAAATGGTCATATGAACTTGACCCAACCCTTGGTTTGACCCAATTTGACCATTGGTCAACTTGACCAAGTTGACCCATTTTGACCTAAATGGGTCAACATGAGCCAAACCCTATCAAATGAATTCCAAATCCATGAAACTTGGCCAAACCTAGTTTCTCCACATACCCAACATATCCAAAGTGGAAAAAAAAAATGACCATCTACCCCTAGGCCATAGAACAAATTTTGGCTTAACCCATGGGTAATTTGGTCATACCTCTTCACAATCACTGAGGCTTTCCTAAAAGCTCAAGGGGACTTAAGATGAGTGGTGCACCCAACCCAATGGGTTTGGGTCAGCCATTTGGTCCCTAGACCAAACCCAACCACCTTGAAAAATTGAAAATTCAAACTCTCTAAGCTCAATTCACACATGGGAGGTTGGCAATCCACTCACCTCAAACCCAACCATGTGCAAAATCAACAAACAACCTCCCAATGATCAATTGGATCAAAATGATAAATAATACTTTGGCCATTCGATTCAAGGGGAGATATACTCCTAATTCAATGAAATTCTCACTCATCGATTGAACCTGTGGAACTTAGCAATCATGAGAGTTCCCAAGCTTCTAGGATTTGAATTTCTTTTTTCATTTGCACAAAAAATGGGGAGCTCAATGACCAACTTCTCTAACTTATTTCCTTCAATTAATTTTGCATACCAAGAGTCAAGTCACCTCAAGCTATTGAGTTCCCACAAGGGAAGGCAATTGGATCAAAGCCAAGCAAGTAAAGTGGTGGTCTACATCCCACTCAACCTCAAGGCTCAAATTTTCGGGCTTTGTCTCAACCAGAAGCTACCCATCATCTCGAAGTGATCACCTCGGAGGTATGGATTTTGACCATTAAACTCAATGTGGTGTGGAGCTTTGTGAAAGAAATTTTCACCTCATCATTTTGACGGATTTTGCCGCTCTTGGCTTTAGATGGTGTGGGTTATGATCCATGCTAGATCGTTTGATCTTCCCTTGATCATGGATGTCTCGCTTGATCAAGGGAAGAACTAGATCTCATCCATCCGCATTTTAGATGGATGCTAGATTATTCACATTTTAGAAATCTTTATCCTTTAAAATGGAGATCCCATCCTGATCGATCGATCTGATAAAATCACCGCCATGGTGACAACTGTTGTCCCTCACTGTGACATGCTGAAAGCACGTCTCTACCATGTGCATACGTGAGTGAGGATTAGTTAATATTAATTAATTCCTAATTAATCTAGATCTTCTAAAATTCATAACCCTCTAGAAAATAAAAAAAATATAAAAAAATGCTATGGAAAGATAATTTCATCTAGAATATTTTAAAATATTTTTCAATGATTTTGAATTATTTTTCTCAATTTGGGTTTTATTGAATCTTATTTTGCTAATTACTTTAATTAGTCCAATTAATCAAATTTTGGGTTCATTTTAGGGATGACCTCCTCCCTAATTTTCTTGGGATTTATTGAAGGCTTGATTAGAAATTTATTCATTCCTAATTACCCTCATGTAATTAAGATAATTAAGGTGTGATTAGTGATTTTACCCATGATTAGGGTTGATTAAGGTCGATCTTAAGTAGAGGTTTATGGAATAATTTTGGGGCATTTCCCAAGCTATTCCCCTCTTCTCTCCTTAATCTCTCTTAATTTAATTAATTATCCCCCACAATTTTCAAAATTCTAAAAAAGTTCCAACTTAATTAATCTACTTGGGTAGATGCTTAGGTGTTTAATAGCCTGCTAAGGAAATCAAAACCAAATTCTCATGTGTGAAAGGGTGTTTTGAAATTACTTAAGCTAAACCCCTTAGCTTAATTAACTTTAATTGTGAGCCAAATTGCATTAGGCCTTTTCATTATTAGGTGCATTACAAATTTAAATTCCTTGTGGGTTTTATGTCATCTCATTGGCTCATAATTATTTAGTTAATTCTTCTAAGGTGGTGTAGGTAAGGGTTAATTAAGCTACTTAATTCATACCTTAACCTAATCAACATATAAAAATGGATCTAATTATCTAAAAATTAAACAAAATATCAAACACATGTGGAATGGGAATAAACAAACTCATCTCCTTTTCAAAATTAAATCAAACTCAAACAAACTAAAAAAATCACTTTGAAATTCACTTTGATTTATTCTAAATTTTCTTATTCTATAAGAATGTCTTTAGATTTAAGTGAAAGTGAGTTTGTTTACCATTGCTTTGAATCTTTCCCAACATGTTAAGTTGTATGTCATGTGATTTCATGCATTCATATTTCAAATTCAAATTTTAAAATGAAATTGTTTACTTTATGTCAAATTGCATGTGTTGGCTAAAGTAGAAATATGAATGGCTATTATCACTACTAAATCCAAATTATTTTCAAAACATATAAATCAAATACCAAATCAAAGTGTGCTACTTATACTTAATTATAAGTTTGCATGTGATAGATTATAAAGGTATGCTTAGTATAGTTTCCTTCTTCTTATGTTAGCATAGTTTTGAATAGAGTTGGTAAGATGGGGTTCATTTGAAAAGAACAACACTTACTAATTCATCCCTATCTATCACCCTAAGAAGGGTTACCTATACTTACATACATAAATTGCATAAATAAAAAATGAATCCATTAAACAATTTTGCATTCTTCCTTTCCATTTCATTTCTTTTATACATATTTGTATTTAAGGAAAGTGGTATATTAGACAACGGTTGTGAGGCTTTAAGTAGCCCTAAGTAGTTTTATACCTTACACCCTGTTAACAATGGCATGACTCACTTATGCCTTTCTTACTTTCATGTGTATGTGAAATTTTGATAAGGAAAACCTTTTCTACTTAAGAAAAATCATGCATATTCAACTTCTAAATTTTCTTAAATGGATTACTTAGCATGCATCATAAATTGTGTTAAATACCTCATTTTTATGTATAAATATGCTTAGGGTCCATCCATATGCATGTTATATATTTCGGGAAAGAAATGAAGTAATCTGTGTTATGCAAATTTTGATTCATTTTAATTTAATCTTAAAATTCCTTTCTTTTGAATAGGTTTGTTTAGAGTTTATTTAAACTTAGGATTAATTAAAAGATTTAATCAAAATAGTCACCTAAATAAAACTAAAATGTGAACCTACTTTAGAAATTACTTTGTTAGGGAAGGAAAGAGAAGTTACTTCTCTTTCTATCTCTTCATAACTTAATAATTAATTGTGTTATCCAGTTGAACCAAATGAAAATACAAAATAAAGATCAATCCAAAACTTTTAAACAACTTAAAGTCCTAAGCTAAGCTTACCACACAAGCCTTCAAAGTACACACATTAGTCTAAGTCATCACTTCTAGATTTAGGTTAGGTCGGTGCATGGCTTGATGCTTTGTTTTGTTTTGAGATATAAGTTTTAGACTAGATGTTAGGGTGTATGCTTATAGAATGAATGGTAGATGCTCTTAGTCTAACTATTCTTTTCTAGGGATTGTGCTTAAGGGCTATCATAAATAAAAATATAAATGATTTTGCTTAGGTGCTTTATACCCCTAAGAATAATCCATAGGCTGGTGGACTTAGTCACCCATGTGTGTGATAAGTCCAATATATGCTTGAGATTTGTTTATTTGTTTTAGCTAACCTTTATTTTGCAAGTGTTAGCTAGGTTTACCTTTTCCTTTTCATGTAAAAATTTGTATAATTAAGATTTTGGAATGATTATTATGAGGATTAAGATGAGCATTGGTCATAAGATCTTATCTTATGCACCATGCGAAGCCTTGGAGCATCCACCTTCCAACCATCCAAAAGGAAGAACCAAAAGAAGAAAGAAGAAAATAAGAAAGAAGAAAGAAAGCTTGAAGACCCCCATAACAATGAATTCCTTTGCTTAATTATAATTTAATTCATTTGTAATATGGGTTGTATAAGGGTAGAGCTCTCCCACATTTGATATTTTTTTGAGTTTTATGGTGCCCCACCACAACGATCATTATTTTTTTTGCAGCTTTATAAATTGATTGATGATTTATTTAGCTTGTGTATTAAATGGCATATTTTTTCTAGTTTTTTTCTTTCTTTATGTATGGCCTAGATAAGGATTAGGCTCTTTAGGGAAAAATAAATCTTTTACCCAACTTAACAACTCAAATTAAAATTAAACAACTCATAACCTCACCTAAAGCTTAGGCTTAAAATCAAGATAAAAGAATTAGCAACCCATTAGCTGGATGAGCATTTTTTTTTTTTTGTAATATCATGCACAAATGCATCTTATTTCACACTTGATTGGAGGGCTTCCACCTTTGCCAAAGAACCTAGATTGACCCTTGAGAGCCATGGTGGAAACTCACCTCCTCCCTTCTCGCTGATTTTGGCCAATAACTCCATTTCTCATGCATTAGGCATACAAAAAATCTTATTAGCCTAAGTCAAAAATGATTGTCCAAAAATAAAAATAAAAATAAAATTAAATTTGAATTGCATTGGCTTTAGGTCATTTGAAGCAAACCTTTACATGATTTAGTCTCTTTAGGGAGTGAGTTTAAGAACTTAGTCTCTTTCTAAATAAAAATAGCCTATATCTTGCATAAGAAAAGACTTGCCTACATGTATTTAAAATCAAGAGGAGTTAGTTGGCTGCCACCCCAGTTGTAAGTCCAAGTTGTTGGGTGTCCTCTCGTGGAGGCAAACCATTACCCATTTTTGCTTTAGATTTAGGTTGTTCTTCCAGCCCTCATCGAAGCTCCCTAGATTTAGGTTCTGAGATTGCTTCTCCCTTTCCATAAGCATAATTCCTCACCTCTTAGGCATTTCTTAATCTTGTTAAGGAATCATAAGTCCTAAATTTCTAATAAAAAATGCAACTCGAACAAACTAAATTAATTTCTAAAATGTAAAGCCCAATCATAGGATAGTTTGAGATGCTCGCTAGGTTTCTAGCAGTGAGCATCTCCTACTTATTCCCATTTAGCTCGATAAAATCCCTCTTTGATCAATCCCATTTTATCTTCAAAAACAAACCAATCAATTGATAGTCCTTTCTATTGAAATCTTCAAACAATGATCATTTTAATAGAGTTTTCAAGAATTCTCATTCCTTAGGATGTAATTAACTATGGGGCTTGCCCATAGGAACTTAACAAACCCATTTAAAATAAATCGCTTTACTTTTTCATGTAAAAGTAGGGAAGAATCTACATATGCCATCATCCTGGAGTCCTTATTGAGGTGATGGTCCATTAAAGGGTAGTGACTTCTATCTTTGAGATAGTACACTATTGATGATGTATCAATCACCTAAATAAGTACATCTAAGGATCTACGTGGCATCCTAAAAGATGAATTTATAGGTCTCTCTTTCTTTCTCACCACATTTGAAAGGTGACTCTATTAGAAATTTTTCAACCATGGATATTTAGGATCATTATTAAGGTAGAGAGTGCTCTCCTTCCCTTCATCATTGGCTTGGGCCAACAAATGAAGAGTGTCATCCAATGCGGGGATGAGTAAGGATAGTCAGAATTGGGCCAAGAAACACGCTTGATATCTTCAAGGCATAAACTTGTCATCCCACTTGAACTTGGCATCCTTTTGATAAATGCTAGAATGTGCATCTCCTAAGTTGGAGATAAAGTGTCTTAGATGCATCCATCCTTAAGGATCTGAGTTGAGTTAAACTCTGTGAGGTAGCATTTCTAAGATAGCTTTGATATTTTCATAATCTATTTTATTCCCAATGTCAACAACAAACCAAGGAATTTCAAAGCTACTCAATGCATACTGTGGGATTCATTTTGAGGTTATATTATTTTAACTATTTGAAAATAACTCTCAAGTCAAAGAAGTGGTGTTTTTCTTTGACTACTAGATCATCAATGTACTCAACATGATGGATGAGTTCATTGAAGATTCATGGCCCAGGTAGCACCAACATTTTAAGGTAAAAGGCATGACCTTATAATAGAAGATTTAGATCGGTTCTAGTAATGTTTTTCATCTTAGAGACATCTTGATTTGGTTATATGTGATGACCCATCCATGAAAGAGAAGAATGCATGAGATGAGGCAATGTCCACCATTAATTCGTATAGGAAGAAAACTCATCCTTGGACATGCCTTATTTAACTCTCTAAAATTGATGCATATGAATTTGGTCATTCTTCTTCTTCTTAACTGGGATGACACTAACCGTAGGATATTTTTCTTCCCCGATGAAACCAACATTGATCCTTTCTTGACTTTAGAAATGACATGTTGTTCAATTTCTAATCATGCATTTAGAGCTTGCTTAATGGGGTGCTAAGATCTAAGCTTTACCGCTATGTCAAGAGATATAATAACATCTCTTCATAACTCCATGCAAAGCAGACTTTAAACTCAGTCAATACCTAACTAAGTCATTAGTTTCTTCTTCATTCAGCAATGAACTGATGTATGTCAGGCGTGGATTTTCTTCTGTCCTGAGGTTGATTTTGTTAAGCTTGTCAATTATTGAATTAATCTCCTCTTCAAATTATGGAGGTGTTTGATTAAGATCATCTAGATCATCTAAGGTTTCCACACATTCTCATAAGAGTTGTGAAAAGAACCTAAGACTCCAAATGATTGGTACAACCAAACAGTAATCATCATCATCGCTAGACACGTATCAATCCTAGTCCGCTCTTGATTGTGCTTTCGTATTATTCCATAACTTTTCAAAGTACTCGACCCATGCTAGACCATGTATGATGAACCAAACCTTTATGTATAAGATTATGAACACAAGGCGAGTAAAAGTCAAGTGGTAATTCCAATAATTCTTTAAATGTATCCTCCTTAGTTCTACATCATGTTTGAAATGATGATCCCAAAAAGAATCTCTTCGACTTCATGTCAAGAAGACTTAGGGGCTTCCTTAACTACTAAACCTTCAACTTTTGAGATGAAAGTGAGATTAGCAAGGTTCCCAACCTATAGTCTTACATAGACTTGATTCAAATACTCCTTATTTGGAGGCCTGGGTTTTTATCAAAAGACACCACCAATGGAACCGAGAGGTTGGGTATACTACCATATTAGACTCTCCCAGTGGATTCCAAGTCTATGAATAGTAGGTACTCATGAACTGGAACATGACCATTATGATGGCCAACTAGGGTCTTCCACCTCTGTCGCCTCTATTTCTACCTCTCACGCCGTGGAGGTTGAGGCATCATACACACATGTCCATCTGATGGAATGAACTATGCATGGAATGTAATATGTGGATCTATTTCTTTCTCATTCCCCCTTTCTTATTCACTTGGACTTTCATTTTTCTTTTCTTTTTTGTTTATCTTTTCTCTTTCTTCATTTTCTTTTTCTTTTGATTTTGCATTTAAATTTTGTCCAAGTTCACAAAAAAGGTGTGTTGAGGAAGATAGTAGGTCGCATCCTCATAAATCTCAACCTCTCTAACTGAAAATGACTTTTCATCTCTATTGATATGGTATTCAATCCCATATTTTTTGAACTTGATACACTGATGGAGGGAAGATGGAATGATCTTATTCTGATGTATCCAAGGCCTACCAAGCAAAGCTGTGAATGAAGTATTCTAATCAATGATGTAAAACTTAGCTTTAGTCTTCTAGTCACCTATCTCCAAATATAACACTATAGAACCTAAAGCTCCACCTTGTTCATTGAATCCTCTCAACATCATCCATCTCCTTGAGTGTGGAGATGTCGATCCTCAAATAAAGGTCTTTAGACTCATAATGTTCCATGCACCTAGATCATGAGAACTGGAAAGTCCAACATGTTCATTTCACTGATGTGAGGGGATGGTTGTGCTCCAAGTCCCTAGAAGGTCTTCATCGTGAAGGTGATCCTGAGCTTCTTTTGTATAATGTGCTTCCTCACATAGGCCACCGAAGCTAAGCATATCTCAAGATCAAGGAGAGCCTTGATTAGTGATTCCCTCATCTCTTTGGATAAGACAAGGGCATCGTATATGCTTTGCTTAGATGGCAACTTTCTTAGATGAGAAAGGACATTGTAGCCCACCTTGGGCTGATCTTCCACAAGCATATCCAAGGGGGGAGCATCTTGTGGAGGAGCTTCTTGATTGTCTATACCAATGACTTGTTTCCCTCTATCTTGAGGTGTTTCCCTAGGGGGTAGAACCTTGCCACTACGGAGGTTGACTTTGGTGATCTTTTGTGGCAGGGTAATGGAAGGTTCTACCTACATGTCAGGCTCACCTATAGCTTCTCCTATGGGACTCTCAAAATCAGATGATTCCAAGTTTGTCTCAAGAGGTGAACGATTCGTGAGTAGGAAAGTCCAACTCTAAATCGAGAAAAAGATTGGAAAATTATAGTTATTTTGACTTGAAGAGTTATCATTAGGAATAGAAGAAGATAACCCATCAAAAGTGACATAAATGTAATTCAAGCTAGCTTTATTCTTCAATTTCTTGGATTTATTTGGAGGTACAAAGTAAAAATAAAGTAAAAGTGGGGGTAAGGGATTTGATGCCCTTATCCATCGATACAAGAGTTCTACTAAGAAAAGTAGAGCTAGGGAAGAAGAATCAAGTGGAAATTATCAATGGAGGCAACATCTGGTTGCTAATGGCTATCTCGATATTACATGCTGTTGCGAGCTCCCTTGAGTAGCAACTTGCAAACTTTCATGTTGAAGGTTTGAGTACTCAACCGCAAAGGAAAGCTTCTTGATGGATGATCTTCTAGAGTTTTGGATAAATAAATATATCCAACCTTCTTTAGTTTTGAAGGATCACATGTATCCCAAGGATTAACCTAATGGAACCGGGATGGTTGTTCCACAAGGTATTCCTTTGGGATAACTACAGCCTTGAAGTTATGTTCGCCAATCCTTGAATGTGAAGCAATCCTCCAAACATGGCCTAGCATACGCGTGGTAGCAAAAGTTTGGATCATTTTGCCTACTTCCTCCCTAGTTCTAAAAAAGGCTTCTTTAAGAGATTCTTAAAGATCTTCCTGATTACCTCCTCTTAAATGAATAAGGTTATTAAGATTATCTAAAAGAGTAGGACCATAGCTACCGATGTGTGCATTCCACCCTTGCTGGTATGGCGAGGATGTATGGCTCTATAGAGGCTACCGATGGAGGTGGGGAGGTGGAGGATGGTCTCTCTGAATTGATCTCTAGGGTCGCTTCCCTTATCTACACTGCCACCGCCTCCCTTCATAGACCTTTTATGGTTTGCTTTAGGCAACTAGTCTTGAAAAGGCAACTGTTTGGCCTCTCCTTATAGACTAGCCTCCTTATTGATTAGTTTCTCAAATGTCTTGATAGTGAAGCCCTTAAGAATTAACACAATCAGGCCATGGATATTCTCCAAAAGAATCTCAATGGCATGTCAAAATAGGCTACATTTCATACTCGTTATGCCATCGAGAATATAATCAAGGGACTCACTGAGTGCTATAAGATCACTTACGAACCCTTTCGAGCTCCAACAAACCTCTTGATGAAGAGTTGCTCTAACTCAACAATATCTTACCAATCAAGGTATAACAATCAAAGTAATCCCTAAGCTACTAAGAGGAAAAAAGCAAAGCATCGCCGCAATGTTGCAACAATAGAAGTGTGCTGTCGCCTTGCCTCAAAGTTTTTGAAAGAAGGTGGCACAAAACCCATGGGATATTGGATTGAATCGAATTCCTCCGGGTAGGGTCTACCCTTTGGAATCGATGATCCTCCCCGGGCTTGAGCCAACGCTTCCTTCACTTGCTGCTCAACCATGGATTTATGTCTTTTCTTGTATGGTACTTTCCACTACCTTCATACATGCTAGTATCTTGCTCAATGGGAGGTAGGGTCCAAGACATGCACTAACTCAGACTATGTCACTAGAAATGGGGCTTATTTTGAAGTACTAAAATTACGCTAAGTCTAACTGTCGTGCCATCCCATCTATCTCTCATCTTTTGCTCTCAATGGGAGTTGGGTGTCCTCTGATCAACCTCATCACCTTCCATGCTCACTCTAAGAAGAGATCCTTTGGTATCAACCATACATACTATAGCAAAGTCTCCCAACAAGTCATCTTTGTTGGGATCAAAGCTGACCTTCTCCTCATCTAACCAATCATACCCCAAGATCTCCTTCTTCTCTACAAGATAATGTGCTATCATCTCCTTGAGAGAACGACCTATTTGAATAAATGATCTTCATGTGATCATGTCAGAACCGACATACCCTCGCTATTGGAGAGTCAATCCTATGAGACTGCATTTACTAGAGAGAGAGACACTCATTATATTGATATGAGGGGTGACATTCCTAAGAGGTTCCACTATCTTGGTAAAGGCTATCATCTCTACTCTTAAATAACTACCATCTCCATGTCCTAAATCAGGGTTGGTGAATGGATGACCACTATGCTTCAGGGTCTCCTCTCCTTTCGCACCACCACTGGGGTAGAAGGTTGATCAGGAGAGCTCGGCCTCACCACAATAGGTGGTGTAGGTGGAGTAGGATCCCTAGATGGGATCACCAAGCTTCTGATATGGCCTTCATGGCCTTTGATGGAATGGAGATGTTGTGACCTGATAAGTGATGGTGATGGGGGTAGAGGTGTGGTGGAGACACCACCGACTCTCTATGAGAGATGTCCCTGTGAAGATGGTCCTAAGTAAGATGTTCGATAAATGCAAGGCCAAGCTGAAAAATCAACAAGAGTCAATCGCTATTAAAACCTCTCCTCTACTAGTGATGAGCACATTCCTCCTCGCCCTCTCCGATGGATATGTTTCCACACTATGGGGATGATGGATCTGATCAATTGAGCTGACTCAATGTATAAGCTCCACCAACTGGTGTAAGACGATCAAAGGCCTACGACCTCGCTCTAATATGGCGATGACCACTAATGGAGGTGATGTGATCCTAACATCCTCTCTGTCACCCGAGAGGATAAAATTGGTTTCTAAATGGTGAAGTAAAATAGAAACTTAATAGTTGAATGGCCGCTCCATCTTCCCTAATCCTAGTATGATACGCTGATCATGCAATTTTGTTCCTTCATGGTTAGGAAGAGAGTGAGAGCTAGACCCATACTGTAGGGAGGCAATCCGAGATGAGCCTTACCCTGAGGGTACCGATGAGAGGGTGCTAGCCTCACGAGCGAGAAACCATGTGGCACCATGTGACACCGCTATCACACTGAAGTTATGGGACACCGCTTTCCTCTTCAGGAGATGTAATCAAGGTAGATCAATCGGATGATGGCCCACAAAGGAGTGCCCTCACATGTAATCCTCGCTCCCTCAAATCCCCTACCGAAGTGGATAAGATGTGTATGATCCAATCAGGGGAAGTTGGCTTGGTCCAAAGCCAAATCCATACCATGAGGGAAAGTGAAAACAAATTTATGAGCCTGCCATTTCAGATCAACTACAAAGACTTAAAAACTAAATTATAACTATTAAACCGATGGTGAGAATCGCAATAGGAAATGCTTGAGATTATATTTTGATTTTTTTTTTTTGAATTTGAATTGAAAATTTGAACCCACATCCAACATCTTGGAAGTGTTAAGTGGGGTTCAAATAGATTTGAGAAGATTTAGAAATTTGATTGAAAGAGGAATTTTTGAATATGAATTCAACTTCAACAAATTTGGGTAAGTTAAAAGATGGATTCAAATATTTTTAGAGGGATGCTTCCATAGGTTCATGTTTGTTTGAATTTATATTTTTGATTTGAGGACCCTTTCCTTTAACAAATTTGGGTATGTTAAAGTAAGGGTCAATTGATTTTGCTTTTGATTGATGATTTTGGAATTTTACTTAGCAAATTTGAGGTTGCTAAGTAAAGTGCTTCAAAAATGAATGTTTCCTTTTGTGAATTGTTGTTTGGTTTTAAAAATTGGAATTCTAGGTATGCTAAGTGAAGAACCCAAGTGTGTTTTATTTATTTATTTTTTTTTTGAAAATAGGATTTATAGCAAATTTGAGTAAGCTAAGAAAATTCTAAGGTGTTTCATTTGTTTTGGATATTTGTTTTTTTAAAAAAGTAAGATCCTTAGCAAATTTGGGTATGCTAAGAGAATCCTAAGGTGTTCCATTTTTGTTTTGATTTGTTTTTTGATTGAAAGTGGAGACTTTACTTTAGCAAATATGGTATGTTAAAAATGAAGTCCCACATAGTTTTGTGAAATCAAAATTTCACTTATCATATTTGATTATGCTAAATGAAATTCCAAAAGAGGTGTTCCAAAATTTTATGTTTTGGTTTTGAAAATGGAAACTCCTCCTCAGAAAATTTGGTATGCTAAAGAATAAAGTTCCAAAGGTGCTTGAAAAATTTTTTTGGTTTTGAATTTGGAGACTTCATTTAACAAATTTGAGTATACTAAATGACGTTCCAAATGTGTTTGAAAATTTTTTTATTTTTGAATTGGAGACTTCACTTAGCAAATTTAAGTATGCTAAATGAAGTTCCAAATGTGTTTGAATTTTTTTTTTATTTGAATTTGGAGACTTCACTTAATAAATTTTATTATGGTAAATGAAGTTCCAAATATGTTTGAAAATTTTATTTTGATTTGGAGACTTCAAGCAAATTTGAGTATGCTAAAATGAAGTTCCAAATATTTTGAAAATTTTGATTTTGATTTGAGACTTCACTTAACAAATTTGAGTATGCTAAATGAAGTTCCAAATGTATTTAAAATCTTTTTTTTTAATTTCAATTGGAGACTTAGTAAATACGTAACTTCAACAAATTTGGGTATGTAGGAATGGAAGTCAATCTTATTTTTGAAATATGAAAATTTTATTTTGTGTGTGATTATTGCTTTTTTTTTTTTGAAAGAGGGAATTCCAACTTAATCATATGGATATGTTTAAGTGGGATTTCCAAATGATATTATTTTTATTTAGGAATGAAATCTTCATTCAATAAATTTGGGTATATTGAATGGAGAAGTTCATATGTGCTTTTGAAAATTTTAGTTTTGTTTGAAAATGAAACTTCCATTTAATAAGCGTGGGTATATTGAATGGAGAGGTTCATTTGTGCTTTTTGAAAGTTTTATTTTTATTTTGATTTTTGGAAAGATGATTGTTCATTTTATTTTTGTAAATGAAATCTTCATCAAAGTGAATTAAGGAAAGATATTCATTTGTGCTTTTGGAAAAGATTGTTAGTTTTATTTTTAAAGATTCCTACATGTAACAATTATGAGAATTGTTAAATGAGAGTGATTTCAGAAAATTTTGTGGAAAATATTTTATTATGCATTTTTTGAAAGAGTTTTTGAAAAGCAAGATTTTATGAAAAATTTATTTTGTCTTTATTATTTTAGAATGAACCTTTCCTTATCATAAAATGATAAGAGGAAGTCTTTAAATGTTTTTTTATTTAGATTTTTATTTTACCCATTGGAGAACCCAACGGGGTTTTAAGACCAACATGAGGTCCTAAAACCTAAAGATGTTGCTTAACTTAAGAATGAAATAAGCTAAGTGCCAATGGAAAAGAAAGATAGTCTATTCATATAAAGTACAAACCCACTATCAATACTTGAGACAATGATCATTTACCAAAGATGGAGAGAGGAACCATCCCAGGGAGTCGCAAAAAAAATCTATGGTGAAATTTTAACATATTTTCCTCATCATCTTCATCTTTTCCTTCTAAGGTGGAAATAGAATAAATGAAAGAGAAGAAAAAAATATAAAATACCTTTAGATGCCATGTAGATTCACAAATGTACTTATTAAGGTGATTAGGTACAACATTGAGGAGAGGTGTACTATCTCAAAAGATAGAAGTCACCACTCTATAATGGTCCTAATCACCAAAATAAGGACTTCTAAGGACAATGGGTCTATGTGTAGATTCTTCCCCTACTTTACATGGAAAAGTAAAGCAGGGTTTATTTTAACCAGATTCATTAAGTTCTCTACAGGGGCAAGCCTCATAGTTAATTACATCCTAAGAATGGGATCCTTAGAATACTCTTGATTAAGGTAAATGATCATATTTCTAAAGATTTCAATAGGACTATCAATCGATTGGTTTATTTTGAAGATCAAATGGGATTGATCAAAGAGAGGGAGTTATTATCGAAGCCAAGAAGATAAGAGATGCTCATGATGCTAGGAAACCTAGCGAGCATCACAAACTATCATATGATTGGGCTTTACATTTTTTGATTTGGTTTAATTTATTTGAGTTGAATTTTTCATTAGAAATTTAGGGCTTATGATTCCATAACACAAGATTATGGAAATGCCTAAGAGGTGAGGATTTATGCTTATGGCCCACAAAAGGGAGAAGCAACCTCAGAACCTAAATCTAGGGAGCTTTGGTGAGACCGAAAGCGCAACCTAAATCTAAGGAAAAAAATAAGTAATTAGTTTACCTCCACAAGAGAGGACAAACCACCCAATATTTGACTTACAACCACCGGGGTGGCGCCAACTAACTCCTCCTATGATTTTAAATTCATGTAGGCAAGTCATATGCTTTATGCAAGATAGCTAGTTGCTATTTATTTAGAAAGAGACTAAGTCCTTAAACTCACTCCCTAAAGATACTAGATCATGTAAGGACATACTTCAAATGACCTAAATCTAATGCAATTCATTATTTTCATTTTGGACAATTATTTTGACTCAGCTAATAGATTCATATGCCTAATGCATGAGAAATGAGATTATTGGCCAAAATCGCGAGAAGGAGGAGGTGTGTTTCCACCATGGCTCTCAAAGGTCAAGCCAAGTTTCTAGCAAAGGTGGAAGCCCTCAATCAAGAGTGAAACAAGCATTTGTGCATGATGTTATAAAAGAAAGTACTCATCCAAGCTAAGGGTTGCTAATTCTTTTATCTTGATTTTAGCCTAAGCTTTAGGTGAGGTTATGAGTTCTTTATTTTAAGTTTTGAATTGTTAAGTTTTGGTAAAAGATTTATTTTCCTAAGAGCCTAATCCACATCCAGCCATACATAAAGCAAGGAAGAAACTAGAAAAGGATGCCACTTAATGCACAAGCTAAACAAATCATCAATCAATTTATAAAGCTAATGTAAAAGAATAAGAGGCCATTGTGGTACCACCGCACAAACCCAAAAAATAAATTGGTAGCGAAGCTCTACCCTTATACAACTAGATTACAAATGAATTAAATACAATTAAGCAAGGAATTCATTGTTATGGGGTCTTCAAGTTTTCATTTCTTCATTCTTCTTTTCTTCTTTCTTCTTTGGTTCCTTCTTTTGATGGTTGGAAGGTGGATCTCCAAAGGCTTCACATGGTGCATAAGATGAGATCTTATGACCGTTCATCCTAATCCCATAACAATCATTCCAAAATCCTAATTGCAAAATTTACATGAAAAGGAAAAGTAAATCTAGCTAACACCAAAATAAAGGTTAGCTAAAAAACCACCAAATCCCAAGCATGTATATTGGACTTATCACCCCACACATGGGTGACTAAGTCTGCCTAGCCTATTGGATTATGCTTAGGTATAAGCACCTGCACAATAAAAAAACATTTATATTTTTATTTATTATGCCTTAAGCACAATCCCCGAAAATAATGGTTAGACTAAGATCACCCTACCATTCATTCTATAACACATCCTAACATCTAAAATATATATCAAAAAACAAAAAGCAAACATCAAACCATGCACCACCCCTAA
The DNA here is from genome assembly GCA_021442155.1 of Cymbidium sinense. Taxonomy (NCBI): domain Eukaryota; kingdom Viridiplantae; phylum Streptophyta; class Magnoliopsida; order Asparagales; family Orchidaceae; genus Cymbidium; species Cymbidium sinense. The sequence continues at coordinate 234,138,754 of CM038215.1, read as the reverse complement.
CCTAAAGCTAGAAGTGGTGACTTAGCCTAATGTGTGTGCTTTGAGGTTTGTGTGGTATGCCTATGGCTTTAAGTTAGATTTTCTAAGTGTGAAGCATGTTCAACTTAGAGGAGGGTTTCATTTAAGTGATTTAATTATTTTGGGTTGATTTTATTTCATGTTTTGATTAGGTTCAAGTGAATCCTACAATTAATTACTAAGTTATAAGGAGAGGGAAAGAGAAGAGAACTTCTCTTTCCTCCCTAACCTAAGTAATTTCTAAAGTGGATTCATATTTTAGTTTTGTTTAGTGAATGTTTTAATTATGTTTTAATTAATCCTAAGTTTAGATGAACTCTAAACAAACCTATTCAAAAGAAAGGCATTTTAGATTAAGTAAAATGAACTAAATTCACAAAACATACATCACTTCATTTCTTTCCCAACATGTATAACATGCATATGAATGAGTCCTAAGCATATCTATACACAAATGAGAATGTTTAACATACTTTATGATGCATGCTAAGTAAATTCATTTAAGAAATTTGAAAGTTTATGATGCATGATTTTCATTAAGTAGAAAAGGGTTTCTTATCCAATTTTCACATGCACACATGAAAGTAAGAAAGGCATAAGTGAGTATCCATTGTTAACCAGAGGTGTAAGGTACAAGACCTACTTAGGGCTACTTAAAGCCTCGCAACCTCGGGTTGTCTAGACTAATATACCACTTTCCTTAAATACAAACATGTGTACAAAAGAAATGAATGGAAAAGAAAGAATGCAAAAGTTGTATTAGTTGATTTATTTTGTTTATGCAATTTATATGTGCAAGCATAGGTTTCCTTCTTAAGTGATAGTATAGGAATGAATAGAGAAATTAGGCAAGTGTTAGGTTCTTTTCAAATGAACCATACACCTTGCCAAATCCTATTCAAAACATACTAAAAGAGAGAGAAGGAAAACCTACACTAAGCACATCCTTATATTTACTCACATGCTTATAATTAAGATATAAGTAACACACTTTAGTTTTGATAATTGATTCATATATTTTGAAAATAATTTGAATTTAATAGTGATAATAGCCACTCATATTCTACTTTAGCCAACACATGCAATTTGACATAAAGTAAACATTTTCATTTTAAATTTGAATTTTGAAAAGCATGGATGCATGAAATCACATGACATACATATTTAACATGTTGGGGAAAGAACTAAAGCAATGAAAGCATGTAAACACATTCACTTTAATTAAATCCTAAAGACAATCTTATGAAATAAGAAAGCTTAAAGTAAATCAAAGTTTATTTAATATGATTTTTGTTTAGTTTTGAATTTGATTTAATTTTGAAAATGTGAGTTGAGTTTGTTATTCCTAACCCATTCCCACATGTGTTTGACATTTTTGTTTAATTTTTAGATGATTAGATTCATTTTAGATTTTGATTAGGTTAAGGTATGAATTAAACATGTTAATTAACCTTACCTACACCACATAGTTAACCAAATAATTATGAGCCAATGAGATGACATAAAACCTCACAAGAATTTAAATTTGCAATGCACCTAGGAAGAAAAGGGCCTAATGCAATTTGGCTCATGATTAATGGTTAATTAAGCTAAGGGGTTTAACTTAAGTAATTTCAAAACACCCCTCACACATATGAGTTGAGTTTTGATTTTCTTAATTAAACTTAGGCTCTTGAACACCTAAGCATCTACCCAAAGTAGATTAATTAAGTTCTGGAAAGTTTTAGAAATTTTAAGAAATTAATTAAGAGGGTAATTAGTAAATTAACCCTTAATTAAGAGAAGATTAGGAAAGAAAAAGGGGGTTTAGAGAATAGCTTAGGGGAAATGCCCCAAAATTATTCACTAAACCCTATTCACTGGATCAAACCTTAATAAACTCAATAAGGGATTAAAACACTAATCAAACCTTAATTATCCTTAATTACATAAAAGGAGTAATTAGGAAATGCCAATTCCCAATTAAGCCATCAATAAATCCCAAGAAAATTAGGGAGGAAGTCATCCCCAAAAAAATACCCAAGAAGTTTGAGATTAATCATGATTAATTAGTAATTAACAAATTAATATTTCCATTAAAACCCAAAATCGAGAAATATATCAAAATCCATTAAAACCAATTTTAGAATATTCTAGATGAATTATCTTTCATAGCAATTTACCTCATATTTTTTATTTTTCTTTGAGATATGAATTTTGAAGTTTAGAGAGATAATTAAGATTATTTAAAACCTAATAACTTTAATCCACGCAGACACGCGCTGGCGTCATTTTCCAATGATGAACCAAAGTGCCACTTAAATGTCATCAGGCACGCTGGTGGTGGTGGTAATGTGGTTTTATATCCGCATTCCAATCAAGGATGAGATGTGAATAACCCCATTAAAAAACAAATTGAGCTCAGATTGGGATAAAATTTTGCACACACCATCACAAAGCATAGAAGATCACATCCAACAGTTGAAACTTTATGCCATTAATCTTTATTTCACAAAGGACCAACACCTAGAGAGTTTAATGATCATAAATGCCTAACCTCGCTGGAGGTGATCACCGACACTCGATTCCCTTGGAGGAGTTTTCCCGAGATGAAGCTGGTGAAAGAATTAGCTGAGGTTGAGTAGATTGCTCATGGACCAACTCTTGCTCTGCTTGTGGACTTGATTGAACCAGCTCTTCTTGCCTTTGGAGCTCAAAGGCTTGGGTGCGCTTGACTTAGCCTCATGGAATGTGCAAAGGAATTGAGGGGTGTGGAGAAAATTTGGAAATTAATGGAGCTCCCCTATTTTCTTGAAGAAAATCGAGAATGGTTATTCAAATCCTCTAAGAAGCTTAGATTGCTCTATGATGGCTCCTAACACTCTCTAACACTCAATCGACAGTGAGCATGTGTGAATTGAAGTGAATTAGGGGGAGTGTATCTCCCCCTATGGCAATCAAACTGTCGAAGCATGGTTTGCCATTTTGATCCAATTGATAAGATGGAAAGGTCTATTTGAGCTGTTTGGAGTTAGCACATGGTCAGTTTGAGCTAAGGAGTGGATTGATAACAACCCATGTGCTTCAAATTGAGTGGAGGGAGGTTTCACACATGGCCAATTTGAGCCATGTGGTTGGTTTTGGCCTTGGGATCATTTGGGCTGACCCAAAGCCATTGGGTTGGGTGCACCACCATCTATAGGTCTACTTGACCTATTAAGAAGGTATCAAGTAGATATGAAGAGGGCTTGACCAAAATTTATTCTATGGCCTAGGGGTAGAATGGTCATTTAGCTTATTTTTGAATTTAGATATATTGGGTATGTTGATAAAATAGGTTTGGCCAAGTTTCATTGGATTTAGAGTTCATTTCATATGATTTTGCTCATGTTGACCCATTTAGGTCAAAATGGGTCAACTTGGGTCAAGTTGACCAATTGGTCAAATTGGGTCAAACCAAGGGTTGGGTCAAGTTGACCAATTGGTCAAATTGGGTCAAACCAAGGGTTGGGTCAAGTTCATATGACCATTTGAAATATTTTGGTGGCTTTGGTTTGATTCAATTTGGTTTAGTTTGAGTTTGCATATGACTTCATTTAGGTCAAATGGGTCAAGTTGACCAATTTGACCCATTTGACCTATTTGAGCTAGGTCATGGGTAGGTTTAGGTTTTGTTAATCATATGAAATGGATTGGTATCTTTGTTTCCAATCAATTTTGGTTAAGTTTGAATTTGGCTCAACATGACCCCTTTAGGTCAAGTCGTTCAAGGTCAATTGGGCTAGGTTTGGTCTAGTTGGCCAATTGAGGCTTTGGTCAAGTTCAACAAGTGATTTGGAATGAACTTGACCCATTGGTTTCAATCAATTTGGCTTAGATCAAGTTTTGACATATTTTGACATTTTAGGTCAAGTTGGGTCAACTTGGGTCAAGTGGCCAATTAGGTTAGGCTCAAATGTTGACTGGTCAAGTTCAAACATATCATGAATGAACTTAGATCAATGGTTTCAATCAATTCAATTGGTGAATTTTGTCTATGTTAGGTTTCATTTTGGCTAAGTGTTGACTTGGTCAACCCTTAGGTTTGACCCAATTTGGGTGATTGATCATCTCATGATCATTGTTGATCATGATGAGAGGCATATGTGAGTTTGATTCAATCCAATTTGGTTAGGATTATAATTTGGCTTATAAGGGTTTTAGGTCAGTTGGGTCAAGAGCCTAAGTGGGTCAAATGGCTTGGTCAAAGCTTGATTTGAGTTTAACTTGTATGGACTTATGATTGAAATATAAATCCATTTGCAAGTGGTTTGAAGTCAAATGGGTTTTGATTCATTTGATAATTTCATATTCAAAGGAAGAATATGAAAGGATTTGGGGTTTGATTTTTGATTTGGTGATTGAAGTTTGTTTTTATATTTGGATTCATGATTGTAAGGTTGATTGAATCATGAAGGAAAATCAAGAGTTTGGCTTGATTTGAAGTTGATTTGGCTAAGTTCAAGATTTTGACTTGAAAGGCTTAGTATGGATTTTAAATGGATTTGAGTTTGATTTTTGGGATTGGTTTTGATTGTTTTAATTTATATTTCATTTATATATGTGAATACAAATGAGAATATAAATGGGTCATGAGAAAATTTCATGAATTTGGAATGATTTGATCATTATTTAGGCTAAGTCCTTAAGAGGATAACATTTAAAAAAAGATTTGAATTTTGAATTTGAATTTTTGGATTTTGTTTGATTGATTTGAATTTATATTTCATTTATATATGTGAATATAAATGAGAATATAAATGAATTATGAGAAAATCTCAAGGATTTGATTTGATCATGATTTAGGCTAAGTCTTTTAAGAGGAAATTTAAAAGGACTTAGGAAATTTTGGAGTTTGGAACTTAAATTTTGAATTTGATTTGATTGATTTGAATTTATATTTCATTTATATATGTGAATATAAATGAGAATATAAATGAATTATGAGAAAATCCTTTGAATTTAAATTGATTTGATCATGATTTAGGCTAAGTCCTTAAGAGGAGATTAAGGACTTAAGAAAGGGCTTAGGAATTTCATTCATGGATTTCAATCATGGATTTCAATTATGAATTTCAATCATATGGAGTTGATTTGAGTTTGGAGAAAATCAAATAAGATTGATTTGGAGTTTGAGAAAATCAATTAAGATTGATTTGGAGTTTGACTTGAAGGAAGGAAGTGAGGAATGGTTCAAGCTATAGACAAAATTTTCCTAACACCCTAAGGCATGACCTTCAAGCTAACCCTTCTAAGTCTCTGGCTAGTTGAGTGTCCACCTAATCACTAGATGTGTCTTAAGACTATGGAACTCTTAAAGTCTAAGAGAAGTCATATGTCTAAGAGGGAGGGGTTGAGAGCTCATCCTAAAAATGAGGTCAACAACCAAGTGGCAAAGAAAGCTACTAAAGATAGCTCTTCATGGATAATATATGCTAGTATCCGACAGGAGTTTACTTTTTTCATTGACTCAAATTTGGCCTTAACAGATGTATGGACTCCATCATTGAATGGACCTTCAAGATGTAAAATGTGGCAAGTGCATCCCTGAATGGAGGAATCTTTCTAACCATGTATCCAAAGTAATCATAATTCAATGTCTGTGACTTATCCTTTATTCTTTGGATAGACTTTGATAATAAGCCAATGCGTGATGTAGTCCTAAAGAATATATATAACTGTCTTTCTTTGCCATCTAGTTGGTAATCAAAAAAAGTTTATGATCGTGGAATGCATTCTTCAAGGAGTTCCTATAATTGGTAGTCCTTATATCATGCATATCTCATGGTGATTGTTAATTCATGTGGACCATCCCAAGTAAGTATTGGTAGCTCTATTTCAATGTTTGATTATACTTTTGATCGATGTGAAAGGAAGGCAACTACAAAGAGTGATGCCTAGATTACTTGAAATATACCAATTTTTCTAAGAACATCATTGTACATTTGCAAATGAAGTAGAGCCCACTTTACATATCCATTGACAACTAATAATGGAGTGCCAAAAACTAACTTTGGGTCCCAATTTTTTGCTTCATGATGTAATATAAAACCCAAGAGTCTAACTATGCTAAGATGGAGTAGTGTCTAGGTTGGAGCACATTCTAATGTTAAAGAAGGTTATATGACTTGTTCTAAAGGGACATCATGACTATGTCTCAATTTTAAACTAGTTACCCAGTTAATTGGGTCATAGCTAGCTAGAGATTGTGAGTTGGATAGTGGGAGATGTGATGATTAAATAAACAAGTATTCAAAAATATCTCTGCCTCTTAATATATCTTGGTTCCATGATAACCTATCTTGTATTTTAATTGTACCACATGGATCATGGGCTTCAATAATACTATATCTTCTTTTAAGAGCTATGTAGAAAGGCACATTATCTAGTCTTTCTAGATAAACATTGTAATCAACCTATAATATATCCGAATAGAGAAGCACAACTTCTTTAAGAGTTTTATAAATCACGAATATCTAAATTTATACATGAGCTTGTGTGTGATCTTTTAAATTTACTTTTATGCAAGTTTATATTTAAACTTGCTATTCTGATTATATTAAATCTAAATTTAGGTTTAGATCTTTTGGACATGATGGATCTTAGTTTAATTTTGATCTGACCCCTTTGGGTATGATGGAATCTAAATTATATGTTATGGATCCCTTGGACATGATGAATTTGATCCATCCCTTCATCTATTAGTTAATTTAGATCTAAACACTTTGGGTATGATGAAATCTAAATGTAGATTAAATCTTGCCCCTTCATACATGATGGATTTGATTCGGCCCCTTTGGACATGATGGATCTTAGTTTAATTTAGATCTAACCTCTTTGGGGATGATGGAATATAAATTTTATGTTTTGAATCCAAACCCTTTGATCATGATGGATCTTAGTTTAATTTATATTTGACCCCCTTGGGTATTATGGAATCTAAATTGAGGTTTTAAATCTAAAGGGGTATGGTTGATCTAATCCGCCCAGAATGATGGATAGTTTAATTTAGATCCTTTGGGTATGATGGAATCTAAATTGAGGTTTTGATTCAGAGCATGATGGATCTTAGTTTAATTTAAATGTAACCCCTTTAGGTATGATGGAATCTAAATTAAGATTTTGGATCCAACCCCTTTTGCATGGTTGATCTGATCCAGCCCCTTTGGGCATGGTGAATTTTAGTTTAGTTTTGCTTAATTGGATATCATTTTCTTTTAATAGGAGATCTTACTTTGCAAGATATATAAAATTTCCCCCTGTTAATATGGGACTTTCTCATTGAAATGAGAATATTTCATTCATAGTACATAATATTTTTGAGATATTATCCATTTAAAGGTGGCATAGTCTAACGCTTTTTGTGTGAAGAAGCTGGTAAGCTCTACCTTCCTTGATACTTTTCCATGATATATAGTCCCTCCTAATTTGGATCAAATTTTTCACTGACTTTTTGATGTGGAATGATTTGCCTTCTTCGTATTAGTACTAGTTCACCTATTTTGAAGCTTATTTGCTCATTCTTGCTCTATATATTTTTAGTCTTTGTTGGGCTTGTAGTTGCATTTCATTTAAAGCTTCAAGCTCTTGTCATATTTGAATATTTTCTTATGTTGAAAGTTACTTTGAACTGCTATGCGGAGTGAAGATAATTCTACTTCAAGGGGAAGTATTGCTTCTGCTCCAAAGACTAAAGAGTATGTTGCTTGTGTAGTAATTTTATAAGTGGTACCCACAATGCTTCCATCAATTTATCATGCCATTCTCTTTTATTCTTGGAAAGAATTTCTTAAGCTGCTTAATTAGAATTTTATTAAATGCCTCTAACCAAACCATTAGCTCTTAGATTATATATTGAGGAATATCGTTAATTTATCTTATACTTTTAATAAAATGATGACTTTGATATTCTTAAAGGCGATTCATTGTCCATATAATTCATCGAGGTATTCTGAATGTATAAACAATATGGTCTTAGAAGAATTTTATTACATTGTCTGCTTTAACTTCTATTAATGGAATTGCTTCTGCACATTATGAGAAATAATCATTAGCAACTAGAATGCAGCGATGTCCTCTAGATGATTGAGGATCTATTGGACCCATTATATCCATTCCTAGCTTTCAAATGGTCATGATGCTATTATTGTAAAGTATTGGGTGGTTGATGTAGTATGTCAGCATGTATTTGACACTAATGACATCTTTTAGCATATTCGATGTAGTCTTGAACCAAGCTAGGTTAGTAATATTCCATTCATTTAATTTTGATTTTTATTTTATGGCAAGATTGGCGTGCTCCGTACAATCCTTCAAGAACTTCAACCGTCACTATCTTGGCTTCGTCTAGTCTCATGCATCGTAGCCACATTTGATTAAATGTGCTCCAATATAATGTGTCATTTATAAGATTATATCGTAATGCTCTTTGCGAAATTTGATGAGCTTTTGATTTATCTCTTGGTAGCCACCACTTTGAGATAGGTGATGAATGATTTTCTCCAATCATCTTCTTCATCATGATCCCAACTTCTTGACTTTCTTTAGCTTTAAAGGCTTGCAAGAGGGTTGGTGTTAGTGCTAGCCTATTTTGAACTATTATTATGATGGGATTTTCCTAAGGGTTTGTCATTTTTTAGTTAATTTAGCTAATGTGTCTTGCCATTTCTCAACACAACACCCTTGTGAAGGTTACTTTAGGGATTTGTTTTAAAAGCTCAAAAATATGTTTATGGTAAAGCACTAATTCTAGCTCATTTATCTTAAAAGTCCCAATTATTTGTTGATTATAAGTTTAGAATCCCCATAAATATGAAGCTTTTTAATTTCTATACTAATTGCTAGCTCTAGACGCTCAATTCATGTTTTGTATTCAACCTCATTATTAGTTCGAGACTTAGTAAGATTATAGGAATATCATAGTATTTATAGTATTAGAAATATCGGTCCTATTTCAATATGTACTGTAGGTAAGATAGGGGGTTTAGCTGATTTTATGGATGAAGCTCCATCAAAATAAAGCTCCCACCCTAATGGTTTCTAAACTTTTTCATCTTCAAAAATCTATTCATCAAGCAACTCACCATTAAGTGTGGAGTCTATCAATAAGGGATAAGCGGCTAAGCAATCAACCAAGGCTTGTCCTTTTATAGCCTTTATCAAGGCATATGTTATATTAAATTGTAGCAATAGGATAGTCCATTTAGCCAAATGACCTAAAGGTGGGTCTTGTCAGAAATTTAATTGGGTCAACTTTGATATTAATGTTATCTTATGGGATAACATATAATGACATAATTTTAGTAGAACATATTAATGCTAAACACTACTTTTCAATAGGACAATATTTTATGTTAGCTCCTATTAGTAATTGATTTATATAAAATAGAGCAATTTTCTTTCCTTCTTCATTGTTTTGTTAAATGAGCTCTAGTGATTCTTCTAGGCTACCATATATAATATCAATGATTTCCTATAATTGGTGCTACCAAGAATGTGGGACAATAAATATTATTTTATGCTATCAAATATTTCTTGACAAGCATTATCCCATATTAATAGTGCAACTTTTTACATTAATTGAGCAAAAGGCTAGCATTTGTCCAAAAGATTAGAAATAAATCTTCTAATGTAAGCTAGCTTTATGGAGCACGCTTCAAAGTGGTAGCATTTCCATTATTGCTTTTATTTTAGAGGGATTAATTTCAATCCCTCTGTGGGATATAATAAAGCCTAGAAATTTTTTAGAGGTCACTTCAAAAGCACACTTTAGAGGATTCATTTTTAGATTGAAATTGCAAATCCTATTAAATACAATCTTTAGATTGCTTATATGCTCGCTTTGTATTTTTCTTTTAACAACCAAATCCTCAGCATAACACTCTACATATTTATGTACGAGATCATTGAAGATGCTAGTCATCGCTCTCTGGCAAGTGGCACCCACATTTTCAGCCAAATTGCATTATTTTGTACCAATATATGCTGATCGACGTGCAAAAGGTTGTATACTTCTCATCTTTTGAGCCACTTCAATTTTATTATAGCCCTATGATCCATCCATGAAGGAGAACATATCATAGTTGGACGTATTATCCATCATGAGTTCTACATTGGGTAATGTGAAATCATCTTTTGGGCATGCTTTATTAAAGTCTCAGAAATCAATACAGACTCAGATTTGATCATTTTTTCTTACTGGAATAATATTAGTAATCTAGTTAGCATATTTTTCCTCCCAGATGAACCCTACTTCGATGAGCTTTTCAGTTTTGGTGATTACTTATTTTTCAATTTCTAATCATATTGGCCTTGATGTTTGCTTTACTGGTTGTACATCAGATTTAGTAGCCAGTTTATGCATAGCTAGATCAGATAAACCTAAATTTCACTATAATTTCATGTGAAGAAGTCTTTATATTTTGAAAGTAGTGCTTTTAATTCTTTCAATCTTCCTGGTGTGGGGTTAGCACTAAGAGTAATCATAGGTAGGAGATACTATAATGCAAATTTGACCATCATATGGGTCAAAAGCAAATGCAATTCTGTTACATGGCCCAGTTCAACACTCACTAGTTAAATATGTTAGAATTGCAATCTTGCGGATCCTAGCCAGGTCGCCTTCCCTACAACACCTTTATATCAGCCCTATGTGAATACCCCACCGATATCAAGCATAGAGGAGGAAGAAGAAGAGGGTGGCAACAAGTATGACTATTAGTTTTCACCCCATTTGTATTTTTTTTATTTCTTTTATTTTGTGATTGTAATATTCAAGTTTAGCAAAAAAATTTTCCCCTTTTCTATAATTATGTGTTATGCATGTGTATTATTGTCGCTATTAATGCTCCAAGATAAAAAGAATAAAAAATAAAATTTTAACACTTATAAAAAATCATATCAAAGTACAGCATCGTGACACTGATATGTCAGTGCCTCAATGTTAGAGATAGAATGAATGCCATGGTGTTGTCTTGCAATCATGAATAATCTAGTATATTATTTCTCCCAAAAAAAAAAATTAAGTCTTTCACATATAGAAAGGTGACATAGTGTTGTATGTCTCATGGGATTTTATTTCGTTTTATCAAAATATTCTAAGTCATATTCCAAGTGACACATTAGTATGGCGCCGTGGTGCTGATTTTATTATGCCATGGTGCTATGATGTTATTTTACTTATATTAGAACATGGCATAGTGACACCAATGTTATGGTGTCATGGCGCTATGGGATTTCGTTAAAGTAATGTGGCTTTAATTCTTGGTCATTGTGGCACCACTCTTGTAATATGAATACCCCAGAGCGCAACATCATGATGCCAATATTCAGTGCCTTGGTGTTGTAGGCCAAAATTTAAATTTAAAGTGTGAATCTTTCAAAATTTTAAGAAATTTTAGCAGCATTTTTCCTTAGTAGTGCTAGATTTTAAAATTGCATAGTGCGGAGCCCACTTCTCCCTTATTTTAGATCAAAGATTAATGGAGGGAGGGGTTTTCATCTCACAGCAGGATAAAATTCAACAATGGAAGTCTTCAAATCTCCAAAATTTTCACACTGGATCAAAGATCAATTGTGAGATTTTTATTAAACTAGAAAGAAAGAACATAATTTCTTTTCTTGAAGTGAGAAATAAAGGAGTAAAGTGCGAGCACCAGTTCAAAGAGAGTGGAGTCAAGTGAGAAATGACTCTGGAGTGAACTGCTCACTCCTGTTTATAGTAGTGGGCTGATAACTATTCTCTCTCAATATGGTACAGCACCTCGGCAGTAAGATTGCAGCACCGCGGCACTGTACCTTTATTTGACAGCTGGACCGAACAAATTTCTTCTAGAAGGTGAGGGCAGCACCTTGGCGTGGTGTTGTACCATAATTTGACAACTAGACAAGGGAGTTATTTCTTCTCAGATATACATGCATATATAGCATTATATATATATATATATATATATATATATATATATATATATATATATATATATATATATATATATATATATATATATATAATTTTGTTTTATTTCATTTCTTTTGATGTAAACACTATTTACCATATTTTCATATTCATAAATGTAGTATAGGCTAGTAAAATTAATTCATCTACTTCTTATTATAATCATTTGGATTGATAAAATAAACATTCACTATGCTTGTAGTCCCTAATGCAATAACAAAAGAAATTTTTTTCTTCTTGTAGGCCTTGCATCCAAATTTAGCTCTTATTAAGCTCTATTTTGCTTATAAAACCAAATTTTTTTGCTAATTTGACTCATCTTAAGCTTTGTATAGGTTATGGAAATCAAATTTATAGATCACATTTATGATCACAAGCCTTATTATTTTAGTGGATTTTCAATTTAAGGGGAACTAGATGAATATTATGACTTATTTTATATCATATTGTTAGATCATCTCAATATTGGAAAACAAAACATAGAAGACATGTGTATATATGAGGCATCATGCTTTTATATTTTTAGGCTTTTCTCTCTCATAATTATCACTTAGGCTTATGTTCATATTACCACTATGAGTCACCAATTTTTTATGTGTCTCATCTTTGTTAATGACCTCTCCTTTGCTTATGTATGATGCTACTTAAGAAAGAATTCTTTATTTTATTTTTTCCTTTTGTGGTTTGAATACCATCCTTACACATAGGATTTAGGTTTTCATGATTGATCTTCAATAAAGCTGGCAGGTACTCTTTTGCTACTCTATAAAAAATGCTCCTTTCAAGATCATTATTCATTTTTCTTGCATGTTCAAGCTTGGTTTTTCAGATAAGGAAATAGACCACTTTTACCTCATATATTATGTATATTGCTTCATATCTAAATCTTACAAACTTTCCTCTTGTACTTTATTTCTAGTTCATCAAACATTAAAACATGTCATTTTCTTTAGAGTTTGTGTATATATATGGACACACCACTTGTATGTCTCATTAGTCTATATATTAAGGTTAGCATTTATCTATTTACATTCTTCCAGGTCTATGCATCATTATTACACACACCACCTATATGTATATCATGGTTCTTTAAATAAGATGGGCATGTATCCCCCTTTTGGTTTGTGTATTGTTCTTTTTCTCAGCCGTATATATTTCATTTACATGGTCATCTTCAATCCAACTATTAAAGAGATAGGTGTCTTCTATATTGATCATCACACCTAATACAAAAACTAGACTTAGAATCTACATCTGAGGTGTTCAATATTTAGAACATTACCATCATTAACTATATATTACTTATTGTTTGAGCATTATTAAGAAGATTACATTATCCATAACTTTGTTATATCCGAAGCATAATAAGTAAGTATAAGTTAACCAAATGTATTTTTGAATTTTATCTTATGTCAATCTAGATGTCTAACTAAAGTATAATCTAGGAAGTATGGACAATAAATTAAACTTAGAAGCATTCCTTCCAAGAAAACTTAGTAAGCTTCAACCTTAGGCAAAACTAGAGAAGTATGAATAATCAACACTAACCTCAGGATATTAACACAGGTAAGATTCAAGATCTAAACTCAAGCATAATAAGAGAATCCTAGGTTATAAACTAGACTTAGCAGCATGATTAAAAGTAAAAGAATTAATCACTATTTATAATTGCAACTAAAGTAGCTGTGTAATAATCTCTCATCTTTGGAGACCATGCCTAGTGTAAACTCTGAGGTATATGTCAACCCGATGAGATTTAGCTTGTATTAATATATTTTGATGATCACGAACATAAATTGGTTTGATAACATAATTATAAAAGCATTGTATAAGTTTATGTACTAATATTCTATGAAAATTAAAAGATGCTTTTAAATGTTAAGGGCACTCTCATCAACATATATGAATTAAAGGAAAATAGATATTCAAATAAGTTAGTAGTTCAAGATACTTATGATTAGCTCATACAGATTAGCTCAAGATGGAACTCTTTAAAAAGTATAAACTTATCATTTTTATTTTAATTTATGTATTAATTTTTTTATTAGAAGATGTATAAAGAGTTAGTACACAAGAACAATTGAATTAAGTAAGAAGTAATACTTAACACTAAAAATTTTAAAATATCTAAATTGGCGGTATATTATAAACTTAGATCATACTATATAATTTTGTTAAATTTAAATTTTAATTAGAGGAAATATTTTGTTAAGACAATGAAGTAATTAATGAAAATTGATTCTCACATCAAAATCTATAATGTACATTATGATGTATAATCTATTTTATTTTTGAATGATTATAATGAGATTTATTATGGGTTAATTTAAATATTCAAAATTTAAACAACTCATACTATATGATTAGGATCATATTGCATAATAAACATGATTATATCATCTTAATTGTTAGTATATGTTTCTAATATTTTACTCCATGATACATATCTAGAATATGATAGGTGTTTGCACTCAAAATGTCAACACATGCATATTGAAAACTCATTTTTTGGTTAGCCTTCTTGCATTGACTTAAGAGGACTAGGAAGTAAAATTGGTTAGATGACTAACATCGCCATCTAAAATTCAAGCATAACAACCCATTATATAGGCCAACTACAATCTATTGAACTAAATGAGTGTAAATAAATCATATGGTTTCAACTAAATAAAAAAACCAATATGATTCGTAACATTAAATTAACTCAATCAATTAAACAAGGTACTTATATATAACAAATATGATGTAACTTAAACATGGATAACCACATTATGCCATATGTTTGCTCACATTTGGTAAAATATGTCAAGCTTTCCCATTAAAGAAAATCACTCATTTCAAAGGGTTTAGTCTCATTAAATGGCCAAACTATATAGATTAGACTTTTGAGAGTAATTTTAGACAAAGACTTTATCAAAATTACTATAGTTCAAACCAATTCATTTTACCCACTTGAAGTAGGCAAAATTGTAAAAATGGTTAACTCTCTCAAGCCCAAATGGCTAAAGCACATTTTCATGGAGTGTAAATCAACATAATTAACCAAACCAATAATACTTGAAAGTAATTCAAGGTTGGCATGTTTGAAATTAGTGCTAACATAGAAAATGGCAACAAGACTTTAAACTAATGTTCATTTTAAACACTAAAACCCAACTTAACTTAATTGATTAGGTTAAATTTAGTATAACTTTAGGAGAAACTAATATAAGGTAATCACTTGTAGATATTTCCTTCCTTATAGTTTTGACCCTAGCCACACCTTGAGTAGACCTCTTTCATTGCTTAGTCATTCTTAATGAATGTAATCACTAAATTTATGTTTAATTTATCTCATTGATTTAATTATTATTTTGTAATTAATCATGAAACTTGAAAGATATATGTGGTCATCCTCAAAATTAATCTAGAGAATTTGACTTTTAGCTAAGTCAAAGATACTTACCTATCCTTACACTATTTAATTCCTTTACCAAGTAACTACACTACTCAACAAATTTTACCAATAACTTTAGACATTCAATCTTAAATATTCTTAGTAAAGTCTTAAATAAAATGGCAACTAGAACTCCTACATAATTCTTGGTTAATTTTAAGAGCATAAAAGTCTAAACAAGTTTAACTTGAACCAATCCAAGACCAAAAATTAAAGTCAAACCACATGAATTTTAAATTATTCACAATGAATTAGCTAGTAAATGAGCCATATGTGAAATTTATTCTAATGAGAACATTTGATCCATCAATTGTGCTAATTACAGTCAAGTTGATCCAATTGATCCAATTAAGTTTATTTGATCAAATTGGCCATATTCATTAAACTTATTGGACCAATTGGACATGTAAGTTTTTTAAGCTTTGAACATGAATCAGTCACTACAAAGCTTAATTGGTACATGTCTTAAGCCTAATTGGCCAAATGAATCAATTCACCCATAAGGGCTAATACACCTTTTTAGTGGATGATTAGACTAGGATAACTATGATATCCAATCAATTACTTAAGAGTGATTATAGCCAAGAATATTATTGATAAATATTTTGTTCAACATATATTGATTTGACTCCTCTAAGTTGGTCAATTTAGCCAAATGGATCAACATGATTCTTTTTAGACTCAAATAAGAATACCCTTAATTATGAAGAAATTAAATCTATTAAATGAATAAATCATCTCAAACCCATGAGTTTTATTTTAGCCATAGATCTTGGGAACATATTCATGGTTCAAACCAAGGTAATTTGATTGATCCAAATATGTTAACATGTCCCATTTTAGTTAAGTGGGGAACTTGACAATTTAGTCAATATAATTCTCATGTTTTAGAAAATTGATTTTTCAATGATTTTCATGAAGAGTTAACTATCTTATTTGTTCCTATGTTAGCATTCTATGATTAGTTTGGATGGACAAGAGAGAAGTTAAGGAATTTAATAATGGGAGGGCTAGCCAATTGGATGAAGCCATCCATCTCTCATCTATGACTCTCAAAACTTAGTCCAAGCTCACCATACTAGCTCAACCACCATGACTAATCAAGAAGAGCTAAGCTTTGGATTATACACACATACTATGGGAGTCAAGCAAATTCTATCTAGGATAATGCTCACCTTACTCTCTTAAAGCTCCAAGATCATTCCCATTGTCTAAGGATAGCATTACAGGTAACTCTTTCAAACCTTAAGCTTCATCTTTCATCCCTTAGTTTATAGATATGTTTAGGGAGGCTTAAAGAGAAAGAATTTTAATAGTAAGGCTTAGGTCATGTTGAACTGAGCCCAACCCAATTCCTTACTTTTAGCTTGACATATGGTAAAATATGAACTCTATGTCTTGATCATTTTAAATAGAATCCAATGACATAGACTAAACTTGTCGAGGGCTTTATGTAACCACTCATTTTTGGCTATTTTATTTTATTTTATTATGGTTTATATATTAATTCAAATCAAATAAATTTTAAAGAATATGTAGAGTTTTACTTGATAATTTTGAAAAAAAAATATTATTTCACCAAAAATCGCCAATTTGTTATTAAAAAAATCAATCATTCTCGATGTTAATTATTTAAAAAATTAATTTGATGAAAAAATCCTTAATTATGAAGATTTCAATGATCATTTAAGACCTCTCATAAAAAAGCTCAAACCCATTTGAATCATATTATATCATATGTGATATTTTAAGGGTCTTATTTCTATTCAAAGTTTTTGATAATTAAAATTAAGATTAAAAATATTAGAAAATTTAAGGAGTATATTTAACTTGGTAATACACCTCTATGAATTTTGTGTCAACTTTAGGGATTCATTTAATATCTATAATAAATTAAAATAAGTAAAATCATTTATTTATTTTTTTATTTATTTAGTAATTTCAATAATTTTAATAAATTGGCAAGTTTAAAAGTTTTGATATAAATTCCTAAAGGGCTATTTGGGATCAATTTTATTTTATTTAATTTTTGTTTTTAATGTTATTTTTAAAAACATATTTGTTTGATGTATTTTTATGTGTTTTTATTTTTATTTTTATTTTTTAAAATAAATAATATTATTTTTAAAAATACTTAAAATAGCTTTTAGATATTTTTAAAAATAATAATTACCACCAAAAAATTTTTAAATTTGATACGAAGCCTAAAAAAATATAATAAAAATGTAACAAAAAAAAAAAACAAAAGAAATCCCAAACAAGTCATAAATTTTCTAAAAAATTAATTAAATTATTTACAGGGTATTTTTTAATTTTGAGTAAAAATGGCTACATTTATATATATACTATTTTACCCCTTTTAGGCTCATTGCCAAGTACTACTCTCTAAATGTGTCTTATGGTATTTATAATTTAATCTTACATTTTTAGCTAATTTAAAATATTTTTGCTATTTTGGTAATTAAATAACTAGTTTATTAAGTATTTAATAATAAAATATTTTATATACTTTTCAAATTTTGTAAAGTTGTTCAATTATGTTTTTACATGGAAGTGAATACTTTTATGCAAATATAATCAAAGATTTGTAAATTTCATAACTTTAAAAAAATATATTTATTAATAAAATCAAAATTAATGATATCTGTGTACCCAAGGCATGCCTAAGACTAGATCGCTCATCTTGAGACACAGTTCAAAGCAACTTGATAGAATGATCAAGCAAGTTCAATATAGTGCCCAGCTGGCACTAAGCCACAACCCATATAGTGGGTAAACAAATGCCACATAAGGTGCAACTTCTAGTAGGGATTTTGGCTTTTATAATAAGCTCACCACAACTCGCCCAATATATCAAATAGGTGGCCTTCACGAGTGAGGTCACCAATCACTTGCCCAAAGTGCAACTTGAAAATGATCCATTCAATGATCTTACCCCACATTTAGGACTCAACGAGTCCATTGAATTGATACTCAAACCTCTAGATATCTAACTATTCCAAGCAATTGAACTCTTTTAGTATTGAGTATATACCTATACTTAATCATTTTCTTCTTATTTTAGGTGGATCATTTCTATCTAGACATTTCCTATGCTTTGGATATTTAAATGTCTTTTAATATCCAAAAAAATTTTCTATCTTTCAACCATTGGCTTCACTCATAAATAATTGAACCTCGGATTTAATAGTTGGTATTTTCAACTATCATCCTTCATATCATAATTTATGCTTATACATGAAGCCAGCCATCATAGATCAATTGTGCATGATCCCTCTAGTTCTAAAACTTTATATTTATGGTAAACATATATATATATATATATATATATATATATATATATATATATATGTGTGATAGTGTGCAACCCTTTAGTCATTTAGCATAAGGTTAGGGGGTAGCTAGGTTGATGTTTTTTTAGAAAATCTTTTTGTGTCACATGGTTGACGATTCTATTAGTAATGGCTGAGTACATGCATCCATGATGGCTATTTTTTGCACTTAAATAGAAATATTTTCTTGTAAGTTCTATATGTATGAGCCTCGATCTCTTGTTTTACAGATGTCATGTGTCAAAATAATGAAATGCACTAATTTAAGCATTATTTATTAGACTTTATGGCTTTTTATTCTATATTTTTGTTGTGCTATAATGACTTCACAAGCTACTTTTTTATTCTTTATTTAATGAGTAGTATTTTTTTATATACACTTAGGTATAACCAAGCATTTTCTTTAAAGTACACTTTAAAGCATCTCTCTAAGATCAGATGATCAAGAACAAAAGAAAGCTCAACTCATATATATATATATATATATATATATATACACATGTATAAGAACCATCATAGCATAACATTTCATGCTTTTATAAATGTATTCACTTTAACTATATTGATATTTTTCATGGTTATAAATGATACTATGTTAGGATCTTAGCATAAAATCTCATCTATTAACTTAAAAAAATAGTAAACAATGTAGGATAAATTTTTAAAATTTGAAATCAAGGCTCTTTTTAACTATCATTTTAATAAATATTTTTGTTTTTTTTTTCTCCAAAGAGTTGTAAAGGGGAGTAGAGCTAACCATTGATCAAAACCTCCAAATGTATGCACATTAGCATGACATGGCCAAAATTATATGAGTATAGTGAATCTCTTACTTAATAATAGATAATTTGCATTACTTCTCATGATTCTTTAAAATAGATCTTTTTGTATAGGGATGGATATTAAATATGCATGGGGTCTTAGCATTCTTTGTAGTGGCTCTCCTAACCTAAATAAGAATGTGAATCTAGATGATTAGCTTTGATTTTATATAACTAAGCTATCTCATCATCTTTCCTTTCATTGAAATCCTTACACTACTAAGGATCATAAGCCCTGCATTTTTCCAATCTTTTCTTTAAATTTCATTTATCTAAAGTTCTTAATTTTATTCATGATAAATGATAGGTTAACTCTAGATGGTGTTATACATCATTGCTGGTAGAGCATCTCATAGTTAAGTTGAGTTGATTATCTTCACATCTAAGTGAATCATAAACTTGATAATCATGGAATAAAAGACCCATAAATCAGAATCAAAGTTACTTCTACCTTTTTCCATGTTCTTTAGTATCACATTACCTTATTAAGATAATCATATTTTGTGATGTGTTTCTTGATGATTCTAAAAATGTTCTACATATACATTCTATATAGAGAGATATCATACATGGTTATTGTAATTCATCTTCTTCATTGTGGATTATTCTATTTGAAAGCATAAACTGCTAAATTAGAATAACATCATTAGAACATAAATTGGTAACTTATGTAAATAAAATTAAAGCATATCTTATTTATTAAGAGTTTTCTTGAAGATGTCCCCAAGTATGATTACTTTTAGGGAGCCTAATCTTTTTGGGAGATTGATTAACCCACATTCTCTATTTCTATTAATCCTTTTATTATTTCCTTTATATAAATTACCATGCATGAAGTATATATTATAATTTCCTTTTTTCACCCAAATAATAGGTTTCCTTAATTAGGTTGATTTGATAGAATGGTTTAATATGAGTAAATTTAAATTGATCATATTTTATGATTAAGATTATAATGTATAATTAACCTATACTCTATTTTAGTAAAACAAATAGGGTTTTTTTTAAAATTATTTCATAATTGATATATAAATTATTATTAAATCCTAAATAAGAGAGAGATACTTTAGCTAGAAATTTATTAAGCCACTACTTGTAACCCTAAAAAAAAATATTTAGTGAGAAAAAAAAAAAGAAACACACACATTAGTAATTATCTTTTTTTTTTTTTTTGACACCTTATTTCTCATGGTTGAAAATGTGGAAAATTTGAGTGCTATTATTTTCTACATGTAAAATAAATCTTAAATTTTAAAAAGTTTTTATCAATACTTAGTATCATTGATCCCTGGGCTAGAATAGTGTTCTTCTCACTTAGAGTAGAAAATGATATACATTCTCTATTACTTGTTTAAAAGAGAGGTTTCTTCATCTTTAGAAAAAAAGGAAAGAGTAGTAGAAATCTTTGTTGCTATTAAAAATGCCAGCATTATTATTATTCTTTAAAATGAGTTTAGCTTATTTCTCTTATTCTCACTCACTTTAGACATGTTTAATTAATTTGTCTTGTTTGAACCTTTAGCTTGTTCCTA
Organism: Cymbidium sinense; assembly: GCA_021442155.1. Lineage (NCBI taxonomy): Eukaryota > Viridiplantae > Streptophyta > Magnoliopsida > Asparagales > Orchidaceae > Cymbidium > Cymbidium sinense. The sequence continues at coordinate 234,117,644 of CM038215.1, read as the reverse complement.
AAGGATTCTTGAATATTTATTTTTATCACTTATCATTCTTCAATCTAATATTTAAAACATGGTATAGGTTCAATTCTATCCTAGCCTAGCTAGAAACTTTACTTTAACCTAAGATGAATATGACTTAATCTCCTAGTACTACATGCTTAGATCCTTCTAAAATTAAAATATTTATTAAAAGTTATATTCATTTTTAAATTCTATTGAAAAAAAGTTTTACTATTTTAATTTTTTTAATTATGTTGTAACTCATCAAACAAGATGATATGCTATTTTTAAAATAAACAAATTTTTTTCATAGATGAAAATATTTTCTAAGTAATTTTAAATTATTATGTAGGTTCTTTCTACCATTAAGTAATTCATCATGAAGATGGTGATATACTCATTTTGAATTCTAGTACCTAATTTATCTTGAGCTATTAAATGTAAGTTGTAGACCTCCTCCTCAAGTTCACTAAATAATTTGTCTGCATATGAGTTGATCTAGAAGGCTTTTTAAATTTCTTCTTAGATTTTTTAATGTCATCTTTATTATATGATTTTTTATTTTTAAATCTTTTTTTGGGAACTCTCATTTGATGATTAGTTTGTTACAACCAAAGTATATTGTTTTAGTCTTAACTTTTTAGCTTGACTTATATTTCTTTTTATTGCTTTTCTTATTGTTGTTTTTTTTCTTTCCTTAAAAAAAGAATTAAAGTTCCTTCTTTTTAAGTCCATATATTAATTGCTAGAATAGTCTATTCTCATTATTATTAAATTCTTTAAAGATCAAGATAACTTAATTTTCTTCCATCCTTTTAGTTATTTCTATCATTTGATGTTATGCTTCATGAGTTATAAGAGAGCCAAACAGTCAATAAAATATGTAGATAAATTTTAGATTAAAAAATATCCATGATCTTTACATCTCAAGACTCATTCAAACATCTAATGATTTTATTTTCCTTCTCTACATTATAATATTATTTAATCTGGGCATACAATGATGTAATAGTCTTTTAAATCATTTATACATGTTAGCAATGGTTTCATTGGGTTGTTTACAAAAAGTATAAAATTATTCACAAGAATATTAATATAAGATTAATTTGCTTCATAAGTACCCTTATATAGAATGCATAAGTTTTCTCTAATTTACTTCCCACTTTCACATATAATGATGTACATGCAATCATCAATTTTAAAATGTGTTAAATATTTAGTCATAACAAAATTTCCTTGACTTAGGGTAAGTATTTTTTTCATATAGTTTTTATCTTGATGTCAAGAATAGTACTTGATTCTTAACATCTATTATATTTTAATATAAGGATGGTTCTTCTTACCCTTATTCTCTAGTTTATGTTTTTATCTTATAAGTTTAGCTTGTCTAAAATAATAACTCTTTGATAGCCATTCATCATATAATCAAAGAAGCCATTCATCATGACTAATTGATCTAAGAAACATACTTGGGTCATCGGTATTATCATGAGTGGGTAATTCAACTTTAACTCTTTGAGAGAGATTAATATAATTATTCCCATAATTTTGATATCTTCTACATCCATTTCTAGTGCTGAGATGTCTTCTATTATGTTATTCTTCTTTTCAATTTAAGTAGAATTTAGCATTTTTTATGGGTAATTATTACTCTAAATTTGAGGTGAGCAAGATTTATAACATTTTATAGTTAATTCATGATAGTTCACTCTTTTTTTTAGTTCATGATTGACTTCACTTTTAAATGAGGTTGGCAATCATCTCCTTAGACTTAGGACTCGATCTAGACATCAAGGTCCTCCTAGAACTAAGACACTCTTAGTGGCAACTTGAACACTAACCCAAAGTCTAGAAGATTCATAGGGTTAAACCCTAGGGTTAAACCCCAACCTTAGGTAAGACCTATTTATCCCAAACCCATCAACACCTATAAACAAATCAATTCCCCAAACCAAACTAATTGATTACAAATCAAACCTCAACCAAGACTAAAGAATTCCAAATCTAACTTGACCCATTAAGGTTCAATTTGTCCAAGTGGTTAAGTTGACCCAATTTGATCCATTTAGTCTTAAAAAGGCTAAATGCAAAATAAATCTAATCTAATATAATTGAAATTGTACTCACTCAAACTCATTTGAACTGGATTGAACTTAGATTGTAATCTAATTGAATCAAATTGACCCAATTTAGCCTATAACCTAAGTTGACACAATTGAACCCTACAAGATAAAAATTCAATTCAACTTGATTTAAGCCAAATTGAATTTACAAGTCTCATGATCACTCAAATCACTTTATGGAACAATCCAATTGATGCTAATTAACCTAATTTGACCAATTGATTCAATTAACCAAACATGACCTAATTTGGCCTAAAAGTCCAAAATTATTCAAAACTCAATCTAACTTAAATTTGATTCAATCAAAACTATCAATCATTTTCACATTTATCCTTAAGCATGTTTGAATACTCAATTGATTCCAATTAACCTAATCAAGCTAATTGACCCACTTGACATTAAAGGTCCAATTGAGTCAAATCTTAATTCAATCCAAATTATACCAAATAAATCCATTCAATCACTTCCAAATTGATTATTGATCATGACTAGTCACTCAATTGCAATCAATTGAATCCAATTGAGCCAATTTAGTTATTTAACCCAAGTTGACCCAATTTGACCTAAATGGTCAAATTGAGCCAAAATTTGATCTAAATAGAATTGGATTGAACCAATGCCTTAAATCATTCCTAAATTGATTATTGAACACTTTTCAATCACCAATTGAAGCCAATTTGGTCAACCCAAGCAAATTGACCCATTTAGCCCAATTTTAACTAAAGGGTCAAATTAAACCAAATCTTATTCTAAACTAAATAAATTCAAATCAAAGCCTCCAATCACTTTTAAATGATCAATAAAACATGACTCAACCTCCCATTCAACTCAATTTAGCTAATTTGACCAAATTGGTCAACTTAACCCATTTGATCAATATGAAATCATATGAGTCAAATCTAAATCTAATTTAAATTAAATCAACACCAATAAGTTCTACATCACCATTTGAACCTAACCCAATAGCCCTCTCGACCCAATTTTGTCAACCTAAACCATTTGAACACAAATTAATCTATATAGATCAAATTGAGCCAAACCTAATCAAACTTGGCATGACTCACCCTTAAGACCCCTTGACCTGTACAAGTGGACCAAACCAAAAGTGAATCCGGTTCAGCCCAAACCAAATAAATAAAGGCACCCCAAATAGAACAAAAATCCTAAATAAGAAGGTTCAACCCATCCCTTTGCCTTGGGCAACCATCTTAGCATGCCTTGAGCTCCCCTATGATGATTAGACATGGCCCAAAGTTGTTGGTGCAACCCTTAAGCAAGGTGATGTCACCTTTTAAAGTGTAATCTTCCTTTAATAAGGAATTTAAACTTCCAACCTTAGATAAATTCAAACATTAAAGCCTAGTCCATGACATACCACACTAAGCTATAGCACACACATTAAAATGCTAAGTCACTAATTCTAGTGTTAGGTTAGACCGATGTTTTGTCATGGATTGATATTTTATTTTGGTGATGTAATATTTTAGATTAAATGTTTAGATTGTTTATGTGTAGTTGATGTCAAAGAGATATTAGACTATGATATTTTTCATAGGAGATTGTACTTAAGGGACCACCATAATAAAAATTATAAATGCTTTAGCTTGTAAGTGCTGCTTAAGTCCTAATTAAGATAGATGGGCTTAGTGACCCAAGGTAGGGTATTAAGCACAAATGTATGAAATATATAACTGTTGGTTTAAATGTATATTAAGCTAACTTTATCTTGGTATAGTTAACTTTTAATTCAATAAAAAATAATTTTTGAAATAGGCTTAAGATTAGAACTACGAGGTTTAAGATGAGCAATGGCTAGAAGACTTGGACTTGGGAGACTCTTGTGATTCCTAGAGTGTCAATCCAATCCATGAAGTGAAGATGAAGATGAAGATTGAAGACCCCCACAGCTTTAATTTCATTTGTACAATTAATTATAATCCAGGCTTTATAAGGGTATAGCATGGCTACCTAGTCTTTTTACTTTCCAGGGTATACGATACCCAAATGTACTAGCCTTTTATTCTTTCAATCAAATGATATTTGTTTGATTGTTTACTTTGATTGCATAATAGAAATATCATATTTTTCATTGATTTCTTAAAGCTTGATTATTTGTTGTATAGCTAGATGTGATAGGCTCTTTAGGAACTTAAATTTTTACTTCAACTAAATAAATTCAATAAAATTTTAACAACTCATAACCTCACTTTAAAGCATAAGAGTTTAATAAAAAAATATTTAGTAACTCCTTAGCTATATGATTATATGTTATAACATCATGCATACATATTACTTCTTTCTTGCAAATAGTGGATTTCTATTCTTGCATGATAAGGGACAAGAATTGACTTCTGAGAGTAGTCTGTTGTAGTTGAGAACACTCATTCTTATTGATTTAGCCCATAATTGAATTTCATTATACATGTAGACATAAAACTCCCCAACTTGAGTCCAAAATAATGAGTCAAAATAAAATAAAAATTTATAAATCTTATTACAAGTCTAAGTCATGATTTTTATATCAATCATGACATGGTCTCTTAGGGAGTGAGTTTAGGACTCTTGATTCTTTTCTAATAAATAATAACATAGCTATCTTGCATTTATATAAGACTGACCCACATGATTTTCACTCATAGGAGGTATTAGGTAGCCACTCCAAGTGGTTCTAAGTCCAAAAGAGTTAAGATTAGTTCACTCTCTCTAGTGAAAGTGAACCAATATATCCCACTTCCGTGAGTAGAATTATGTCGAGCTCTTAGCCTATGCTAGAGAAGTTTAGATATAGTTTAGAAGCTACTTGTTTCTCCTTTGCTACGGGTGTAAGTCTTCACTTCTTAGGCATTTCCATAACTTGTATTGTTGGAATATAAGTCTTAACTTTTTAATAAAATATTAACTCAAATAAATATAGTTTTTCTCCTTCAAAATATAAAGCATCAATATAAGATTAGTTGAAGTGCTCACTATGCTTCCTAGTATCATGGGTACTTTTACTCATCTTCCTTTGGAATCCATTCAAAACTCTTCCTATTATGAGTTTTTCCCACTTAATTTTCCAATAACTATAAATCCTTTGATATCAAACTTTAAAATATTTGGAGATATTAGTTGACTATGTTAGTCAGGACCATTATTAGGAAATCCCCATTTTCTAGGATGTGATTAACTATAGGGGCTTTCCTCTATAAGAAACTTAAGAACCTGACAAAAAATAAATCTTATTTTACTTCATATATGTAAAGTAGGAGAAAAATCTTGTAAACCCATCTGCCTTAGGAGTTCTTATTAGATGATTCAGCCTATCGTAAAGTGATCTTTCATCTTTAGAGATAGCATATCATTCCTTAAATGTCATTCAGTCATTTCAATAAGTATTCCTATGATCTATGTGGTGTCACTATGAACTTCAAATACAAATACCATAAATTTTTCTAGCGACTCCATTAGGCAGTATACCCTTCTCCATATTTATTAGTCAATCATTATCTCTAGCATTAATAGTGGACATAGGCTTTTCATTAGGTCAAGTCTATCTTTGTTTTCGTTGGATTATTTTCCTATTTTATCCTTGGGCAAGTGTTGCTAAAAACTCCTTGGTTCTAAAATCTAACCCTATTGGATCACTAATGGGCGAAGTAAATCTAAAACCAATCATGCAAATTTTCAAAAAAAAAATCCCCAAATCATATCTTTGAAATTATTATCACACCCAAATTTGACAAATTAGGTTTATTGATCTCTCCAAAAATTCATTAAACCCACTTGAGGTTCAAATTTAAAGTCTCTCTCTCTCAAATTAAAATCTCTCTAAATTTTGAACTCCATCTAGCATATCCAAACTTATTGGATAAAGGTTCAAACTCAAAATTCAAAAGAAGTAAAAGTTCTAATAAATAATTACCCTTTACTTTTCTTTAAACAGAAGCATAGGAATCAATCTCTCCATCAGCAAGTAGTAACAATAGCAACCATGTCATTTGGAATGGTCATCTTGTTCTTTACCTCTAGTGTGGATTTGTCCATGGATCAGGCCATACTCACCTTCACCCTAATCATCAAATTTAGCCTGGGCTTTAAGCACTTCAAAGTCACTTATGATGGCCCAACACTAACCACCATTAGCAAAGAAGAAGTGGTTGATAAGAATCCACTTCTTAAGATTGACTTGTAGTCTGAGACTGAATTTTCCTCTTTAAAGTGGAAAGTTGTAAAGATTCTCTCATCATGAGCACCTATTATGTCCACCATTAGGACTAGCATTGCCTCCAGGATAGCCCTAGCCTCCTAAAGGAAGGCAGTAGTTGCTTTGAAGGTTGTCCCATCTACTTTCAAGGTCTATTCTACCTCCCATTATGTCTCTTTGACCAAGACACATCACTGCAACAAGAACCCTAAACTAAAAAAAGTACTATGATATGATGTCCAAGGAGGTTGAGACTACCTCTATCCTCTTTGGTGGTAGTAGATTCCACCCACTCTTAGATGCAAAGGGAGAGAAATATGTTAGAAAGATAGTTGCATCACCTCCATAATCTGTGGACTATGAGAGATCAGCTAGAGAGAGGAAAAAGTCATATGATGATTTGAGGTTTGTGCTCAGAAGAGTAGGGAGCGCCCATGGATGCTCGGAGTCTGCCTTGATACAAGACCTGAGATAAGTCATCATTAGAAGTGTTAGGGATCATATTCATAGAGAGAGAGCCATTGGTCAAGGTAGTGTAAGCAGGAAAAAGAGATAGGAGGAGGTTTATCAGGAAATCAATAACCTCAGGATTAATAGATCACTATCCTAACAAGGTGATAGAACTAATCTTTTAAATAGTATAGTTCTCACCATTACAACACTGCTCAACTCATCATCCACCATCGCCAATCTATGTCACACCATCCAATGTCCCCATAAAGTACCATAAGTCCACATCTGAGGGAAATCCTCACCCTTGGTGATCCATCTATAACCCAAAGGTCACCCTTCATGTTCTCATGCTAATGGTGTGTGGCTGAGCTCCCCTATTTGACCTCTTACATCACCAATGGAGAAGAAGGAGTGGTGACCCAAGAGTATTGTCGTAGCTTCATCAACCCAATAGGGTGAGGAGAAGGAGGAGAAGTAGAAGGATGAGGGGGAGGCCCCCATGTTAGTTGAGCCCATCATGGTTAGTACATCATCAACTTAAGATGTCCTGTGTACTTCTTATATAGAGGTTCACATAGTAGAAGATCTCACCTTATATATGTACTTATTGATCTTAAGAACTTAGATGGTCATTCATTTAAAGAGATCCTACAGAGTATAAGGCAACAAACAAAGACATATAAAGCAAAAAAGTCAATATTGACATGTAAAAGGATGACCTCCTAGATGATGCAACAAAGGTCCACATGATAAAGATTAGGGCCTCCACCCATAGAGAGCATCATCATAGTATTGATGCTTAAGGAGCTATAGTTGAGGAAGGTAGGACATCATACTCAACTCAGTAGCTTTACAATAGCTTAAGTTGAAGGATGATCAAATCAATTACATGGTGAAGAGAATAAAAGAGCTAATATCAGTAGTATTAGCTCTTCAGGATTAGATAACAGTACATCAAACCACCCATATGGAGAAAGATAAGCTTGAGTTGGTTCATGCTGTAGATCGGTAGAAGAATACCATTATGTTAGAAGAGGATGCTGATAGTTTACATAGAAGGGTACATACATCATAGTCATCCCAAGAGGGATCTAAAATAGATGGTGGAACAATAAGTGAAGGAGGCATTGGCTCAAACTCAAGGAGCCTCATTAGTTCCAAAAGGTAGACCTTATCAGAGGATTTTGATGTAGTCCAATACCCTAAGGGTTTTGTGACACCATCCTTCATGGTATTCGATGGCAGTGAGAACTCTAGGCAGCACATCATACACTTCAGGGCTAGTTGTTGCAGTAGCAATGATGCCCTACTCTTCAGAGAATTCATTAGCTCTTCCTAGAGTTGGCTTTGATTGGTATGCTAAACTACCCAATGGTTTGGTAAATTCTTTTGCAGAGCTAGAGCAGTTATTCACTAAGAGATTTTTAAGAGCTCAATAAAAGGTAACTATAGGTGACCTTATTGTAGAGAAGCCAATACCCAATGAGTTCCTAGATGATTATATTCTCGGTGTAATTTCAGCATAAAATGTATAGCTACAAGAGCAACATACCATTAAAATTCTTCTCAAGAATATTCATGGCCCAACCATTTTCATGCTTAAGGGATTTATTATAAAATATTTGAGAAATTAATTAGCAAGAAATCTAATCTATAAGGGAAAGCCAAATAGTTATCCTTCTTAGACCAATCATGCAAACCTAAATACCAGAAGTTGTTTGAGAAGAAGCCTAGGGTTGTGTCAAATATGTAAAAGGGGAACTAGTCAATGAGAATGCACTCTGAGAGGCTTAGTGCTCAATTGCCTCCACTTCCACCACCTATACAACCACTATGGTAGCCTCCACAACAGAGATACTAGTATCCTCTATAAGGTAACTATTTTCACCTACTCTTATAGACAGCTTAACAAGCCTTATTACTTCAAGGGGTAGGTAGTCAAAAAAAATTTCAAAATCTTCTTAAAAAACCTGACTTTCAGCTACCCAAGCATGAGAAGCTAGAGGAAGCGAACAAGAGTGATGATCCTGACTTCTACTGTTACCATCGCATGCTAGGTCATGTCTTAGATGATTGCTTTATTTTCAATGATTGGCTCGAAAGTAATTATAAATAAGGAGTCATTATGATACTAAAAAAATACTTAGTAGAACAACTGTATGGTTTTATTAAAGTAATCTTCAAGGAATCACTAAATCCTCTAAAGACCAAATAAGGTAGAAACATTTCTTTATTTTGTACCTCTAAAAAAATTATTTTTAAAATCAAGAAACTTTCTGTTGGTGCATGAACTAGCTCAGACCTCCAACACATCAGTATTGCTAATTATGAGGGACAACTTGGAGAGAGTGGAAGCAAAGTAATAGCATCCATCACATACCCAAGATAGCCCATTAGGGTAACCACCATCCGAGCTTAACATCTCCACCTCCACCATCATAACTACTACCTCTGCTAGCTCCTCCACCACTTCTAGGAGCAATGTATTTGTGGATGAGGGCACTAAGTCCTCATCCACAAATGATTCCATTTACATTCTATTTCTCTTTGATGATCTTAATGATTTCAATTCAATTTAAAACTCTCGAAGTCATAACAACAGTAATATAAATAAATCTTATCACTTTGTCTCTGATTAGGAAATAAAATTTTCTTTTATGAATCTTTAGGATTCACCACTTTAGATAGATTTGGAGCCATCTAACTCTGAAAGTCCTTTAGGAGAAGTTGTAGGTATACTCGATGAGCAGGTAGTTCATAATGCAACCCTCCATCCAAAGAAATCACTGAAGTCAACCTTCGCAGTGGCAAAGTTCTACCTCCTGGGTAGCACCTCAAGACAAAGGCAAACAAGTCATTGGTTCCAATGAGCAGATAGCTCCTCAACTTGATGCTCCATCATAAGATATGATTATGGAGGATTATCCTAAAGTTGACTACAATATCCTGGCATATCGAAGAAAGTTGCTAGCTAAGCTAAGTATATATGATGTCCTTGTCTTATCCCCAGAGATGAGGGAATCCTTAATCAAAGTATTGCTTAATTCTTAAATATTCTTAGCTTAATTGGTCTCATAGACTATACATTACAATAGATGTTGGCAAGTTCAAACTGTCTAGAGTACTTATTGACTCAGGTGCATCGATCAACACCATGAGCCAACACTAAACTTTAATTTTAAAAAAAATGATGTTGAAAGAATTCAATGAATAATGCGAAAGGGCCTTAAGCTCCATTACACTAGTTTTAGAGATAGATGATTGGAAGATTGAGCCCAAGTTTTATATATTAGATTCAAATACAACTTTTAATGCTTTGTTAGATTGACCTTAGATTCATGAGAACAATATGGTACTATCTTCACTCCACCAATGCATCAAGTTCATACGAGGTGGCTTAGAGTATTGTGTCCAAAGCTAGTTTGAAGTCATTCTTAGTACATGAGGTTAGGATCTATGAAGATGCAGCCTACTATCTCCCTAAGAATTAAAATATTTATTCTCATAAATTAATTCAAAAAGAAGAAAAAGAAGAAAAAAAAAAGGAAAGAAAAAATAAGAAATTAAAAAAAAGAGAAGAGAGCGAGAAGAATATCTTGGGGAGGAAGTGGAGCTTCACATTAGTTTTTGCCTACATTTCACAACTCCTTCCCAGTGAGTGGGTGAGATGTCACTACCTCCTCTAGGATGAGGAAGAGGTAAACTTAGAGGAAGCCCTAGCGGAGGGAGACCTCCATATTTAACACCCACTTGGAGATTTGTCCCAACATCTTGGAGCAAAAGGGTTGACCATTATTTGACCTTGATTTGGATTTGATTTAATTCATTTGATTTTCCTTGAATTTGTTTTGATTTAGTTATATTGGTTTTGATTTTAATTGAATTTATTTTGGATTTAATTAATTTTGAACTTAGATGGGGTAATTAGGTTAATCACTTTAATTACCTTACTTTAAGCTCAAATAAATTCAAATTTCAAGTGAAATGTGTTTGATTTAATTTATGTTTGAATTTGTGTTGAGTCTACTTAAACCCATTAGGTTAGATAAAGCCCAAGGAGGATGCACTAAGTCAATAAGTTTAGTGTTCTAAGTGTTTAATTAGAAGGCTTCTAATCTAAGATTAGATATTTTAATTATTAATTTAAAAAATAATGTTAACCTTATCAAAAAATGAGGTCAACAACTACAATCTATATTTCCCGTGAGAAAATGCCATAATTACTACTCTAGCTAAGCTCACTAAAGAGATGACATATCTAGATGATGAGTTCATATCAATTGAAGTACATAGCCATCAAATTATCTCTCTTATTGATATTGAACTAATCGACAAACAAACTCTTGAAGGGGAGATTATTGTTATCGAAAAAAATGAGGAGTTACCTTCATAAACTACTTCAAGAGAAATCTTAAGCCCATCAAGTTGAACATAGAGCATTATCCTACACTCTCATTGATGGAACTCTGTATCGTCAATCCTTTGATCACATGTGGTTACATTGTTTAAGCAAATACGAAGCTTGAAAAATTCTAACGAGGTATATTTTGGATGGTGTCAAGCTCACCAATCCATTCTGAAGATGAAAGCTAAAATTAAAAGACTTGGGAATTATTAGTCGATGATGATCACAGATTGTTTGAATGTGGCACACCATTATCATCAGTGTCAGGTGTATGAAGTAATTTTACATCAATCTCCCAACATTCTTCATTCAATGATAGCCTCTTGGGAATTTGAGTGTTGGGGTATCAACATAATGAGTCTAATTGATCCTCTTTCATCCAAGGATCATTGATTCATTCTAATAACTATAAACTACTTCTCCAAATGGACAAAGACAATTCCACTAGAGAGGTCAAAGCCCACCATGTACTTTAGCTCTTCAAGAGCCATATAGTATATAGATGTAGAGTACCTCAGTGTATCATATCTGATAATGGTACCGCATTCAAAAGTATGAAGATCAACCGCTTTGCTAGACGGCATGGCATAAATTAGAGATATTATACCATCTATTACCTGTGGGCAAATATGTTAGCTGAAGACTTCAACAAAACTCTCATCTAGATCCTAAACAAGATGCTTGATGACAACAAATGATAGTGGCATAAGCAAATAGTTGAAGCACTATGAGCTTACCATATTACACATAGGACTTTGATGTAGTCCACTCCTTTCTCCTTATTGTATAGGTTCAAAGCCATCCTTCCCTTAGAAGTCCAACTCCCATCACTAAGGATTATGGCAGCAACAAAATCACAACTGAGTAGAATTCTAAGCTACACAAGAACTCAAACATCTTGAAGAGAGATGCCTCTGGGCATGTCAAAACCTCAAGTTGTATAAGACAGATTGTTCAAGCTCATGGAAAATTAGTCTGGCCAAGTGCTTTCGGGTTAGAGAACTCATTTTAGTTCTTAGAGGACCAATTATTATCTATGGTAAGATAGGAGACAAGTTTGAACCAGCATGAGAAACCCCTTTCATCATAAAAAAGGACTACTAAGGTGGATCATACCAACTGATCAACGACAAAAGTGAATGCCCAATGCTTCCAGTTAATGATATTTACTTAAAGAAATACTATGCATAATTATGTTCTAATCAAATTTGTATCAATAAAACACTTTTTCTTTTAATCAAATTATTTATCTACATTTGAAATCATTTCTTTCAAATTTAAACTTTATAGTAACCTCCAAACTTTATTCTTAGTGAGATTAAGATATGTGTAAGAGAACTCGAGCAACATTTTATTTCTAATTTGCACAACATAAATGCAGGTATCACATAAGAACTCAAATACAAATACAAACACAACTTGCTTTGAGCTACTTCAAGTTGATAAAAGACCCCCATTGACTCTCACTTAGTGGTAGCCCTAAGTTGAGTTCGATTTGCTACTTAGCAAGTGGATCACCCTGGGTGTTACTCTTTCTTAGAAAGATGTGAGTTCCTATGCTTTCCTCCTAGCTTAATATAAACTAATGGGCACTTTGTCATTCAGGTATAACCTATTGCATGATCGATAGGCTACCCAGACAGCTGAGTTCGCTCAGGAAGAGGTGAGTCCCCGAGCTTTCTTCATGAGCCAGCCATCTTATGTTGACTAGGACTGATATATGCTTATGAATTAGGATAAGACCTCTAGTAGCTCCTTTTTCTTTTAATTACTTCAAGCTTGGGATTAGGTCCCTTATGACTTCCCACTTAGTAGTTTCCCTAGAATGAATAGTAATTATCTAGTTGAGGATAGACTATCCTGGTGATCGGTTCCATCTAGGAAGATGTGAGTCATGAATACTTTCTTCTTTCTATTAATCATCACAAACTGATGGACACCTTAGCTTGGCTAGTGTTTGTTTTGCTGACAGTAACCCACCTGGTGAATGAAACTATTTAGGCACACATGTGAGTCCCCACACTTTCTTTCTAAATTGGCCGCCATATACTTATAAGATTTAAAAATTTTAAAGATTAGGATAAGACGCATAAAGACATCTTTCCCTATAAGCATTATATTTGGTTGACGCCTTCATGTTCCTATTTAGACATGACTTGGGTTACTACTAGATTGGATAGTTCCCCTTTCCTAGTAGCCACCCCTTTGGTTGGATAGCATCGTTCTATAGATGCATGGACTACCCCCTTTAGGCTAGTAAATATAAGGTAGGTCAATGCCTTTGTGGATCCTCCTTAGTGTGGTCCATCACAAACTAACAAAGTCCATAACAAATAAACAAATAAACAAACAAACAAACAAATGAAACCAATAAATGAATAAACAAACCAAAATCTTGAGGATTAGGATAAAACCTTCAGCTGCATCTTTTCAAATAAGTATCCTTTTTTTTTTTGGCCAGAGTCAGCAAAACTCCTATAGGATTGACCTAGATTGCTTCAAGCTAAGATAAGGCTCCTAGCAGCCCTCACTTAGTAGTCACCCTAGGTCAGGTTCAGCTTACTACATAATCGGTAGGTCACTCTGGTGGTTGGTTCTGCTTAGAAGATGTGAGTCACTAAGATTTTATCCTAGTTCAGCCATAGCAAACTATGAACAACCCTTAGGTTGATTAGTCTTCACCATGTGCCTGGTGAGCTATTGCTTTGAGTTAATGAATCTAAGACAAGTCTAAGCTCTTATAACCCTTTCTTAGTGTGGCCCATTATAAACTGACTAGGTCCATGTTCATGTTTTTAGGGTCAAGATCATACCCTTGGAGCCCTTTTTTGAGTGATTACTCTAAGTTTGGATCAAGCTACTATGACCCCTTTCTAATAGTTACCCCTTCAGGTTGGGTGGTGTCGCCCTATGGATAAGTTTTAGGCAAGTAAATCTAAGATAGGTCCATGCTCCCGTAGCCCCTCCTTAATGTGACCCATCATAAATTGACATGGTCCACTTCCATTCAACAAATCAATATGAAATTAAAATTAAATGCAAATTAATAAAATCAAACTCAATTAATAAAATTAAACTAAACTTAACCAAATTACAATCAATCCCTAATAAGCTCCCATCATGTCTATGACATGAATCACCCCTTAAATCAAACATATTCATTCAACCCCCAATGAATTCCTATTCATGTCCTTGGAATGAAACTAATCCTTAGCAAGATAAATTGAAACCACTTAATTCTTTCTCATGCCCCAGCATGAAATTAAACAAATCAATTTGGGGGTCCTTTTGTTACACCAAGTTAGTTACACCACACATATCAGGGGTCATTTTGTTAACCCCACTTTTGTATGAGGTTGACAATCACTCCTTTAGACGTAGGATTTGATCTATGCACTAAGGTCCTCCTAGAACTAAGACACTCCTATTTTCTAGGTGAACACTAACCTTAAGCCTAGAAGACTCATAGGGTTCAACCCCAATCGAAGTTATGTATGACCTATTTATTCCAAACCCAAACCAACTCCTATGACCAAATCAATTCCCCAAACTAAATGAATTGATTATAAATCAAACCATAACCAAGACTAAATAATTCCAAATCTAACTTGACCCATTATGGTTCAACTTGGCCAAGTGGTTAAGTTGACCTAATTTGACCCATTTGGGCTTAAATGGCTAAATCTAAAAAAATTCAACTAAAATTGAGCTCACCCAAACTCATTTGATTCTCAATTGAACTTGGTTGAACCTGATTGCAATCCAATTGAATCAAAATGAATTAATTTGGCCCATAACCTTGAACCAATCGAACCCTATAGGGTCAAAATCCAATTCAACTTTCTTTAAGCCAAATTGAATTAATCTAAGTCTCATGATCACTCAAATTACTTAACTGAACATCCCAAATGACTCAAATTAACCCAATTTGACCAAGTGGTTCAACTCGACCCAATTTGGCCTAAAAGTCTAAATTAAGTCAAAAATCAATCTAATCCAAATTTGATTCAATCAAAGCTATCAATCACTTCCAAATTCATCATTAAACATGCTCCAATACTCAATTGATTCCAATTGATCAAATCAAGCCAATTGACCACTTGATCTAATTTGGCCTTAAAGGCCAAATTAAGTCAAACTTAATTCAACCTAATATGGACCGAATCAATCCAATCAATCACTTCCAAATTGATTGTTGATCATGACTAATCACTCAATTGCAATTAATTGAACCCAATTAAACTAATTTGACCATTTTGACCAAGTTCATCCAATTTGACCTAAAGGATCAAAATGACCAAAACTTGATATAAATCAAAGTAGATTGAACCAAACCTTTAATCATTTCTAAATTAATTATTGAGCACTTCTCAATCTCAAATTGAAGCCAAAATTGTCAACCCAACCAAATTGACCCATTTAGCCCAATTTGACCTAAAGGGTCAAATTAAATCAAAATTTATTCTAAATCAAATCAATTTAAATCAAAGTCTCCAATCACATTTAAATGATCATTAAACATGACTCTACCTTCCATTCAACTCAATTTGGCCAATTTGACCAAATTGGTCAACTTAGCCCATTTGACCCATATGAACTTATACGAGTCAAATCTAAATCAAATCCAAGTTGAATCAAATTGATTGTGCCAAAAAAGTTCCAAATTACCATTTAAACTTAACCTAGTAGCCTTCTTGACCCCAATTTAGTCAATTGGTCAACCTAATCCATTTGAACCCAAATTAATATATATATATATATATATATATATATATATATATATATATATATATATATATATATATATATATATATATATATATATATATATATATATATATATATATATATATATATATATATATATATATATATATATATAAGTTGAATTGAGCCAAACCCAATAAAATTTGGTATGAGTCACCCCTTAGGTCCCCCTTGACTTGTACAAGGGGACCCAACCCAAGGTGAACTTGGTTTAGCCCAAACCAAGTGAGCCAAGGCAACCAAATTGGACAAAAACCCAAAAATAAAAGTGCAAACCCATCATTTGCCTTGGGTAGCCACCTTAACATGCCTTAAGCTTCCTCATGCTGACTAGACTTGACCCAAAGTTGTTGGACTAAGCCATTGACCAAGGTGAGGTCACCATCACCTTAACCAACCTTGGTTTAGTCCCCATTACATGTCCACTTCACCTCAGGACACCAAACCTCTCCAGCTATTAGGGGATATCCACTTCACCAATCCCATTGCATTTTCGGCCACTCCCATTAGTTAGCCAACAATAACCTAAACCAACTCCTTTGAGTGGTTCACATGAGGAGGAGGGTATGCAGCTCCTTCCACTTTCAAACCTCACATATCATCCTCACAGCATGAGAGCTACTCTCTCAAGTTCTTAGAGCTCTCTGTGCACTCAGCCATCGAGGAGACCAACTCCTCCTATGCCCGAGCACTTCTCACACCCAACTCCACCAAATAAATACCAACTTCAAATTAAACCTTTCCACACCTTCCCTTACCACTAAAATCAAACTAAATTGAGAACCACTCGATTCGAATACTTGAAACTACTCCAAGGCCAACTCTGATGAGGTTTTTGGTGGTGCTTGGCCCACAGATTGGTGGGAGATGGCTCATGACTTCTTCATTAGAACTTTGCCTCTTTAAAGTGAAGCTTCCTCAGTCGTTGAGTTGCCAGTCTTGAGCTTCGGTGAGGTAAATTCTAGTAAACCATTGAAAACCAAAGAATTTTTTGTCCTTTACAAAGAGTTTGTGCATTTGAAATGAATCAAGCTATAAAATCATTTTAGAATGTGCCCCTCATCATTTAGGATTCAATTATGCCATCAAAAGATCTTGGTGAGTTCAAATCAAACATCAATAAATGAATGGTGTTCATCTCTCGCCGAAGGTCAACGACAGATCATCCGTCCATTCTGCATGATTAGAATAGATGACTGTGATTAATCATATTAGAACTTTTACTTTATTTCTTTACATCTATGGGATTAATCTCAATTGCTTGATTCACGATTGAATAACTAATATCAAAGTTACCATGCGAGATGTTTTAAATGACCAACAGTGCGACGCCACATGCAAGCACTGTCACGTTATCATTTTAGTGGCATCGACTGTGTAAATTGTTTAGTTAGGTTTAAAAATTAATTAAAATGATCAAAACTTCTAAAAATCATATATAAATGTAGAAAAATCTAAAAAGTACAAATAAACTTATTTCGGAAAGCTTAAACATAAGAGAATGTAGAAAAAAAATAAAAGCCCTAATTTTTTATTAAATGAATAATGGTTAATTAAAATTTAAAATATTTTTAATTAGTGTAATTAAGCTCTAATTACTTGGTCAATTGGCATGAAACTTTGGGTGATTGTCCTATGAGATGACATCTATTTCTCATAATTATTTCAAGTTAATTTGGTGGGTAATTTAGGAAATTGAAAATGACTATTTTATGCATTTAATAAATAAATTAAATTATAAAAATTAATGAAATTAATCACGGGAATCTAATTATGCCTTAAAATAGCATTGGTGACTAGATAAATTAATTGGGACCTATTGTCCTAATTATTTCTCAAAATCACCATAAAGAGGCTTTTAATAATTAATTAAATCATTAATTACTGTAGAACTTAAAAAAATTATAATAATTACTATAATTCTACAAAAATTTTGACCAAGCCCTTCACTCAACTAACAAAGAGGTTTTCAATGAAATCAAAATCCTTAATTATTTTGGGGGTATTTTAGGTGTAATTGAAGACTTTAAGTTTTTTTTCCATTTCTTCAATTAACCCTTAATTAAAATCCCAAATGCATTAGGACTTTAGGGCATGTTTATTTCATATTTATGCATCTTCATTAATTTTCTCATAATTTTGGGCTTTTATGGTTTAATTGGTTAAATAATAATTAATCATAATTAATTCATAAAAATCATCCAAATTACTTTTAAATCACTTAATGAACATAAGTGAGCCAAGGGTTAATCTTAATTTTTTTATCTTTTCATTAGGACTAAATAACTCAAATTCCAAAATCAACCCTTGATTAACTTGATTAAGCTTAAGTATTATTATCTTTATGTGAATGACTTTAGGAGTTAATAATTTCAAATAAGTCATTTGATGATGTTTAACTACTTTGATTCAAATATTTGTAAATTTATATTTCAAGCATTCATATTTCAAAAATAAATAAAAGATTTTATTTAATTTCATGCTTTGGATTAATAGTGTGGTAACTACTATCATTAATAAATCTTAAATTAATTTCTTTAATAAATTAAAATATATATTAGTCTAATTGTAAATTAATCTAAATAACTAAATTTTGAATTTAAATTCTTTATGTATGGACTATAATTTTGAAAGGTATATAGTCTGGAAACTCGAGGTCATAGGACTACAAGTTCAAGGAGGTCTTAATACCTCATACTTCTGTGATAACAATGACATGTATCTTATGATTCATAGTGAAATACAAACTAAGGTTTAAATATTTTTATTTACATATTTAAATATCTTAAAATCTTCATAATTTTATCTTTATACCTATATAGATGTGTGTGTGTGTGTGTGTGTGTGTGTGTGTGTGTGTGTATATGAATTAACAAGTATATAGTCTATTCATGTAGGAGTGCAAGCTTTAATTAGTCCCAAGGGGGTCTTTGATTACCTCACTTTTTTGGTTCAACAATGACACATACTTGCATATGTATAAAGAAATATTAAATTATCTTTGTCATAAAATTCATGCATCATATACTTATACCATATACTAAATATTAACAAATAAAATTCATTAATTTATTCATGCAACATTTAAGTGATATATACACACATACACACACACTCACACACACTAAATTTAATTACTTTATTAAATATACCATTTAATTAAATGAATATTAGGAAGTATTGATGAAAGTTAAAGGACATCATCAAATTGACTATGATTTGGATTTATTAACCTTAAGATGTTAGTTATATTTAGATAAAATCATTTAAGTTGAATCTAAACACAGCTTAATAGCAAAATCTATAATATTTCATTAAAATGATTAAAATTCATCTTTATATTCAATCTAAGGTTTGGGATTAAGGTGGATCCCCCTCACCTTTTTCTCTTTAAAATTTTAAATTCAAATGAAATCAAAAATGAAATTAAATTTAAATGTTAAATTCATTTCAAATTATTAATCATTTAAACTGTAATCACCATTTAATAAGAAATTTAAATATTCATCCTTAGATAAATTCAAACATTAAAGCCTAGTTCATGACATACTACACTAACCCATAATACTGGTCAAAGGGACTATGACGATCAATCAATAGGCGATAGGCCAATAGGGACCCTCCATGATCTCTTTTTAGCGAGAGAACTCTAAATTGGCCTTTAACACACAATGAGGTGATCTTATTTGCATACAATTAATTTAAAAAGTTAGATTTCAAAATATCTTAATGTCATTATAACCTTACAAGTGAAAAATTAGAATGATAAGTCACCAATTCTAATGTTAGGTTAGGCTAGTGTTTTCTTATGGATTGATGTTTTATTTTGTGATGTAATATTTTAAATTAAATGTTAGGATTATTTGTGAGTAGTTTAGGTGTTAAGACAACATTAGACTAATAATATTTTTATAGGAGATTGTGCTTAATAAAAATTATAAATACTTTTGCTTGTAAGTGTTGCTCAAGTCCCTAAGTATAATCTATTAAGATTGGCGGGCTTTAAAAGTAGGGTGCTAAGCCCAAATGTTTGAAATATAAAACTACTTAGTTTTGATGTATGTTAAGATAACTTCTATCTTATAGGTGTAGTTAAATTTTTATTTCATAAAAATGTATTTTTGTAATAGGCTAAGGATTAAAGCTATAAGATTTATAATGAGGTGGCCAGAAGGCTTAGAACTATGAGGCCCTTATGATGCTTGGAGTGCCAATCCAATCTATGAAGTGAAGATGAAGATAAAGGTTGAAGACACTCATAGCCTTATTTTCAATTGTATAATTAATTATAATCCAAGCTATAAAATGGTAGAGCTTGGCTATCTAATCTTTTTTTTCCTTGTGTGATTGGTACCCAGCCACATCATCCTTTTATTCTTTCAATCAATGATATTTGTTTGATTATTTGCTTTGATTATAAAAAAAAAATTAAATATTTTTAGAGGTTTCTTAAAGATTGATTGTTTGTTATATGGTTTGGTAGGCTCTTTAGGAACTTAAACTTTCTACTTTAACTAAATAACTTCAATTAAATTTTAATAACTCATAACCTCACTTTAAAGCCTAGGTATTTAATCAAAGTAATAAAAGATATAATAATCCCTTAATTGTATGATTATATGTTATAACATCGTGCATACATATTACTTCTTCTTTAAAAATAAGGAATCTTCATTCTTGCATGACAAGAGATAAGGCTTGACCTATGAGAGCAGTCATTTGTAGTGGAGAATACCCCTTCTCATTGATTTATCTCATAACTATATTTCATTATGTAGAAATAAAACTCTCCAAAAGCCTGAGTCCAAAATAATGAGTCAAAATAAAATAAAAATTAATAAATCTTATTGTATTTTCCTAAGTTATAATTTTTATATCAATCATGATCTAATCTCTTAGAAAGTAAGTTTAAGATTCTAAATTATTTTTAAATAAATAACACCTAGTTAGCATGAATTTATATAAGATCAGCTTGCATGATTTTGAATCGTAGGAGGTGTTAGTTGGCATCCACTCCAAACGGTTATAAGTCCATAAGAGTTGGGCTCTCTAGTAAAAGTGAACCAATATATCCCACTTCCTAGAGTAGAATTAGTCAAGCTCTTAACTTATACTAGAGCACTTTAGGTATAAATTCAAAGGTTACTTCTCCTTTGTTATAGGTGTAAGTTCTCACCTCCTAGCCATTTCCATAATCTTGTGTTGTTAGAATCTAAGTCCTAACTTTTAATAAAAATATCAACTCAAATAAATATAATTTTGCACTTTCAAAAATATAAAGCCTCACTATATGATAGACTGAAGTGCTCAATATTCTTTTGATTATTATGGGTGCTTCCTACTCATCCTCCTTTTGGAATCTATTAAGAACTCTTCTCATTTTGAGTCTTTCCCACTTGATTTTCAATAACTATTAATCCTTGATATCAAACTTTGAAATCTTTCAAACATTAGTTGAGTACTTTAATCGAGAGTATTCTTAGAAATCATCATTTCTTAAGATGTAATTAACTATGAGGGCTTGCCTCGATAGATAACTTAAGAACCTAACATAAAATAAACCCCTTTTATTTATCCATGTAAAGTAAAGGAAATATCTAAGGTACATAAACCCATATGCTTAGAAGTCCTTATTAAATGATTGAGATCATAGGGTGACATTTCTACCTTTCGAGATAACATATCATTCCTTAAATATCATACTCTATAATTTCAATAAGTACTCTCTAAAATCTATGTGTTGTCCTTACAACACCAAATTCAAACACCACATTCATGTATATAGTGTCACTTTCTTCAAGTAGTTCTCTAGTCTGTAGTGTTTTATTTTGAATGCACCAGGTGGACACCACGCAAATCTTAGGGGGTACTTATTGAAGTGATCGAATGCAACATTGAGGTATGATGCACTATTTTGAAAGATGGAAGCATCACCCTACAATGGACATAATCACCTAATAAGGACTCCTAAGGCATGATGGGTCTTTGTATGTACCAGAGATTCTTCCCCTACTTTACATGAAAAAGAAACGTATGGTTGATTTTAAGTTTGGTTCTTTAGTTCCCTGAAGAAAAAGCCTCTATAGTTAATTACATCCTATGAAATAAGATTTTTAAGAAAACTCTTGATTAAAGTAGTCAATCAATTATCTCCAAATATTTCATGGTTAGACTATCAAAGGATTGATTATTTTGAAAAATCAAGTGAGAATGTTCAATTAGAAAGACTTATTTTTAGATTCCAAAATAAGATAAGTAAGAAATGCTCATGATACTAGAAGCCTAGTGAGCATTCCAACCTATCCATGATGAGGCTTTATATATTTAAAAATAAGATGATTTATTTTATTTGAGTTAAAATTTTGTTAGATTGCTTGGGCTTATAACCCATCAACACAAGATTGTGAAAATGCCTAAGAGGTGAGGATTTATGCTTATAGCCCATGAGAAACAAGTGACCTCAGATCTTGAATCTAGGGAGCTTTAGCATAAGCTAGAAGCATGTGGTGAAATTTTTTATTCTTATCTTCATCTAAAAATGAATTAAATGAAGACAATAATAAAACTCTTCATTGTTTAGATACCACATAGATCTGCATATGTTCTTATTAGGGTGATCAGGTACTGAGGAATGATGTACTATCTCGACAGACAGAAGTCACCATCCTACAATGGACCTAATCACCTTAATAAGGACTCCAAAGGATGATGGGTCTTCAAATGTACCAGAGATTCTTCCTATTTTACATGAAAAAGTAAATCAGGGTTTATTTTAAATCGAGTTCGTTCCCTTGGAGGCAAGCCTCCATAGTTAATTACATCTTAAGGAATGAGATTCCTTAAGAATACTCTCAATTAAGGTAAATGATCATTGTCTCCAATGATTTCAAAGATAGGACTATCAATCAATTAGTTATTTTTGGAAGATCAAATGGGACTGATCAAAAGAAAGAAGTTATTATCAAAACTAAAGGAGATAAGTAGGGGATGCTCATGCTAAGAAAACTAGTGAGCATCCCAAACTATCCTATGGTTGGGCTTTATATATTTTTTTAATTTGAAGAGATTTATTTATTTGAGTTGAATTTTTATTAGAAATCTAGGACTTACAATTCCATGACACAAGATCATGAAAATGCCTAAGAGGTAAAGATTTATGCTTGTAACCCGTAAAGGGAAAAAATAACCTTAGATCCTAAATCTAGAGAGCTTTGGCGAGGGCCAAAGCATGACCTAAATCTAAGGCAAAAATGGTACGATTTACCTCCACAAGAGAGGATAAACCACCCGACTGTTGGACTTACAACCGCCTAGGGGTGGCCAACTAAATCCTCCTATGATTTATAATACATGTAGGCAAGTCTTATGCTTTTGCAAGATAGCTAGGTTGTTGTTTATCTAGAAAGAAAACTAAGTCCTTAAACACACTCCCTAAGAGACTAGATCATATAGGACATGATTAATGACTTAAATCTAATGCAAAAAAAATTTTTGTTTTTGGATAACAAATTCGACATAGAGTATGAGATTCATATGCCTAATGCATGAGAAATTGGTTATGGGCCAAAATTAACAAGAAGGAGGTGTGTTTCCACCATGGCTCTCAAAGGTCAAGGCAAGTTCCATGGCAAAGGTGGAAGCCCTCCATAAGCAAGAGTGAAGCAAGATATTTTTTATGCATGATGTGAAACATACAACATCCAACTAAGGGGTTGCTAAATCTTTTATCTTGATTTATAACTTAGGTTTTAGGTGAGGTTATGAGTTATTATTTTTTTTAATTTTGAGTTGATTAATTGGATATAAAATTTATTTTTTCCTAGGAGCCTAATTGCATCCAGGATATTCATCAATCAATGAAAAAATTAGAAAAATATGTCATCTTATGCACAAGCTAAACAAACATCAAATAATTTTATAAAGCTAGCAAAAGAATAAAGGTGATGTGGTTGCCCACCACACAAACCAAAAGAAATTAAAAGAAACTCTACCCTTATATAACCTGGATTAGAAATGAATAATTATAATTTAAAAGGAATTTATGTTGTTGGGGTCTTCATTCTTCATTCTTCTTTCTTTCTTCTTTCTTTTTTCTTCTTTTTGTTGGTTGGGATGTGGTTGCTCCAAAGGCTTTACATGGTACATAAGACATAGTCTTATGACTGATGTTCATCCTAATCCCCCATAACATTCATTCCAAAATCTTAATTATAAAATTACATGAAAATGTGAAAAGTAAATCTAACTAAAACCTACAAAATAGAGATTAGCTAAACACACCACACATCCCAAGCATGTATATGAATAAATTGGACTTAGCACCCTACACACGGGTAACCAAGTCCACCTAGCCTATTTTTAGATTATGCTTAGGGGTATAAACAACCTGCACAGCAAAAATATTTATATTTTTATTACAGCACCCCTTAAGCACAATTCATTGTAGAAAATAATGATTAGACTAAGATCGTTCTATCATCCAGTCTATGCACATACACCCTAACATCAAATCTAAAATATTGCATCACAAAACAAAATCAGGCATTAAACTATACACTGCCCAAACATAGAGCTAGAAATGGTGACTTAGCCTAATGTGTGTGCCATTTAAGGCTTGTGTGGTATGCCTTAACTAGGCTTTTAAGGTTGAAATTTTATAAGTGTGAGAGGTTTCAACTTAGAGGTGGTTTCATTTAAGTGGTTCAGTTGATTTGTTAATTTTATTTGATCATTTGATTTAGTTTGAATGAACCTACACTTAATTACTAAAGGTTGTAAAGAGAAGAAAAGAAAAGAGAACTTCTCTTTCATTCCTACCTTAAGTAATTTTTAAGATAGATGATTTTTCTTTAGTGAATGTTTTATTATATGTTTTAATTAATCATAAGTTTAGATTTCTCTAAATAAACCTATTCAATAAGAAAGGTATTTTAAGATTAATTAAAGTGAATTACTATCACAAAACACACAACCATTTATTTCTTTCCAATATGTATAAAATGCATATGAAATGATCCTAAGCATATCTATACATGTAATGCAAATATTTAGCACACCTTAATGATGAATGCTAAGAGATGTTGCTTAAGAAAATTTAGATGTTTTATGATTCATGATTTTATTAAGTAGAAAAGAGAGGGATTCTTTTATCCATTAATCAAATGCACATTTACATATATGAAAAACATAAGTGAGGACGGCGCCATTATTTTCTATACTAAGGGTATAAGGTACAAGACCTTCTTAGGGCTACATAAAGCCTCGCAACCTTTGGATGTCCCGACTA
The DNA here is from genome assembly GCA_021442155.1 of Cymbidium sinense. Classification (NCBI taxonomy): domain Eukaryota; kingdom Viridiplantae; phylum Streptophyta; class Magnoliopsida; order Asparagales; family Orchidaceae; genus Cymbidium; species Cymbidium sinense. The sequence goes on along the minus strand of CM038215.1, from coordinate 234,092,436 downwards.
ATATATCACTTTTCTTAAATACATGTGCATATACAAAAGAAAATAAATGGAAGAAGAATCATGCAAAAGATTTTTTTGTTTGTTTGATTTGTTGGTTGTTTAATTTATATGTGCAATATAAAGATCCTTCTTGATTCATGACATGGGGGTGCATAGGAATAAATTTAAGCAAGCGTTATATTCTTTTCAAATGAACTATACACTTTACAATTCCTATCCAAACCCATGTTAAGAAAATAAAAGGAAGTCACATAAAGCACAATTTAAGTTATATTGACATGCAAGCTTATAAATACTTATAGGTAGCATACCTTCATTTATAATCTTTGATTTATATTTTTGAAAGTAATTTTTGATTTAATAGTGATAATAGCCACTCATATTCTTACTTTAGCCAAAACATGCAAACACATAAAGGAAACATTTTTTTGATTTTTCAAAAGATATGAATGCATGAATTCATATGGAATACAACATTTAGCATGCTTGGAAAGAAATAAAGTAATGTAAGCATGTAACTTCATTCACCCTAATTAATTCCTAAAGACAATCTATGAAATAAGATTATTTAATGTGAATCAAAATTCTTTAAAGAGATTTTTATTTTATTTTTAGATTTGAATTTGATTTAGAAAAAGTGAGAAGAGTTTGTTGGTCCTAACCCATTTCCCCATGTGAGTTAGTTTAATTTAATTTTAGAACCATTAAATTGATTTTATATTTTGCTTAGGTTAAAGTGTGAATTAAATCCATTAATTACCCCTTACCTACACCTCTTTAACATAATTAACCTAATAATTATGAGCCAACATATGATATGCAATCACATTGAATTTAAATTAGCAATGCACCTAAGAAAGAAAGGATCCTAATGCAATTAGCTCATAATTATTGATTAATTAAGCTAAAGGGTTTAATTAAGTACTTTCTTAACCTTCCCACACATGTGAGTTGGATATGATTTTCTTAAATTAACCTTAGGCTTTTGAACACCTAAGGATTTACACAGCAAGAGATTGATTAAGTTCAGATTGATCTTGAAAATTTGGTTAAGCTAATTAAGTAGATCATTAGTGGATTAGTCTTTAATTAGGTTTGGATTAAGGAAGAAATGGGGTTTAGAGAATAGCTTAGGGAAAATATCCCAAAACCATTCCATAAACCTCCTATTCACTTAAACAATATTTAATTATCTCAATTAAGAGATTAATTCATTGTTCACATTCTTAATTACTCTTAATTATATTAAGAGAGTGATTAGGTATTCATTAATTGATTTCCTTAATTAACTCATTAATAAATTCCAAGAAAATTAAGGGAAGCAGAAGCCATCCCACTCAACATGCTTGAGAAGTTTGGAATTAATTAATGAAATAATTAGGGAGTAATTAGGGTTATTAAGTTTTTAATTAAACCCTAATTAGTGAAAATTCACTATTTAAAATTAATTAGAAATAAATTTATTCGATTCCCCTCTAAATTATCTTTAAAATGAGCCCTCATTTATATTTTTCTGATTTTTCTACATTTATTATGAATTTAGGATGTTTCAGTGATTAAGGGATAATTAAATAGCCCTAATTATTTAACTAATCCCATCGGCGCCACGTGGACTACTGATGCGGTTTGCGCTTTCCACATGGAATAATGGGATTGATTATTTAAGTTATCAAATCCTATGTTGCATCAGCCGGTGGCGCTACACACTTTCTCCTAGGTCATTCGATCAAGGATTAGACGGTTAGGATCAAACCCGTGACTCTAAAGGATTAATCAGTGGATATAGCATGTTTTAATCAGGACTGTCCATCCAAAACATGCGGGATGGATGGTCCATGATTCATCCCTACCCTCGCCTGCGGGAGACAGAGACCGTCCATCCTCCATGGCTTGATCCGAGCTCACTTCAGCTTGGATAAGACTAGGATTCAACCCACAGCATCAAGAAGCATAGAGAAGAAGATCTAATGGTGGAAAATTGATGGGATTACAATTCCCTTCACGAAGGACCGGAGAATTTTCAACCTAAGCTCGATTTTGATTCATACCTCGCCGAAGGCTATCACCGACGCTTCCAATCGTTGAGGTAGATTCGTCTAGTGGAGATAAAACTCTGTTGAAGGTTTGAAGGTTCAATTTGCAGTGGATCTTCCAATCGACCAAATCTTGCATCAATGGCTTGTGGCTTTGGTCTAGGTCCCTCTTCCCGTGGCTTCGATGCTTGAAAACACCTTGGATGAGCTTGACTTGCCTCCCTGATGGTGCTTGCAAGAGCAATTGGCCTTTGGTGGAGTGATGAGTGAGTTGGAATTTCTTCCCACCTCCCCTATTTTCAGCTTAAAGAAATCGAGAAGGAGAAGTTTCAATAAGCTTGAGAAAGCCTAGGGAAGCTTGTGGGTGCTTGCCTTTGATCCTCTAAGCTCAATTGAATGCAAGGTTTGTAAATTGGAATGAAATGAGGGGGGAGTATATCTCTCCCTACTTGAATTAGATGCCAAGTCATTTTTCCATTTTGATCAAATTTCTTTCATGGAATGGGTTTTTTTAGGTTGTTAAGAGTTCCATGTGGTTCGATTTTGGCAAGGGAGTGGGAGTGTGGAGGTGCACATGGGTTAAAATGAGTATGGGAGGTGATCCATGTGGAGAAATTTGAGTGGAGTGATTTGTTTTAGCTTTGGGTTGGGTTTGGCTGACCCAAACCTATTGGGTCATGTGCACCACCCTTTTTGGTGTCCAAATGGTTCACTAGTAGGATGCCAAGTTGTCTTGAGTTGGAATATGATCAAATTCCAAGTGAATTTGATCATAGGTTACCCTTTGACCTAGGGGTAAAATGTTCATTTGGCTTTGATTTTGATTTAGGTAGATTTGATATTATTGAAAAATGGGTTGTGCCAATTTTCAATGAATTTGGTGTTGATTTGATATCATTTGACTCATGTTGACCCATTTAGGCCAAAATGGGTCAACTTGGGTCAAGTTGACCAATTGGTCAAATTGGGTCAAATCATGGGTTTGGTCAAGTTCAAATGATCATTTGAAATATTTTGTATCATTGGTTTGGTTCAATTTGATTTATATTTGGTTTTGGTTCATTTGGGTTCATTTAGGTCAAATGGGTCAAGTTGACCAATTGACCCATTTGACCCAATTGGTAAGGTCATGGTTAGTTTAGGCTTGGTTGATCATTTGAAATATTTTGCAAGCTTTGATTTAATCAATTTTAGTTTGGTTTGATTTTGGCTTGATTTGACCTTTTAGGTCAAGTTTATGGTCAATTGGGTCTAGTTGACAATTGAGGCTTTGGTCAAGTTCAACAAGTGATTTAGAATGAATTTGACCCATTGGTTGCAATCAATTTGGCTTAGATCAAGATTTGACACATTTTGACTTTTTAGGTCAACTTGGGTCAACTTGGGTCAAGTGGCCAATTAGGCTAGGTTTGGCTCAAATGATGGCTTGATCATGTTTAATCATTGATTTTGGATTGGTTTTGATCAATGGTTTCAATCAATTTGGCCTATGGTGGATTTTTGCTAGTTTAGGTTTTATTTAGGTTAAGTGTTGACTTGGCCAAAGGCTAGGTTTGACTTAGTTTGACCCAATTTGGGTGATTGATCATCTTATGATGATTGTTGCTCACAATGTGAGGATTCAATGGGCTTAGTTCAATCCAATTTGGGTAGGATTAGAATTTGGCTCAGAAAGGTGTATTAGGTCACTTTGGGTCAAGTGAGCTTAAGTGGGTCAATTAGCTTGATCAAGGCTTGATTCAAGTTTGTTTGAACTCACATATGGACTTATGATTGAAATATAAATCCATTTGCAAGTGATTTGGAGTCAAATGGGTTTTGATTCATTTGATAATTTCAAGTTCAAAGGATGAACATGAGTTTGATTTGGGTTTGAGTTTTGAGTTTAGTTTTTGTTTGATGATTGAAGTTTATGATTGAATTTGGTTTGTGATTAAAGGATTGATTATTTGAAGAGAAAATCCAAAGGTTTGAATTGATTTGAGTTTGATTTGGCTATATTCAAGAATTTGACTTGAAAGGGTTTAGGTTAGATTTAGGTTAGATTTGGGTTTGAGTTTTGAATTTAGTTTTGGTTATTTGAATTTATATTTCATTTATTTTTGTGAATATAAATGAGAATAAAAAATATGAGAGAAAATCTTTTGAAGTATTTAGATTTGATTTGAGCTAAGTCCATAAGATGAAATCAAAGTGACTTGGAAAGATTTTTTGGATTTGAAATTGAGTTTTGGATTTAGTTTTGGTTATTTGAATTTATATTTCATTTATATTTGTGAATATAAATGAGAATATAAATGGGTTGTGAGAAAAATCTTTTGAATTTGAAGTGATTTGGATTGTTGGGATTGATTTAAATGATTTGAGAAAAGTCATTTAAGTTGGAAATTGATTTGAATTTTGATTTGGAATAGATTTGAGTTTGAAGTTGATTTGAATTTGAGATTGATTTGAATTTGAATTTGATTTTAAAGAAGAAAGTAAGGATTGGGATTAAGCTATAGGGTAGGCAAGTTTTCCTAACACCCCTAAGGCATAACCTATTCTTATGGCTAACTCTTCTAAGTCTCTAGGGTTAGGTTAAGTGTTCACCTAATCACTAGAAGTGTCTTAAGACTATGGAACTCTTAGTGTCTAAGAGGAGTCCTATGTCTAAGATGGAGAGGTTGAGAGCTCATTCTAAAAATGTGCTCAACAAAGCACGACCTAAATCTAAGAGAAAAGAGACACAATGGTTTCCTCCATAAGAGAAGATAAACCTTTCAACTCTTTTGGACTTATCACCGCCTAGAGTGGCCACCAAGTAATACATCCTACGATTCAAAATCATATGGGCCGGTCTTATGTTATTACAAGATGGTTTGAGCTATTATTTAATTTGAAAGAGACTAGAGTCCTAAACTCACTTTGAAAGAGACTAGAGTCCTAAACTCACACCTATATGGGTCATGCCAAGTTTGAATGGGTTTGGAGTTGGTTTGGTTAGGTTTGGCTTAATTTGACCCATGTAGGTCAAATTGGGCTAGGTTGGGTCAAGTTGACCAATTGGTCAAATTATGTCAAATCATGGGTTGATACAAGTTCAAATGATGATCTAAGATGTTCTGGTTCAATTGGTTTGGCTTGATTTGGATTGGAATTGGATTTGACCCATATAGGTTCATATGGGTCAAATGGGCTAAGTTGACCAATTTGATCAAATTAGCCAAATTGGCTTGGGTTAGGTGTTGGTTTAGGTTCAATTGATGATTTGAAGATGATTGTAGACTTTGATTTCAATCAATTTGGACGTAAAATGATTTAGACCAATTTGACCATTTCGATCAATTTGGGCTAAATGGGTCAATTGGGTTGACTTGGTCAAATTGGATTCAACCAAGGGTTTGATCATGTTCAATAATCAATTTTAGATGGATTTGAGTCATTGGTTGCAATCAGTTTGGATTAAGATTTGATTTGGCCTAATTTGGCCCTTTAAGTCAAATTGGGTCAACTTGGGTCAAGAGACCAATTGGACTTGGTTTGGCTCAATTAATGGTCAAGTAATATTCAAGGATCCATTTGAAGTTGGTATGAATTATTGGTTTCAATTGATTTGAATTAGAATGAATTTTGGTTCATTTTGGTTCATTGGGTCAACTTGATCAAATGATAAAATTGGCTTGGTTTGACTCAATTGATTACAATTGATCAATCAAGAGTGATCAATAATCAATATAGAAGATTTTGAAGGAGTTGTCTCAATTCAATTTGGGTTGGATTGGAGTTTGATTCAAATGGGTCATTTATGTCACTTTGGGTCAAGTAGAGCTAATGGATCAATTAAGTTAGTTTTGGTTGAATTGAGTTTGATTGAGTTTGATGATTGATTTGGAATTGATTGATGGCTTTGATTGCAATTGATTTGGGTTTAATTGGATTTTGGCTCATTTGGACATTTTGGGTTCAAATGGGCTAGCTTGGGTTAGTTGGATTGATATGACCAATTGGCTTGATTGTGGTTCTTGGAAGAGTTGAAATGAAGATTTAGGAAGTTGGAGTGTTTTTGTGAAAATCAATTGAATTTGGCTTGATTGAGGGAACTTTGGTTAAGTTCATAGGATTGGTTCAAGGAATTAAGATAGGTTTGATTTCAGTTTGGGTTAATTTGATTTTGCCTTGAAGCTTGGATATGAAATCAAATTCAATTGGTATTGGTTGGATTGATTTGAGGTTTGGTTTTACATGATAGGCATGAGACTTGGTTTAGCCATAGTGGTTACCTTTGGATCCTATGGCATAGCCTAAACCTATGGCAAGTCCTCCTAAGTCCCTAGGTTTGGGTTAAGTGTTCACTTAGACATTAAAAGTGTCCAATGACTAAGAAAGTCTAGTGTTTAGAAGACTCTAGGTCTAAGATGGGAAGATTGAATCCTCACTCTAAAAGTGAGGTCAACATAGTCCTTTTGACATTATTATGAATTCTAAGGTATAAAGCATCAACTATTTTAATCAAAAATTTAAGTTGACCTTATGAAAAAGACTTGGGATCCATGAGATGATTTAGAAAAATATGATGAGGATAAATGTAAGCTTTCCAATGGTTAGGCTTTTTACAATTAATTCATGTTAGGGTTTTTTTTCTTCTTTGACATCAACATTTTAATTCTTTTAAGAGTTTTGGATATTTATTTTACCTTTCTTTTATAAAAATTATTCTCAAGTGTTGACCTCATTTCGGATAAGGATAATATTTCTTCCAAAGATAATAATTAGAATGTCTAATCCGAGATTAAGAATCTCCTAACTAAGCAGCTAGGACAGTACATTTAGTGATCTAGTGCACCCTCCTTGGATTAGTCTAATTTAATGGGTTTAGCTAGATTCAACCCAAATCTTCAACCAAATATACACCACTCTAAATTTGAAATTGATTAAGCTTAGATTAGGGTTTAATTAAGGAACTAAAAATAATTGCCTTAATTAAGCTAAGAACCATATAAACCTAAGGAAATTTAAATTAAATCCAAACAAACCCAAATAAAATGAAATTAGAAGCATAAAACCATGACATAAAATTAAACTAATCCAAATACAAACCATCAACCCATTTTACATGGGTTTGACTTATGTGGGTCCCACCAAGTCAAAGGTCAACCCACCAAAATTTGACCAAATAAAATCATTTCAAATGGTTGGGATGATGATAAAAACATATGCAAACATGAATTTAAGAGAATATATGTCCAATGTGGCTTTAATTAGGCTAATTAGGTCATTTGACCTAAATGCGCCTAAATGGGTCTTATTAGGTTCAAACCTAAAATAAATTCAAATTAACCCAAATCAATTGTCCAAAATCATTGAAAATGATTATTGAACATAAACTAACCCATCATTGGGTCCAGTTTGGCCAATTTGATCATTTGACCCTAATGAACCCAAACTTAAGCCCAACTTGGGTCAAATGGGTTCAAAATGAAATAAAATTTGAATTATTTGATCTAATGCATTCCAAATTACTTGGATTAACCCAATTAAAAGTTAAATATATTATAATTGCCAATAAACCATTTGACTTAATTAAAATCAACCTAAATCCAATTAAACCAAAATGGACTAAACCTAAAGTAAACACTCCATAAATTTTAAAATCCTTAAAACTCTTTAATTAACAAGTTCATTAATGATTAAATGGACACAATCCAAGCATTGATCTAAGGCTAATCCATCGAGTGAAGCAACTTAGATCAAACTAATAAAAAAACATTAAATGACATAATTCAAAGGATTTTAACCTAATCTTCAACTAATCCCCTTGGGATGCAAACAAACCTTTCCCAAACTAATTAATGTTGATTCACGTCAACATTAAACCACTAATCAACTTCAAATAAATCCAAAGGTGAAGAAGATGCTATGACAAGTCAAAGGCATGTAAAGCCAAATCAAACCCTATAACATCATTCCTATTCTAGCTCTTCAGCTTAGAGAGGTGTTGGATGGCTAGTAAGTCATGCAACTAGTTTCCAAGGATTGTAATCACCCCAACCAACAAGAGGAGAAGAAACCAAACTAAAAGGCTCATGAATTTAATGGCATATTCACCAAGAGCCATTCCTAAGTGAAACATACCATCCCATCACCTTCCTCACCTTGCACTAAGTTTAAACCCATCTTCCCCCGATCCCCTTGCTGCCAAGAGGCCAAAGAACAACCAAAGCCGATGAAATCCAAGCCAAGCTTGGTCTTGGAGGTGATCTAGAGGGAGGCAAATCAATTTCTTTGGCACATGAGCTCTTCACAGTTCCACAGCTATTGGAGTCAATTACACTGCCAAAGATCATCAAGACTGAGGTAAATCATTAACGATCTCCCCTAAGATTTTAGTTTGGTACTTTCAAAGGGAATTTGATCTCAAGTAAGATCAAACCATTTAGATCTTCATGATTTCATCCATTGATGGATTTGGCATCAAAATCACACAATTTTGACTAATGGCAGAAATCACAAAAAAGATCTCTCGATTATTCATTATGGAGACATAATCTCCACCGTCCATTCCTTTTAAAAGGAATGAATGGCTGAGATCTAGATGGATCTATGAATAAAACTAATAGAAATGTTGAATAATCTCATGATCTTCAATCGATAGTTTATAAATGGCCATTTTAACAAATCCATATATCCGCATGATGCATGAATAGCGGTGCCACATCGGATCCACGTGGATTTGACATGCCTAAATGAGAAATTCGGTTTTTTTTAATTAAAAAATTAAGAAAATTGCTTAAACATTCAAAAAATCATGGCAAATTAAGTATAAATCCAAAAAATATAAGCTTTGGCTCTATGGATTCCTCTAGATGAGAGAAATCCATTAAAATTAAAATACACAAATTATTTTTGAGTATTTTGGCCTTAATTTGGTTTGAATGAAAATTTTCAAACCCTAATTAATTCCAAACCAATAATCAATTTAAAATGAAACTTTGGAGAATTGAAACTGATGTTAAGATACGTAGTATGTAAAGTTTTCTTAATTTATTGGGTAATAAATCTTAATATTGGAAATTTCAAACCCTAAACCTCTTTTTATGAAATAAATTAATAACAAATAAAATAAATGCATTAAATTAATAAAATCAATTCAAAACATCATAATATATCTAATGACTATAAATAAGCCATTTAATCCTATTATAACTTAATAAATCACAAGATGGCTTAATTAGGGTATTAATTAAATTAATTAATTCAATTAATCAACCTGGAATTAAAAAAACAATAAATCAACCAACCTCAACAATTATGAATAAACCTTTTTTGGATGTATATTCTAGGGGAATCAAGAAAAACTAAAACCCCAAAATAATTTTTTATTAAATTAGGCCTAATTTAAGTTTTAAGAAAATAATTAAAACCCTAATTACACCTTAATTTATACTTTTGATTGAAGTGAAACTTTAGAAAATAAAATTAGCAAGGAACCCCACTTGTCATAAAAATTTCAAATCCAATTGATCTCTAGATTATGAGTATTTGAATTTCAAATTCTCTAGGTCAATTTAAAGGCAATATTAAATCAAAAAAATCACAAAAATTATAAAATCTATACAAAATTTAAGCAATACGTAACTGAACGAAGTACAGATTAAATAAAATACTCAAGCCAACTGAAAGAAAAGAGTTTAATTAATCCCAAGTAAAAGATCATGATTAAATGAAAATATGAAACTTAATCATATTTAACAATAATAACCCTTTAAACCATAATAATTCCATTTATAAACTAAAATATAAAGTTCATTAACCTTTGAAATTTATAAGTTATCAATATATAAATATATCAGAATCATTTAGATTAAGGAATGAAATGGTATAAATACAAATATGAAAGGTTAAGTGTAATTAAACTTTAAGCTAAGTTGAATTAAACTTAAAATGACAAAGTAACATAAGGAAAATTTAATACACAAGGAAATAACCTTTCTTTAAACTCCTTAAGTCATGAAGAAAAGAAACTTTATAATATGTTAAATGCTAAAAGAACTTTTCAAATGACATAATGATCACTCCCCTTAAATTAATTAAATGAATTGAACCATTCCATAATGTGTGAAATATACAATTTGGAATTAATTATCTTAGCCTAAATTCATTAACAAACCTTAAGGAATTTCATGAAATGAATAAATGAAAACAAAATGTGTTGTTAATGCAAATGAGTTATAAAATTGAAATATAATGAATTGAATAATACTAAACACAATAACTTGAATATAAATTTACTTAGGTTAATGAACATTAATGAAAATGAATAAATGAAATTAACTTTAATTGAATGAATGAAATACCTACACCTAAGTGTAATGAGTAAACTATATGCATCCTAAAATTAAATAAACAAATGAAATGAAAATAAAATGAAATTACACCTAAAGCTTTACCCTAAATCAAAAATAACAAAATTAATAAACAAAAATGAATATTAAATCAAAGAATATAAACATTAAAACTTAATCAAACTAAAGTTATGCAAGTAAAACAAATTTAATATACAAGTTAAGTAAATTTAATAATTTAAATTTGAAAAGATATAAATCATTATATTCAACAAAGCAAGCATATAAAATAAAAAAATGAATCAAATTAAGAGAATAAATGATAAATTTCAATATCATTATATTAAGCCAAAGTAATTAAATGAAACTAAAATCATAATAACAAGTGAATTAACTTAAAGAGAAAATTAAATTGAATCATAATAACAAATGAAATAAACTAAACTAATTCAAACCCTCTAAATTTATGTTCAATTAAAATACTTAAGATTTTAGTTAGATTTTTAGGATGAATCTTTACATTAGGATAAAGATATCATCCCATTAGGACTTAGGATGGAATGGGCTCTACCCAAAATATAATCTATTGTCTTCTTCATTCTTGAAAACCTAATCTAATTTTAACATAATAAAATGTACCTAAAATGAAGACAAAAATTAATAAATTATTAAATCATTTGAATTAAAATCATCCACAGATAAATAAATAAATATTCAAAATCAAAAATTGAAACCTAAAAGCCAAGTAATGTCTTGCCACACAAACCCTTTTTCTTCACACACTAGAATTATAGGTTACGAACCCTAAAATTAGGTTAGATCATTCTGTGATTTTATTTAATTTTTTATGATGTTGTGATGAGAATGCTTTTATTATTTTGTGTTGTACTATTTTAAACTAAATAACTAGGATTGAATATTGTTAGTCTAGATGGTAGGGAATTATTTCTATAATTAATATTGTCTTCTATAGGGTGCTATGTTAAAGGGACTATCATCATAAATAAAAATTATAAAATTATTGCTTGCTTGTAGGTGTTGAATAAGTTCCTTAGCATAGCCCATTGGATAGGTGGGCTTGGCAAGCAACTAATACTAAGCCCATATATTTATAAAATATAATTGTTGTGTTCTATTTGTATTTTCTTGACATTTGTTTTATAATGCTTAAGATTTATTTTTGAATTTAAAAATATAAATTTGAGATTAAAATAGGTTATAATATATGGGGTCTAAAATTAATAAGAGCTGTTCCTATAATATGAGGATGCAAAGTTCCCTGTGAAGCCCAGTGAAGGTCTCTGAAGAAGGAAACGATCTTGAAAAAAAGGCTTATAGATCTAGACTTGTAGTTCTAGGCTGGGTTGTATAAGGGCAGAGCTCGGTTGCCCATTTTCCTTTCTTCCGGGGTGTACAACAGTAGCCGACCGCATTGGTTAATTTTATAAATTTAAATTGGTTTGATTTATTTTAAGCAAGATAGAATCAACCTACTTTTTTTAGATTTCTTTATGTGTTATGCTTTTCTATGATATATGCTTGGATGTAGGCTCATAAGAAAAAATAAAATTTCTACCCAATTAAATATAATTAACTCAAACATAAAAATAATGAAATTCAATACCTCATATAAATTAAAGCCCTAGGGAATAACTTAAAATAAAATTAGAAACAAATTAGCACTTGAAAATCATGCAATCATATTACTCCAATCCTTGAATTGGGCAACTTATCTAATTGCACATAAGGGGCATCTGACCTATGAGGATGGTCGCCTTCTTGGGGAAGTTTGCCCTCTATTATTGATTTGGTCCATGACCTTCTTCAAATTGCATACCATATATGCATAAATTGCATACCCATGGCCTAAAATTATTATCGAGTCAAAATATTAAAAATTTAAAAAATATGCATTAGTTAATGCATTTCATACCCTACATTATCTTAAGGATTTTAGAGCGAGTATAAGATTCTTAGATTCCTTTCTTAAAAAGATAACAACACTGCCATCTTGCATTTATAAGACTTGACATCATGAATTTAAAATGCACTTAGGTGGTGTTAACTAGAAGCCCTCTCCGAGCGGGTTTTGAAGCATAGATTAGTTCTCTCAAGTGAGAGGAATGGCCGATAATTTCTAAAATGAAACTAGGATGAGCATCCACATGTGTCAGAAGCACTTGTAGACTTAGGTTTTGAAGCATCCCCCCTTGAAGTAAGTCTTCAACCCTAAGCATTTCTGCAGTCTTATGCTGCTAGAATATAAGCCCTAGACTTCTAAGAAAATGTCAGCTCAAAATCTAAATAAAATTCCAAAATTTAAAGCCTAATGATACGATAGTTAAAATTCCTACTGGGCATCCCAATATCAATAAGCATTTCTTACTTAATCTCATTTAGCTTCCAAAAATAACTCTCTCCACTTTAGGCCAACCCAATTGAAACTTTAAAAATCCATCCTTTGAAAACCAACTTAGAATTCCTTAGAAATAATGAATTATTTCTTTAATCAAGATTATTCTTAGGAAGAGACTCTTCTTAAGATATAATTAACTATAGGGGCTTGCTCTTATTGGGAACCATGAACCCAGCTTAAAATAAACCTTGTTCTATCTTTCCTTATAATTCAGGGGAAATTTCTCTAGTACATGAAAGACTCATTATCCTTAGGAGTCTTTTATTAAATGATCAAATTCATTATAGAAAATATGTTTATCCTCTAAGATAATATGTTTATTCCATAATGACACATTTGATTATCCAAATAAGAAATTCTTAAACTCTATGTAGTATCACAAATTTTTACTCATCATCAAGCATCCTTCTAAATTGTCATATGTGTAACACCATATCATCATTATAATTTAATAATGATAAATTGTTGTTACTAAATTATGTAACTTTTTTTCTTTATATTATCTTCTTCATTTTCCTTAAAACTAACTTCTTTTTTCATGAGTCATAAGAGAATCATGCAAATGATCAATAGTATAAGAACTCAAATTTTTAGCTTCAAAAAGTATAATAATTATTTACTCATGTGATGGACAATATTCAAAATCTTCAAGAATCTTCCAAATATTGCTATAAATGTCTTTTCAAGCTTCATCTAGTGTTAAAAAGTTAATTCTAGTTTTTCTTATTTCATCCATCCATTTGTATGTAATCAACAACTTATCCCATATCACTTTATTATGCTCAAATTATAAAATTTTATTTAATAATCATATGTAATGCATAATATAAAGCATTAGCTCTTTTACTATTATGCAAGAGTAAATATAACTCAATGGAAGTCCTTTCTTCTTTGAGTTTTGGAACTTCCTACTCATCTACTACGTCTCTTATAAACTTTTAAGAGTTGATTTAAAATTCTCATTTCATGTTATTAAAGATACATTACCATCTTACTTTTCTTAAAATTCAATGGTATGGTAATATAAAAACAAAGGTAGTTGAGTGGTAGATTGCCCTTCATTGACAATACCCATGGTGTAATCAGAAGACATTTCTGGAAAATGTATAAATTTTTAAGGCCACTCTTTGATGTGAAATAAATTATTTAAGCTAAGGCTTTGATACCGATTGTTAGTTTTACTAGTCCTTGAATGGCTTAAGTGAATTGGGTTTTTTAAATTTTTTTAATAATTTCTTACAAACAAATTATAAAATCATTTATCTAAATAATTATTACATTAAATAAAAAGAAACAAAGGAAGAAAAATAGCCAACCAAATAAGCAATAATTTTTACATGAATTAATTGAAGCATATGTGCACTCTTTATCAAATAATATCACCTAGGAATTCTTAAAAAAAATTTAACTAAAATTCATCTCTCCTTTAATAGGTAGAGAAGCTATTATACTAACTTTTCTCCCTTTCCCTTCATCATATTATAGGCATGGCTACCCCCTTTAGGTGTTCACCTTTAGAACACTTAGCTAATGCAACAAAAGAAAGTAATAATAATAATAATAATAATAATAATAATAATAATAATAATAATAACAACAACAAATAAAAACAATCTTTGTGCCATTTCACTATGGCATGCAGATGATGAGCAAACAACAAATAAAATCAAAAGTTTTATTTGTTTTAATTTTACAAGAGAATAAGTTTTTGACTAATTTTGAGAGTGTAGCTCTAAGGTTTTCACTTTTTCATATGCCTAGCTTAAACATGTAGTTTAATATCTATACTAAAAACTTAGATATTCAAAATATGCAATATAATTATTATCATTTATAAATTCTTACTTTTCCCTTCTAAGAATTTACATAAATGCTTAGTTCTTTTGTTAGAATGAGCTCCAAATGATTGAGTCATGTGATACTAATTCATAATAAATCAGCTTTGTAGAGACTTGTTAAAGTTTGTAGAAGCTTACTAAGTAGTTTGTAAGGGCCAACAAAGGTTTAATAATACCTATAAAGTGTATTTATTCATAAATTGTATATCACTAGAATAATTATGATTTGATTATTGAAAACTCAATTTGGTTTGTCAATGATAGAAATTTATACAATATTTTAAAATGATTTATCTTTGAAAGTAATTATTTTAAATTATGTAAGATATAAAATGCTTTATTTTAGCCATTTTAGGTAATGTTCTCCTTCTTTGTTTGCCTTTTTTTAATTTGATATTTTCCTATAGCTCTTACACATGAAAAACAAAAAAATATTTTTCTATTCTAAATAACTTTGTGTGTTTGAGGCATCTTAATGGTGTACCCATTTCTTTAAAAGCTCAAATGAAACTATTTATCCAATTTACTTAGTCTATTTGAGATCATTAAAATCTAGCTTAGCTCATGGACACATGAGGTTAACAATAATATTTAGGTCAATAATAATTCATTTATTTGAGTAACATTTAAGTTAAGTGTGACAGAAGCAAATTAAGATGAACAAATGACAAAATTATGACTAATGAATTAAGAAATAGTTAAAACTAAGAAATAATTCATGTGGCATCTATTTAAGATATTGCAATAAAATAGTCTTAAGTGGTTTGAACCTATACAAGCAAGGATTGGAAATTCACCCCTTAAATAAGTTGGCAAGATAAGCTCCATAGGATTAAGAAGGAAAAGACTAGATGAATACAAATTATTATATATAATTATTGAAAAAAAATATAGTAAACACTTAACCCAAATGGTTGAGATAAAATTATGATAATCCCTTTCTCTTTCATCCTCCAACCTCTTAGTCATTAGTCATATGTTGCTTTTTTTTAAAAAAAATTTCTTGCAAGTAGTAGTTGATCTAAACATAAAAATTAGTATGCAAACCAACTTTTTCTTGAAGAAAAAAAAAATCAGGTCTTTAACTACCTTTTCAAGGGTTGAACTTTGACAAATTGATTGTGAAATGTGGTGGTTGTAAATACCTTTTGAATTGTCGACCTTGGAACAAGAAGAAAACACATGTGATTAAGCAAGAGAGCGGAAAAAGAAAGAAGAGGAAAACGAAATATCTTCAAGAAGAAAGCAATTAGTTTATCTCACCAGTATTAGGACATATAATCTGAAAGATAATACGAGAAAGTAAAAAAAAAAAAGTTATTTTTATTTATATAAAAAGTTGATGATTTAGTTTCGCAAATATAATGTAACGTAACATTAACGTAATATTATTAAATATGAAGTCTGAATGGAAAGAATTTTGTAGCTTCATTGGTGGCCAAAGAATTTAAAAAACAGGTTTTGTACTTTATTAATTTATTTCTGATGTTATTTTTAATAGATTGCGCGTACTTTCTGGTGTCATGTGATGTAATCTTGCGAGCTCATTTTGGGCACATGAAGTAGCAGACTATTAATGAGTCAAAGAATACTTAGAAAAAAATAATAATAATAAGCATCCTTTTATGAAAGAGAATTGATAACAAAGTATACAGTATACAATAAAATCTATCTAAAGTGATACGGTCTAAAGTGATATCAAGTCTAAAGTGATAAACAAGACTCGGTCTCAACTGTATGATACTATATGCATCAGATACGCCAAAGTGATAACATAAAGTAAATCTATCGGAATATCACTTTAGAGGTTTTACTGCATCGAAATTATATTGTTGGGGATAAATAAAAGAGATATTTACTTCAAAATCAGAGAATTAAGCTAGTTATTTTATCTCTCAGTGTCTGCTTGAGATTAATATTATTTTTTTAGCAACATGGTCAACTATATTTAGTTTTGAACCATGTTTGATCATGGTTCAAACAAGATTCAAACATAATTTGTGCACCGTATTAGAACACATTCATGATTACTCTATTTAGCTTTATGTTAGATCCCTTCAAAATGACATTTTTATGTCAACTGAAAACAATAAAGATATATTACCTATGCATACTTTAGTTACCAATGAACAAAGAAATATCCAACTTCAACAGCTGAATAAATGAATCTGGATAAAGTTACAATGATAATGCCATTATAACATCATTGGAGAAAGAAAAGTGAGAAGGGCATCATGTTGTTCCTCTTATACAAAATACTATAAGTATCTAAGGGTATTTTAATTGGAAGTAAAATTTTGATCGTATTTCTACAAGAAATAAAACAATAGGGATCTGAATCTTTCTCCAATTTTGATCATTATGAGACAAATTCAAATTTTTAGGTTTTCATTTATAATCCTTTTATTATTTTATAAACGAAGAAAGCAATGCTTAGATAATTTGATTGGTTATATGTAGGTTACAAAGCTTTCAGATTCGTGAGCTCCATGCAACATGAGATCTGGTCACAAATTAATTTATTTCATTAAGGATTAATCACAACTGTCTTTATCACCATGACAGTCGCTGAAGTAGTGTCAAGGAAGTCTTCTCAAAATCATAGATCAACCTGTTTGAGAGTGGCTACCTTCTACGTCTAGCATTGTCATAAATCTGAAGTTTGTTTTTTTTGATAAGCAGCCCATACCAGTCTGAAGTTCCATTAATTGGGGAATTGAGCCTTAAGGGCAACTAACTCACACACCCAGGTGCGCCTCGAACCCTCGTCACTGCGATGGGAGCGAATCCTCCACCAACAGAACGGACAGTCATGCACAGATATTCCATTAATTGTTGTATCTAGAATTGGTATAACCTACAAATACATCAATACAATCACATTATATAACAGTCATTTAAATTTAGCATATAATTATTTTAGGATAATTTATTTTGCTAAAAAAATCTAAGTAAATAAAAATAATATATTTAAATTCTTTTAAAGTTATTTAATTTAATATAATGTAAGTAGGATATAAAAAATACATGATATTATTTTTTAATGTTTGATTTAAAATAAAATAATTCAATATAAAATTCAATGAGTGGCATTGGTCACCAGTTGGTTGGAGACAGGTAGGGAGTTGTATTGGTGTTGACGGTAATGGTGGTAGGCGTGTTTCAACATAGAATGGACTATGTTAGTGATGGTTATGATAAGAGGTGATGAGCTATAAGAAGTGGTGACAGTAACTAGTGGAGACCAGTAGTGGTTGACGATAATGGTGACAATTATGGTGGTTGATGGTAGGAGTGATTGCTAATATATTTAGAAGTAGACCAAAATCAGTCAAATTTGAAATGCATGAAATAACTTATAGAGTGAATTTGAAGTTAATTGAAATTTTATATTACATTCTTTTTTAGTTTAAAATTTTTAAATCTTTGTATTTGGGATACACTACACCCATTTTAATTTAAACCAAACAACCCCTTAGTTTTGTAATAATTTGATACCCAACCATATGTATATAATTATCATATTCTTAGTATAAAGATAAATAGAAATTAAAGTAGCAATTCTTACATTTCTTTAAGCATGAACCACATGATCTTCTTAACATCATACCACATATTTAGTTGCCCCTTGGTACTAGTTCTCCTTTTAATCTCAGTGAGGAGGAGGTTGTGTACCGACTTCTATTCTTAAAATGACATCTAAGGACATATATGTGGCCCATGGTTAGGCACCATATGACCTTCATTCATATATCATTGTTGAACTAACATTGAATAATTAACACCCTCAACTTCATATTTTGAGTTCATAGTGATTCGGCACATCTTGGCAATTCTAAAAGAAATGAGTAAGGAGAATTGAAGTTATGTATAGGGTGTAACTACAAGAAGCAAAATAAAGATGAAAAATTAAAAAATTTAGAAAATTTCATTTTTTTTTTTTTTATATTCTAAACATTTTAAGTGGAATTCACTTGTTGTGCCTTAAATCATACTAAAGACATTGAATTTCCATTACAAGTGTTTTTTGCAATTTTTTTTGGTTTAAATGTATTTTACAAAACCTTAATAATTTTAATAAGATGTCAACAAAATTAGGGTTTAACTAGACCTAATCTTGGAAAAGAATTTAGAAAAAAAAATAGTAGAAAAAAGATATCCAAATCTCTTACAAAATTTTTAATTTTTTATTTGAAATGGACCCACTCTTCTAACATTTCCAAATTATTTCAAGTCTAGGGGTGGCCTATATCTATGTGTCATATTTTTGGTAAGGAACACTATAAATTATTGCTTGGTCAAATATTTGTATTTGTCATCCACAATTGTAGCCTAATATTACCCTCCATCACATATTATATCATTTTTCTATGCCTCTTAGGAAAGCCCTCCAACTAAATTTGGATCACACTATGGATTTGGCCTCATCACATAGGAACAACATTGAATATTTCGTTATGAATTATTTTTGATAGAGAAATTTTGTGATGACATCATATATATAGAAAAATGCTTTCTATCACTTCAAATACATGAATATTTTATTTTATTTGTTGAACATTTTTAATAGATTAAGTAAAAAAGAATTAATAATATATCCATTCTCGAAAAGTAAGCTTGATGGAAAGAAATCACATAAAGTTAAAAAACAATTAATAATCACTACTAATAAATGATAGCTTTAGGTTATGAATTTTAATTTTTGTGGTAGTCAATAGAAATGGGATGGCCATAAGCATATGACAAAAACCATCTCTAGGACTCTCCATAGGAGTTTGGATTTAAAATTTCTTATGATAGATAATCTAGAGCATGAATCACCTTAGAAAAGCTAGAGGAATGTTATTTTTTAATTTATTATAGAATTTTTTGTAGAATTTATAAGGTTTTGGAGGCTAAACAAAAGGAAGAGAGCTAAGACTAGGTCAAGGTGTCCTAAATCAATTGATTTAACTACTTTGAGAACATTAGATTATTTGAAGTGATTAAGTAAGTATATAGTGGATAAAAAATCTTTTAAATATTAGAAACATATATATACATCAAATTATATTGGAGGGCGTACATCTGAGTTTTTTAAAAGGTGATAAAGAGGAAAATGAAAGTAAGTCAATAAATGTTCTAACTTGGTTGACAACTCTAAGAGGGATTTTTGACTTTCTTATTGCTATTAGGATTGAGAACTTCCTTCAAAAGATGCTAAAAAGGAGGGAAACATTGTAAAAAAAATAGATAGAGTTGTAGATCAATTAAATATAAGAAATAAACTTTGGCATTTCACCAAGAAAAACTCAATAAGGAGTGAGGTCAGCCACACAACTCTAGAGATCTCACTCTCCATGTTTTCAAATAAAAAAAATATCTTTTTTCATCTATTCTCTTAAAATATTTAATACATCTTGTTTTATAGCTTAAATTTAAATAAGAAAAACTAAAATTGAGAGAAACTAAAAGTTGAAAATGCAATTAAGAAAGAAAATTGGAACCATTATAAAATTCTCTCCACAAATGTGGTACCCAACCACTCCCTTTCCACAAAAAACACAAATGCCAATGTAAAAAATTAGTAAATATATTTAGGAGCCTAGCATATGAAGGGAAAGATTGGAAGTTTAAAAATTAAAAATTGATTTTTTATAAATTAAATTATTATTATATTATTATTTATTTTTATATGAGGACTTTTTTAAATCATGAATAATTGTTAATGTTTTTTGGCCTTGTTTTGAATCTTTGATCTTAATTCTATGATGGTGGCATCATAGATCTTGGCTATATCTTATATTTTTTTTACCTTGATGTAGTTGTAAAATGGTATTGATTTTGATTAAACATTTGATCCTAAGAGTTTGATCAAAATTTTATGTTTGAAGATTAGTTAACATCAAGTTTGTTAAACTCTTATGGCTAATTGGATATTCTTAATCAATTGATCTTGTTAACCCTAAAAATCCATCAATAGGTTTTAATTAGTTAGACAAAACCTAATTTAACTAAATAGACATTTGGAGTTACTTATTTAGATTTTTAATCTTATGTTAGACGAAATGTGCCAATTAAGTAAAAAAAGTTTTTTTTTAGAAATCATTTTGATATAATGAACAAATTTTAGATGACATCAATCAACCTTTGCTTAATTGACTAAAATTGAATACTTTTGGCTAAGTTGACTAAAAATATCAAATTATTTTTAATCAAATATTCAAATTGACCTATATAAGTTCATTATGGTATAATTGACTTAATTATTTCTTAGTTATACTAATTAAACCAGTAAGATCTTTCCATCTCCAATAGCTTACTTTAGGAGTTAATCATGGTTTAGAGGCTTTGTTAAAGATGCTTTAAGTAATGCAGTAAGTAATGCAGTATAAGAGATCTCCTTATTTCTTTTGGATATCTTTTTTGATATCCAATAAATTCTATAGAGCCTTTGGTAGTAACTTAAGCTCTTGAATGAACACTAACAACTAGGAATCTCAAAACATGGTAAAGTGTTTGTTGACCTCCATATATCCGACATAAGTCGAATCGAGCCTGTAAGATAAATTTGATTGACTTCGAATGTTTTAGAACGCAAATCGAAGCTAAAATATACTCGACGTCGAATCGGTCGAAACAACCTCTGATCGATGAATGGACTTTTCCGTCGAGTTTACAACGTCAAAATTTATCATAATATACATATTGCACAATTTGACGATCGATCGATCAGGAAAGAAGTTCGTCGATGCGCTGACACGCGTATCAAGGTCGAGAAGCCAGGATGTTGCCCAAATGACCTCCATTCGCAAAATTGATCACGTCGTTAGCATCGAAATGTCAACACATATCAAACGAGACTATCTGCACTCAATACAGACAAGTTTGCGTGAATATCGAGAGAGCAGAAGCGACGACGCGCAAATTTGAACTGAACGTGACTCAATTCGTCATCGAATTGAACCAAATGATCTCCAACCAACGAATAGACTCTTCCATCGCATTCAGAATGTTGAAATTGATTAGAATAGGTATCTTGCATAATTCGATGATTGACCGATCAAAGATGGTCGTCGATGCACTGACACGCATATCAAGGTCAGGAAGCCGCAACGTTGCTCAAATGACCTCGGTTCGCAAAATTGATCAATCTGTTAGCATCAAAATGCTAAAACCTATAAAATGTGATTTTTCGCTCTTAATTCAGACGAGTATGCACAAATATCGAGCGAGCGAAAGCAACGACGTGCAAATTTGAACTGAAATTGACTCCGATTTAACGCATATTTGAACCAAACGGCCTCGAATCGTGAAACGGACTGCGCCGTTATGTCCGGAATATCAGAATAACTTACAATCAACATATAAATTAATTATATAATTGCATTGTCATGAAAATTAAAATTATGATTTGATTTTATTCAAGTAAAAAAAAAGCTCTTATAAATATTCCTATAAGACCTAACCTAAGGGGATTCTTATTCACATAAGCCGCAAGCATCCCCCCAGCTCGCTCTCAAGGAGCATCTTGAGATGGACAAGGATGGTGAGAGCCTGAGGAAATTAAAGGAACAGCTCCTTGCCGGCGTTGATCTCTCTCAAGTTGGAGATTAAAACAATGGTCGACGCAAGAAGAGGTCGAGTTGGTGGCGAGGTGCTGGAATCGATCTACTCAGTCCTCGTGCTCGCCCTTGTCCTCATTGCTTCCGTCGAGCTCGGCGACGCTGCCACCACTGTCGACATGTACCACCTAATCCAGTATGACAAGGTCTGATGTATGTCAGATCGTAGGGGACCAGGGATATTACGGCGGATTCGGCGAGCTCGCAAACCCATTGCAATGGCCGCAACTGAGGAAAAGGCGATGCCCAGATTCCCTAGCGCCGACGTTTTTAGCGGTGGTGCAGGCTCGAAAACGGTGTTGGCGTTGGAACCGCGTCTGGATGGGCTGCTGAGGATGACACCGGAGGTGACGGCGGTGCAAAGGCTATGAATGCGGGCATTCATATTTGGCCTGTAGATGATCTACCGGATCCTCCCGCAAAGCCTTCTATCAAGGGCATCCAGGTGAAGTCGAGGGCTCAGACAAGCCACCCTTTAGACCCGTTATCTGCTGCTGAAATTTCTGTGGCCGTAGCAACAGTTAGAGCCCTTGAGGTGCGAGATAGCATGCGATTTGTTGAAGTAGTTCTTTTGGAGCCAGAGAAAAGGGTTGTGGCACTTGCGGATGCCTACTATTTTCCTCCATTCCAACTGTCACTGCTTCCAAGGACAAAAGGTGGTCCTGTCATACCCAGTAAGCTTCCGCCTAGGAGGGCCAGGCTTGTTTTCTACAACAAGAAGTCAAATGAGATCAGTATATGGATTGTTGAGCTGTCAGAAGTACATGCAGCAACTAGAGGTGGGCATCACAGGGGAAAGGTCATCTCGTCAGATGTAGTTCTAGATGTCCAACCACCTATGGATGCTATAGAATATGCAGAATGTGAAGCTACAGTAAAAGATTTCCTTCCATTCAGGGAGGCAATGAGGAAGCGAGGCATTGAGGACATGGATCTAGTTATGGTTGATGCATGGTGTGTTGGTTACTATGGTGCAGCAGATGCCCCTAGCCACAGATTGGCTAAACCATTGATCTTTTGTAGAACTGAGAGTGACTGCCCCATGGAGAATGGTTATGCTCGTCCTGTTGAAGGCATCCATGTTGTTGTTGATATTCAGAATATGGTGATTATTGAGTTTGAGGATAGAAAGTTGGTACCTCTACCTTCTGCTGATCCATTGAGAAATTACACTCCAGGTGAAACACGGGAAGGTGTTGATCGAAGTTACGTGAAGCCTCTGCACATTCTTCAGCCTGAAGGCCCTAGTTTTCGTGTCAATGGTTACTTTGTTGAGTGGCAGAAGTGGAACTTCCGAATTGGTTTCACTCCTAGAGAGGGATTGGTAATCCATTTGTTGCATATATTGATGGTAGTCATGGACGTAGGTCTATAGCTCATAGGTTGAGTTTTGTAGAAATAGTTGTTCCATACAGAGATCCAAATGAACCACACTACCGGAAGAATGCATTTGATGCTGGTGAAGATGGGCTTGAAAAAATGCGCATTGACTAAAGAGGGGTTGCGATTGTTTGGGTTTCATTAAATACTTTGATGATCATTTTACAAATTACACTGGTGGCATAGAAACTATTGATTAATGTGTCTGCTTGCATGAAGAGGACCACAGGATTTTGTGGAAGCATTAGGATTGGAGGACTGGACTTGTAGAAGTTAGACATTCAAGAAGGCTTTCATTGTCATTTATATGTACGGTGGCTATGATTATAATTTCTTCAAGTATTTTATTAGGTGTTTGAAGACCTTATTATATATTGGCGTTAGAAGACCATATCGTAGTGTCGAAGACAGGTTATGCTAATAGACGAAGGTCCTAGTCCTCGCCCCTTTCTTGGAAGACGGAGGTTCTTGAATTTTGAATTTACGGAGACCTAAACAAGAACAAATAAAATTGTTGAGGAGTTTAAATTGAACTTATTTAAAAATGATAAATTAAAGAATAAACCAACATATATGTTTTTTTTATACAAGTGTTTGAAGACCATGCTCGTAACGGGTAGAAACCAAGTAGTGTCAAAGATCGACCGTTTTGTTCAGTAGAGTTGATGGGAATGTCTAATAGCCTCCCGATGTAGCCCCTTATACGGGGATGACGTTGGGAGGTTGTTGAAATTCAGATTGACAGGAGACTTAAATATGATCAAATAAAGTATTAATAAGCTCAAAGTAAACTTAGATAAAAAAATAAATCAAAATTAAACTTTCATATGAAATTCTAAAAGTCTTTAAATAAGAATGATTTTATAAGGGACTCGACGGCTTGTTGACGATCATAAATAGGACTTTTAATGGACTTGAGGGTTTTCCTTTTAACAAGAACAAAGTTCAAGTAAAGCTTCTAATGATCTTGATAGTTGCCTATGAGCATAAACAAAACTTATTGTGGATTTGAAAGCTTTTCTTTCAATCAGAACAATGATCAAATGAAATTTTGAAAGAACTAGTAAATAATCCAACAATTACCTATAAGCTTAAAGGGAATTTAATGACTATTATACAACCAAGAATAAATATCATATGTGATGAATTTATAAAGTTTTAAAGACTCGTCAATGAGCATAAATCATATTTCTTGTTGAACAGTCAAATTATGTTACGATTCATACTAAACAATTGGATTGCACTTCAAAATTATTCAGAACAAAAAGAATTTGAATGAGACTTGTGATGAGCTATGAGCGATCACGAAGTTTCTTTGAAACTTAAAGAACTTAAAAGAACTCAAAATGAGCTAAATGCAAACAAATGAATATTAATCTAAATAATTGAACAAGAGTATATCTTACATGATTCGCAATACATTCTGAGCGAAGGTGTTAATTAAAGATTCTATTAAACTCTTGCACACATTATAAAGCATGACTAAAACTCAAATTTAATACCTCAAAAGTGTGCAAGCATTTTTAAATACATCCGTATGGTCCCTGACACTATGCTAAATGCTTAAACTTAGTATCTGAGGATGTTGCGCGGATTTATTCTCGATTGAGTCGTAGGACCGGGTCCGGGTTAACAAAACCTAAAAATATAATGATGTTATTATAATATTTTCAATCTAACAAAACATCTGAGAAACTAATTCTATCATATGACAGTAGATCTGATCATCTATTATCAAATTAATAGAATCGGCAGGATCTGAAACATCGAAACAATAAACCACCCCGATGATGACCGTGTTGACTGAATATTTAAACCGTAGGGGTTTTCATAATAATAATAATAATAATAATCTATTCAAATTTTAATGTTAAATCATTATTAAATGATCAAATATTTAAACAAAAAATATAAATTAAATGAAATTAATTATTTAAATTTAAAGTGAAAATCCATCCATCCATCCACGACCATTTATCGATGGTGACAAATTAAGAAAATTTTTACTCACAAAAAGCTAATGTTAAATCAAATACATAACTGTTTTCACACTCAAATAATCTTAAGCCCGAAAGGACGTGGCATGTGTCTTCTGTCTGCGTGGTTTTGCCACAAGATGACATCACATAAATGGCGGTTACGACTACAGCCCTCTGACCAGGTGGTTTGTTGCGATATGACACCACTAAATTATGGTCATGGTGCAGCCCGTATGTTCCCTAATGGCTTTGCTCTTTGAGGTGTGACTATATAATGTATTTTGATTGGGAAAAAATCCCTATGTTAGCTAAGGTTGACTTGTATTTGTCCCCTCAGACAAACTTCACCCTAAGTCTACAAGGTTACATTGGACGACGCTTGTATGACAAGGATCCTTCGTCAGTTGACTCCTCGACTAAGTAGACTAGGACCACCACCGAGGATGATCGGAACCATGGAATTTAGATCAGGCGCATCATCATTCCCCCAACCATTCGCTTTAAGTTAGATACAATGAATTTCGTAAATCTAAATTCTAAAACTCCATATGTTGTTATTATACGCTACGCACATAGCGACCTAACGACTAGCCTTAATCGAAAGTTCTCTCTCAGCATTGAGAGGGTAATTAACTATATGTGCTTGCGCCTATAGGAAACTTGAAACCAGATCTAAAGTCCTCACAAAATGAGGGTGAAATCTCTGGGTAGTGTCTTATCTACTATTTCATCAACCTTCTGAAAATTACACCATCACTTAAATCACATTCTCTTCGATAAAGAGGTTGACGGTGAATTTTCGGAGCCCACAGATGTCTGGAAACTCCGCTGGGGATATGTTTCTCTTTCCATCTTTGGCCAGTCGAATTTGAGCTATAGTAGTTGTGAAGCATGATAAAAATTAAAATTTAAAATCAATCATGAATGAAATTAAATTTAAATCAATCATATTCTTATGACCAATTTGTTTGTTCTGTATATCGATGGATCTTCAAAACACTGTTCATCATGCAGCTCCAATATTCGTCTAATTAATGCTGTAATCAATTCTGAGGATGTTGGAGCTACTTTTTGTCATGCTATCAGACTTGGTACTAGAAGCGAGTGTTCTCACTCACAACGAGTTTGAAAATCTAAAATGGGTGAAAAGAAATAGCTTTATTGGTGATGTTAAGCAGTCTTTTTGGGCTCAACAATAGTTAGCTCCAACTCTTCAAAAGAAATAACTTGGAACTTTATCTGTCGAGTACACAAAGTCCTGAAGGTTGTCAAGGAAAAAGGCCTTATGAAAAAGAGATATCAAAGGCCAATTATCAAAGAAGTCAAGAATGCTCCACTACAGAAACTACCATCAGTGGTAGTAAGAATTGAATATCATTCTAAACTAGTTTTGCACGGTGAGCATCAGAGCGTGACACTTGGACAGTGCATCCAGGAATCCGCTACCGAAAGGTCTCGGTAGAAAGAAAAATAAATCTAGAGAGCGAAGCCTCGAAAAGAAGTCTACGTGAACATCTGGTGTGACACGAACGCATGTTATCATCGAAGGTCCCAGTAAATAAATAAATAAATATGGAGGCTGAAGCTTCAAGAAGAAGTGGCAACGTAAAAGCTTCATCATTTGGAAGCAAGCTAACCGAGAGGTAGCAGAGAAAGAGAAATACTAAACTGCGTGCTCAACAACCATTGTTAAAATAAAAGAATTGTACAACCAACTGTGGAACTAGAAGCGAGTGTTTCAACCCATAACAAGTTGGCAGCCTATGATGGGTAAAGCGGAACAACTCTACTGGTCAAATCAAATAGTCCTTCTAGACTCGATAATGTCAAGTTCCAGCTTCTCCAGTGAGGAAACTCTAAACTATATATGCAAGAGTGTACCAGATCCTTAAAGTTGCTAAAGAGAAAGGACTGATGAAAAGATAATATCAAAGTCCTATCATCAAGGAGGCTAGAGTTGCTTCTCCAAGGAGACCTTCTCTTACAACCCCGCCAAAATGTCAACTAATTCAAGTCCCGCACGGTGAGCATCGAGGGGTGACATTTGGACCACAGGTTCAAGAATCCATCGTCGAAAGGTCTCGACAAAAAGGTAAGCAAATTTGGATGCTAAAGCCTTAAAGTGAAACTACCTTAAAGAAGGACAGTGACGTGACATCCGGACTATACTCCCATAAAATTCACTCCTAATGCACTAGTATTTGGAGCTAAAGTAGTCTTGCTACTTGAAGTTGAACTACCTTCACTCCGACTAGCCATTCAACACAATCTCACTCAAGATGAGGATGTTCGTCTATGGATAGAAGAGCTTGATGTGCTTGACAAAGCTAGGCTCCAAGCTCAATAAAATTTAGAAGTCTACCGAGTGAGGACGTCCAAAGCATTTGATCATATAGTACGTCATCGAGTTTTATAAGAAGGATAATTGGTCATGGTACTGAAAAGACTAATTATTCCTCACTATCATTACATGTGAAAGTTTTGCTTGGAAATTCTCTTGTAATACAAGAATGTATTTTTGAAATGAAGCAAAAATCCCCCTGTTAGACAGGGGGCATTTTTAAATTTTACAGCAAAATATTAGGCTCTCCCTGTGAAATAAGGGGCTTTTCTATTATATTTGGGTTAACATCACGCCTAAGGCCAAGATTTTTATATACATATTCAAATTATGTATCCAAAGTTCACAAGTCTCAAAGTCTTACTAACCAAAAAGGGAAATTTTTAAGTCTACAAACTGCAACAAATCAAGTTGGAAACACATCTTCCATTCATACATCAAATATAGAGCTCGAGTGGGTGCATTAGGTCGGATTCAATAAGCCCAAATAGAGTCAGTGTGCCTTACTCAACACACAAAAGCAGTAGTGATCCCCATCTTACTAGCCCAATAATAAAATCCTCCATCAATTGCTCAAGTCTAAGACTCAAGTAGGTGCATAAGGTCGGACTCAACAAGCCCAAATATGGTCGAGTCGCTGACAAGTCTGCTTACTCAATGCGCCATAAAGGTCGTAGTAAGAGATTCCCCTACTTTTTTAGTTCAAAGACAAGAGCATCCAAATCTCCAAATCCCACTAACTTGGTGAGTTCAAGTGGCCCAGATTGGGAGTTCATCTCTAATGGTCGTAACGTCATCTCCAAAATTCAACAAAATATTCTTACTCGAGAAGAAACTAAGCTGAGTTTAGTATCAATGAAAGTTATGAAATTTTAATTCCTTCAATAAGTCTATAAAGAAGAAAGCAAAGACCGAACGAAATTTTTCTTCAGCAAGTCCAACCAAGCAAAAATCAAGGGACCCAAGAAGTCATCCCAATGTTCATACAAAACCAAAGGCGTTCTAAGGGAGTTATGTCATCAATATGTCTGTTACGCGCAAAGCATATGACTGATGACTATTTGTTGTTGACCCAACACAAGCTCTAAGGGATAGGTCATCGGCAGACATCCTTCTATAAGCCCACGAAAGTAGAAAGCTAGGGAAGAAGGTAATTTTGTATCACCTGACAAGTCTTTAAGACAATTCAAGACTTTCCTCCATCAAATCTGTCAAGGCACGAAGCCATGATAGAAGGAAATACAAGATATGAATCCCCGAGATGAAGTCTTCAATAAGTCCATCAAAACACCATGCATAGGACCGAAGATGTTTTCACCTCACCAATAAGTCATCAACTCCATCAAGTCCATTGAGACACGAAGCCAGGATAGGAGGAAAATATAAATTTCAAATTTCAAGGTTGAATCTTTAATAAGTCTGGCACAAAGCATAGGATCGAAGATGTTCTCATCTCAATAAAAAAAATCATCAACTGCATTAAGTCCACCAAAGGCACAAAGCTAGGACAAGAGGAAAATATAAATTTCAAACTCTTAGGAGAAAGTCTTCAACAAGTCCGAGAGCACAAAGCATAGGACCAAAGACATTCCAAATTCTCTAAATAGTTATTACGAAAGCCCCCCTATTAGATAGGGGGCGTTTTTATATATTTATCTAAGTCGATATCGTGGTTTAAGACGAGATCCTTAGATGGATACATATCATGATTGAAAATGTATCACTTCTATTCCGCATTAAAGGAAATCAAGCTGTGTAATATATCTTAGAACTAGTTTGCAATCCCCTTGTTAGACAAGGAGCGTCATTTTTGTGATCAAGATTGTTCAACCTTCTCCTATAAATTAGAGGTCTTCTTGTATATTAGTTGACGAGCTTCATCCTTGAATATATCTATAATTATTATCGTTAAAATTATGGACTCTTGTAATAGCAAAAAGAATCTATTTATGTGCACGAAAAGACAGCTTTAAATATCAAAAGTTTGTCTCCAAGATTCGTCAAATATCGAAGATTAAGTCAGAAGATCTCCCAATTTCAGAAGCTTCAATCAACTAAGTTGGAATAACATCAACCCCTACATCTTCAAGTCTAGGACACGAATGAGTTCTAAAGGTCGAACTCAACAAGTCTACAAATGGCCGAGTTGCTGACGCTCTCCTCACTCAAGAAGCCGTAAGAAAAAGCCGCAGTGAAAGAGCCCTCGTCCGTTAGTCTAATGACATGACCACCAAGCCATCATAGCTTAAGTCGAAGACCTGAGTAGGTTCTAAAGGTCGGACTCAACAAACCCACAAATGGTCGAGTCGCTGACGCTCTCCTCACTCAACAAGCCGCAAGAAAAGGTCGCAGTGAAAGAGCCCCTGCTTGTCAATATAATGATGATAGCTATTCAATCTCAAACCAAATCCAGCTTAGTGATTACAAGCAACCAGAATCCAGGAGGTCTTTCTATTCGATCGATGGATCAGGACAATCTAAGGAAACAACTCTCAACCTAGAGCTGCCTCAAATCAATCTCCATATTGCCTGCAAGTAGGGTCGCAACGAAACCAAATCGAAGCGAGCCTGCTTGAGTTCAAGCTCGTTGCCGATTGAGCTCGAGCTCGGCTCGAGCTCGATTCATGCTTTTAGGATGGCGTTCGAGCTCGAGCTCATTTAAAAAAATTGTGTTCGAGCTCGGCTCAAGCTCGATTTGAGCTTTTAGGATGGTGTTTGAGCTCAAGCTCATTTAAAAAAATTATGTTCGAGCTCGCCGAGTTTGTTCAATCGGTTGATTAGAGCTTATTAACAAGCAGCTCGTTTAATGAAATAAACGAGCCTTAATCGAGCCATTATCGAGCCTTAATCGAGCCTTATGCAGTATCGTTTATGAACAAGCCTTGTCGAGATCGAAGCCTTATACGATTATCATTTATGAGCAAGCCTTAATCGAGCCTTAATTGAGCCATTATCGAGCTCCTTAACGAGCTTGTTCGCGAGCTTTAAATGATACTGTTCACGAACATAATTGAACTGAACAATAACTTGTTCAAGCTTTTTCATTTAACAATCGAGTATTTACAAAAGTGTTCAAGCTCATTCGATTAATTAAATGAACGAACATAAATGAGCTCTAATTGAGTCGACTCACGAGTAACTTGTTGAACGCTCGGTTCATTTGCACCCCTACCTGCAAGGTGATATCACAATCTATTTTCAAACAGGATGATCAAGCACAAAGCGCAGATCAAAGCCAATTCCCTCATCAAGTCCGCCAAAGCAGAAAACATGAGACCGAGGAAGCGATTACATAGTTCACACAAAGGCAATGGCCGAACTAAAAGAATTTCGTAGTTATTTAGTCTATTAAAGCACATATTACTGGACTGATAATGCAACATTGACCTAATATGAGCTGGAAGGCTGGGTCAATTATATGCGCCATTCAACGAGTCTGTTAAAGTAGCAAGTACAGGACTTATGGCATACATACACTCTCTGACAAGTTAATATGATAAAATCAAGTCAATCATTTATCAAGTCCATCAAGCTTAAAGCTAAGACAAAAGAAATTTCAAATCTCAAAGTAAACAAATCAATCACTCCATAAAACTCGATCAAACATGAAACCAAGGTCGGAGGAAATCCAAATCTACAAAGACACAAAAGCAAAAAATCTTCAGCGAACCCACCAAACCAAAGAGCAGATGGTGAAAGACGATCTTCAGCGAGCCCATCGAAGCTGAAGTAATTCAGAATGCATGGCTAATCCAAAGGGCCAACCAATTTTTAACAAATATGACTTGCTCAATGCTCAAATCACATTTGTTGGGGGGCATTTGTTGACCTCCACATATGCTACATAAGTCGAATCGAGCCTATAAGATAACTTTGATTGAGTTCGGATGTTTTAGAATGCAAATCGAAGCTGAAATATACTCGTCGTCATCAAAATCGATCGAAACAACCTTCGATCGATGAATGGACTTTGTCCTCGCATTTTGAT
The DNA here is from genome assembly GCA_021442155.1 of Cymbidium sinense. Taxonomy (NCBI): domain Eukaryota; kingdom Viridiplantae; phylum Streptophyta; class Magnoliopsida; order Asparagales; family Orchidaceae; genus Cymbidium; species Cymbidium sinense. The sequence goes on along the minus strand of CM038215.1, from coordinate 234,060,533 downwards.
CATCGAAATTGATCATAATATACATATTTCACAATTCGACGGCCGATCGATCAAGAAAGAAGTTCGTTGACGCGCTGACACACATATCGAGGTCGGGAAGCCAGGATGTTGCCTAAATGACCTCCATTCATAAAATTGATCATGTTGTTAGCATCAAAACATCAAAACATATCAAACGAGACTGTCTACGCTCAATACGGACAAGTTTACGCGAATATCGAGCGAGCAGAAGCGACGATGCAAAATTTGAACTGAAAGTTACCCAATTCATCGTTGAATTGAACCAAATGATCTCCGATAGACGAGTGGACTCTGCCATTGCGTTCAGAATGTTGAAATTGATCAGAACAGGTATCTTGCATAATTCAACGATCGACCGATCAAGGAGTCCGCCGACGCACATATCGAAGGCAAGCGTTGTCCAAATGACCTCTGTTCGCAAAATTGATCACTCTGTTAGCGTCAAAATGTCAAAACCTATCAAACGAGATTATTCGCGCTTAATTCAAACGAGTATGCACGAATATCGAGTGAGCGAAAGCAACGATACATAAATTTGAACTGAAATTGACCATACTGAACCAAACGGTCAATTATGAACGAATACGTCGTTGCATCAAGAATATCATAATAACTTATAATAAACATATAAATTAATTATATAATTGCATCGTCATGAAAATTAAAATTATGATTTGATTTTATTCAAGTAAAAAAATGCTCTTATAAATACTCCTATAAGACCTAACCCTAAGGGATTCCTATTCACCTAAGCCGCAAGCATCCCCCCAAGCTCGCTCTCAAGGAGCATCTTGAGATGGACAAGAATGATGAGAGCCTAAGGAAATTGAAGGAGCAGCTCCTTGCCGGCGTTGATCTCTCTCAAGTTGGAGATTAAAACAATGATCGACGCAAGAAGAGGTCGAGTTGGTGGCGAGGTGTTGGAATCGATCTACTCAGTCTTCGTGCTCGCCCTTGTCCTCATTGCTTGCGTCGAGCTCGGCGACGCCGCCACCACTGTCGACATGTACCACCTAATCCAGTATGACAAGGTTTGCTGTATGTCAGATCGTAGTGACGAGGGATATTACGGCGGATTCGGCAAACCCATTGCAATGGCCGCAGCTGAGGAAAAGGCGACGCCCAGATTCCCTAGCACCGACGCTGTTAGCGGTGGTGCAGGCTCGAAAAAGGGTGTTGGCATTGGAACCGCGTCTGGATGGGCTGCTGATGATGACACCGGAAGCGGCGGCGGTGCAAAGGCTATGAACGCGGGAGTTCATATTTGGTATGTAGATGATCTACCGGATCCTCCCGCAAAGCCTTCTATCAAGGGAATCCAGGTGAAGTCGAGGGCTCAGACAAGCCACCCTTTAGACCCGTTATCTGCTGCTGAAATTTTTGTGGCCGTAGCAACATTTAGAGCTACTGGGAAGACCCTTGAGGTGTGAGATAGCATGCGATTTGTTGAAGTGGTTCTTTTGGAGCCAAAGAAAAGGGTTGTGGCACTTGCGGATGCTAACTATTTTCCTCCGTTCCAACCGTCACTGCTTCAAAGGACAAAAGGTGGTCCTGTCATACCCAGTAAGCTTCCTCCTAGGAGGGCCAGGCTTGTTGTCTACAACAAGAAGTCAAATGAGACGAGTATATGGATTGTTGAGCTGTCAGAAGTACATGCAGCAACTAGAGGTGGGCATCACAGGGAAAGGTCATCTCGTCAGATGTAGTTCCAGATGTCCAACCACCTATGGATGCTATGGAATATGCAGAATGTGAAGCTACAGTAAAAGATTTCTTTCCATTCAGGGAGGCAATGAGGAAGCGAGGCATTGAGGACATGGATCTAGTTATGGTTGATGCATGGTGTGTTGGTTACTATGGTGCAGCAGATGCCCCTAGCCGCAGATTGGCTAAACCATTGATCTTTTGTAGAACTGAGAGTGACTGCCCCATGGAGAATGATTATGCTCGTCCTGTTGAAGGCATCCATGTTGTTGTTGATATTCAGAATATGGTGATTATTGAGTTTGAGGATAGAAAGTTGGTACCTCTACCTTTTGCTGATCCATTGAGAAATTACACTCCAGGTGAAACACGGGGAGGTGTTGACAGAAGTGACGTGAAGCCTCTGCACATTTTTTAGCCTGAAGGCCCTAGTTTTCGTGTCAATGGTTACTTTGTTGAGTGGCAGAAGTGGAACTTCCGAATTGGTTTCATTCCTAGAGAGGGACTGGTGATCCATTTGTTGCATATATTGATGGTAGTCGTGGACGTAGGTCTATAGCTCATAGGTTGAGTTTTGTAGAAATGGTTGTTCCATATGGAGATCCAAATGAACCACACTACCGGAAGCATGCATTTGATGCTGGTGAAGATGGGCTTGAAAAAAATGCACATTCGCTAAAGAGGGGTTGCGATTGTTTGGGTTTCATTAAGTACTTTGATGCTCATTTTACAAATTATACTGGTGGCATAGAAACTATTGATCAATGTGTCAGCTTGCATGAAGAGGACTACAGGATTTTGTGGAAGCATTAGGATTGGAGAACTGGACTTGTAGAAGTTAGACATTCAAGAAGGCTTTCAGTGTCATTTATGTGTGGCTAACTATGAATATGATTTCTTCTGGTCTTTTTATCAGGTGTTTGAAGACCTTATTATGCTCGTAATTTGGCGGTTAGAAACCGTGATCATAGTATCACAAGATCGTTATGCTCAATAGAGTGACGGAAGGTCGAAATCGACCACTATGAGGAAGATCAGGGGAGGTTCTTGAATTTTGGACTAACGGGAGACCTAAACAAGAACCAATAAAAGTGTTGATGAGTTTATATTGAACTTATTTAAAAATGATAAATTAAAGAATAAATCAATATATATGCTCTTTTATACAAGTGCTTGAAGACCCTATTATGCTCAATAAGCTATGAACAATCGCGGCAAGTAATGTAACAGTTATACTCGTAGAAATGATATGAAGGTCTAATAGACCTCGATGCACCCCCTTATGTGGGGACGATGTCGGGAGGCTATCCAAATTCAAATTGACAGGAGACTTAAATATGGTCAAATAAAAGTATTAATAAGCTCAAAGTAAACTTAGATAGAAAAATAAATCAAAATTAAACTTTAATATGAAATTCCAAAAGTCTTTAAATAAGAGTGATCTTACAAGGGACTCGACGGTTTATTGACGATCATAAAAAGGACTTTTAATGGACTTGAGGGTTTGCCTTTTAACAAGAACAAAGTTCAAGTAAAGCTTCCGGTGATCTTGATAGTTGCCTATGAGCATAAACAAAACTTATTGTGGATTTGAAAGTTTGTCTTTCAATCAGAACAATGATCAAATGAAATTTTAAAAGAACTAGTAAAGAATCCAACAATTACCTATAAGCTTAAAGGGAATTTAATGACTATTATACAACCAAAAATAAATATCATACGTGATGAATTTATAAAGTTTTAAAGGCTCGTCAATGAGCATAAATCATATTTCTTGTTGAACAGTCAAATTATGTTACGATTCATACTAAACAATTGGGTTGCGCTATATACCACTTCAAAATCATTCAGAGCAAAAAGAATTTGAATGAGACTTGTGATGAGCCTACGAGCTTCTCAATGATTACGAGCTAAGTTTTATTGAAACTTAAAGAACTCAATCAGCTATGAACTAAATGCAAACAAATGAATATTAATCTAAATAATTGAACAAGACCTGAAATACCTTGCGTCACCGGATTCGCAACACATCGTATAAACGAACAAAAGACGTTAATTAAAGATTCAATTAAACTCTTGCACATATTATAAAGCATGATTAAAACTCAAATTTAATACCTTAAAAGTGTGCAAGCATACTTCATATACACATTGTGAACTTAAACTGAAACTTTGCGAGATCGGGTTGATTCCCGGTTGAATCTTAGGACCGGATCCGGGTTAATAAAACCTAAAAATATAATGATGTTATTATAATATCTTCAATCTAACAAAACATCTAAGAAGCTAATTCTGTCATATGATAGTAGATCTGATCATCTGCTATTAAATTAATAGAGTCGAGAAGATCTGAAACAACGAAATAATAAATTACCTCGATGATAGCCGTGTTGAATGAATATTTCAACCGAGGAGGGATTTTCATAATAATAATAATAATCTATTCAAATTCTAATGTCAAATCATTATTAAATGATCAAATATTCAAACAAAAAATATTAATTAAATGAAATTAATTATTTAAATTTAAAGTGAAAATCCATCCACCCATCAAGTTTATCGAGGGTGACAAATTAAGAAAATTTTTTGCTCACAAAAGTCAAATCAAATACATAACTATTTTCACAATCAAATAATCTTAAGCCGTGGGGCGTGGCCGTGTCCCGTCGCGTGGTTTTGCCAAAATGACACCACATAAATGGCGATCGACCGAGCCCTGGATGGTTTCTTTGCGATATGACACCACTAAATTTGATCGCTGACCCCATATGTTCCTAACTTTACTCTTTGGTACTATATAATGTATTTTAATTGAACAAAAAGCCCTACGTTAGCTAAGATTGACTTGTATTTATCCCCTTAGACAAACTTCACTCCGCGTCTACAAGGACACCTTGGATGACGTAACTCATGTGTTGCTGACAAGGATTCTTCGGTCAGGTTAGGTCTCTCCCACTAGTATGGTACGGCGGCGGGATGATGGAACCATGGGATCTAGATCGGATGCGTCATCGTTCACCCAACCATCCTCTTTAAGTTAAATATAATGAATTTCATAAATCTGAATTATAAAACTCCACATCTTTGTTATTATACTACGCTAGCCAATAGCCTTAATCGAAAATTCTCTCTCGACGAAAGGGGTAATTAACTATAGGTGCTTTGCTTATAGTAAACCGAACTAGATCTAAAGTTCTCACAAAATGAGAGCAAAATCTCGGGTAATATGTCTACTATTTAAATCATTCTTCGAAAATTATCACACTTAAAATCATATTCTCTTCATCGAAGAGGTTTGCGACGAATTTTCAGAGCCCATAGTTTTAATCTCCAACGCACCTCAAGAAATTTAATGATATTTTGGAGGCGAGTTTTTCTCCAAACATTCTTTTGAAGGCGTGGAATCAAATTTGACCCAATCTATTCACTTGAATAGTATATCTTCCAAATCTAGGAATTAGTTAGGTGTTGTGGTCATAAGATGGGTTGGAGGTAAAGGTGGAGCTATAGCGGGCACACTATGGCCCCACTAGCTCAACTAGGTTAAATGTGTCATGTTTTTTTATGACTAACCTAAATGCTACCTACAAAGTTCTTGTAGTCCATAGACTTTTGTAATTTACTCTCTCTCTCTCTCTCTCTCTCTCTCTCTCTGTCTCTCTGTGTGTCTCTCCCTCCCTCCCTAGGAATTTTCCGTGCTCACCTACTTCAAGCTATTGACAAGCGTTGTTAAGTGTTATGTTTTAATGCTGAAAAGCATTGTTTCTCTTTCAAGCTACTCTCTCTCTCTCCCTCCCTCCTGGACTTTATTGTGCTCGCCTATTTCAACCTACTGAAAGTCACTATTTCACCCTTTTTACTTTTTTAGTGATGTATGATTTTATTTTTATTTTTACATTTAAAAAGTATTTGCTTAATAGAAAAAAATTATGAGTATTTATCAATATATTAAATTATGAATTTGGAATTCTAACAACATTAATTATTTATTTCTTATTGTTTAATATTTTTGACTATTTTCTACATATTAAAAAAACATATAAAAATAGTTCTCATATTTTACTTATTTTTCTTATTGACTTAAAAATTAAAATAGTATTTTTAATTAAAATATTTTATAGCAAATTAACTTTTTGATATTTTTCTAAGACTATTTTTTTACTTCTCTATATATCATTTTTTTAATCCTTCTTCAATCTTTTATTATGGTTCATTTCATGCTGAATAATATCTTTTAAATTTCTCAAATATGTTTTATTATAACATAAAATTTTAAGTCTAAATAAAAATATTAAAAATATTTTTAAAATTAGAGAGATTTACATACATACCACATAATTCTTATGTATTTACATATCTAACACCCAAACATTAATTTTTACATATATAATATTTTATTCTTCAATATCACATCAAAAATATCATCATCACACATTTTTCAAAGTTAAATGCACTATTTCAAGAATATAAAAGTGCTAGATAAGTAAATATATAATTTTAGGTGTTAGACATATAAATGCATAATAATTGTGCCTTAAAATTATTAGTTTACACACACATGGGGGTAGCTAAATGGAGTAATTCCTTTTGCTTTCATGAGCTTAAGTACACTAATTCAAGTCGTGACAAAGATGAGGTGACATAGATTTATAAATCGGTGTTCTAAATTAAGTCAAATTAGATTTCACATATATATATATATATATATATATATATATATACTGAATCTTTTGCTCAAGAAAATCCATAAATCCAAATTAAATATGTTTGAAATTAATATATATTTTTAGAATGGAAAAAATAATTTGATATCATATTATTTAATATTTTAATTCTAAGAATAATTGTCTTTTAATTTAAATTAATAATTAACTTAAGGAATTTAGAAAATTACCAAAGTTCTTGAGCATGTATATAAAATTGATTTAAGGCTATTGAAACATTTGATGTGATTTATTTTTAATTGTCTTTTAAATTTATATTTTTTTATAGTGAAATTTAAAAATTTTGAATTCATTATAATGATTGTTGAGATCATATGCTCGCAATGCATTAATAGTAATGCATTGGATTCCCTACAATTCTATTGAATTATTGTTATTAACTTTTTGTAATTAGAATATTTATTATTTAAATGATTAAATATTATAAAATTAAAAATTTTGATTTAAGAAAATTTTAAGTGTTCGAAGTACTTTTAGATCCATTAGATAAATTTTCTTCGTAGTAGTCTATGTACTTGTGACTTTTGGTAGTAAAAAATTATGGTTTTTGATTTAATTTTAAAATTTTTAAATTTTTCATGAAATTATTTGTGATAATTTTCAATTTCTTATAATTTAAATAGTTATTAATTGAAGGAGAATACCTTAAATGGCTTTTAAATAATTTGGGATGTTAAAAATCATCTATTTGAATTACTAAATGCATTAGTAAGTTTTGTAATCCACTAATTTTGATTTTCCCTAATTTCCCAATAAAACATTGTTTAAAATTCTAATAAAACGTTCACATTAAGAAGTACAAATTTGATGCTTGTGTGGAGGAGAACACTCTCAAATTCCAATATTTTTTTGTAATTTAATTTTATATTTTATGTAAAAAGTGTAGTATTTTTATAAAATATCAAGAATTTTTAAGACTTAAAAAAATTGATTTTATGTATGAATCATTTCTATGAATTTGAGAATTTGATTAAAATTTTATATGCATTTAATTTTATGAAGTAAGTGGTAATAATTGTTTATGTTAAAAATGCTTATTTTCGATCATTAGAAACATTGTATCAGCTTCAATTTTAATACTTAAGGCACTATTAATCCATTCTAAAGTCAATAGACAGATACTAATTGCAGCCAAATATCCTGAAAAATTTTAGATTCATTGGATATTTTTTATAATAAATTTAGAGACAATTATTGACTTTAACTTGTGAAGAAAGTTTTTAATTTCAAAGCTAAAATCATTTAATGTTTATTTTAAAACAATAAATTTAGATTTTAAAGGGTTTGGATATTATAAATAATTTAACTTTTTAATTTGGAGAATTTTTAAAATTTCTTGAAATATTACTTTGAAATTTTTAATTATTCAAATTCAAATTTTATTTTATTTTTATTTAATCATTTTAAAGAAAAATCAAGGATAAATAACTTACACACACATTTGAGATACAACTTTATGTAGGTCGACCGTATATTTACTTAACAAAACTTAGGCCTCTACATATAATGAGCATACCTTGACTATTTCATGAGAAGCATAAGCAAAGAATTAAATTACAAAACCTTATTATCGAAACCTCTCTCTAGCCCTTAGCTTAGCTTCCCTTTTATAAACACTTAATGAAGCCTTCCTTCTTTGGATGCATTCTAAAGATGGTGAGATGAGTGATTTTTTGAGGAGGCTCATGAGAGGGAGAGATGAGGATGAGAATAAACTAAAGGCATAATTTGAACCATTTTTATTTTTTATTTTTATATTATTTTTACAAATATATTTATTTAATGTATTTCTTAAATATATATATATATATATATATATATATATATATAAACATAAAATCTCCTATTATCGATTTCTACCTTTGCATCAGCGGAATGAAGAACTTTGGACTATCTATCTTGAAGCATCGTAATAACCAGAAGATTTATCCCTCGTGTAGACTCTGAACCCAAAGGCAACAGTGGACGGTGAATTTTAGCAAACCTCCTGATATGGATGCTGAAATAGGCAAAATTTTAAATTAAATTTAATTTTAATCTTATTTAATAATTTAGGCACGAATTTTTTTTTTTTAACAAAATAGGTCATGAAAATTGGGACAATTTTAGATTCTATGTTTGAGTCATAATATGTCAATCGAACCAAACTTAGTATCGTTGGAATCATAACAAAATTTTACAATTTTCATGTTCAAAATTTAAGATTGGCCGATAAGCGGCTTTTATGAATGCGCGTAAAAGCTGCCGATCAAATTTGAAATTTGCATTTTGTTATTTTCGCAGATCATCATGATTGTCAATGAACTTGGTATCTTTAAAATCGTAACAAAATTTTCTACAACTTTCATGTTAATTGAATTTTACGATTATGGCCCAATACGTAACAATTCTTTTATTACAAATATTTTTTTTTAAATATTTTCTTTTTATTTTCGATTAATTATAGCACAATTATTTTAATTTTTTTATATTAACTATTAATATAATTATCAGAACTTTCTTTCTTCACTGTAAATGCTAATTATGATATGATTAATTAAAAAATATATTTTAATCTCTTTAAGGATGATGTTATAATAACGTAAATAATTAATCTTTAAAGATTAATAAAATAAGATGTTATGTATAAAGATTCATTGAAGTAACAGAGACTAAATCATTTTTTATTTCTTGTTATAGTATATATAATAAGATGAGAATGTTATGAGATAATGTATGAAAGTTGCTCCAAAGTACTAAAGCTGCTCCGAAGTTTCGGCTCGGCACATCAATTTTTGTGCGTATCGGGTCACAATTGTAAATTTCAACCAACATAAAAATTGAAGAAAATTTTGTTACGATTCTAACGATATCAAGTTTGCTCGATTCCAACACCATGTGACTTAATACACGCATAAAATACATACGAAATTTTAGCTGGTCGCGGTTTTCCTATTCGCAAAATTCCGTCGACTACAATCCTAAATTTTGACTACCATGAAAGTTGTAAAAAATTTTGTTACGATTCCAATGATACCAAGTTCGATTCCAACAATCAGATGACTATACGCAAAAATGAAAGCTCTCAATTTTTTATTTTTTTAAAAGAGCCGTCGACGTGGATGCGTCCCGTCGGACGACTAGGCCTATTTTGTTAAAAAAGTTTTTGTGCCTAAATTATTAATTAAGATTAGGATTAAACTTAATTTAAAAATTTTGCATTGAAATACTTCAAAAAAGACCAGTCAATGGCATCTGTTGGCGGTGAGGATGTTTCGTTGAGACCAGAGCCATTGTTCTTCTAGAGACACCATTCTTGTCACAAAAGACCTTCCTTCAGGGCTTGAAGGTAGTGATCATATCATTCATATAGTACGTATTTGAAGGGTGATATGATAAAGATACCTGTAGCTGGAAAACAATATTTTCCCTTTGGTGCCTCTGATTATTGGTGGAGATTTTGGCATCAGAAAATGACCTACCACTGAAGGCTTCAGCTTTGAAGATGTATTAAATGTAGTTATGTATACAGCTATGGCTTCATCGTAGATGGAAGCTACGGACAGAGAGCTATTTCTAGGGCTTGGGAAAATATTATTTATGACAATGAACCAGTCCTTGGCGGATAATGGCCATCTCCTCTTAAACGAAAAGCCCCTAGAGGCCTTGGTTGATGAGGCAGTCTCGCCATGAAGAGAGCTAGCCATTCTGCTTGTACTAATCAATTCAGTAGGTGACCCTACTATAGACTTTATGAGGGGCTTAGCGGAAACTGTTAATTAGGGATGTGAAGGCTGTTGCCGAGGAGAAAATATTACATCCGGAGTCCGCACGTAGCTTTATGCGCACTCCCCGCCGATGCACAGTAGTTTTTTCCGTTTAGCGCTTAACGGCGCCAGAATCGATAGACCACACACCTTTATCCCGACTTCCCCGCGTCTGCTTCAAACCGGAGAAGAAAATGAGACGCGGCCGCTCGACATTCCTCCTGTATGACAGTTTGGGCTTTCTCCTACAGTCGCCTCGCTCGACGAGAACGTCCGCCGCCGCTGGTTTGAACGAGTCTTGAATAACTTTCATGAGATATGAAGTACATACATATTTTTCCGAACTTTAATGAATTTAGGGTTTTCTCTATTTTGCTCACCCTCCAGTATGTGAACATTTTAGAACATTTGAGTTTAGGGTTAAATGAACGGATGTATTTTAGTAGTTTTGGAGATATTTTGCGTGACTCTCTGCATGTCAAGATGATACATTATTTTCAAATTTTTGACAATTTCTGAAATGTTTAGTATATTACATGATAGGATGTTTGGTCATGTTTCAAGATGAATTTTGCGACAGATGAGGGATGATGTTCAATGATGGAATTAAAATGTGCCGATTTGATTTCTGAACTCTCACTCTCATGAGTACGAGCATTTTGGTCATTTCTTTCCTGTTTTTCTGTTGGAGGAAATTTGTTCATTGCAATTCATCAACAATTTGGAGGTTGATTGATTTTAGTGTTATTTTAGATCAGATCAGACTCTCTTGAGAGTACGATAATTTTGTGAATATTTTTCGCTTTCTTTGCATTTTGTTCAGATTATGTCATTATATTCCAAGCAATTTGGCCGTTTGGTGGTTAAGTAGTGTTATTTTGATTCAGATTTCTCAGCATTTCTCTTGAGAGTACGAGCATTTTGTCATTTTTTATGTTCTTACTATTTGGGAGAAATATGTTCATCAGAATCCATCAAGAACAATTTGGAGGTCGTTTGGTTGGTTTTTTAGTGTTATTTTGCATCCAGATTCTCTTGAGAGTATATATGATTTTTTGGACATTTTTTCCAGCTTTCCTGGTTGTTCAGATTATGTTCATTACATTCCAGTAAGCAATTTAGCGTTGGTTGGTTTAGTAGTGTTATTTTGCATTCAGATTTTGTACTCTGAGAGTACATATAATTTTGGGACATTTTTTCAATTTTTTGGCCTAGTTGTTCGACATTATGTTCATTACATTACATTGGAAGCAATTTGGTAGGATTGGTTGGTTTATATTTATTTGTATCCTCTGTCTCTAAGAGATGATTTTATGTACTTTTTTTTCCAGCTTTCTGGTTGTTCAGATTATATTCATTACATTCCGTGGAAGTAATTTGGACGCTTGGTTGGTTTAGTAGTATTATTTTGATTCATGCTCTCCTCTCTTGAGAGTACTGATGATTTTGTGGATATTTTTTTCGCTTTAGCCTGTTGTAGATTATCATTACATTACAAGCAATTTGGTGGGATGTTGTTGGTTTAGAAGTGTTATTTGCATCTATACTCTATACCTTGAGAATACGATAATTTGTGGACATTTTTCGCTTTGACCCTGTTGTTGATTATGTTCATTATATTCCGGAAGCAATTTGGTGGTCGTTTTGGTTTAGTAGTAGCATTATTTTGATTCAGTACTCTTCTCTGAGAGTACAGAAGATTTTGTGTACATTTTTTCTAGTTGTTTGGCCTGGTTGTTCATAGTTTGTTCATTACATTCCAGTGAAAGCAATTTGGTGGGATGTTGGTTGGTTTAGAAGTGTTATTTTGCATATGTACTCATTCTCTTGAGAGATAATTTTTTGTAGACATTTTTCCAGCTTTGGCTGGTTGTTCGATTATGTTCATTACATTCAGGAAGCAATTTGGTGGTTTGTTTGGTTTAGTGTTATTTTACATATTCAGATTCTCTCAAGAGAGTACAGATGATTTTGTGGTCATTTTTTTCTGTTTCTTTGACCTCGCTGTCCAGAGTCCATTCATTACATTACATTGGAAGCAATTTGGTGGCTATTTGATTGGTTTTTTTAGTGCTATTTTGCAGATTTCTCTCTCTCTCGAGAGTACGATAATTTGTGGTTATTTTTTTCTGCTTTTGGCCCGTTGTGAGTGCTCATTCATTACAATTTTGTGGATGTTGGTTGGTTTAGAAGTTATTTTGACTCATTTCTTGTATATACGATCATTTTTTTTTCCAATTTCTTTGGCCTAGTTGTTTAGATTATGTTTACATTCTAGTGGAAGCAATTTGGTATATTTTTTGATTTAGTATTATTTTACATTCAGATTATACTCTCAAGAGAGATGATTTTTGTCATTTTTCCTATTTTTTGGCTGGTTCGTTATCATTACATTGCATTGAAAGAAATTTGGTGGCTATATGGTTGGTTTTTTAGTATTATTTTATATCTGTACTCTCTGTACTCTCTTCAGAGTACAGATGATTTTGTGGACATTTTTTCCTGTTTCTTTGGCCTAGTTGTTAAGATTATATTCATTGCAATTCATAGGAACAAATTTGGAGGTCGATTAGATTTTTAGTTATTTTGCATATCTCTCAGATTCTCAAGAGAGTACGATGATTTATGATCATTTTTTTTTGCTTTTGGCTGGTTGTTCAGAGCTCTTCATTACATTACATGAAGCAATTTGATGGGATGTTAGTTTTGTGTTATTTTGCATTTATACTCTCAGATTCTCTGAGAGAGTGATTTTGGATATTTTTCTTCTTTAGCCTTTGTTCGATTATGTTCATTACATTATATGGAAAATTTGGGATGTTTATAGTATTATTTGCATCCTCAAGAGAGTACATATGTTTTTGTGATCATTTTTTCCTATTTCTTTGGCCTGGCTGTCCAGATTCTGTTCATTACATTACATTGGAAGCAATTTGGTGGCTATTTGGTTAGTTTTTTGTTATTTTGATCAGATTTCCTCAGATTCTCTCGAGAGTACAAATGATGTTTGTGGACATTTTTTTCTATTTCTTTGGCTGTTGTTCGACATGTTCATTACAATCCATCGGAATAATTTGGAGGTCGCTTTGGTTAATTTTTTTTTGTTATTTTGCATCAGATTTTGTACTCTCAAGAGAGTATATATATGATTGTCATTTTTCGCTTTCTTTGACCCTTGTTTAGTGCATTATTCATTACAAAGTAATTTGGCTATTTGGTTGAATTTTAGTATTATTTTGCATATTCTCGAGAGTACTGATGATTTGGTGGATATTTTTTTCTATTTTTGGCCTATTGTTGTGACATGTTCATTGCAATTCATCGTGGAACAATTTGGAGCTTGGTTGATTTTGTTATTTTCAGATCTATACTCTCAAGAGAGATGAGATTTGTGGTCAATTTTTCCGCTTTGGCCCGTTGTCCGAGTCTCATAATTACATTACAGAAGCAATTTGGTGATGTTGGTTGGTTTATAAGTGTTATTTTGATCAGACTCCAGACTCTCTTGAGAGTACTGATGATTTTGTGGACATTTTTTTAATTTTTTTGGCCTAGTTGTTGATTCGCTCATTACATTCCTGTGGAAGCAGGTGGTTGGTTGGTTTAGTAGTGTAATTTTGCATATGTACTCTCTATACTCTCTTGAGAGTACAGATGATTTTGTGGTCATTTTTTCCTATTTCTTTGGCCTGGTTGTTCAGATTATGTTATTACCTGACTTTTCATTTTGAAGTTTACAATGTCTGGGAAAAGGATAACTGAGATGCTGCCTACCATTAACTGATATTACAACATGATTTACGATGAAGTTATTGACATTTTAAAGAGGCTTCATCAATTCATTAGACTCCACTAATTCAAGACTCAATAGCCATTATCTCAATCTGCTTTTTGGGAGATAGAGAAGCAAGCTTTCTTTCTAGGGTGCATTCCTTTCACCCCATAAAGTTGCGAATTGTAGGGATGCCAAACAGAGGGTGAAGGTCTTATGTAAAATCCCCACATACCATAGTGGACTATAAGACTAAGCTTGAGCATGCAGATCGCGCTTCGACACGCCAGTACATAATGCCGCTATCAAATCTTTTTTTTGTATATCACAACTATGGCATCGAATTGATTTCTACCAACATAGATAAATTTATGAATACAAGGCAGGCCATCTTAGCTTTCTTAGTTTCACAATTGATATTACATCAAATATTCATACAGACACCCGCATAGAGTGGATTTGTCACTCTTCTTATGGTATGTTTTATATCTTCGCTATGTATTATTTGATGCATTAAAGTTAACTTACATAAATATTAATTGTAGACCGGGCCACCGAGCACATAAGCATCATGAGGTCGCCATCTCCATTTGCAAAGCCAATGATATCGATGGCCAAAATAAAGTTTCTAGATGAAGCCTTCAAGTGGTTTAGAGGACACTGTGTGACATATAATAATATCACTTAGTTCTTATAATTATGTATTTATTTATGTTGTAGTCATCACATTTTCTTATCGGTTTAACACAGGTCTACCTTCAATTCGAGGACATATCAGAAGAGAAGACCTGGCTCCTTGAATCATTTTTCCTTGCCCAATATGTAGTACATGTTGAGCCCAATAGCAGTCCCATTCTAAGTCCACTGATTTCAGCCCCCATTGAATCTCCATATGTCTCTCCTCGATATTCTCCCCCATCCAGTATATCTAGCCTTCGCTACACCCCCTCGTAAGGCTTTACGGAGAGGATACTTGCAGGTTTTAAGGACTTGAAAGATATAGTATCTTCTTTTCAAGCAACAATGGCAGAGAGAATGGATGGGATTGATTCAAGTTACTATCGAGGAGGTTCTGGGCATGGAGACCTACCATCCTCAGAGACTCTGTGGAGGCAACTATGATGCCGCCTGTGGATACTTCCACTTGGGAAGCCCCCAGGTAGCCTTCATTGGGGAATCGCTGAGTCTACCATGGGGAAGCTATTGGAGGCCTCCAACGACATGAAGATGCTCAAACCTTTAATCGAGCATTGAGCGTGTGAAAGCTCGAGATAAGGAAGAGAAAGTCATGGTTCCCACTTCACACACACACTTACAGAAATCAGAGTAAGAATAAGTGATGGTGGCCTCCACTCATGAGAAGTCAGGAAAGGTATTAAGTTACTTTCTTTTAAATTTAAGATAATAGAAATAGATTTCACTAAATTTTTTATAGGTTCGCAAAGATGAGCCAAGAAGGTCGACACATGACTACTATCGGTGGAGGAACATCGGAGGTATGAATTATCTCGAGATCGATCCTTAATTCATAGTGAATTTAGCTCTTCATCACTAACTTTCCGCCGCAATTACAGCCAGAGGCATATCATTTTGTTGAGTTCTCATCTGTCGCTTAAGCCGATGCTCCATCTTGACACACGCCATGCTCCCTCGAGGACAAGTCAATCTTCAATCACCTTCATACATAAAATAACCTATTCGTTAATTAAGATCACTTTAAAATATATTTATCGTGGGTGATACAGATTCGCTCTGGAATATCATTATTGACGAGGGCGATCTGAGTTGCCGACATCAATATCTCTCGATGCACACATCGATGCCTTCCTTCTTATTGGAGAGAGTACTCTCCGGTCAGATGCCCCTATTTGTACATCTCATGCTTGACTGGGTAAGTGACCCCACAAATATGCGGATATTACAATTCAATCATTATTTTATAGATGGAAACTACTAAGCGTTTCTTCTTCTTTTCTTACAGAGTATGCAAAATATGGCCTACACAAGGAAAGAAAATGTTCATCCAAAGATGTCATCAGACAAGTGTGTCAAGGGTATTACTCTTACTTCCAATTATAGATAATCAAGACTGACACTCTGGTTGGGCATATTAAGCTTGGGGCGGTATTTTTATGACTCATTACCTAAACCAACCCATAAGGCCATTCTTCCGTGATATTGTAAGAGTTATTTTCATTTGGTTTCTAAACCGGTTTTTTATTATCACTATACTTGATTTTCGATCAAATTACTTGTTGAAGACTTGGCTTTTTATGATCCTACAAAATGGCCAATCGAAATGGTGAGTGGGCTGCCAGTCTAAGATAACAGTGTTGACTATGGGATGTTTGTCTGTAAGTACATGGAGATAGCAATTAGAAATCACTTAATCAATTCATCAAGATTGGCCTAAGAAGATGAATGGTTTTGGGCCTTCTTACTTATCTTTGTTTGGGAATGAAAAGCAAAGCTAAGAACGATACATTTAAAGTTTGATAAGTAAAATAAGATAGGTATTTCAAGTTTTTTTTCAATATTATTGCAGAGAACACCGCATAAGTTGATAAGTAGGAAATATTATTATTTTTCAATATTATATGTGCATAGCTTTGGATCTTTTATTATTCGTCTCCTCAGGTCGTTATAGAAGTGAAAGCTTAGATCATAATGCAAAATAGTTGGCATTTTTCCTATTGAGAAAAATATAGTAAAAAGCTTAGATCATAATGAACCATGCACTTAGTTACTTGGGAGTTTTAACTTGTTTTATATCGAAATTGGATTCGATATGATTCATTGCTCTTTCTTTTACATTGTGTGACCAAGTAAGTTTCTTACAAAATTTATATTTTGACAAAAATAAACTATTTTAGACCCATCAAATTTTTTAATAATGATATACATGACTTTGCTGCTATATTATATTAGATCAATACTATTTTAAACCCAAATTGAGAGCTGTACAATCAATTTTTAAAAATCTAATTTGTTAGTTCAACCAAACAAAGGACATAAAGTCATAAATTTCTTAATTTGGAGAAGTGTGAACTTATTTTCTTTTCCTTTGATTCTATTATTAAGAATATATAGTGTGCTTCCTACTAATCAAGAAATCCATGGCATTTTAAGTTCCAAACTGTTAGACGAAGAGGAATTGTTCACTATAACCTTAAAGCAAGTTGGATGCTACTGCCTTTTTATGAGTTTTCCGAGCATGTTTATACTCTCTGCTCAGATTCTCTATTATTTTCAGCAATCTATTTTTTTCACATTTCCACTTTTGCTTGCATGACGAAGATGAATTGTTCACTAACAGAAAACAAATTGGATCTTTTGCCTTGTTATAAGTTTTCGAAAGAATTATCTATTTCCTCTCAGACTCTATAAATTTATATCATATTTTAAATTCATCAAATGAAAAGATGAAGCTAAAATTTACATTACCTCGAGTTTGATTGGTGGTAATCTATATGATTACTTATATATATATATATATATACACGTAGCATGGAAAGTAGTCACATGATAAATATGTCCCATTTAATCAACACTTTTAATAATTATTATATATAACCAATATAATTGAAATATACGATTGAATTTTTAGTAGTAATAATAGATATTGAAGACAAAATGTGTGCTATTAAGAATTGATGTATTATATTTTTAAA
Source organism: Cymbidium sinense (assembly GCA_021442155.1). Classification (NCBI taxonomy): domain Eukaryota; kingdom Viridiplantae; phylum Streptophyta; class Magnoliopsida; order Asparagales; family Orchidaceae; genus Cymbidium; species Cymbidium sinense. Next base: position 234,042,895 of record CM038215.1, on the reverse strand, counting down.
ATAAAATCGTAGTTTCAGATTTATCCTATCTTAAAATATCGCATTAATATAATCATCATTCTCGTAAGCAAGGTAGACTCATCAATCAAATACTGTAATTTGGTAAAATATGAGAGATTTAGTTGCCACAGTCTAAGGATTACAAAATTATATACTCTCTGTACTCTCCTACGAGTACAGAGCTTTCTGGGCATTTTTATAATAATAGTATATTTCAAAATAAAGCTGCTCAGAAGAAGAAAGTCATCTTGGAGACTCTAAAGAAATGAGTAAAATAAAGAATACATAACTAAATGATATCATGCATTTAAATATTTTCCTGTAATAATATCCATCATCAACTTTGTACTCTTCACCGACAATCGACATGAGCTCGAGTTGAATTCGAGGTAGAACATCGATAATGATTTTAACAGATGTGTCTGCGTGCATCAAAAAAAAAAACACTGCATAACAGAGAAAGGTGTGGTAAGGGGTGATGGAACATGTTCTGCAACACTATCAGTCTAAACTTTGATTTCTGTAAAAATAAAAATATGATTACTTATATATATATATATACATAGCATGGAAAGTAGTCACATGATAAATATGTCCCATTTAATCAACACTTTTAATAATTATTATATATGGCACCAATATAATTGAGGAATATACAGATTGAATTTTTTAATAGTAATAATAGATATTGAAGATAAAATGTGCTATTAAATTGATGTATTATTTTTAAAATAAAATATTTTAGATTTATCCTATCTTAAAATATCGCATTTAATATAATCACTCCTCGTAAGCAAGGTAGACTCATCAATCAAATAATCAATTTGGTAAAATATGAGAGATTTATACGCCTAGGATTACATATACTCCTATTCTACAGTACAGAGCTTTCTCGGGCATTTTATAATAGTACATTTCAAAATGTCGGAAGAAGAAAGTCATCTGAGACTCTAAAGCTTCTAAATGATTGCACACAAAAGAACACATAACTAAATGATATCATGCATTTAAATATTTTCCGTAATAATATCCATCATCAAGATATTCTTCAGACCGACCGATCATGTTGAAGCTCGAAATGGTAGAACATCGTATCAATTAATGATTTTAACAAAGATTGATGTGTGCATGTATACTTCAAAATACTGCATAAAGAAAGGTGTAAGGGGTGATGGAACATGTTCTGCAACACTATCACCAACTTTGATTAAAAATAAAAATATGATGGTTTCAAGATTAAAAACAATGTTTTAAATACTACAAAAAAAAAAGAGAATTACTCTTGGCTTTCTTGGATCTCTCCCAATATCCCTTAAGCCTTGCATTGGAAACACCCATTGACGCTTAATCGGATCCTTTATGATATCTTTTTTCCTTGTCAATGTGGTTGACTTCTTCTTCTTACTGTCAAAAGAGAATTCCCACTAAGATAGACGACATCATCATATAATTTTTTATTAAGCATATACCTCGCCTATTATTAACCTGCCTCGACACTTATTTGATATGCATATCGACTAACGGTTCCAAAAAATAATGCCGATTTCCATCCGTGCCATATCTCTTAATTTTCAGATACTATCGATATAAATATCCCTTGCTCGTAGACCATCACATGAGAAGATACTTATCCGAATGCACTACATTTTCGACTAAGAACTCGATATATGGGCACAAAGTAATCCCATCATTTTAAATTTCTTACAAGTACAAGTTACATCTGTAGTCCCATCAAATGGAGTCCATGTTTTGATGAATTTTCATTATCTAAGTTTCTCACCAAATACCCATGCCATCATACGCATCGATAGGCCTCTAACTCCATGCAAAAAATTCTTCCTCAAACATAGTATGCGCTTTTGTATAAAAAACATACTTATTTTAAATTGACTCTTAACAATGAACAATCGATGACTACACGTCTTCATCATGTTCATTCCCATGTCTCCATAACCTTCTCCAACCCCAAGAAACAATCTGTGAGCAAACTCGTTGGTTTAGAGATTTCCTCACATACGTTGTTCATTCTCACTACATTGACAAGATGCCCGCAATGAGTCACAATGCGTGGATCACTTGGATCTAATTTTATAAAGCTCGCACAACCAAGGATGATCATGCGCAAATGGACCAAGCTTCTTCAAACTCTTCCTCTAAGTCACATTTGCTCATGCATGTTCCTTTGAATTCTTATTACTATTAAAGAAGAACCTTGAAGGAGCTTTCTTCAAATATGCCATGCACAACCTGACAGTATGTGGTAATACAATTTTGATAGTACATCCGATCTTGTGAATATTGTTGTAGGATTTCTATCACTCATCAACAAGAAATGTCTGAATAGCTAGAATGACTCAATCGCTCTTTCCGATAAAAAAAGGCTACTCAAATAACATTTTGCTGATGATTCACTCCAACAAGAGGGGCACAAACAAGATTATATTTATTGAGTCGAGCTTGTATCAAAAATTATCACATCACCAAAATATATTCTATCCTAGACATGCCATTGCTCCAAAAAAACTTACTAAGCAATCCGACTCATCAACTTGTATTCCATGCAAACATCCCATCCGCCGCTTTTTTTCCTCAATGATTAATAACATTCGCAATCCTCGATCTTTTTCTTTCTAAATAAAATTAAAAGCATCTTTTGTGAATCCAATATTTTCTACACCGCCAACCTCCTCACTTAGATAGTAATGCATCGCTCAATTCTCACATGTCTCAACAACAAGCCTTTTCATCGCTAATGCCAGGTGATCCGAGAAGATGTAGGTCACAGTTTGCCAACGAGTGATTATGACTTTCTATGTTTTAACCATCCGCCTTCCAAATCAACAGAGAATCTAATCATGGTCAACAACCGCCCTTGTATCGCTTTTCTGAATTTTATTTAGACTAGATTTCTTTTGACTGCATCATATAAAAAAATCTTTTGATTTCAATTTCTTGAGTTTGGACAATAACTAGTATGGTCCTTCAACACTAAAATCGCTTTGATGTGCGAGTCATAGATAAGCATACGCCTCGCTTTCATTTAAACAAGGAGTTTCCCAAATTTGTTCATACACTTCATCACATCGCCATTGACCATTCACCGCCAAGATACTCCATAAATGTGACATGTAAAATAGCTCCACAAATTCCCTCCAAACAAAGCCAAAGAAAAAAAAAGCTAAATACAGAGAGTACAGATGCAAAAAATGTGCTTTCAATGTAATGTAATGAACATAATCAACAACCAGCCAAAAAATGAAAAAGTATTAAATCATCTCTCAAGAGAGTAATATGCAAAAAATAACATTCTAAACCAACCAACATCCCACCAAATTGCTTCCAATGTAATGTAATGAACATAATCTGAACAACTAGGCCAAAGAAACTGAAAAAAATATCCACAAAATCATCTGTACTTTCAAGAGAGTACAAAGAGTACAGATGCAAAATAATACTACTAAACCAACCAAACTCCAAATTGCTTCCACTGGAATGTAATGAACATAATCAACAACTGCCAAAGAAACAGAAAAAAAATATAAAATCATCTCAGATCGCAAGAAAGTACGAGAGGTATGCAAAATAACACTAAAATCCAACCAAATGCCTCTCCAAATTATGAATGAAAATGAACATAATCTGAACAACCAGGCCAAAGAAATAGGAAAAAATGACCACAAAATCATTTGTACTCTCAAGAGAGTACAGAGAGTACAGATACAAAATAACACTTCTAAACCAACTAACATCTCACCAAATTGCTTCCACTGGAATGTAATGAACAGACGCTAGACAACCAGGCCAAAGAAACAGTGAAAAATGACCAAATCATCAGACTCTCTCGAGACAGAGAGTACATATGTAAAATAACACTAAAAAACCAACCAAACAAACTCCAAATTGCTTCCACTAACAAATGAATAAAGACTCAAATAACCAGCCAAAGAAACAAAAAAAATATCCACAGAATCATGTATCTCAAGAGAGTATGAATACGAGAGTAGAGAGTCTGAGAGAGGGAGGCCTTCTTGTTCAAGAAGGCTTCTTGCTTTGTATTTTTTACCTTCAAGATACTCTTTAAGGGCTTCCTCACTGGAAGTGCTAACCTCACAGAGAGCACATTCCCTCTATGCCATAAGACATTCTCCCCTCTATTTGACATTCCTATTATCACTACAACTTCATCTGGTGATGCTCTTAAGGCTTCTTTGTAGTTTCTTTTGCTTTGTTTTTTACCTTCAAGATGCTCTTAAGGGCTTTCTCACGAAGTAATCTCACAGATAACACATTACCTATATTCCATAAGACCTTCTCCCCTATTTGCCATCCCTAATACCATCGAATTTCATCTGAGAGAATGCACCACCCGTAAAGAAAGCGCTTCTATGTCCCACCAAGATAGAATTGAGGTCATGCCTATTGAGTCTTGTTGAATTTCGTGGAGTCTAATGAATTGATGCAGATAAAATCTCTGCAAAACATCAATGACTTCATTACTAAAGAGTGTCGAACGAATGTAGAATACTTGAAAAAAATCTAAACCATCCAGATATCGCCAAATTGCTTCCAACTAATGTACTCTCAACAACCAAAGCCAAAGAACCTGACACATCAAAATTATGTACTCATGAGAGTACAGAGTGCAGAAAAAATACTAATAAATCAACCAAACAAACAAATTATGCCTAATGAACATATTTCCTCCAAACAGCCAAAAAATGATAAAATGATTAAAATGCTCAGATCCTCAAGAGTGAGAGTACAAAGAGTATGAGAGTACAGAGTACAGAGAGTACGCAGAGAAAGAGAACAGAGATTATGATGTAATGAAAATAATCTCAACAACTCAAAAAGAAACTAGAAAAACCAATAATCGCCTGTAGATTTCTGATGCAAAATAACACTAAAAAATAACCAAATACCTCCAAATTATTCCTCATTGTAATGAACATATTCTCCAAACAGCAAAAGTGAAGAAAATAACCCAAAATGATCTGTACTCTCAGGAGAGTACAGAGAGTACAAATGTAAAAATCTCCCAAAAATCATCCAAACATCCCACCAAATTACTTCCAATGTAATGTAATGAACATAATCTGAACAACGCCAAAGAATCAAAAAAAATCATTCAGATTTCTCAAGAGTACAGAGTGATAAAATAACACTAAAAAAACCAAAACCTCCTCCAAATTTTTGGATGATTGTACAAACATATTTTCTCCAAACATACACAAAGTAGAAAAAAATTTGCAAATGCTCTATACTCGAGAGTACAGAGTATAGAAACTGAGATGAAAATCTCCCATAAAGATTAACCAAACAACAACAAAATTACTTAATAGAATGTAATCCATATTCTCCATACCTCCAAAATATTGAGAATCATCTACTCAAGAGAGAATGCAAGAATCTGAATGCAAAATCCTCGAAATAAGCAAAGTCCTCTTGCAAAGAACTCCAAACAATATAGGAAATATACACTAAATAAAAGAATTTCAAGGAATAACACTAACAAACCATAAAAAAATTATGCATTAGGTTGAGAAAAATTACCGATGCATTTTATTTAATACATCCTCATTTCCTCTTCCATCTTCATGGTTCTTTCAGAAAGGAAATGAGAAAATCTCTTTCTCTCGAGCTCGGTTGCAAGAAAAAATATACCCCTAAATCCTAAATCTAGATATATATATATTAAATTCTCACGTTCTAACCTTTCTCCCACCTGTTTGAGCAGGCGGTAGGGTGAGGTTGGGCGGGATAAGCGGTGTGGTCGTCGTCAGATTCTGGCCGTTAAAGCTAAAATGGGAAAAAAACTACCGCACGGTCAGGAGTCCGCACGTGTAGCTCCAAACGTAATATTTTCTCATTGCCGAGGCGTCCCTATCATGTAAGGCAAGCGAGCCAAAAGCGAGACCGGTCTAAGGAGCACTGCCGAAGATTGGGGTTTTCGATCCCTTTATGCTCAAGGTTTTTGGCCCTGGTCAGGATGACCTTCCCCCTGTAACCAAGAATGTATCTTCCCATCCCTTCCTTTGGATGGCAGCAAAGGCTACCACCGACTGGCTAGCCTGTTTTCCCCTTTACTGGGAGTGTCGTGCCTTCATATTTACCCAGGTTTAGATATTGTTTGAGTCCTTCTAATTGCCCCCCCCCAGTCTTTTGTCTATTTTACTTAGTGGTTTTTACGATTTTCTAGTTAACTTTTTCCAAAAAAAAAAAAAAAAGGAACACTGCCGCAGAATCTCAGGTAAGATTTGGCACGGAATCTCGCTGAATCTCCATCCTCGGCGGACACAAAGTGGCCGGCCGAGCGATGATTTAGGCAATCTCTAGATAGGCCATGAACGATGTGATTCTCGAGGATCCTGATTCACCCTTAATGCGAGGTCATGTAGCAAGAACTTATAGTATAATTTTAGTTTTTTAATCAATGAAAGATCTAGAAATTTTTGCTATTTTGTTGGGATTGCATGTAACCTATTTCCATTTCTGTTTTCATGCTTCTAATAAACTGATTATTTATTTATGATGTAGAGGAGGTAGATATGACTCACTTAAAAAAAAAAAAAAAACAAAAAAAAAATAATAAACAAAAAAAAAAGATATGACTCACTTGTGGTTGAGATTGTTCCTAAGAATCTTCTTAATTGTTCTTACTTTATTCGTATAGTTTAGAGAAAAATCTCTAGTATATGCAGAGTAATTGATCCATTATAAGATTATACTTTTATCTCTTGAGATAGAATATTATTACTTAATAATAAGTTTAATCACATAAATAAGAACCCAAAAATCTATGTGAAGTTTTAAATAAAAACTTAACAACACATATTAAAGAAATGAATGACTACTAAAAATTATTAAGAATCATATATATATATATATATATATATATATATATATATCATATTTATATATTGATCATTACATCATTGCTTTCATTACCCTTAAGAAGAATTAGAATGTAAGCATTTAATAGAGAAAAAATCCAACATCCGCCATATTTACCTATTTACAAGCAAACAAAAATAATAAAAAACCCACAACATTTAGAAGAAAGAATAAACTCATTAGAGACAATTGAAAAATGTAATGATGTCTTGCTAATTGGCATACCACAATATAGCTAACGATGTTAGCCTAGTAGAAAGAACATGCATCCAAGGTATGATACAACTACTAGGTCAAGAACCAACTAATTTATCAGTTAAGCTCTTGAAACATGATAGCTAATAGTGCATGAGTGTAGTTGTAATGTAATTTCTAACAACAAATTAGCAAAGGTCCCACTATAAATGTAGAGGTAGATAATAGTTCACGCATTAAAATGACTGCATCTAAATGGTAACAAATAGCAATGATGTATGCCAAATTGCCAATATGAAAATTTTGTAGCATCTAAATTGCAACTAATAACTCATTCACTGAGTTAGTGCTAGTATGAGCAGCAAAAAAATATTATTACATTTACTGAATAAGAGTCACTAACAATTCACCACCATAAATTTAGAATAAATAGCTAATAGTTCACCAAAAATCTTCAACAATAGTGAAAGGCACAATGAAACAAAGCCATTAATAGGCTATCCAAATGATTGATTTGGAAAAGCAAAATAACTATCATTAATTCAATAGAATAAACTCTCCATCAACATCATATTATAAAAATTCTCAAGCATCATCATAAGATAAGCCATGAAGTTTGTATTGCACTTGTAAATTTTTGCTAAATCGTATATATATATATATATATATATATATATATATATATATATATATATATATATATATATATATATATATATATATATATATATATATATATATATATATATATATATATATATATATATATATATATATATATATATATTAATCAATAAGATAAAAATAATAAATATTTTTGAAATTAAAAAAAACCTAAATCAAATATATCAATATCATTAATATTCTTTCCACATTTACTAGATTAACTGTCTATTTTGCTCGCATCCAATCATGAGAAATCATTAGAGATTGTACAATCTTTGAGGAAAATGAACTTTTAAATGCATCAAAAATATGACCACTTATGCTAAGAACTAATTCTAAAGCAAAGTAGAAATTGGAACTACTAATATTTCATGAGCCATATGTGAGAGGATACAAAATCTCAATACATTAACCTTCCACCAACTAAGAATATCAAAACTAATTTCCATGACTTCAAACTTCTCAAACATATACTATCTATATCTATTTTGTTATCTAAGCCATCCTTTCCAAAATTAGATGTTCTAAAATTTTCAAGTATTGCATATTTCCTAACACAAGATTACATTTACAAATCACTTAGCTCTTCAACGAAAATTTACTTTTGAATGGGATAGCTTTATACATAGTTTTCACTTATAGTCTTTATTTTATAATCATAAAATATATCATAGCTTGATAGCCAAATAAGTCATGCCAAGGTTACTACATCTGTGCCTTTCTATATATACATCACAACAAACTTTATATAACATATTTTAAGTGATGATCTAAAACAAAATTAAGATATATATTCAAATTCATTTTCTCTACATTATCCCAATATTTGTCAAAATTCTTATTTTCTTGCATCATGTTTCTCACATCTGGATTGCTATCCATTTTCCAAGTTTTAAGAAGACAAACATACAACTTCTACAATTTTATGAAAGAAAATATTTATGTCACATAAAAGAATTAAAAATTCTTGAAGTAAGATTATAAAACTTTTCTAATAAGGGGAGCAATATTCTAACATTCTCCCAAGTACTATCCTTTAAAACTTCTCTTTTATTATGACTCTCCTCATCTTCCTTCTCCAACTCAAACTTAAACTTAGTATCTACCTCCTCGTACCTCTTAAAAGCTCTCTTGAAGTTTTGTGTTTCATTCAACATAAAAAAAATATGGAATTCCACCTAGTAGGGCATCCAAACACAACATGCTTTTGTTTTTTTTTATTTTTTCTATGTCGATGCATTCTTTAAATTTTTGTAATCTTGTAGGTGATTGTCTAATATATTTAACTACACTTCTTACATGGTGCAAAAATTCATCTATTTCTTTTAGGTCAACTTGCACAATTAAGTTAATAATATGAGCAATACATCTCATATGTAAGAATTGACTGTCAAGAATATTATCTCCTCTCTTATCATTTTTTGTCGTGTATAATGATGCCATTATTTAAACTTGCATTATCAAATGTTATAGTGAAAATTGCATCAATTCTCTAATCAACAAAATATTTTTCAACTTATTGTCCACTTAACTCATCCTTGTGACTGTAGATTAGATAGAAGTTTATGACTCTCTTATTTGCAAGTGTCAATTATTAAATACACTCTATGACATGACTTCTTAAACAATTATTTTAAAAGTGCTCTCTCATTCAAGTAAAATTCAAAATAATTACATTTTAGCATCCATCATGAAGGTATTTGAATTATTGGACAATATTAAGACATAAAATATATAAACCCCTAACCTTCAAAATGCTTGAAAGATAATTTATTTATAATATTAACCATCATAACTAAAGCTTTCTTTATGTTTTCATGATTAAATATCTATGCCTTAAGGCTCCCACATACCTCTTCACCTTTAACACCAAATTATAATAGTAGTTTAGTTTGATTTGGTGCATTGTTAAGAGGACTCTTTTGACATATGGAAAGATGTGTCCTCAAATCTGTTGTGTCATTAATCTTTGGATTACTATAATATGATTTTTTATAATAATTATATTTGCTCATTTTTTCTCCATCCACATCTTTAAACTTCACAAAGTAATAAGTGACTTGTCATTGGTGACACTCATGTCTCCTATAATTTGAACTTATTGAGTAGTTGTTATAACTTTGAAGGAACTAGATAAATTTTAACTGTCCCTAACTTGTGACATCATTCTAAAAAATTTAAGCAATGATAAGATAACAAAATTATGCTTTGATAAATGGCAAGAATGAAAACTTCTTTCAAATAAGAAAAGATTGAACACTATGATAGATCATATAATAATGCAATTAAAAAATTACAAAGATTATTTATGACAGAAAAATATTATCATATCATAAAAAAGTAAGAATTAATGATACAAAATCAACTTGAATAGGAAATGTATTCTAACAACCAAGGCCAACATTACAACAGTTAGTCACCATTTAAGAAAAGGCTTATTAGAAGACCAACTAATTGAACTGAGCAATAAAAGATAGAACTTAAATCTATAAAATTAGAATTAAGCTTTCAACTTTCTAATGAGACTAACAAACATATAAAGAAGTAAATGATAGTCACATTTCCTAACATTAATGCTTGCATAGAAGCCTTTACCAATAATCAGATGAAATTGAGAAAATATATAAGATGTGAACCATTCTCCTTTACCAATAATCAGATGCTTGCATAATATCCTTTAATCCTCTCATGGATTTAATGACAACATCACATGCTTGTACAAATAATGAATTTTTTTTTAGGCATCTGACTACCAACAAAAAGAATATGAAAATCTATTTTTATTTCATGCATCACAATGAATTGCAAGATACTTTTCATAAATATAGAAAATAGTATGTCATTCAATCATTTGGAATGTCAACACCAAACTCTAACTACACCAAAATAGAACCATCAAGAAGAAAATAAGAAAGGTGTAATTATTTTTAATTACACAATCTTAATAGGAAGACACACTAAAGACAAAAATCGGAACCCTTAAATCTTACTTAGAGAAGCTTCCCCTTATTCCTCTTCCATGACTCTACCCTTAGATGTCCCCTTGATAGGTGAGAGGCTATGATAGAGCCCCAAGAAAAAATGACAAAGGTGAGGAGAAATGAGATTGGGTTATCACCTCTCAGAGAGTTAAATACAAGGAGCATTTTTCCTCTACATTGTGTGAGCATCTAGGAGCCTAGGGCAGAAATGCAAAATGGTGGAAGAGAGAAACAAGAATAGGTTAATGCGAAAAACCCTATTATTAATCCAATGAAAAATCAAGGTTTGTTGTTCACTCGCTCTTGTGGTCGTAGGCATGACTCATATTTTGAACCAAAACCAAAACACAGGCCAACATAATAGCCAAATATAAATAATATTTGATTAATCATTTTTTGATTTACCTAATTGTTTTTTAATAAAAATCAAAATGAAAACTGAAAACCAAATAAACTAAAATTTTCAACAAAAAACAAAACCAAGATTTTAAAAACCAAACCAAATTGTCTAAATGACCTCAGTTCAATTCTATGTTTTAGTTCAATCTGACTAATGCACACCCTTACGTTCAGTCATCTATCTTAATCTCATAAATTATGAGAGATGAATTAGCATTCTGGTAGATAATTCCTATGCATGTAGCAAGGAAATTGCTTTGAGATTTTTAATTCATTGGTGTTCTATGTTCTATGAATGGTCACCCTTTTATATCTTATTTGCTACTCTTTAAGATTGTGTTTGATAATATAAGATTCTTTTTTAACTAGATGAATTATAGTGCTCCACGGTGATTTCTATATCCACTACTTAAAAAATCTTAGAGTTTATATTTATGAAATATGATATTAGTTGCTCAAGTTTTATTTACATGGATAATATTAGAGCCTTATCCTTTTTTTTTTTTCAAGTTGATCAATGTTAATATTCTTCTCTTTTTCATTCTTTAAATTTGACCTATTTTAAAGGCATGAAAGGTGTTTCTTGAAACAAAATAATGGATTTAGATATCTCATATTTGTTTAGTGGGGAAAATGGTGATGACATGAAGGCGATCTTCTCATATGGAAGATTTCATAGGAGATATGAAAAAGCTTTAGTGAACTAGAACCAATAAATCTTATTTAAACTCATTTATAATAGTTATAAAAATCATATCATTAAGGTTATGTTAAGTGAAGTTGAGAACTTACATATGATTAGTGTCCCAAAGAGGGAAAGATTTTTAAGATTCATAAACAAATGTTGTCTCGGTATAGAATTGGAAAGATGTGACACTTACAATTTTTAGCAAAATAAAATGCTTACATAAGAGAACAATGAGATAGTCTAGTCACATATAACTAGAGTTACTCAAATGGACTTACAATCTTATTTGGGTTAAAACTACCTCTACATAGTATACTAAAACATTTAGAAATATGCCTATAATAAAAGTTGTCTTAATTTATATGATATGTAGTAGAAATTATCTACCCATTAGTGAGAAAGAATGTTAAGATAACATTGAAAAAAAAAAACTCTTTACTAGATTTAAAGAGGTAAGAAACCAAAAATACCATATTTTTATGTAAATGAATGTGAACATTTCATTCAAAAGAAAAGGAGAGGCACCTTGAATAAATTCAATACTTTATTAGATAAAGGTTTCTTCCTATGGAACTCTTATCAAAAGATATTCTATAGAATATTTTCTAATAGAACCTTATGTATAGAAAAATCTATACATATCATCTTTGATGAATTCCAATAGGTACTACTTCGAATAAATTATATTCAAACATACCGATCACATTAAAGTTAAAAACTTAAATTTGAATGATTTAAAGATTGATATGCCAAGCTTTAATTTTCTTTAAAGAATGTTGAACGAATCTGAACTCTCTAAGGAGCTTATTTTTGGTGATAAAGCTAAATGTATGAAAAATAAAGTTATCTTAAATAGATTATTCAACATTTTTATCTCAAATTACACCACCAAATTGAGATGAGAGATTAAAAAATAAATTTTGTATTACATCAATATAAGAACAAAAAAAAAATTAGAAATGATGTATGATTAAAATTCCAAGAACCATAAATTAGCACATCATTTGAATTAAATAAGTTTATAGAAAGAAGACAATAATAATTAAAAATAATTCAAGGTTAGAAACTTAAGGTTTATTCAAATTGAAAGGATGGATTTTGAAGTGTTATGTGCACTCATAGCTATATTATAAGTAATTATATTACTTCTAGAATTTACTTATTTTAAAGGTTTCAAACTTTACCAAGTAGACAATAAGGGTACATTTGGGGCAGCCTTTTAGCTACTTTGTATTTTAGAAAGCAAGTACAACTTCATTAGACAAACAATTTTATGGCTAATTTAAAATAAAAAAAAATTGGTGAAAAGCTATTTTTGAAAAGTAGAGCTTTTTAAGTGTCACAGCAATTAGAAAATTGATGTTTGGACTTTTTTCTAAAAATAAAAATAATTGTAACACCCATAATAACTTTTCAACAAATTGCTTTTCTCATAGTAGCTTTACAATCACCTTTACAAAAAATTGTAGCTTCACAAATAGACCCTAATGATGCATTCATGAATAAAGTTATTAAAGATGATGTCTCTATGGAACAACCTTTAGGTTTCATTGATATGGTCCTATTGATAATGTGCATAACCAAAAAAAAAAAAAAAAAAATTATATTTACTCAACCAAGCACATATAGTTTAGTATAATAGTCTAAGCACTTCCTTGATTAGCTTATGAATTATTAAGGGTAAAGTAATTATTATCTTATTCTTAAGATAAAAACTAATGACATCATTAATGATAAGATTTTGTGGTAAAAATTCTATTTGGAGACACAAAAGAGTTCCTTTTTTATAGAATTCAAATGAAATAAAAGAAAAAAGAATTTTTAAATCTGATATCATGTACATTAATTACTTAATCACTAGGTTCGAAATAAAGATTGTGAACTAATAGGTAGATGTATAATCACCTTAATTAAATTAGATAAAGATAAGAAAATGTGATCAAAATTCAATGAGACAGAGGTACAATAGGTTCTTACTACATTTGACCACTACTAGACCAAAAAAACATGTCTTGTGTTTGTTTCTATTCTAGACTTCAAGAAAATATTTAAAAAGTCCCAAGTAATAGTAGCTAAGATGATTTTTATTTACATAATCAACACTTTTAATTTTGGGTTATAGTATCTTAAGAATGAGTATTCATATTAGCTTGTAGAATTACTTAATGTTGACCTCTTAGGAAGCAAAATTTCATTACTCTATCAACCATGGTAAAGTGAAATTAATGGTTTTGGATTACTCTATGTTGTTTGATTGAAAATACATCAAATGCAAGTGTTTACTTTTTTCCAGTTTAGTATAATAATGTAAAATAAAATAACTATCGTAGTGTGTGGCCATTAATCTTGGTCGATGGCCAGTTTCCCTAGCTGTTAGCGGATAGCAATAGTTTACAATGACTGTGAATGGTACGATGGGGAGGTGTGGGCAGTGAGTGGCCAATGACTGATGGGGGACAATGGTGCTAGTGGATACTAATAAGGGGCAACAACGATAGTGTCTAGTAGTCGGGGGTACACGATGATGATGTTTTTCGACTAGCAAGGGCCGTCATCGATGGTGGCTAGCAACGCATGGCAATTATGCATTTGCATAAATTCACTTATTTTAAATAAATTCCAAATATATAAAAATAAACTAAATGATGAATTTGAAATTCATCAATGAAATGCATTACATTTGAAATTCATTAGACCAAATACTTAAGGGCTGTATGGGATCACTTTCTATTTTTTTATTTTTTATTTTCATTTTTAGTTTTGTTGTTTTTTTTTTTTGTTCTTATTTAGCAAAAATAAAAACATGTATGGTATTCTTATAATTTTTTGGGTTTTAAAAATAGAAAACAAAAAACATGTTTGGTTTTATCTTTTTTCAAAAATTTTATTTGAAAAAATAGAATGATAAGGTTGATTATTACACTCTAAAATAAGATTGTGCAAAAAAAAATTCACTATTATCTTAAAATATAAACCAATCTCCATTAAATTAATATATTCAATAACAAATAAAATAATTATTAATTAAATAGAAAATAATGATACAATATTTCATAAAATCAATATAAAAAGTCACATATTACATTATTATAAAAGTTTGAGAACTCTCAATATCTAGATAAACAAAATAGGATAATTAATAACTAAACTCTATCATGTGTATGGCTCCATAACTCTCTTGCAATGCTATCACGAAAGAGAGTCATGTACTGCAATTGAGATTGACCTCAATAGTATTGTGCTATGCACCAGTTAATGTAGACCTTCATTCTGTATCAATAATAAATTTTCATTTTCATACATCTCAAATAATCTATCTAATCTAGATTGTGATCTTATAAAATTATGCATTGCACAACAAGTGCATAAATTATAAGGAGATATTTTTTTAAAATTGAAAATCTAGCTTTTAAAACTCCAAAATATCGCTCAATAATATTTCTTAAAGAAGAATGTCTATAATTAAAAAGCTCTTCTTGTCTTTGAGGTTGAGTGTCCTCACGATAATCACGAAGATGATATCTTACTCCTCTATATGGTGACAAGAAACCTGGTATGTTGGCATACCCAGAATCAACTAGATAATATTTTTCTATTTCAAAAAAATATTAGTTAATAAAAATAAAATTATCATTCAACACTTTTAAAAATTCATTAATAAAAAATAAAAGTTATCATACCTTTTGGTGGTATGGGAAAGTTTAACTAGGGATTTGATATACAATCTGAAAAAATTCTAGCATCATTTGTTGTCCCCTCCCAATGAGATAGTACATAAGTAAACTTTATATCAAAGCCGCATGCACAAAATATATTTTGAGTTGGCTCCTTATATTTTCCTCGATATAAAATTTGATCATCTTTAGGCACATGTGCAGTCACATGTGTTCCATCAATTATGCCAATCCAATCCTATTTATATAATTTATGAGTAAGCATATCATATTGCTTAAAATAAATAAATTAAAAAAAATTTAAATTACAACTTACCTTTAAAAAAGGATAATACTATGAATTGGAATAACGTCAAATGATGGAGGAACAATTATGTTCCAAATTGATAAATTGCTTTCAAAGTTTTTTTAACATGATGTGAGATTGTCTTCAATGAATGTCGAAATCATTCAACCACAACTCGTAAGCGCTCATTCTGTGATAAAATTAATAAATATATTGCAAGTTGCTCCTCAACAGTCAACCATTTTGATTCTTTCATTAGACCTTTACTCTTCATAATAGTACATAAATTCAAGAAAACATAAGATTCATTCTATAATTTTCATAACACTGAGCTGGATAGCCTCGAAGTATTTAGTTGATATACTCATGACCTTGAAGGCTTGAAGTTCTACATTATTCTTTGGTTAAATAATACTTGTTGTAATCATTAGCACAAATAAGGGCAATTGCTAAATGAAATTCCTCATCATAATCAATTTCAAAATCTAAATTCGAACTCACTTTTGAAATTGAAATAAATATCAAAATAAATTAATTTTAATGAAAGCATTAATAAAAAATGTAGAAGAAATTACTATTGTAATTTACAATCACTATCACAACAATTATAACCAATATAAGAAGCCAAAATGTCAAAGAAACTAAGCACACCATAGAGTTATATCATACTAATTCCATAATATTGTTGTTCAAATGATAAAACATTAAGACAAATTTAAATGTTAATTAATTAATGCTACATAACTTCATAATATTCAATTATTTCAAAGTAAGAATCCAACCCTTTCTTCTGTATTCTGACATATGAAGAAACATATTCATCCATGTTGGATATTCTTGAAACTTTTGCAAAGCCTTTAAGTAGCTCACATCATCTAGATCTTCAATCAAATTAAGAAAATTTATGCATTCAATCAATAATGATTCTATTGATTCAGATGAAGATCCATGTGACAAGCTCATTCTCTTTTCCATATATCAACCTTCTTTTTAGAACTTTCACTCAACACGTGTAATGTATTAGCAATAATATCTATAATATTTATTTTCTTAACACGTTTTGAAGATAAATTTCTCTTAAATGTAACATCTTCATATTTTTCTTTATTCATAGATTCATCTATGAATTTTGTTTCACTTTCCTCAGTCTTTTCTTCTTCTTCAGTATCTGAAGGAACTTTGGTCGATGGATGTACCGGTTGTAGTAGGGTCACCATAAATCCGACAGAGAGACTCATAGATTGGGCATCCTTTTTTTTATGAAATGTTCTTGCACTTTTATTGATCTAAATATTATTAAATAAATATAGTTAATATATGCAAGTAATGAATATAGTTAAATAAATAAATTCAATAATTATGAAGTACTTTATATAACTTGGACCAAACATTTCGGATGCTATCACTTGTCTTGTGGTAGCATTATAATCAATTCCAATTTCCTTTAGTAAATTAGAAAATTCCCTCCAACTAGTTCTAAGAGTGTTGAACTTATTTCTTAATTGTCCTTGTTCATATTTTTTTTTTATTGCTACTTCAAGACCTTGTAAAATATGTGATCATGTTGCTTGACTAAAAGTAATCGTTCGTCTATTTTCATTAATAACTTCAATTTTCATAAGTTGGATAATAATTTATTCATTTTTATCTAATCATATTGCTTCTCCACTTGATGTCATTATATCAAAAATATCCATAATCTATCAAATTAAATAAGTTTTAACATATTAACTTTATAATAGATCAAATTAAATAAGTTTTAACATATCAACTTTACAATTGATCAAAGTGTCAATAGCTATCTTGAATAAATTAAGTGTAGTTTTAAGACAACATCAATCAAGAAGAAGCCTTCTGCACTACCCCTATTAATACACTTTTTGGCAACACTTATTATTCACAGGCAATAAAGTAAGAATAAATATTTTTTTATTCAGCAATAAAGCAATGCAATAAAGTAAAGAAAGATCTCTTATGGGTAAAACTAATGTTAATTTCAATAGATTAAAAATAAGAGAGTATAAAGTAGGCTTTATTGCCTGGATCTTTCAATATTTACTTGTAAAACTGATACCAATTTCAATAACATGAAAACAAGAGGATATATAAGTAGCCTTTATAGTCATCATGGGAAAAGATCTATCGTCAATTTATTAGAACTGATATCCACAGTTATTCTTGGCTTATCATGATTTATTAGTATGGTTCTCTTTACTATATATGATCAAAATCATCAAACATTTCTCTCATTCTTAAACTCATAAAGTAGTTCTTTATAAAGTTATCTTCCTCATTGATGCATAAAAAATATATATATATAAGATTAATATAGACTAGATGCACCAGCTTTCAAAAATCTACAATTATATACACACACATGCATACTCAATTGTTTAGTAGCATTTTACTTTTTGAACTGAATTAATGCATTTTCCTGGAAACATCAAAAATGACATCAGCCATAAAAATTTTTTTAATCATAATACTATGAATGATTTGGAGAAATTGTATTTTTTTTAATATTTAATGGACAATTTGCTAAGAGAGCATCCCTATGATCTTTCTTATCTCTTATCTAATAGGAACATCTCGGATTTTGTTCATGTGGGCGCCTGAACAAACTTAGGGGTAATTTAAAAAGTTAGATCTTCAGGTATTTAGTGGATTTCTATTCTCTTTAATCAGTAAAAGGTAGTTTACTTCTATTTTCTTCTTTCTCATTCTTGTTACTTGTTTTAGGTGTCATATGGCTTCAGTATTTTATGTGGCTTTTAGGTCCTTGAGTGTTTTTCTAGCTAAACTTTTATGCTCAGTTACTATTGATGGCAATTACACATTGAACTTTTTTTTTACCATTTGTTTCATGTTGATACATTATAATGAATTTTTGTTTTAACACTGAATTTCAATACATGACAGGAATAAAAGTTTGTATTACTGAGAAGGAGCTGATTTTGGAACCAGTACTGAAACGGGCTGGAAATCCTAATATAACTGTGGTTGTTAAAGCTTTTGGATTAAAAGCAACTGCACAGGTTTTTCTTCTCAGCTTCATTGTTTTGTGAAACGCAGTTGAGGTTGAATAGTTACTAATGTCATCTTCTACTGGAGAATTTCAGGTCATAGATTTACAGTCTTTGCTATACCACGAATCACATTGAAGCCACTTGTTCCTAGTTTTTCTTGTTTTGCAAAAATATTTGTCTCTTTAATGGAGAAGGTAAACCATGAAACATATTTTATGTTATTTTTTTATGTTTGAACAAGCGATTTTCTTTAGAATTTTAAGTTTATACCTTTGTCTTGCAGCCTCAAGTTGACTTTGGTTTAAGGTTTCTTGGAGCTGATCTTATGTCAATTCTTGGCATTTATAGCGTCGTCCAGGTTACTTCTAGCTTTTAAGTAGTAAATTTTTAGTGCTTATCATCTACACATTCTGACTGCTGCACTTGATTGTGGTAAATCTTTAAATTGCAATGTTCTCTTTTTTTATTCTTATGTACTTCAGATAAATTGAATTTGAATGTTGGAGCTGGCTACATTAGGAATGCTACTTGCAAAGCACTAAGGAGAGGTGAAAAGAATGTGGAGGGTCCTTGGGGTGCTTGGGGCTGAAGAGAAGGGATATGAACATGATCTTGATGAGCGGTGGTTTTGCCTCATTTAAATGCCATGGTTTAGACTGTTTAAAAATGTTTGATTAGAAGATGAAGTTTTAATTGTTGATAATTCCATTACTTTTTTTTAGCATTTTTACATAAATTTTTATAACACTTATTATGGTTTTTTTTTTTTTTTTGCTTGCTATGTCATTCTTCTATTCTAACAGGGACGAAGAGTTACTTCGTAAAAGGCTTGCTTTAAATGATGACTTACACAATGTTCTATCTACATATGATGCTATTGTTATAGAAGCTTCAAAAGAATCGCTCCAGCTGTGGTAGATATTGATGATGAAAATGAATCAGATCCTAGGCCAGATTACATTCACATACCCATCTTAAATCCAATTCTCCCTCAAGTCCTCTAAAGTTCTTTTAAAAGAAAAAAAAAGAATTGAAACTTTTAAAAACTGTTTTGAAGAATATCATTTGATTAACAGGTCAAACAATCAAACTCCTCTTCAACAGCTCTTGCAACCTGCTCCTTTTGAATCAAATGATGTGCCAACTAAATATAAGATTGTTGTTGAACTGTGAGAACATCAAATGAAAACAGTCTAAACAGTCAATAACTTCATCTCACATTTCTTAAAATCAACTAAATCTACAGTGAACCGGCAGTGGAAGAGTTCTAACAATCCCTAGGTTTTAATCTGCTATGGAGTACTTGCAATCCCCTTTCCTTCAAATTGCTCCTTCAAATAAAAGGTTCAGTCATACCTGATAGCTTAAATGGAAGAAAACTCAAAAGAACATACCTCCTTAGGGCACTGCGGCAATCTTAGAGCTTCCACTAGTCCGACGAGCTGCGCAGTGAAAGATCCGTATAATGAAGGAGACAACGAGATATAAGGCCTCACAAAAAATGGTTGCAAAGAAGAAGAAGCTTCGTTCACGAGAGAGTCGCGGGTCTCATGACAGTATTGTGAGACGCATGAGAAAGTCGTGAGATCGGAAGAGGGCGGGAGTGTAGGTTTTGGCTGGTTTAGAAATACAAAAAACATATTATATATGTTTATAATATTTTTGGAAACACAAAATAAATTTATTTAAAAATAGAAAAAATAAAAACATAAAACAAGAAAAAAATATAAATTTTATTTTTTTTCTGTTTAAACAAAAAACAAAAAACAGAAAATACTGATCATGAGAAAGCATTCCCCTCTCAAACTATCCCAAATGCCTCACATCCCCATATTATCCATGCATCTCTAACGCTTCTAGAATTCATCTAACCTTTTATTAATTTGGAATACTATCTTTTGAACTTATTTGAGATTTTCAACCTCCAATATTCTATTATAATGTCTTCTTATTTAGATCTGATTTTTTTAAAAAGATATTTTATCATAACAGGAATGCTGATGACAACTTTGATCATCATAAGAAATCTTCTCACAATGGTTTTTGAACTAGAAATTAAATTTGATGATGCGACTGGAATTTCTACCTCCCTAGTTCTGATCAGAGCAGTTTCAGCACTTTATATTGCAGAAAGAAAAACATACAAAAATTATATATTTTTAGTCGTGCAGTGAGAAATTTGCTCTACATGTTTGTGTGTGTGTGTGTGTGGTGATTTTGTTTACTTTGCTCCCAAATGATCTCCCATGAAAATTTTGCAACGACAAATATTTAATTCAGTTTGCTAGTTACTTGATCCTTAAAATATTGAAAGTAAGGAGACCTAAAATATTCAATGGTTCATAATAACATTGAATTCTTAATTCTTAGATCCTCTTGAATATTAAGGATATATTTGTGATAGCTTTCTAACTGCTCTATTTTTTTAGAAAATAATCAGAAAGCAGCTTTTTGGCTGCTTTTTAAAAAGTTTTGTGATGAAAAAATTATTTTGAGAATCGAAATGTTAGAGATGATTTAATCATTATAAAAGCTTTTGAATTTTCAAAAGAAAATATTCAAATATATACAAAAAGTTCTGCTTTCCACAACAACTTTACAACCAACTTTAGAAAATGCTACAACTACCCCAAATAGACTCTAAGTTCTTCAAACTTCAATCAATCCTGGCATAATAAGTCAGCCACGTCACCCTAATGGGTGTTTTATAAATTTACAAACTAATTATCTATTAGTAATTTTCTATTACTAAACAGACACTGTAGATAGTTGTCACTAACTTATTATAACTTTTTTATTTTCATTATTACATGTGCTATCTATTTTCTTATATTATTTCATATTTCAGGAGTGTTATTCTGATATGAACACATATCCCCAAACCATCAACAGAGACCAAAGAATAAGAAAAAGGCCAAATTGGCTAAAAGACTTCATCAACAACTAACCAGAAGAAGATCCAGAATTAACAGAGAATAAATCAATAGGTAAATAAATAAAATAATTAGCTTTTTACAGAGGATTTCCAGAATACATAAAAGAAAATATCACAAAGACAGAGACTGTCCCAACAGAGCTGATTACAAGAAGAATCAAGAAGTATAAACATATAACAAGCTAGCAAGATAAGCAAGAGTAATAAGCATGAGATCAAGAAATCTAAGCCGCCTGACATCCAAAACGAAGATTAATAGCATGAAGATCAAGAAGTCTAACTAACTAAACGACAGAGGCAAGTAATTAGCAATCGAGTTGAGGCGACCACGAAAAAACTATAAATAGATCGAGAGGAATGAAAAGGGTTGAAGAATTTATCTCAAGAACTCCTGTAACCCCGCCTTCTTCCTCCTTCTACCGGTCTTTCTCTCCCTCTGCGGCTCAAATTTCACTGGAAACCGAAAACCCCAAATGACGGGCGAAAGTCCCGGATCTCCTCCAAATTCTCTCTCAAGGTGGTTCCGCAGATCCTCGTGACTTTCTACTGGATCTTCCTTGGATCACATCGCCGGTAAGGATCTCCTCCTTCTCCCATCTCCTCTCGAAACCCTAGCAGAGAACCGAGAAGCGAAGGAAAACAAGAAATGCATTAGGGTTACTGAATCAGAATCAAATGCCGACGATCTTCGACACTGTTTTCCACTCAAACTCATCCAACGATCCTTAATCGAAGACGATCAAACCGCCGACAACACCATGGAATCCACTCACATCTAGAAGAAAGGCAACGGTGATCAAACAAAGATCCAAGGGCGAGATCACATACGCCGATCCAACGGCTTCAAGAAAGCAAGAAAGACCCAAATCCAAGAGAGCCCATCCAACGGCAGAGAAAGAAGGCGCTAGATCCTACGGATCAGATAACACCCGCCCGATTTGCCCATTAACTCGACTCAATTGGAAAGGATTTCACTCAGCTTGACTCACACCAACAAACAATTGGAACGAAGAGCCGAATTCAATCGGAAGTTTTAATCACTCAAGCTCACCAGATCAAACCTAATTACGTAAATTCCTCCTCTCAACTGTAATCTCAGATATTAATACATATCATTGGTGCTCTCGTTGACTTTCCACATATCAAACAATGGCAGAAGGTACAAGATATTCAGCAAAAACTATGGAAGAATGCGTCAACAGACAAAACAAAACTGAGGAACAAGTGCAATCCATTACCATAGTACTTAATGAAGTATCCAGAAGATTATCAGCAATAGAGGAAAAACTAGACAAATCCTCTCAAGAGCAAAGAACAATCATGTGTATGTAACTCATACCCACCGAATTTATTACTAATCCTCCTAGAAATCAACAACAAACAAATAGGCCAAAGTTGATATGCCAAGATTTAATGGTGACAACCTGGGGTTGGTTATTTAAGTGATCAATTTTTCCAATATTACATCATTCAAGATCGAAGTTTCTAATTGCTTCAGATATATGGATACCTACTCTTAGTCAATGGATGCACAAAGAATAAACAATTAACTACATGGAATGCTCAAAGAAGTAATTGGTTTGGACCATCACTTTATAGAGATTTAAGGGGTGAATTGGCTAAACTACAACAGAAATCCACTACCCGTGATTTCTACAATGAATTTGAGGAGCTAGCCAATCGATTTTAGAATTCCACGATTTTCTACAAAGTTGTTTTGAATCAGTTTGAAACATGACATTAAAAGAGAAAGTGGGCACGCAACTTCTACAACAAGCCTTTCAATTGGCAAAGTTAATGGAAGATAGATTACAAGATGATATATCTACAAACAGATCTTATATCGCCCACAAAATGGATGGAAAATACCCATTCGCCAACACCAAAGAATGGCAACAACTAGCCAAAATACTCAACAAAGACCACAAATACCTATTCAAATTAACTCGCCAATTGGAAGAAAGAAAAGAAAAGGTCTTTGTTTCAATTGTGATGAGAAGTTCTACGGGGTCATAGATGCAAATCAAAACTCTTTACCCTTGTAGCTAATGAGGAACAAGAAAATCCTTAGAAGAAACCCGAATCATGGCAAGATACCGATTTAGTGAAGAGTTCCCCGAAATCGCTTTAAATGCCTTTACAGACCAAACCCTAGAACTCTAAGGTTACAGGCGAATAGGCAACAAACAAGTTCAAAATGATAGTGGATCAACCCACAACTTTATCAAATCTAAACCGCCAACTTCTTAAACCGTGACAATCACATCAATATCGCTTTTAAAGTTAGTGGAGAGACTCTACAATGTTCGAGTTTGCTCTAATGTGCCTATTCAACTACAAGGACACACTTTTAAAACAGATTACTACCGCAAAATGCGGGCGATGTGGTTTTAGGAGTGCAATGGTTGGAGCTTGAGTGCACAATGGACTACAAAAGCTCACAATGAAGTTCTACCAAAATGACCAATTAATTCAACTACAAGGAGACACTTCAACCAAAATAGACAATATTACATTCCATCAGTTTACCAAACTACAAAATCAGAAAAATATCAGTTCTTACTTACAGATCAGAGAAATTAATGAGGGAACAACTGTCCCTAATCATGATTTCACCATCTACCAGTAACTATACAAATGTATTAGAAAATACAAAGAACTATTTCGAACCGAAATTTTGCCTCCCAAAGGGATATTGATCACCAAATACCGCAACTGACTCACTGTTAAGGTGAAAACTACATATCCTTATTTTAAAACGTAAATAGAAACCGATTAAAACATGATGGATAGCATTATAAGAGAAAGTACAAGCCCTTTCTCATCTCCACTTACTTATTAAAAAAGGATGGCACTTGGCATTTTTGTGTCGATTATAGAGCTTTAAACAAGTGCACCATACCTGATAGGTTTCCCATGCCAACTCCTGAGGAATTAATGGATGAATTATATGGAGCTACTATTTTTTCCAAGTTGGACCTAAGATCAGGTTATCATCAAATAAGAATGGCGAAAAAAGACATTCATAAACCGCTTTGAACACATGATGGCCATTATGAATTCATAGCAATGCCTTTTGGGTTAACCAATGCCCCATCTACCTTTCAAGCACTAATGAATTCTGTGCTTAAACCATTCTTAAGGAAATTTGTTCTAGTGTTCTTTGATGATATACTCATACAAACCTTGGAAGTACATCAAGAACATCTACAGATGGTATTAGAACAACCGAAACAACACTCATTATATGTCAAACCATCCAAATGTTCATTTATTCAAAAGAATAGAATATTTGGGACATATTCTTTACTCAAGGGATAGGGTGGATCCCAAGAAAATACAAGCAAGCAAGCTTGGAATATGCCAAAATCAATAAAACAAGCTTAAGAGGATTTTGGGATTAACGGTTATTATAGAAAGTTTGTCAAAAACTATGCGTAAATTGCTTCCTCTTACATCAATGCCAAACAACAATTCCATTGGACGATCAATCAACAACGATTCACAAAACTAAAAGAGGCTATGGTAACATTACCGATTGCATTTCCTAATTTTACTATGCCATTTATCTGAAACAGATGCATCCGGGACGCCATAGAGTCAGATTAGCTCGAATAATCACCCATTAGCTTATTTCAAAAGCTAAATCCTACAATGCAAAAGTCTTCAACCTATGCTAGAGAACTCTATGCATCGGCAAGCAAGATGGAGACAATATTTACTGGGAGCCAAATTTACAATCAGAACTGATCAGAAAAGTATTAGAGAATTATTACAGCAAACAATTCAAACCCCTGAACAGCAAAGATTTTTGGTCAAACTGCTGGGGTATGATTATAGTATTGAATATAAACCAGGCATTACAAACAAAGCATGATGCCCGTAAAAATGTTTAACACGAAGACGCCTTGATTAAGGATCAAATGGACTCTTAATGTCATTAAACTTCAAGATATACTCAGAATTCAAGGATCTTATTCAAGAAATTACGAGAAAACCAAAGCTAATAAGGAATTACAAGAATTATATAAAAAATTACGACAAGCCGAATTATTCCTCATTACATTAAAAAAGGGCTAATTCTCAAAGGCGTAATTGTAATAGAAAAGACTCGGACCTTAAAACAAGATCATAAGAGAATTCCATTCAACACCAATGAGGGCATGGAGGCATTCGTAAAACTATGACTAGAATTGCTCAACAATTCTTGGAAATGATGAAAAGGATATTAAACAATTTGTATCAACATGCCCCATTTGTCAACAAATCAAATATGATACTCGAGACCGCAGATTACTACAACCACTCATACCGTTGCAATATG
The DNA here is from genome assembly GCA_021442155.1 of Cymbidium sinense. Classification (NCBI taxonomy): domain Eukaryota; kingdom Viridiplantae; phylum Streptophyta; class Magnoliopsida; order Asparagales; family Orchidaceae; genus Cymbidium; species Cymbidium sinense. The sequence goes on along the minus strand of CM038215.1, from coordinate 234,016,827 downwards.
GAAGGAGGTATCATGGATTTCATCACCGGTTTACCTAAGTCTCATAAAACAACTATACTAGTAGTAGTGGACGACTATCAAAGTATGCTCATTTTTCACCTACCAAAACAATTTTCTGCTTATCTAGCTCAAATCTTTATCACAAACATTGTGAAACTCCATGGGATACCACAAGGAATAGTATCCCGACAGATCCATTGTTTATGAGCAATTTTGGCAAGAATTGTTCACTGGAACAACTTTAAAGCACAACGTGCTTACCATCCTCAAACAGATGGACAAACAAGTAACCAATAGAATCCTAGAACAATATCTAAGGAGCTTTGTTTGGATACACCTAAGGCATGGTTACGCTCCTACCATGGGCGAGTTTTGCTATAACACAAGCATCAATGCTTCAACCAAAATGACTCCTTTTCAAGCGCTTTATGGTAGACTCCTCCTACAATCATTCCATATGCTATCAGTACAAGTAGGTAGAATCGATACAACAAAGAGACAAGAACATACAAACCGATAACAAATTTACAGAAGCTCAAAACAGATGAAACAGTCCGATAAACACGAAGAGACCTTCAAGGAAGTCAATGAATTAGTTTTAGTTAAAATACAACCTTACAGACAAAGGACAAGAAATCAAGATACCAAATTGCAAAAAAGGTATTATGGACCCTTCAAAATACTCAAAAAAATAGGTATGGTGGCTTATAAAATTGAATTACACAACAAAATACATAATGTATTTCACATATCTAGATTAAAACCATACAGACAGATTCACTATCCATCCAAAGACGCTTATCAAACCAATTCGAGATGGACAAATGTTTATTATACCTATCAAAGTCCGGATCACGAATGATACAAAGGAGATCAACATCAAAGAGGTATTAATCTGGGAAGGTTTATTAGAAACGATATTTCTTGGGTAACAGAGAAAAGAAATAATTTTTCCGATTTTGACCTTGGGACAAGGTCAAGGTGGGGAGGGGAGTAATGATATGAACACATATCCCCAAACCATCAACGAGACCAAAGAATAAGAAAAATGCCAAAAAAAGACTTCATCAACAACTAACCGTAAGAAGATCCGTAATTAACAGAGAATAAATCAATAGGTAAATAAATAAAATAATTAACTTTTTACAGAGGATTTCCAGAATACATAAAAGAAAATATCACAAAGACAGACGCCCCAACAGAGGATTACAAGAAGAATCAAGAAGTATAAACATATAACAAGCTAGCCCAAGAGAAAAACGTAAGAGTAATAAGCATGAGATCAAGAAATCTAACCGCCAAAGACAAAGATCCAAAATGTAAGATTAATAGCATGAAGATCAAGAAGTCTAACTAACTAAACGCGAGGCAAAGAATTAATGTAAATCGCCATGAGACGACCAACTAAAACTATAAATAGATCGAGAGGAATGAAAAGGGTTGAAGAATTTATCTCAAGAACTCCTCTGCCTAACCCCGCCTTTCTTCCTCCTTCTCGGTCTTTCTCTCCCTCAGCTTCAAATTTCACGGTGGAAACCGCCGAAAACCCCAAACACAGCGAAAGTCCCTGGATCTCCTCCAAATTCTCTCTCTCAAGGTTCCGGTGATCCTCGACTTTCTACGGTGGATCTTCCTTGGATCGACCATCGCCGGTAAGGATCTCCTCCTTCTCCCTCCGATCTCCCTCTCAGAAACCCTAGCAGAGCCGAACCGAGAAGCTGAAAGGAAAAACAAGAAATGCATTAGGGTTACTCGATTCAATCCCGTAATCGAATCACCGCCGATCGATCTTCGACACCTGTTTTCCACTCAAACTCATCCAACGATCCTTAATCGAAAGACAGATCAAACCGCTCAGACAACACCATCTGGAATCCACTCACATCTAGAAAGAAAGGCAACCGCGTGATCAAAACAAAGATCCAAGGGCAGAGATCACATACGCTGATCCAACGGCTTCCCAAGCAGCGCAAGAAAGACCCAAATCCAAGAGAGCCCATCCAACGGCAGAGAAATAAGGCGCTAGATCCTACGGATCAGATAACACCTGCCCGATTTGCCCATTAACTCACCGGTTGACTCAATTGGAAAGGATTTCACTAGTTGACTCACACCCAACGTAACCCAATTGGAACAAGATCCAATTCAATCCGAAGTTTTAATCACTCAAGCTCACTGTATCAAACCTAATTACAGAAATTATTCCTCCTCTCAACTGTAATCTCAGATATTAATACATATCATATTCAAACATATTTTAGTTCCTAAATAAATTTTTAATCATAACAATGCGGGATATTGTTAAGCCCATAAACTTATACTAAATTGTAAATTTTGCTGATAATGAATATATAAAAGAATTTGGTCTAATGATTCAATAAGATTTGTTTTGATAAAAAAAAATAAGTAGTTAGCAATTTAAAATTTTATTTTGCTCTTCATATGTAAGAGACATATAAAGTAGAAATCCAAGCAAGCAGAATATAAAAAATAATTAAAATATAATTATCTAGAAATATTTTTAAAAATTAAATTGCCTTATTATTTTAAATAATATTTTTTAAAATATAGGACAAACTTGTGTACTATCCTATAACCTATTTAATGTATTAAATAAATATATTTTGGAGAAGTAATTGATAGAGAAATCAAAGGAATAAAGTTATAAAAATTAACACATTTTGCAAATCTCCATTAAAAATTAGGGGTCCCCGTAAAGCATTTGTGTTACTTTATAAATTTAGAGATCTTATAGGAACACCTCTTGGTCTTTAATACCATAGGTATAAAGCTTCATTTGATCTTAATAAATTTTTATCCTAGATTATAAACTCCATAAACTAAAAAAAAAAATTTCTAGTTGTATATACATTCTCTAAATAAGTTGATTAGCATAGATTTTGTTTAATGCTATCCATATAAATTATTGGTCTTGAAATTAATTAGCTTGTTATTTTTATATTGTTTATATGTGAAATAAATTTTTATGATATTTTCATATCTTGATAATAAAATTTTAAAATTATTAAAAGGCTTATGCATGCATTATTACTTGAATTCTATTACAAGATGATTATGTCATATATTCAATCATCAAAAGTATAATGTGCTTTATTTTTCTTGTGTTGGCTATATAGATGTTTGAGATATAATAATTTAAATCTAGACGTTTTTTGGAGAAATTTCTAAGCTTGTATACTTCAGCATTGTTATATATGCCTTCCTCCATCTTCTCATCTCTAACACTTGTAGTTCTCAAATAATTTATTCAGTGCATTCTCCATTGATAGAGCATGCACATACTTATCCTCATGATGTTGAACAAACCACCTTTTAAACTTAAATTAAAATTTGAGCAACTTTTCTCTTAAGAAGGAAGGTAGCATTAGTAGTAGTAACAAAATGAAGCAAATCATACATGGCTCCATGGTAAGTTTGATTATGACTTTTTTTTAACCAAAGAGGTCCATCAAGTTAAGAATCATAGTTGATTATTCATTGTATATATATGTATTTGTATCCTTCTTTGTGATGTCAAAAGTAAGAGTTATAGTGACTTTGGTTTACACAAACTTATGTAATGTAAGATTAATATTATGACAATATTTATTGTGTTTAGTAGTGTGCACTGTTATCTATATTATTTTTCTACTAACTTTTACTCTCATTAGTGTTTACTTGCTTATAAGTTATACTTTTTATTTAGTTTAATTATTTTCATGTGCTCTTTGTTTTAGTATATATGCATATATTAAGGGAAAGTGCACTTTTAGTGCATAATGTTTGCAAAATCAAAACATATTTGTAAGCATGTAAATGGGAGATTTTTAGCTCTTTACTCTTAAAGATCAATTATACTTTTAATGATCATAAATATAATTTGATTAAGGAAATATTTCTTTTAAATTGATACATGCTCATACTAATGTGTCCATCAAGAGCATCATATAGATAATGAATATGTGAGAAATGAATATAACTTAATTTTAAGATGGTGGTCAAATCAACTCGACTGCCAAAATTCAAGCTTTAATAAGAACTTTTTTGAATTATTTATTGTCAGTTTAGTAGTAAATTATTATATTTAAATGTATTGATGACAATTAAGAATGACTTCCACAGGCAAAATAAATTTGTAATTGATTTAATTAATTTATTAAATTATATAAATAAATAAATTAAAATTTTGTCTAATCATACTATATGATAACATTAATTATTAATTCTTATCAACCAAATAAATTATATCAACTACATAAATTAGATGTATCAAGAATTCCAATCATATGATAGTGATTGTACTTCATGGTCTATATGATTCAATCTAAAATAAATATATTGTATTATAAAATTTATGATCGGTCTATATGATAATTCAATAATTTAACATTCTAATTAGAGTTTTGTGAATAGATGATTGATTATGATTAAGAAAGTTTAATTTATTCTATATTGTTATTGGACATGCTAATGGGGATTGAAACTTAATATATACTTGAGCAACCTAAGAGGTAAATATATGGTGAAAAAAGTGAAGGGGCTAATTTTCTGTACTTTGTGATTCTGATTATCTCGAGCTTTGTTCATCCACTTGAGAATCTAGTCTTATATATTTATTTTTAAAGAAAAATCTCTCATATTCAAATATCATCCTTAAAGAAGATATTAAATAGATGGTTGTGTTTAAAGTGATTAGCTTCATACCTTAACAAAATAACATTACTAACATTTATATCCAAAGTAGAGTGCTTCTTTTTTTTAGTAGAACTAGTAAGTGGCTCCATTGTCCATTAAGGAGAATTTATTGATAAGATTGTTTGCCCAAAATTGCAAAGAAGATTTAATAGAAAATATGGAGAGGACTCAAGAAGTGCATGTAGGCTTTAAGACATTCAAATAACTATAAATTGATTTTCATAGTTTATATTATGTAGTTATCTTACCATTATTTATGTAATTGCAATTATTTTTCAATTGTTTTAAAAGAAAAGAATAATATTATAAATTTTATTACAAATATTCCAATTTACTCCACAAAGTTGCATCATTACCTTCACCACCATTTGTCTACTATATTATCTCCTTATGATTCAAAAATAAGATTGAAACTATATTTCTTCTTAAGGTTAAGCTTCTATTATCACATGTAGACCCTAACCATAAACTCGCACATGAGGCAAGTGGCTAATTTTTGCTACACAAATATGAGTTTAGATTGCAAGTTCATTAAAACTTTAAGCTATTTATATTTTACATGACTCAATCAAATGACAATTTGGTTAGGCTTAGGACCTTACAAGATAGACACAACCATTAAAACATTAGGATGAAGCTACTTTGGTACCTTACTTTTTATTTGAGAAAGTACATAAAAGGTGAGTCTTGCCTTCCGATACTATGCTTCTAATCAATTGGTACTTATTAATCTTATTTCATGAGCTAGTCTTAGCCAAATCACCTTCGCATGTCCTTTTTCATAATATACCCAAAATTTATAAAGCACTTCACCTAATTGAGTCAACCAAACTAAATATTAAGTTTTGTTAGCTCTTATCTAATCTTATTTGATCAAAGCCCTAGTAGGTTTGAACACTTAACTCCTAGTTCATAGTCTTGCAAAACTTGGTTATATGAAGTTATAGATAATCCTTAGATCTCACACAATAAATTAGAGTCTCTTTAGATTCTATTAGATTACCCATTCATATCTTAGTGGTTTACTGTATTGACAAATATCTTATCATAATGTAATCCTCATTAAAAATGTTGACATAAAATAATATAATTCTCCTTAACATGAATTGAATCAGTTAGGATTAGGGCTTATTAAACCTTGTTAGGTTATGTTTAATCCTAGAAATTGACTAAGATGATGAAACATAGCCTAATACAAACATAGTTTTCCTTTGACCTAACAAGATACAAATAAAAAAACTTGCTAGCCCACATATTGATCTAATAAGGCTTATTTACTTCTTTAATAGCCTAAATAGTAATAGATCTTATTAACATAAACTTAACAATTGTATATAGATATTATATATATGAATGAATAATGCTAATTAGGCTAGCACAACACCATTAGCATAAAATGCTAATTAACCTCACTTAGCTTAACTAAATAAACTAGTTATGGGTCTCTCTAGCCTTATTAGCCTCTTTTGCCCATTTGGACTTATATACAATTGGATAAACCTCACATATTAAAATAAGCATACCATAAGAACTATAAAGGTCAATTTACCATTTCTAGAGATTAAGTAAACTTGCCCCTAATGTTAAGTGAACCTAGATTGACCCACCCGCTTAATCCAAAGTAACATTTAAAATATTTTGAACTAATTCAAATAGGTAAATACAAAGCTAAACTCTTATGAATAAGCCTAGCATGAGAACCCTTAATATCAAATTGACCATACCTTGAGGTTATGTGGACATAACCCTAATTCTAAGTGAATTTAGCTTGCCTAGTGACCTACCTGCCTCGCATAAATAGGGAATTATTTCATTTTGGCTTATGCAGTGTAAGTAAGATGAATATAATTCCAAAAAAAAAACTTATTATCCAAAAGACCAGTATATGTCCAATTGACAATACCATTAAGATAATTGAACCTAGTCTTAAGTAACTTTACCTAGCTATTAGACCTACCTTCCAAGTTAAGTGTGATTAATCAACCAATTTCAACCTTTATTAAATTTTCTTAACTAAGGATTACATATGGACACTAAAGGAAATTTTGTAAGCTTAAACCTTCGCTAAGTTAAAGCTAAAAATTTTGTAATATCTAACATAACCCAATTAAGCTTAATTAGGTTAACTCAAAGCTTTCACTCAAGTTCAATTAAACTCAATTAGACAACTAGATACTCCCAACAAAAACTAAGACTTAAACACTTCTTCCCCATGACCTTATGCTCACCAAATTTAGATTAAATGTTAATCTAATGAATATGATTATTGTCTACTTAAAGCATGTGCTTACTAGTCCTATGCTCAGTTTCTCATTCTTAGGGAATTTATGCTTACAAATATATCTAAAGATCTATTTAAACATTAAAATAACACATTCATAATTGTTTAAATGCTTGATAGATATTCTCTTGTTATCATTAGTAAGGCAAAACTAAGCTTATCAACACTTTGATGAGAGGATTTTAGTGAGTAAGGCTTAAATTTCTTACCTCCTAAATTATCTCTAAAACTCAAGTATTTGATTCGAACCCTTCTTTGTAGCTACCATTAAGCATGAAATGCTCTAACTCTATTATGATTGAGTTGCAATGCAAATCTTTATAGCAATCTACCTAAAACCAATTTTGTAGCTTGTTTCTTTTCTTCAGGTTGAAGTTAGTAGCAACAACAATCAACCATAGGAGATGAGATAGAAGTTCTAAAACCTGAGATTCTACCAATAGTTCCAATCCATCATAAAATGGTTAAGCACAATGGCCATAAGTGGTTAAAAAGTTGTGGATCTCTTATGTTATTGATCATTCTAGAATAATAACTTAATGTGATTTATCTTTAATTGCTAGTGATCAAGGGACCTTTCTTTCATCAATTATCAATGTATGCCAAACATAGGAAGTCAATTACACATCATTTAATTTTATTAAATAAGATTAATGGCTATGATTGTTGGGGTGTAAATGTATTAACTAAATGATACAACTTACAAATAAGATATTTCACAAGAAAGAGATAAAAGATAAAATGTATACAAGATTTTACCTCTTATCTAAACTTGTTAAAGATATTTATTTATAGTAATTTCACTAAATTAATGAAAGAAAGAGGATTGTAAGTTACCCATTCTCCTAGGGAGATGAATCTACCTAGTTAATTACACTTATTGAGACCTTAGTAAAAATTCTCGATTACGGCTTAAAGATTGATTTTTATTTATTTATTTTTATTTTAGTATTTTCAAAGGCCTATAGAAACAAAAGATCATGATAATATAATTGTATGACAAGATTAATGATATCGGACTTATGAAATTGTTCAAGTCAATCTATCACTACCTAGCATACTAAAACTCTCCTAGTCGCCACTAAAAATCATGTCTACTTATGCTCTATCATAAAAAGGTTATGCATGATATGTAAGTTATTTATTCTTAATTGGTTTCTAATGCATGCTTTAAGTTAGGGAAATATTATGATAAGCACTAGTGGCTTATGCTAGATAAGCTTAATTATATATTCCTTCCAAAAGATATACAAATGGTCAAGGGGTGTTAATTTATGAAAAGTTAGCTAGAGAGAGCCTTAATTTTAATATTCAAAAAGTTGTCCTAATCATTTTAAAGTTGCTTAAAATTTATTAAAATTGGTAAAAATAAAGTTTTTTTTTAATTCTTAAGAACCTATCATAGCATAGGTAATTCAAACAGTCACATTACAATAATGAAAAGAGAGAACAAAGTAAAGTGAACAAAATTATCAAATAATCACTATGTTATGATGGTTGTAAAAGAATAATAAAGAGGTTGATGTGGCTAGCAGTCCACTTATACATACCCAGGTAAAATAAAAATATAAAAGGGTAGCCGAGCTCCACTGACAAATACAAACCATAACAAATTTAGTAAAAAAATAACATATAAAGTGAGTTTCACTTTGCTCCTATTTTTTATTTTATTTTAGGATATATATTTGCCTTTCAAAGTATCAAGTTTAGAAATTTAGTCTTTGTTTTTATTTATACATAAAAAGTCTAAACAGTTTTGTAATAAAGAAAACCCCTATGCTAAACGGAGTCATTACAATAAAACAAAAGTGACATGAGACATTCATATCATAAGTTAAACATTATTATTTTGATGCATAGTCCCCTATAAAGTAAAGAAAAATATTAGCCATATGTCTAACACCTGCAAAAATACATAAATCTATTCTTATAATAATCCAACAACACAATATAATACAATTTGAACAATCAATTAAAAGTACAAGAGTTATAGTCATACTCTCATAGCATCATCCTAACTACAACCTCCCTATGCTAGTGAATATAAGGTTGTGATCTATCATGACACGTAAGTGTATGCAAGTCAACATATTATTAAGGACAATCTTATATATCCTAAAATTTATCACTTTAATGATAAAGTCATAGACTTTAAGCTATTCAAGCATTTTTAATGGTCATATAAGAATTCAATTATCATTAAATAACCTTGTTATTAAATTGTCATACATATAATAAAAAGATTTACTCAATCATTACTTAAGCCAAGTTCATGTTCTAATAGGTCATAATCTAACCTAAAGTACTAACTATCGTGCATATGCATGAATATGATAAAAAAACTTAATATTCAAGTTCATCTTTAATACTAAAAGATAGTAAACAAATCAATATAAAGATCGACGTGTTCTTGGTGCAAAAAGCATAGTGAATGGAGGCCATCTATTAAAAAAGAAATAACTAAGGTTGTGTATAGATGTATAATTAAGTCATGATGTTGTTCAATCTTAATAGTTGATTTACTAAGTCGGGTATGACTGGACAATAATGATTGGTCAGTCATAATTAAACCTGATCCAAATGGTTAATCAAGTTCATTGGCTTTGTTGGAAACTAAACCAAACTAAGAATGAGTTGCATCATAATGTGTATAACCAGCTCATGCATAATTCTTAAACACACAAATGTGAATAAGAGAGATACTAAGAGTGCTAATACAAGGTTTACATAGGAGGACATTTGACCCAAGGGTTGGCTAAATGTTAGAAACTCAACAAATAAAGGTTGTTAAGTAATTAAAGAAAATGATGCATGTCATGGTTCAATTGTTTATTAGGTTGATTTAAAGATTAATTAAACCCTAGTATGTTATGTCATGTAATCCAACTTTATGTGATGCCCCAACAAGTAGATCTATCTTAGAGAGATAGTCTTGTTATGTGCACATGAAGTAGTGTAAATGAAATAAATTGATATAATCAATCCTATAAAGAGAGTAAGGTTGAGATAAAATCATTTAGACTCAGAGACTATTTTCTTAGTGTATTTACATATAGTAATGCTTAATCTAATATAAATACATAAAAAAAAAGTTGTGACACACACAAGTGTTCTAAGTCTTTTTCTGTGTAGCCGCATCAAGTAAAATAAAAAGAGTAGAGTATCGTCCCCATGAAAATTGAGGAGAATTCTATACTAATTTTATATTAAGTACTAATCTCTTAAAACATGATTTTTATCCAACAAAATATAGAGTGCTTAAGTCAAATAACTATCTACTATTTTGCAAAGATATTAAAAAGACTAATTTTTAATATTTTTATAGAAAATATAGGTGATGTTCTTAATTTTAAAAAAATACTCTAAATTAATAGAATTTTTGGGTTTTATTATATTAAACAAATTAGTAAAATTAATTTTAAGCTTGTAGTGTCAACTAGGAGCAAAACTATTATACCCTCTATGTCTAGACAAGATAACCAAAATAATTCTTTTACCTAGTTTTTTGCCTAGTGCCAAGTAAATTTTGATTAGTTGTATTATTTCCCTTGAAATATTTGTGAATCTTAAAAATAGACATATGTTAAATGGCTATCTAGAATTTTAGGACTATTTAACCAAAATACATCTATTTGCCTTTTGTTAATCATTTTTCTAGGGCTCCATCAATATCTCTTGATCCCACTTAATTTTAACTATACAATTGGCCAGCTCACAAGTAAATAAAGCATGGAGAAAAGCAAAACACCATTTTCATAAAAATAACAAATAATTTTTTTATATTAACCCACAAATATAGTTTAATACAATACAAATATCCAAAATTTCACATAAATTCAGAGTACTTTATAGATTAGTGCTTCATAGTAAAAAAAAAAAAGAAGGAAATCTCATTTAACATTATAAAATAAGACGTAGGATAAACAGAGAAGAAAGGTAAGTGCACACCAAGTTTTCTAAGTCCACCTTAACAATCCTCTACTGCTTCCTCGTGAAAATATCCAGCAACTCACATTGAAAATGATTGATTGTTGATCTCCTTCTTCACCACTTCGTGAAGAAGAACACACTATCACACTAGCCACACACACTTACACTTCACTTTCCCACTCACCAAATAATTTGAAACAGCCCTTTACACTAAGAAAGTCCCATATATAGCTTAAAATCATCCATGGTCAATTACTCTTACACTCATATCAAAACTGTCTCAAAAATTGCTCAAAATCATCGTTGAACTGTCATGAATCTATTATGTTGGGCCATAGCGTTATGACACTATTGATGCACCGCTACAATGCCGTTGATTCGGTACTGGAGCGCTATGCTTGCTACCTCTACTTCATATTTTTGCTTCGATACAATGCCATAGTGTTGTTGATGCAAAGCCTAGGCACTAAGCTTGCTGTAAATTTGTCCCAAAATGAGCCTAATCCAATGTCATGACGTTGCTGATATGGTGCCTAAGCATTGGCCTTATTGTTTACTTGCTCCAATTTAGGCCGTTTTTGCAGTGCTACTTTCGCAACGCCTAAGCGCTGGTCATAAATTTCATCTTTTTCATTTTTTTTATACAACACCAAATAAACTTTAAAAAATTAATATATTTTAACATATAAAAATATGAGATAGACATTATAACTACATGAACTTTTTATAAACTCTAACACATCAATCTAAGATCTCCATGACTTGAAATGATGTAGGTTATGACTTTAAACATGAAATTTAAGTTGAATTTTGTTCAAGGGTAATGTTTAACCTATGAGCCCCACTAGCTTATTATCCTTTAGCACAAATTGTTTTACGCTCTGCATCATTTATTATCACTTAATTTTTGGATATGCAATGTCACTAAGCAAATTTATTCATAAGTTTATTATAAGCTTTACTAGTATCTTTAGAGAGTTTATCCTATTTAATTTAATTTTTCATGATTTTGGCAATTACTAATTGTTCATTGATAACTTATCATATAGGATAATTTTCAATTTCCAAATTATTTGAAAAAGATCTTAATTTCATCTTATGAGAAACATTGGTTATTACTTTCATTATTTATGATATTTTCTAATTTTGATAATTATTAATTATTTAATTTATGGAATTACCATTTTCAACTTGAAGAGGGTTTCAATATTCAAATCAACAAGAAAAGTAGTTAAATTTTTTACAAATGTTTAGATAATCACTTTGGACATTTAATGAATTATTCATAAATTTTAAATTTTTTTGAATTATTTCCTTTTAAATTTTTAATATTACTTAAATCGATTTGGAAGTGAATAAAATTCTAATTTTTGGATTCACAAAAATAGAAAATTTTTACAAAAGTCGCAAATTGATATTCTAAGCATTTTCTAAGTTTTTGTAATTTTCTTCAATGTATTTTTTTTATCGACCCTAATTTTCTTATTATTATGAAAAATAGTTAATCTATTTTAAAAATTCATAATTATTTTTTCTTAAATTAAAATTTTGAAATTTTTTTTATAATTTTACGTAGTCATCTTGAACATTTTTTTTAATTTTTCATGACTTTTTGTCAATATATTTTAGTTTTTTTTTTTAAATAGTAAATTTGCTTTGGAAATTTATGGTTAATTCATTTTAAGTCAAAAAGACATTAAAATTTTTAGTGTTCTTAGATGTTTCTTTCTTCTACTATCTAAATTTTTCATCATTTTCTTTTTTTTTTTTTCAATTTTTAGATTTTTGAGTAGTGATTTTAAATACTAAAGATTATATAATTAATTTATCTTCATTTAAAACTATAAATTTATTTTTAACAAATTTAAAGTGATGCTTTAAGCATTCCTCTAATTTTCATTTTTTTTATATATTTTAATTTTTGTGATTTTAAACACTTAAAGAGTGGCTTTGAAAATTCATATATTTTTAATTTTAATTCCAATTACTTTACAACTTTCATGAGATGTTTATATCACTATTTTACACTTCATGTTTAAGTGCCAAGATATTTATAAAGGTCTAGATGTTTTAATTATTTTAAACAGTGAATAATAAAAATTTTGAAATATATTTAGGTCAGTTATTCGAAGTTTGGGATTTTTTTCTAGGTTTTATGTTTGATGTCTATACTAAATATTTAAAGTCATAATACTCACTAGATTTTCCAATGCTAAAATATGAAGAAAAGTTCTAAATAATTGAATTATGATTAATTAGAGTCATTAGATTTAAATAGTTTAAATCCAATGGCTCTGCCATTAGGGACAAGTTAAGAACCAAAGAAAATAGGTTTGGCTATGGTCAGTGCAACCCAATCCCCTACTCATATGAAAATATCTTTCTCATAACCTCACGAGCAAACTTGTTCACTATGGATCTTGGGGAGGAGAAGAACAATTGATTCCAAGGATTATCAAACACATAATAAGGGGAAGTGGTCTAATTCTCACCTTAAAGAATTGGATTGAGCTTGAAATTGATTTAGGAATCTTCATATGATTGAGATGAACTAGTCTACGCTTTTTTTTGGCTTGCCTTCGTATGGTTTGTTGTGTTGACCAAAGTATAGCAAACTATGACTAAAAATTTGTCTTGGGATCAATTAAGTGGCTTAAGAGGTCAGGAGTGATTCAACTATACTTGTAGAGCTCAAGGAATGGTGTCTAACCTATTAATTTGGTCATATTGAGTGCATATTTATAAGGCCTTAGTAAACTTGAGCTCAATTTACTATTATTCAGTGGATGGTTGTGTCCAACTAAGGTTGAAGGAAGTTGGGGAGGTTCTATGTAGTAGATAAACATTGGCTCAAGTTACTCTAAGAGTGGTTTGCCAATAAAGGAGCATGTCTCCCCCATTAACTACTCTACAGATAGCTTTGGTGAATATCCAATCCACATAAATCTCATACAAAATTGTTTTGAACCCATTTTGGGTGAAGGGTTTGAACAAAGTTTTTTAAGGGATCTTCTTAATGGGTTGATTTTGGCCCATTTGGACTCATATTCTTTTGAGTTATTGGTTTAACCTATATAAGTTGGTCAAACAAAGTTATGATTAATAAGAAGTTTATTGTATACATTCTGCCCTAGCTCCATGGAAAATTTCACAAGAAGGTTTGACCATTTGATTGGTCAATTTCAACTTGAAAGTTAAGTTGTGTTCACTTGAGTCCTATTTGGACACTATGACTCATATGATATGTTTGACCCATTTAAAGTGATTAAATCCCTTTAGGTTCAACAAGATAATTATTCAAGTCATTCTTATCTATCCTTGTGTCAAAGGGTTTGTTTAATTGTGAAGGTTAGGTTAAAATAGTTAGGGAGCTAAGTGGCATATGAGCATTAATGGGTCATAACCATTCTTGTGATCTATTGGGCAAGAGTCAATGATCAAGTGGGCCAAGAAAATTATGAAGGATGTATGAAAAATAATAAAAATGCTTATGACCAATTTAGGTTAATTGATTTAGCATTATAGCCTATTTCAATGATAGTATCCCAATAGGGTCAAAAAAACCCAGTAAGGCTATATTGGGTCAAAAGGGCTAATGGGCTTAATTTAATGATGTTTAAACCTAACATTAGACCAATGAAGTATCCATCTAATAGTGAATGAGATTCTTGAATGAGGTGGTAGATATGTTAAAATTAACTCTTGCTAAGTTGAAATTTGACATATGTTTGCCCTAAGATTGGCTTAATGATATGTGGTCAACTTAGATCTATAATCAATTATTTTGTTCATTCAAGAAAATCATTTTAAAATTTAAATTGAACATTGGTATTAATTCGAGTATGGTATAAATTTAAATTGAACATATGGTATAAATTTAAATTGAACATTGGCATTAATTTTGATCATCCAAGAGACATACCTATGACTTCGAGTATAAGGTTAGAGTGGGTAAGTTTCTTTCCACTCAACTCTAGGTAAGTTCTTTTTAACTCAACCCAAAATCTATAATCATTTATTTTAATCATCTAATAAAAATATTTTAAAATTGAAATTGATAATTGGGATTGATAGAGTTGATAAAGAAAAATACCTACTATGAATTTAAGTATAAGATGAGAGTGGGTAAGTTCATTTCTACTCAACCTTAGTCCCAATATATTTTTGTGGTTGGACAAGCCTAACTCAGAAATCCCATGATCAATTGTAAGAGCAATTAGATGGAGTTGGAAATGGTTGCTCAAATTCAACATTGTGTTCACTAGAAAAGTTCAAATTCAAGCAATGAAAGAAGTCATCCTCAGGGTCAACTAGAGTCAGACCTTAAGTTGTAATGAAGATTTAGTAAAGAGTCTCCTACATGGGATCCTCCTTAGGCTTACTAGGAAAACCTAATAAGATAATTAGGTTTACTATACTTGTTGCTTATAAAGGATTTTAAGTTTAACTCTATGGACATTTTGGATGTCAATAATGATTTGATTACATGGCACTAAACCAAGAAACTTAAATCCTAAATGAATTGAATATCAAATCCATTCAATCAAACATATATGGGTTTATGTTAAATTTGTGGGGAATATGCCCTAGTTTAATTAAACTATTACTAAATGAAAAGTTTTATTTAAAAAGAAGTGCAAAGCTACTTATTATATATAAATGCATTAAATTAATATAAAAATATAGACATTATATTATCTCTATCTTTACCTAAGAATTTCTAAAAATATGACATTAATTCATACACATTCTTACACAATTTATAAAAATCTACAAATCTAAATAAAAAATCATTCTAATCTCTCATTATTGAATTTTTATAATTTTCTAAAGTTCAATATTATTATTTTTATTTTGGTTCAATACATTATTTTATATATCTTCATGAGCTCATTCTTAAGGTCATTCTTAACTTATGATATTAGTTTTAATTCATTTCAAAACCAATAATTTGTGAAATGATTTTATCATGCTTTAGTTTACATTTAAATAATTCTAATTAGATCAATCATACTTTTAAAAAATTAAGTAATTTTTTTTAAAAGAAGTCTTATGTAAAAAAAGAAGTTGAAAATTCAATTAAGTTTGCCTAAATTTCTTTAATTTTAATTAATTTGTATAAATCTAAATTAAGACACAAAAATTTGAAACTATATGAGATTTACCCATAGGTTGTTGTAAGACTACATGCAATGTTTACTATTATCAGAATCTTAAAACCTCTAATTCATGATCAAGTCTACATCACATCACCATTAGCCAATCTTAGTCTATTTTAGTTTGGCTTCTAAATGTCATTTAGTTCTCCATAGCTATCATAGATCCTACATAACTTATTGGATAATAATAGATTGATCTATGTTAGCCCTAAGAGGCTTAGATCCATAAGTTTTAAGTTAATATACCAGGCCTCATTGCTTATCTAGATTAAAAAAACCCTTAAATATTTATTAAATTTTTAGGTCTATTTGTCAAGTCTAATAAAGCAAACCTATAACATTATAGCTATATGTAATCAACAAATCTTTGGTGAGCTATTCCTTAGTTTTACCGTTGTGGTATTTGACCATAAACTACCCTATTAACTTATGTTAAAATACATATACTTGGATATACATATATTGATCTTAGCCTTTTTTTCTATTTAGACTAGTTGACTTTAGGTTGTTACCTACCATTAGTTTTAGATGATACTTCTAGACTTAATCATTTGGCCAAATATAATGAATCTACTCCATACATCATCAATAATCTCCAAATGAATAAATCCTTAAGTTCTTGGGTGACATGCCTAGATCTATTATCTTAACCAATTCATGTGAACATAATTTTATTTAATCCCAAAACAAATTCTTTAAGTTATTAAGTAGTTATCCTAATGATATGACTTTATTAAGCTATAACTGCTTCAATAAACACTAGTGCTTGTAGCTAAACACTAAGGATCAAATCCATAAACTTATCTTCATTAATTATAAGTGGTTTAATGGAACGTATAAAATTTATAAAAATATGTTTTTTTAAAAAAACACTATAAAGTATCATTTCACCTCAACATGAAGTGCATGTCTTGCTTTATCTTAAAAAACCATAGATTATAAATTCCATGCCATGGTAAAAATTTATAACCATTTAAAAAATGGAACACCTTATTAACTTACAAATAAAGTCTTTAAATCATGAAATACTAGATTGGAAACCACTCCAAGTTATAGTTATACATTTAATATCTTTAAGGCTTAAGATGAAATAACCTATTTTTAATTATCAAACAACCACATGACTTAGCACATACTAGATACTATAATAGTATTGAGATAAGGTATGTTCAATGTGCCTTGATTTTGCTTTCTAACGCAACTACATGTATTTGATTAAATTGTTATTCCTTTAAAGAACTAGTATGGACTTGCTTACTATTCAAATTTATGTAGATGGAATTCTTCTTTGGTGCTACCTATAAATTATTATGTCTTGTGTTTTCTATAACTAACAAGTTTGAGATGAGTATGATGAGTGAACTTAACCTTTTGTTAGGTTTTAATGTTAGATAAGGGGAGAATGTTAATTTTTTTGTGTGAAATGATAGATATTCTTAAACTTTAAGAGAAATTTGACATTAAAAAATTCTAGTTGCAAGAACTCTCATGACCTAATTTGCATAGCATATAAGATCTTGATTACAAAACTAAAGATGATAAGTTAAATGCTACCATGTTAAGAACTTCATTGTATCTTATTATGAGTAAATTTGACAGCTTGTTCAATGTTTACTTTTGTGCTCATTGTTAAGCATATCATAAGATATTACATTTGATCATTGTTAAGCACATATTCAGGTATCTTATATGTGCATATACTCAAGGCCTTTGTACCTTATGTCTAATGTTTCCTACAATGAGATTAATGTTTTATTCTTACTTTGATGATTATGAGGTTAGAAGAAAGAGAATATTAGGAACTTGTTAATTGATTGAACATTTAACTATTTCTTGGCCTAATAAAAAAATTTCACTTGCATTATCCACTATTGAAATAAAATATGTTAATATTTCTTAGGCCATATGGCTCAAGAAATAACCATAATGTTTTTTTATTACAAAGTATACTTAAATTTAAAATTTTATAAATTGCCTATTGTATGTTATATTATATAGTATCATTGTGACTACATAATACAACCCCAATTTTTCTTGTAATGATTACATTGCTTTCATAGACACAACCACGTGAACTAGCCATATTGAGAAGATTTTTTTTTTTTTTTGGATTTTCGTAGTTAAGCATTGTCAAATATTTTCATTTCAACTTTGTATCTCTCTCCATCTACTTGTAATTCTTAAATCATTTCTTCTCCCAAGTGTTATTTTCTGAGTTTTACATATAAGTAAAAGATCATATAGTGGAGGGAAGTTTTTTACATAATTGAAGATTAAGAAGTGTATGATTGATATAAGAGATTAATAATCATGGATTCAAAATCTATGCTTCAAGAGTATCTTTACTAAGATAATTATGATCCTTTCTTTAGTATGACACTTCATTTCTTATTCCGTTAGCATCAAAAACATTTATAATAATTCTTTAACACACTCATGTAACTTTTAGTTAATACAAAATACACTATTCTCTACTCATATATGTAAAGTACCAAGTCAACAAATCATGGAACATCAAGAGCATGATATAAATTTTAAAATCAAATATTAAACTTCACGACTAAGCATCTTGAGCTTATTTTGGTATAACTTCCACTAAATAACACTAATCCTATTGGATTAACTTTAAAAATTCTATAGAACAACACATAATTTTATACTACAACTATCAAAGGTTACATGCCCAAAATTTTCTTTCATTGTATAACCCTAAAAGAAATATCCTAAGAGATAGTTTAGGGTTAGTTTAACCTAGGCCTTTGGCTAAATTTATTGTCTTGGCCTAAAACCTACTTAAATTTATTCCATTCACTTATAGGTATTCCACAAATATTTAAGCACCTCAGAGGCCACATATCCACCTCTCTAGGCCATATTAAGGTCAAGTCACATGGACTTCAGGCAACCACTTCAGTTTGATTAATAATGAAACCATATGTTAAAAAATTCTATAATATGAACATTGGGTTATTTGGTCAAATTTCATACAAGTTAACCTAATTAACCTATATCAAGCCATAATCATCAAAATAATTTAATCAATTGGACATGTAAACTCTCGTAAGTGACCTTAATATATTTCATATCATATTAAAGTAAATTTCTACATTTACTAATCTTAATTGACCAAAATAAGTTGTTTATATCTAATAAGGCCAACACTCTTCTTAAGTGGTAGTATCTAATCAAATCCTTGAGAGTGATTATAGTCCAAGATATTTTTAACAAATGCTTCTTTAAACCTACATTTATTTGACCCCTCTAAGATGGTCAATTGACTAAATGGACAACATAATCCCTTTTAAGCCTAAATGGGAACACCCATGTTCATGATAGAATTACAACCATCAAATAATTAAGCAAGTTCAAACCCTTAAAAGTGATTTTAGCTATGAATGCTAGAAATAATTTTATTATTCAACATAAGTCTATTTATCAATCTTAAATAAATCAAATTGACCAAATGTGTCAACATGTCCTATTTGAGTAAAATAAGGTAATTTGGGGATTTCACCTAGGTGATCAGACAATTTTCCATTGTTAAAATTAAAGTAAATGAAATTTAGGGGAGTTAGATGAAAATAAAGAGGGTTAAACCATTTTTACCTCACCCAGAGTCTTATTCCCTACTCCTTGATTACATATAACCATTTTAGGTTATTTTAACCAGCTAGAAGAAAAAATTCAACCAAGGTTTAATCATGGTTTTATTTTGGGTGTTCTTACCCAAGTGTCAATTTAAGACTAAGGTTATTTCTAATATAAATGGAGATCTATATAACATTTTATAGATAAAGAGAAGACCTACTCACATTCATTGAGCAACCTTAGCCACCATAAGAAACTAAAGGAGCTTGGGCTTAACCCAATACAATCACCAAAATGTATTCAAACCAACTTGAGTATAAAGATTACTCACCTCAAAACACAAATCACCCCATTCAACCGAATTAGCCAAAACCATCTATATTAGTAACTTTCTAATTCATTAGAATTTTTTACCTTAGCTTGGTCTCTAGGCTAATTTAGGCTACAATAAGGCCCAATGAGCCATACATATAGATTCTCTAACATCCCTCAAGCTTCTTAATAAGAAATTTCACCAGGAAAGCTTATAATAAGAAAAAATAAAATGGGTTAGGGTTGGATCATGCTAACTTGAGCCTAGCTTATTTTCTTAGATTTAGGTTGTCTCGTGGTTGAAGATGATGATATGGCCTTTGGATTTATTTAAATAGAATTCAATGGTTCAAATTGTGTTGAACTACAGTTCTATCCAAATAAGTCCTTTATGATGTAATTTTTTAGAATAATTTCTCTAGATAAATCCCTATGTGAATCTAATTGTTATTTTATAATAGATGGGGCTTTAAATAAATAATTTTATTTTTATTTTTATTAAATATTAAAATTTTTATATTAAAATTTTATTTATTTACTATTTCAATTATTTTATACCCCAAATGGATTTAGATATTTATTATATTCATTAGAAAGGTTTAAATGGGCTTCTCAAGCATCTCATAAAAATGTTGAGGTCATTTGAACTCAAATATAGGAGAACAATTCATCTTTAAAAGTGATAAGAATTAGAATAAAAATCTCAAAATTCTAAGAAATTAAAAAAAATGATTTTAACAAGTTCTTGCACCCCACCCCACCGCACCACACCCCCCATTTAATTAATTTTTTTGGATATTAATTGACAACTAAACTTATTTAAAATAAATAAAATTACTAATTTAGGTTTTTAAAATTATTTAATAAATTTCAAAACATTTGAATAAATTATAGGTGGTTCCTAAAAGTAAGACACCCTCCTTTTTTGGAATTTATTAAACCATAAATGTATTATTTATGTTTTTATAAGAAATGGCATATTTTATATAAACTATCATTTTGTCTCTAGTTGGTTTACATGCATAGAATATTCCTTATAAGTGAAATATACTACTTGTAACCTAACTTGATTTATTCAGAATTATTTGATGTGCCTTTCTATTTTAAATAATAAAATTACTCATTTTATAATTAATTAAATATTAAATTACTTTAAATATTCTAAAATTTTAAAAATTATTTAATTAGGTATATTATTACAAATAATTAAAGAAATTAATAATAATTTTATCATAAAATTAAATAATTAAATAATTTACATTTATTTAAAATCATCATAATTTTATTTTTTAAAAACTTTGAATAAAAAGAAGCATGAATTAGTGACTTTATTTCTATCATAAGAATCAAATTTATCTAAACCAAGAAAATCTCATTATAATACAATAACAACAACAACAACAAGCCTTAAATCCCACTAGGTGGGGTCGGCTACATGAATCCTTCGTCTCCATTTTGTCCTATTATGTGTCAAATTTTCATTTAAATCAAGTATACTAAGATCATTTTTTATACATCTTAACCAAGTCTTTTTAGGTCTACCTCTACCTTTCTTAACATAAGGCAAATCTAATGCATCTACTCTCCTAATCGGGTCATCGGACAGTCGATGCTTTATGTGGCCAAACCATCTAAGGTGACTCTCCCTAATATTATCTACCACTGGAGCTACTCCAACTTTTTCTCGAATATACTCATTTTGCATTATATCTCTAAGAGTAAAGCTACACATCCACCTAAGCATCCTCATCTCAACACTTAGTCTTATGCTTCTCTTTTATTGGCCAATATTCTCGCACCATAAGTCATTGTAGTCCTACCACCATCTTATAAAATTTTCCCTTAAGTTTAAGTGGAACTTTTTATCACATAATAAGGATGCATTCCTCCACTTCAACCATCCAACTTGAATTCTACTAATAACATCTCCATCTATTTCACCATCATTTTGAACAATAGAGCCAAAATATTTGAAACGCTCACTCTTATTAATGACTTATTCGCTCAATGTCACAACACTACCACTAGAACTTCTATAACTAAAATTACACTCCATATATTCAGTTTTATATCTACTTAAACGAAAACCTTTAGACTCTAGAGTTGACCTCCATAATTCAAGTTTCTGTTGGACTCCCTCTCTAGTCTTATCAATAAGAAGAATGTCATCACCAAGGTACATCTTCTTGTAATTGCCTAGTAAGAACATCCATAACTAAAGTAAAAAAGATAAGGGCTTAAAGCTGATCCTTGATGTAATCCAACCAAATAGGAAAATATTTTGTCAATCCTCTTTATGTTTGGACACAAGTACATCTAGTATACATATCCTTAATGACTTGAATATAACCAATATCAACTCCTTTCTTTCAGAACTCTCCAAAGAACATCTCTTGAAACTTTATCATAAGCTTTCTCTAAATCAATAAATATCATATGTAGATCCTCCTTACTTTCTCTATGCTTCTCCATCAAACCCCTTAACAAATGTATAGCATCCATAGTAGATCTACCTGGCATGAAACTAAACTGATTGTGAGAAACTTCTATCATCATAGCCTATGCTCAATTACTCTCTCCCATAATTTTAATGTATGGCATTAACTTAATTCCTCTATAATTTGCACTCTTGTGCATCACCTTTATTCTTAAATATAGGAACCAACAAACTCTTTCTCCACTCATATCTTTTTAGTCTTTAAAATGACATTAAAAGATTTGTAGCCAAGAAATTCTTTGATCTCCTAAACATTTCCACACTTATTGGAATATTATCCGTCTCTTGCTTTCCACATTTCATTTTCTTTAAAGCTTCACTAACTTCGATTTACTAATGATGATAAAATGAAATTCTCTATTTTTATTTAGGGTCTTAAGGTTGCTAAAATCAATCGTACTTTCATATCCTTCATTGAAAAGTTTATCAAAATACCTCATCCACCTATTTTCAATATCCTTTTCTAAAAAAAGAATTTTATTATTTTCATCCTTAATACACCTCACTTGAACTATGTATTTACTTCTCCTATCTCTTTGGTTGGCTAACTTATACATACATCTTTCACCTTCTTTGGTATCTAATATATTGTATAAATCACTAAAAGCTAAATTTTTTTGCATCATATACTGCTTTCTTAGAATCTCTATAGGCCACTTTATATCTTTCCCAATTCTCCAAGTTTTTCTAAACCAAGTTTTATAATACTTCTTATTTTTATCTTTTTTGCACACTCGACTCACCACCAACTATTCTTATTAAAGAAGCTTTTCTTTTGATTCTCCAAGAACATCTTTAGCAACTTGTTTAATTTCATGATATTTTCTCATAATGTTAGCTTTCTCATGAACATCCCAAATTCTAATCTCTTGTAGCTTGCTCTTAAAAATATTTTTATTTGTGTTCTTTAAGTGTCCCCATCTAATTATAAGACAATAATTTGGTTTATTTTTCTCTTACAACCTTTCATCTTAAAATCTAAACTAACAATCGATGTTGGGTACTTAGATTTTCACTTGGAATGACCTTACAATCTTTACAATCTAAACGATCTATTTTTCTTATCAGAAAATAATCAATCTGTGTTTACTCGATCCATTTTTATAAGTAATAATATGTTCAACTATTTTCTTAAATAAAGTGTTAACAACTACAAAATCATAGGCTAAAGCAAAATCTAATATAGTCTACTTTCTTCATTAGTCACTCCAAATCTATAACCACCATGAATACTTTTAAAATCTTCTACCACTCTACCAACATGTCCATTTAAATCTCCTCCAATAAATAATTTTTCTTCAAGAGGTATCTTTTGTATTAATCCCTCTAATTCATTCCAAAATTTTCTTTTACTTACCTCCAAACCTACTTGAGGAGCATAGCCATATAACATTGATAATCTTAGTATCAACAATAATCTTTAAAGCTATAATACTATCTACATCTATTAATATTTATAATATCCTTCAAACTTTTATTTATAATCACACCTACACCATTTCTAGTTCAACTTTTACCTGAATACCAAAGTTTAAAACCTAACTATCAATCTCTTTGGCCTTCTCCACAACCCATTTAGTTTCTTGAACACATAAAATATTTATCTTTCTATGAATCATAATATCTATTAATTCTATTAATTTACCTATAAGAGTACCTATATTCCAAGATCATAACCTAATTCCATTAATTTATATTTATCTCATTATAATACAACACTACACTAACTTGCTTACAGCCCTTGTTTGCATTTGTGTATTAGATCAAGATAAATATAATTCATTGTGGCATCACAATAGTTTATGATTTGATTTATCTTAGGGTTAGTTATATTAGTTAGTCATATAAATGCTAACATCTTTGAACACAAGTTAGTTGCCTTGGTAAGTATCTAGCATGGTGGAGAACAAATATTCTAGGATCACCCAATATAATATTCTATGATTTACACTATATCATGAACTATTTTAATGGTTTGCTTCATTAATATCATGCATATTGATCATTTTAGCATCCACTCATTACCAAGCTTCGAATACCTAGTCTATCTTTTAGGCTAACTATCCTTAAACATGTTGGTCTATTTCTCTTGTACATAACTTTTATCTCTTCAATCATGCCCATATAATTTAAAAAAATCTGATGGGCTAATCATGCATTTAGTGTTTTATTCTATTTAAAGTACAATCATAGCCATATGTTCTGCTAATCTCCATGTTATGAACTCGGTTGTCCCTTTAACCAAGTTCAATAAGATTTTTACCAATACCACCTTTGGTAAAATTTTTACTTGACTAAGCCATACCAGTTTGATCAAGTTATTCCATATTTTACTCTTATGGTTGAACACTTTTGGTTCATTTCCTTCCTTTCCTATATAAATAATTTCTCTTTAGTACTATCCTACACTCTAAATATCTAAAATATTTTCTTACTTGTATAGAACTCATCTATCCTAAAGTTTTCATTCCCCAATTAGACACTCGAGTCTTATGCCCAATGGCTCAACTATTTTGATTATATTGATTCATTTACAAGTATACAAAGTGATGTCATCAGTATAGGTTAACATATGTCTTATTACAACTAAGACCTGACTATGATTATAATTAACTGGTTATTATATTAAGTGATGGTTCACTTGATACTTTTAATCATAATCATACCTCATATAACTACTCAATGAATTTAATTAGCCAAAATCATATCACTTTAATTGATAATAAGGTGATAAGCCTCATGATACGCATGCCTTATGAGTGATTAAGTTTAGTAAATCAGAATGATATGAGTTTGCCCTTTAGTACACTAAATCTCACACACATTTAGATGTTTCGAAAGTTTGTAACCCTTTAACTACTTAATATTATAATGATGTAATTAGCATGCTTTGATTTATGGATTTGTTAATATTGGGACATGATTAATTGCAATTATAATTAAAATTGTTGTTATGTTTAATATGTAATATGTTGTGTCACATTGCTATTTTGTTGTGTTATGATAAAGATATTCTTTTACGATGCTCAATATATGCTCATTGCTTTACTTTTCTCTTTTGATAAAGTCATGAATTAAAAGATAAATAATATTATGTTATATATTATTTTTTCTACAAAATTACATTTATGGTGTGTTATGATGGCTCCATTTAGCTTGAAGATATTTTCTTTATAACATTTCTAGAATTATATATATATAATGAATTATATGATAAGTGTTTTAACTTAGTACAGGCCGATCCAATTCTTAGTGGATAGGTATATAATTTAAACCATGTTAAAGGATTAGGAGCAAAGAGAAATTAATACTTTATTATTCAAACTATCTAAGCTTGTAAATCCAAAATCGAGCAGCTTTCTTGGCGTATGACTAGGGTATCTCATTTGTTTTACTTTTATATGTATTTCCCTACTTACATATAGTGTAAGTACTATAATTTCCAGCCTTTCCTTAGAAATTGTCTAAGATATCCTGAGTTTTCTTCCTGATTTAAGCTAATGAGACCAACTTTAAAAGCTATAATTCATGGTTATTGATATACCATCTTATGGCTGGATTGGGTCAATTAACTTCTTAAGCTAAATGACATTGAGCTTGGTAGTGTGGATGATGGAATCATAAAATGTAGAGTAGATTATTTTTACTTTTCCTCATTTTTTCCCATTAACAACTTACCCACTTAACCTTATTGTAGCCCTTATTAAGTCATTATTGACTCAGTGATTATATCATATATATTTTATGTGCATTAGGTTGTAATCTTGTTTAGTTATAGTGATTCACCTTCTACCTTATGGATTAACACCCAATATATGAATTCTTCTATTAGAAAATATTTATTAAAATTGAGTCTTCATAGTCAACCAAGAAAATAAAATCAAAATCGTTATTCTCTTATCAAGAGTTGCTTTTAAAAGTGTCATCGAGTGTAACTAACTAATGAAATCCTAGTTTCTTTAAGATAATGGATAACCCACAATCTCTTATTTATTTTAATTGGATCATATATCTTCAAATAAATATTTATCATTGGGAAGTAGTTACATCACTATGATCTTCTTCTCATCTATTCTTGTGAGATATTTTATATGAATGATCCATCATCTTATTAATACATCTTTCCACACTCCACCCACCAAGTGGTGAACTCTAATATTTTTATAAATTTTAATGATTTAGTATTATCAATAAAAAAATTATGATATAATGTATGTTCGGTAGAAAGCTTAAAATATTTTATGTTAACTCTAACAAATTAACTTGATCTACAGGACCCAACCTTTCTTATGTGAGAACCTATATTATTTATACTATATTAAAGGAAAAACTTTAATAAAAAAGAGTGTTCCACATATAAGTCAACAACCAACCATGTGATAACCTACATATAAGAGAATATTACATTAATTTAAACTAACATGTGAATTATTCTAGAAAGATTGCCTTGTAAGACTTTATGCTATTTGTTTGCCCAAATATAAATGAGCATAAAATTTTTGAAGCATGCTTGACACATTCTCTTTCATAAATAAAACATATCAATCATCCAAAAGCTTTGTTTTTAACAATCCCCTTGAAAAGTGATAAAATCTTTTTAGCATTTTCTAAATCATATCCTTTAAACTCATTCCATTCAAGTCCACTTATATGCATTAATTTAAAAAAATAACTAGAATGGTAGAAGTTATAAATGACAAGCTCCATAAAAAAGTGATATGAGTAGCCAATAATTTATTTAGGATGCTAAATTGATTAAGAGTGGTAGCCATATAGTTTGAGCTAAGAAATTGGATGAGTGAAACAAATATAAAATTTTGCCATTGTAAATCTCTTCCAATCTTTTGCCTATATACTCAACCTCTTTAAGCCAAAAGATGATAAAACTTAACCAAATCCCAAAGAAGAATAGTCCTTTATAAGGCAAACCTTTCATATAATGAAGGGTGAGTTGACAACCATAATAGGTATAGTGATAACTTTAAGGATTCTTCCTCATAGATTTTTGGATTAGGCAGTTCAAATCAATGAGTCCTTGAGTGACATGAGATGGATAATTATTAAACTTTCATTTTTATTAAAAAGAAGCTAACAAGAAATGTCAAGATCCATTAGGCTAATATATATAGTGGAAAGCTTAAAAAAGAACAATCTTATTTTGGTTGAGATAAGAGAGATTCTAAAGGCCTAGCATTGCCTACAACAACATGATAGAAAGTTCATGGGAAAATTTTAACCTTAAGGTTAAGAAAATTTTCTTCAACTCACTAAGTACCTCAATTTTGAGGACTTAATTTTTAAGATTCACTATACTAATAATGAATGAAAATGATCTAATAAATTTTTCATTAGTCATATGATAAATATTTAGAATGATGTAAAGATGTTTAACCTCAAATATTAGAGGATGCTTTTTACTATGTTCTTATAATAGAAAAATAAATGAAGTCTACCACCTTTCTTAAACCTAAGTGCCATACTTCTCCTACCACTTCCAAAGGTTTATTACATACTCCTAACACTACTATCATGCTAACTACAAAGGCTATTACTTAAGAAGCTTTAAAACTATTATAGATATTATATATTGCAAGTGCAATAGCAAGGGTCATATGTAGCACTACTACAAGGCTTATTAGTCTTCTTTAGATGAATCTAATTTTCCTGAACATAATGATATGGAAGAAGTTTATGATAAGAAAGGGTTATCTAAAAAGTGATTGTTGTTAAGAATGGACATCATATTGAACTTATGTATTAGAGGAGGAGAAGTATTTTTTCCATGTATGTGAACTGCAATAATAAATAGTGCAAGCTTAATATTGATGTTGGGAGTGTCATGAATGTTGCATCCCTTTATTCACTGTGAAAAAATATCCTTAAGGTTGATCTTCATCCTAAGCCATTTCATATAAGTTTGGTGAACTATTTCCCTCTCCCTATCAAAAGAAAGTGTCAAGTTCTCTTTAATGGGTAGTTATGAGGGCAATATATGATATGATTTCCTTATTATAGACATCTCATACATCTTGTTAAGTTAACCTTAGCTATATGTTTTGATTATCAAACATCTTGTAAGGGAGAACACTTATGTGCTAAGAATAAAGATAAGGCCGTCAAAAAATACTAACCTTAGAACTATACAAATCCTTCTTTAATATTCAACTTAAACTCATACTTAATAATAATAATAAGTTGTTCCTATTAGTGATTAAGTCCCTTACAACTAGGGGCAATGATTGCACTGCTAATTCAATCATGACTACACATTATGTAGGTTTGAAGGGATTGATTTTAACACCCATTGGATTGGGTTTGATGACTTACCCTTGCTATATTTACATTACGGGAAGGTTGTGTTTAGGTCTATAAATATTAACATGATTGTTATAGTCTTTCCACTTCTATCACAATTTAGTGGCACTATTTTAAGGACTTACCTAAACACTTACTACCTTTGGGGTACACAATATGCCATAAATATTGTGCTTAGGTCTCAACTCTTAATTCAGACTAGCTACAAAGTGATTCTTATTAAGCATGATATGCTAAAAGGGCAAGTTAATGAGTTGCATAGAAAGGTTTCTTCCAAGAGAGACTTAAGCCTTGAATAACTCTTTCTGTTTCACTTTAAAAAATCCACTAAGGATTTGTGTGGATAATAGAGGTATTAAAGAGATAATAAATAACTATAAGCTTCTTATACATAGATTTAATAACATGTTTGATTATATATATATATATTTCAACCATGTTTCTAAGATAAATATCAAGATTGGTTATTACTGAATCAAGATTATGATAAGAGAACTATACGACCTTTATGAGTAGTTAATCATGCTTTTAACATGTTTATTAGTCATAACACTTGTTGACCTCATTTTTAGGATGTGCTCTGAACCCCTCCATCTTAGACATAGGACTCCTCTTAGAATTTAAGAGATCCTTAATCTTAAGACACATCTAATAATTAGGTGGACACTCAACCTAGCCCAAGAGACTTAGAAGGGTTAGCCATAGGAACAAGTCATGCCTTAGGGCTGTTAGGAAAATTTGCCTACCCTATAGCTTGAACCACATTCCTCACTTCCTTCCTAAAAGTCAAACTCCAAATCAAATCAACATAAAACCTAAATCAATTTTAGCTTAACTGATTTCTCTCCAAACTCAAATCAATCCCACATGATTGAAATCCATGATCAATTCCAAATGATTAAAGCTTATGATTGAAATTCCAAGTTCAAAATATCCTAAGTCCTTTGATTCCCTCTTAAGGACATAGCCTAAATCAAGTTCAAATTACTCTAAATTCATGAAATTTTCTCACAACCAATTTATATTCTCATTTAGATTCACATATATAAATGGAATATAAATTCAAATCAATGAAACTAAATCTAAAATTCAAATCCAAATAAAAAATCTTTCCTAAGTCACTTTGATTCCCTCTTAAGGACTTAGCCTAAATCAAGTTCAAACCACTTCAAATCCTTGAGATTCTCTCACAACAAATTTATATTTTCATTTATATCCACATATATAAATGAAATATAAATTCAAACAACCAAAACTAACTCCAAAAATAAAACTCAAATTCAATCAAAATTCAACATAAGCCTTTCAAGTAAAAATATTGAACTTAGCCAAATAAATTTCAAATCAAGCCAAACTCTTGATTTTTCTTCATGATTCAATCAATCCCTCAATCATGAATCCAAATATAAACATAAACTTTAATCACCACATCAAAAATCAATTCAAAAATTAAACCCAAGTCAAACTTACATTCACCCCTTGAATTGTCAAATGAATCAAAACTCATTTGACTTCAAACCACAAATGGATTTATATTTCAATCATGAGTCCATATGTGAGTTCAATCAAACTCAAATCAAGCTTTGAGCCATTTGACCTACTTGACCCAAAGTGACCTAAAGTATCCTTATGAGCTAAATTCTAATCCTAACCAAATTGGATTGAACTAAGCCCACCTAAGCCTCTCATCATGATCAACAATCATCATGAGATGATCAATCACTCAAATTGGGTCAAACCAAGTCAAACCTAAGAGTTGACAAAGTCAACACTTAGCCAAAATGAAACTTAAACTAGTCAAAATCCATCATAGGCCAAATTGATTGAAACCATTGATCAAACTCATTCATGATCAATGTTTGAACTTCACCAAGTCAACATTTGAGCCTAACGTAGTCCAATTGGCCACTTGACCCAAGTTGACCCAACTTGACCTAAAAAGTCAAAATGTGTCAAAACTTGATATAAGCCAAATTGATTGAAAATAATGGGTCATGTTCATTCCAAAATGATTGTTGAACTTGACCAAAGCCTCAATTGGCCAACTAGACCTAACTAGCCCATTTGACCTTGAACTAACTTGACTAGCGGTATTGGCAAACTCAAATATAAACTAAATTGATGGAAACAAAGATACCAATCTATTTCATATGACCAAACAAACATGAACCAACCCACGACTTAACTCAAATAGGTCAAATGGGTCAATTTGGTCAACTTGACCCATTTGACCTAAATGAACTCAATTGAACCAAAACCAAACATAAAGTAAATTGAATCAAACCAAAGCCACCAAAATATTTCAAATGCTCATATGAACTTGACTCAACCCTTGGTTTGATCCAATTTGACCAATTGGTCAACTTGACCCAAGTCGACCCATTTTGACTTAAATGGGTCAGCATGAGCCAAATCACATCAAACCAATTACAAATTCAATGAAATTTGGCTAACCTATTTTTCAAATGTATCAAACATATTCAAATTGAAACCTAAGCTAAATGACCATTTTGCCCCTAGGCCATAGGGTAAATTTTGGCCAAATCCACTTGGAATTTGGTCAAATCATATTCATGACCACTTGGCACCCTCTTAGTAAACCAAGTGAACACTAGTGAGTGTGGTGCACCTAACCCAATGGATTTGGGTCAGCCCAACCTAGCCCAAGGTCAAAACCGACCACTTGCTTGAAAATGGCCACGTGGGATCCTTCCACCACTTGATTTAATCACATGGGAGCTCCACTGCTCCACTCCTTAGGCTAAACTGAATGCAAGGACACCTCTAATAGCCCAACAAACCCACTCAAGGAGCTCAATTGGATCAAAATGATAAGTGAAGGCTAGGCCATCCAATTTCTCTTGTGGGAGATATACTCCCCCTAATTTGATTTCATTCCATCACTCTCACACTCAATTGAACTTAGGGAAGCTAGAGCAAGCATTTGAAACTCTCCCCAAGCTCTTCAAGCAACTTGAACTTCTCCATTTTTGGTTTCCTTAGATTGAAAACATGGGAGATCAAGTGAAAATCTAACTTACTCCACACTTCAAATCAAACCAATTCCTCCTCTGAGCTTCATCAAAGGATCAAATCAAATTCACCCAAGCTCTTTTCCAAGCTCCAAAGATAAGGGAGGTGCTACCTTGACCAAGACCGAGCTCAAGTGAAGGTGGAGTTGGCCTCTAGGAAGATTCATTCAATTTTAAAGCCTCAAAACTTCAACAAAGCTTCATCTCCACTAAGCTTCTCCAAGGGAATCGAGCGCCGGTGATCACCTCCGGCGAGGTATGCCATTAAACTGAGCTTAATCTAGATGTGGTCTGGTCCTTTGTGAAGTAAAGTATCACCCCATAAGATTCTAGCTGTTAGATGTGATCCCCTTTACCTTTAGATGGTGTGGGTTGAGTTTCAATCCAATTCGAGCTCAATCGAGCCCAGATCTTCCCTTAGAAGATGGACGGTGGCCATCTCTCGTAAGGAAGATCAGAGGAGAATCATGGGCCTTCCATCCACGCATTTTAGATGGATGTCCATGATTAAATCCACGTAGATCCCACATTTTATCCATTTAGAACCACATATTTAACCTTAGTCGTCCAATCCTTGCTCGGACAGATGAGGAGAAAGCGCATAGCACCGTGATGTGGCGCTACAATGTGACAACTTAAATAGCAAATTCCAGCGTGCCATGTGGAAAGTGTGCACTGCGTAGCCTCCATGTGGCGAGGGATTAACTATATAATTAGGGACTTAATTAATCAAGAAAACTTCAAAAATTCATTTATAAGTGTAGAAAAATCAAAAAAATGTGAAATAAATTGTATACAAAAGGTATTTGAATCTAGAATATTATAAAATTATTTCTAATGGATTTTAACCAGTATTATTTTCTAGATTTGGGATTTTTTAGGAATTTTATTTTGCTAATTACTCTCTAATTACCCCACTGATTAATTCCAAATATCTTATGAATGATTAGTGGGATGACTTCTACCTCCCCTAATTTTCTTAAAATTTATTGAAGGGTTAATTAGAGGAATTGCTAGATTAGTTTCTAATTACCCTCTTAATGTAATTAAGCCTAATTAAGTGTGTCATCAGTAGATTAATCTTTTGATTTTAATTTAAGATTTTTTTAAGTGAATAGGAGTT
This sequence comes from Cymbidium sinense, assembly GCA_021442155.1. Classification (NCBI taxonomy): domain Eukaryota; kingdom Viridiplantae; phylum Streptophyta; class Magnoliopsida; order Asparagales; family Orchidaceae; genus Cymbidium; species Cymbidium sinense. The sequence continues at coordinate 233,983,895 of CM038215.1, read as the reverse complement.
TTAGGGAATAATTTTGGGATATTTTTCTTAAGCTATTCCTTAAACTTCCTCTTTCTTCCTTAATCCAAACTTAATTAGGGATAATTCACTAATTACTTAATCAATTTGATAAATTTTAAAACCTTCTAGAACTTAATTAATCCATCTTGGGTAGATGTTGAGGTGTTCAATAATTTAAGAACATTAAAGAAATTAAAATCTAACTCATATATGTGAGAGGGGTTATGAAATTACTTAACTTAAACCCCTTAGCTTAATTAATCATTAATCATGTGCCAAATGCATTAGGCCCTTTTCTTCTTAGGTTCATTGCTAATTTAAATTCCTTGTGTGATTTTATGTCATATCATTGGCTCATAATTATTTGATTAAATATGCTAAGGTGGTATAGGTAAGGAATAATTAACACACTTAATTCATACTTTAACCTAATCAAAACATATAAATCATCTAATCATCTAAAAATTAAACTAAAATGTCATACACATGGGTGAAATGGGCTAGGACTAGCAAACATTCTTTTACATTTTCTAATCAAACATAAAATAAATTCAAAACAAAAATCACATTAAACAAACTTAGATTCACTTTAAACTTTCTTATTTCATAAGATTATCTTTAGGAATTAATTAGGGTGAATGAACTTACATTGATTTTATCACTTTATTTCTTTCCTAGCATATTAAATGTGTATGTCATATGAAATTCATGCATTCATATCTTTTAAAAATCAAAATCAAAATGAAATATTTTTTTTATTTTAAATTGCATGTTTTGGCTAAAGTAAAAAATATGAATGACTATTATCACTATTAAATTCAAAACTATTTTCACAATCTATAAATCTAACATCTAAAACCGAAAGTGTACTACTTATAATTATTTATGAGCTTGCATGTGGATATAAATATGAAGATGTGCATAGTATAGCTTTCCTTCTCTTTTCTTTTATCATAATTTTGAATAGGATTTGGCAAAGTGTATAATTCATTTGAAAAGAACATAACACTTGCCTAACCCCATTTCTATTTATTCCTATGTTATTACCTAAGAAGGACATTCATACTTGTACATATAAATTGTATAAATAAAATGAACAAACAAATATAAACTTTTTGCATCTTTCTTTTTTTCATTCGTTTCTTTTGTACATGTGTTTGTATTTAAGGAAAGTGATATATTAGTCTGAACAACCCCGGGATTGAGATGCTTTAAGTAGCCCTAAGTAGGTATTGTACCTTACACCCTTGGTGCTAATAAAGTTGCAGTACTCACTTATGTCTTTTATACATATATATATGTGCATGTGAATAATGGATAAAAGAAACACCTCTTTTCTACTTAATAAAAATCATGCATCATAAAGCATTCCAATTTTCTTAAAAACATTTCTTAACATTCATCATAAAGTGTGCTAAATATTTCCATTTGTATATATAAATATGCATAGGATTCATTCATATGCATGTTATACATGTTGGGAAAGAAATGAAGTTATGTGCATTTTGTGATATTAATTCACTTTGCTTAATCTTAAAATATATTTCTTTTGAATAAGTTTGTTTAGAGAAAATCTAAACTTAGGATTAATTAAAATACATAATAAAACATTCACTAAATAAAATTAAATATGAATCCACTTTAGAAATTACTTATGGTAGGGAAGGAAAGAGAAGTTCTCTTCTCTTTTCTCTCTTTTTATAACTTAGTAATTAATTGTAGGATTCACTTAAACTAAAAATGGATCACCAAATAAAACCACCCAAATCAACTAAACACTTAAATGAAACCACCCATCTAAGTTGAATATCTTCACACTTAGAAAATCTAATCCTTAAGCCACAGCTAAGCATACCACACAAATCTTTCAAAGCACACACATTAAGTTAAGTCACCACTTCTAGCTTTAGGTTTGGGCAGTGCATGGCTTGATGATTGCTTTTATTTTGTGATGTATTATTTCTAGTCTGGATGTTAAGGTGAATGTGCGTAGAATGAATGGTAGGATGATTTAGTCTAATCATTGTCTTCTGCAGGGGATTGTGCTTAAGGGGTGCTGTAATAAAAATATAAAATGCTTTTGTTGTGCAGGTGCTTATACCCCTAAGCATAATCTAATAGGCCAGGTGGACTTTGTTACCCATATGTGGGGTGCTAAATTCAATATATATGCTTGAGATTTGTATGACTTGTTTAGCTAATCTCTATTTTACAGGTGTTAATTAGATTTACTTTTTCTTTTCATGTAATTTTTGCAATTAGGATTTTAGAATGAATGTTATGGGGGATTAGGATGAGCATTGATCTTAAGATCTTTTCTTATGTACTATGTGAAATCTTTGGAGCCACCACTTTCCAACCATCCAAAAAAGGAACCAAAAGAAGAAATGAAGACCCCATGATATTAATTTTCTTACTTAATTATAAATTAATTCATTTATAACCAGTTGTATAAGGTTATAGCTCGGCTACCCAATTTGTTTTCAGATTTGTGCGGTGATTCCCGACCACAAATGGACTTTTATTCTTTTGTGTTAACTTTATAAAATGGTTGATGTTTTGTTTAGCTTGTGCATTAAGATGGCATATTTTTCTAGTTTCTTCCTTGCTTTGATGTATGGCCTGGATGACGATTAAGCTCTTAGAGAAAAATAAATCTTCTGCCAAATTAATCAACTCAAAATTAAAAATAAATAACTCATAACCTCACCTAAAGCTTAGATTAAAAATCAAGATAAAAGAATTAGCAACCCCTTAGTTGGATGAGTATTTCTTTTCTAACATCATGCATAAAAGTATATTTTTTTAACTCTTGATTGGAGGACTTCCACCTTTGCCAAAAAAACTTGGCTTGACCTTTGAGAGCCATGGTGGAAACACACCTCCCCTTCTCACTGATTTTGGCCCATAATCTTATTTCTCATGCATTAGGCATATGAATCTTATAAGCTTGAGTCAAATGATTGTCCAAAATGAAAGTAAAATATAATATGTTTTGCATTATATCTAGGTCATTTTTCATGCCCTTACATGATCTAGTCTCTTAGGGAGTGAGTTTCAGAACTTAATCTCTTTTTAAATAAATAACAGTCTAGCTATCTTGCATAAAGCATATGACTTGCCTACGTGAATTTAAAATCATAGGAGGGGTTAGTTGGCGATCACCCCCTGGTGGTTGTAAGTCCAAGCAGTCGAGTGATTTATCCTCTCTTGTGGAGGCAAACTAATTACCAATTTTCTCCTTAGATTTAGGTCATACTTTTGGCCCTCACCAAAGCTCCCTAGATTTAGGTTCTGAGGTTGCTTCTCCCCTTCGCGGGCCATAAGTATAAATCCTCACCTCCTAGGCATTTCCATAACCTTGTATTGTGGAATTATAAGTCATAAACCTCTAATAAAAATTAAATTCAAATAAATAACTCAATTTTAAAAATGTAAAGCCCAACCATAGGGTAGTTTTGGGATGCTTACTAGGCTTCTAATATCTTAAGCATCCCTTACTTATTTTCATTTGGCTTTAATAAGAACTCCCTCCTTTTGATCAATCCCACTTGATTTACTAAAAATAAACTAATCGATTGATAGTCCTACCTATTGATATCTTTGGAGACAACGATCATTTATCTTAATCGAGAGTATTCCTAAGGAATCCCCTTTCTTAGGATGTAATTAACTATGGGGGGCTTGCCCCTGTAGGGAACTTAATAAACCTGATTTAAAATAAATTCTATTTTATTTTTCCATGTAAAGTAGGGAAAGAATCTCTGGTACACATGTAGACCCATTGTCCTTAGGAGCCCATATTGAGGTAATTGGGTCCATTGTAGGTGACTTCTATCTTTCAAGATAGTACACCTCTCCTCAATGTACCGATCACTCTCAATAAAGAATATCTGCAGATCTACGTGGTGTCCAAAAATACATAAAAGAGTATATTTCTATATTCATTTTATTTCGCATAGAGTTAATATGGAAGTATACATTCTTAGAAATCTTATAAAAATTTCACCACAATGCTAGTTGAAGCACTTATCATATAATTGATAAATTTTATGTAATTATCTAATCTTTAAAGCATTGGACGTAGTACCAACTACTTAAGGAATTTGTCTAATATATTAATCATCATTTTTTAAAAATTTTATCAACACTTAGACCAAGTTAAATTATGGAATATATGATTAACAAAATTTTATAAATTTTTTTATTTATTCTAAAACATAAGCATAAAAAAGATAATAGACATGTATTTCTTTTATTTAGATTGATATTAATATATCTTTCATATGATTAGAAGTTTGTCTTTTTAAAAGACTTAAAGAAGATAATTTTATGTCCTATTTTTTTTCATTTACTTTGGCCATCTATATGAGCCCTTTATAATACATAGCTCCTTTTATGTTATTGATGGCTACTTCATAGAGTAATAACTACATCCATTGATTAGATCTTTTGAAATTTATCATAATTGAGTTGTATTTTGGACTATTAATGAACTAAAATTTTAATGAATCTTTTATGAAATATGGTTAAATAGAGAAAATTTTACACCTTTATAAAGCTCTCAGGGGTAGGCCAATCTAGCATAACTTTAATCATCAAAGGATCAATGTTTAATCCTGAGGTTACTATAAGTCCCAATATAAATATAGATGCTTCTTCAAATCAATGTACAACTTCCTAAGAAAATCAAATAGTAACCTTTTATAAAGAGAAGGTGAATAATGCTAGTTGAAGCACTTATCTTATAATTGATAAATTTTATGTAAGTATTTAGTCTTTAAAGCATTAGAGATAGAACCAACTACTTAATGAATTTGTCTAATATATTAATCATCATTTTTTAAAAAAATTCATGAACACTTAGACCAAGTTAAATTATAGAATATCTGATTTGCAAAATTTTATAAATTTGTTTATTTATTCTAAAACATAAGCATAAGAAAGATAACAGGCTTGCATTTCCCCTATCTAGAGTGATATTAATATATCTTCTTATGATTAAAAGTTTATCTTTTCAAAAGACTTGAGGAAGATAATTTGATATGTCATAAATTATATTTTTCATTTATTTTGGCCACCTAGATGAGCCCATTACAATACATAGCTCCTTGTATGTGATTGATGGCTACTTCATACAAGTAGTAACTACATCCATTGATTAGACCTTTTAAAATTTCTCATAATTGAGTAGTATTTTATACTATTATGCAACTAAAGTTTTTAATGAATCTTCTATGAAATATGGCTAAATAGTGAAAATTTATAAAGTTCTCAAGGCTTCAATCTAGTATTACTTTAATCATAGAAGGATCAATGTTTAATCCTGAGGTCGATACAATAAGTCCCAATATAAAAAAGATGCTTCTTCAAATCAATATATAACTTCTTGTTTCTATATTTCTAAGAAAATATTTAAAATTCTTATAAGTGACTCTCCTGATTATGACTAAAAATTATTATATCTTAAATATATACCCTCCATCCCAAAGTAAGGATTTAAGATAGTCATTATGTGTCTCATAAATATTAATGGTTCATTTGAAAATCTAAATGTTGTAATAGAGTATTCTACTTATAGTTAATCTGGATCCTAATTTAATATTACCCACTTAAAAGGTCAATCTTAAACTAGACCTTTAGTTTAACATTTGAACAAGCATAGGTATGAGAAATCTATGATATCTAATAATCTTATTAATATCCTAGCTATCCATACATAATTGTAGCATTATCTTTCTTGAGGGTTAGTTACACAAGAACTACATAAGGGATAAAACTCTCTTAATGAAATCTTTTTAAATAGTTCATCAATCCTTTTTTTCTCAACATGTTTTATAAGTTTCATTGTATGGTAGGGAAGACTCAATGGTTGTGATCTAGGTATAAAATCTATGGCATGATGGCTATTACCTAAAAGGTGTTAAAGAACTACATAACTTATCAAAGTTAATGGTACTATAATTAGATAACAAAGGTCAAATCATAGTAAGTATATGAGTCTTGACTAGCTTTGGAACAACATTATTCATATGGAGAATGTGAAAAGAATTTGGGACAGAAAATTCTTTTTTTCTAGTACTAAACTCAACTCCTCAATCCTAAGAATATCATTGATCTTGATAATTGTTGTGAGATTATGTCATTGGACTTAAATAATTGATTATTATTACTAAAAATAAGGGATCATCCATGATTAATTGTAGCTTAGGATTCATCTTTAGATTAGTCTTATGTTGCATATTTGATTTAATCTTATGAGGTAAAGCATAAGTTATCTTATCTAATAGATTGAAAAAATTAATTATTCCAATCACCATGCTTAAATGCATCAGTATAATACAAACTATAATTAATTTTTTTTTATATTACAAAGTTAAGGTTGACATAATAAAATATATGTCATATATATTTAGAGGATGTCACTCTAAATTTGATCCTTATAACTACTCATTTTAATAGTTATAATACACCTATAACAATTAGATAAGGAGTAACATTAAACTCAACTCACATGAAATGGTTCTAAATGTGCCTTTTCTAAAGGATGGCTCTAATGGGTGATTAAGTGGATATGACATTCATCACACTGCCAATATTAATAATTACTTTATAGCTCTTCTCATTAAAAAAACATATTAAATATATCATTTATTTTTCAACCCTCAATGGGTTTTCTAACATTAGCTATACAACTCAGAAGCCCAACTTAATTTTTTTCCAAGGTGTCAACCTCTTCCTCACTTAAAAGTGTGTCAATTTAAGGTTTCTCCAGTCTCTCATCAAAAGTAGTCACCTCATCTAAAAATAATGATCTAAGCTCAACATTGATTTGGTATATGACCGTTTATGGTACTTAAAAAGAATGATGTCTTTAGCGCTCTTCAAGCTCCTTCCAATAAGTCTTTTACAATGCACTATTGGTGGAAGAGTTAAGTCAAATGATTGATCTTTATGTAAGGGTATGAAGCCTTAGATGTAGAAGTTGATATTAACTTTTTTTAATTTTTTATTTTCCACTAAAAGGGAATAATAAAAGATATCCTCATGAGACTATAGTTCAAACATCTCAACTTTATTCTATTTTCATATTAAAATCAATAACAAACTTGTTGACCAACTACTAATTAATATCAATATAATTGATCTTAGCTAATATATCATTTTTGTTATTGGGGTACTTAGTTACTTATTAATTATTCTATCTTAACATCACAAATTATTCATGGCATTAAAAATTTTTTAGACCTATGCATTTCTTTCACTTTTACTTAACAAAGATTCACCCTACTTCCTCTTTCTTCATTAATTAACATGTTATTCTAATAAATATTAACATGATTTACTAATTTTATCCAAACAAATGTCAACCTTGTGTTATCATCCATTTGATGTTAATTAATGAATTTATCCATCTAAAACAACTGGCCCAAGAATATTTTAGGATTATAAACACCATTCCAAATAAGTGAATCAAATTTAATTCTCTTGGAAACATCAATTAAACTCATTGACATGCTTTTTATATTCATTCTAAGTACATCTACAAAAAAAATCATATACTATGTTTTGGTCTAATTGGTACTTGAGGTTAGAGTTAGAATCCTATTTCTCACTTGCTACATTTGGCTCATCATTTATTGCATTTGATTCTTCTTATGCTACATTTGAAGATATTATCATTCTATAGGTTTTTAGTCTAATCAAATTTCTTAAATTCTAATAGATAACTTATTTATAATTTTTCTTTGGTTATCTACAGCTCTAATGGAGTAGCTCTAAATGGCATAACTTATGGCGTAGGATGCAATTAAATTATTTTTTTATGGGGATAGACCTTAGTAAAAATATAGGTTGACAAAGCATGTAATATTTTAATAATATGTTATAGTTCATTTTAATTTTTTTTGCTTTAACTCTTGTTACTAATTAGTATAAAAATATAAAATAAGTGATATTTTAGCAATACACACTAAAAAAAATTAAAGAACATAATTTGAGTAATAGAAGTTAATAAGCATTTTATGTTGGGGCTATTTATATGTGGAGCACTCCCTTATTACATAGATTTATTTAAATAGTAAATCACAAGAGTAGGTTCACATAAAGCTAGGTTAAACTTTATCATAAAAGCAACTACTTAGGTGGTCATACCTATATCATAGATTTACAATGACATGATAGCAGCATAAAGTTATAACTTGATTTATTTTACTAAATTAAAGAAAATAAATTACTATTAACTAGAATATTACCCTCTTAAGATAAGATAATTTCTATCATCCATAAGTAGCCAAATAGTAGTTAAGGCAACTTCTCTTTGCTCCTTTGCTACTTGATACCAAAGATGATAATAATGGATGTAATTTTCTTATGACATTACTAGATATAAATGATTTTAGATCTATATTTTAAATTTTAATAGATGGTTTTGTAATTTATGTTGGAATGGTGAGGGGTTTGGTGGAGTATAGTGGAAAGAATACCAAGACTACTCCAAATAATGCCAATTTTTGTTGGTTTGAAAGATCACTTTATTAAAAAAAAATAAGATTGGATAAAAAAGATTAAATGCTTATGAATGATTAGCTTGGAATATTTACTTATGATCTAGGTTAAATGGTAAGGTTTGGAGAAGTTTATGTAGATGTTGAGGTGTGTAGAACATGACTAGGTTGTTTGTACTATAGTGGATATGTTGATTGGTAGAATGAAGGTATGCTCTTATAAAAGAGAGCTAGAGGCATAAAAAATGTTTGAAAATGTGGCATGGGCTATGGTGGTTCACTTGGGGGTCTCAATCGGTAGTTGGGGGAACTTTTAAGATGGTTAGAAAAATAGGGTAGGTTCTAGTTGGATTTAATTTGAAGTGGTGCTAGAATGATATTAGGGTTTAGGCCAACACAAAATAAATAGGTTCAAATGTGAACTCAAAATTCTAACAATTAGAACTCTCTCTCTCTCTCTCTCTCTCTCTAAAAGTAAATACTTACATGAAATAGAAACTAAATTGTAGAAATAAAAATCTAATTATATTTTAAAAATTTTCATAAATTTTGTAGATGTCTAGATATTTCTTCCAAGATTGGCCACTAAAGAAATAGTGTGGCCAACTCTTTGATATTACACTTAGGGTAGATAACATGCATGTTGAAAATATTTCTTGAAGTTTCACACAATTGGTGTAGCTTAAGTTCACAAACATCAACCACAACAATAATTGGTTGATCATACCCTAAGGTTAGCCGACCACATAAAACACTTAAAAACTCACCTTTTAGTAAAGGGAAATTAGAGAATTAATTATATAACTCAATAGAGGACTTCAACAACACTTCATAATAAAAATTTCACAAAAACACTAAAATAATAAATTATAAACCACACATAAAAATAGCCCATGCAAAAATATCATTAAATCTTCCTTTTATTTTGGTTGGAAAGGAACTTCTTACAATTTTTATTCAAATAAATATTAAAATTTATTAAAAGTCACAAACTCTTTTACACATATTATAATACTTTAAATTTTGAAATTATAGGGAATAGGTAAGTGGGGGGAGCCAACCATCTACTTAGGAATAAGTACTCCCACTCTTTCCACCTAGGCCACTAGCATGCCCTTAAAAATAATTAATTATGATTAATCATATTTAAAATTTAATTAATTATTATTGCAATTAGGTGCCCTTCATACATTATATGGCACAAAACATGACATTTAAATAATATTTACCTAAATTAATGCAACAATTACATGAAATACATTAACCACCTTCACATATAACATAAATATGACAATTAACACTTAGTATATATTTATTCAAGCTTGATTTATTCACATGACACTCTTTCTTCTTGTAATTAGACCTCCATGATTAGCATTCATCTCCCTTGTCTTAGCTCTTGTAATGGGACCTTGTACTTATACTATAGCAAATTGATATTAAGGTTTGCAGAAAAAAAATCAAAACAAATTACTTTAAATGTTGAATGTGAAAGAGAAAAGTGGTGTTAAATAATTAGCATTCCCATTGCCACAATGATTTCTAAGAATTTGTTACCAAGCTCTCAAATTATAAAAGTAAACCCAAATGTTTATAATTTCCATTATAATCAACCCTCCATATAAAAAATTCAAAATATGGAGAGAATTATTGGTAAAAAAAATATTAATTAGAAGCATAAAATAGCTTAATTGTTTTATACAATCCACCCACTTTACATGACACTATTTTATTTAGATCCACCTACTTTGCATGCCATAAATAAATTCTTGAATTGAAAATTCAAGTTTCAAAATATAAAATGTATAAAAAAATTAAAATTATATGATTTAAAATTCAACGATAAAATGAGGCATTAATAGGCAAGTGGATATCTTTTAAAATTATCTTGAGCTTTAGCTTGAGATTTAATAAATAGTCTTCATGATGAATTCTATTGGTCTCTTTGATCCACTTCAAAAATTTTATTCCTTTGCATTGGATTGATATATAAAGGTGATGAATGGTATTGTGCAACCAAGGAAAGCAATAAGAAACATGTATTAATTTTAGCTCATTGTTATGAGATTCTTCTAGTTCAAAAAAAAAAGACCCATTATTGGATTATTAAAATATAGTCTTCCCAAAGAAAGATTCTAAATATTTTTTTATACTAAGAGTTAATTTTGCAATGAAGGATCTTAAAGGCATTTCTTACTCATATAGCTTAAAGCATTGGTTTCAAGTGTTTGCATCAACACTTGAGCTTATTATGTCCCCCACTGATCATGCACTTTTAATCATATAAATAATATCAATTATATGTTGCATCATACTATCATCACCATTTTTAGTAAGCTAGTTTACATGGGTTGGGTTTCTTATTATGCTAGGACTATACTTAATTTTATTCAAGTATTATGTGGATCCACTTGTAATTTTAAACATTACATCACCCATGGTCAAAAAGTTTAAAGGCCCATAACAACAAAGAATGCCATTGTATAAGTTCATATAATAATGTAATTGTACATTTATTTCCTACAACAAAAAAGAATAAAAGTTTAAACTTAAGTCAAAAATTCATGTTTCATTATACTTTTCCACACTAGAAATAATTGCATCTTGAATGTGTTATATAACAACATTCATAGTTTCATCTTTATGGTTTTAACTTTGTTCACACTTTTCTCTTATAAAAGTCCATCATGTGATTTGACTCCATAGTGTTTTGTCATTGAATGAAAGTCGCATAAAAACTTATTTCCTTTGTCTCTTTATTGAAGCAATCTAAGCCTCATTTCTCTCTATCTCACCTTTTTTTTCTTCCTTACCAACATGCTTTATAAGGTCTCCCCTTACTAACTATATTATTATACGACTAGCAAGAAAATAAAAATAATGTTCAAAGCAAGAACAAGATCTTTCTAAGATTAGCATAGTCCATAACAAAGATTTAAGACAACATTTCTAAACTCAATTAGATATTTATAATAAAATACAAGATTTCAAAAAAAAAAATATTTGTAGAAATTTGATAGGGATAAAATTTTAGCTCCTTCATTTAACAATAGTCACACCTCTAATCCTTGCATTTGGCATTGTTATTAGGATGTATTGTCCTTTTTGTGCCTAGATAAAATGTGCATTGTGATGTTAACTAGAAAAAGTAGTAGTTATTGAAACTCACCTCACAAAGTCCTCACAATTATACCCCAAAAGTTTTTATATACAAATCTACTCAAGCTCCAATTTAAGCCTAAAAAAAAAAAAAAAACCTTCAAGCTCAATATTCCATGCATAACCCTAAACCTAGACTAGCCTCAAAGGATTTCTTCTCCTCCCAACCATAAGTGAAATAAGAGGCATCGGGAATAAAATGTGGACCAATGAAGATGAATATTATAAAGAATGAGTAGGCCAAAGTTATTCTAATTCTAGCAATATTATTGAATAAAAATTTTCACTAATTTAAGAAAATATTAAGTTGTTACCTTTTTGTGTAACGGCTATAAATATTTTTAACATCACTCGTTCTATCACTCATGCATTAAAAATACATTTTAAAAAATTAATTTTTTTATTCATTTTATATGTAAAAATAAATTCATAAAAGAAACCTCTATGGACATAATATTGATTTAGAACAATAATTAGCCGAATATTCTATCTAGTCAATTTTATAAATTTAATATCTATGTATTTTAGCCTTGAGGAAACTTAATAAAGGCTATAAAAAACCTATATGCAATCAAAAACCAAGTATTCCTAGCTTTTGGCCATGTCATGATAAGCAATTCCAAAAATAAAGATTTATTTTATTGGGCTTTAACCACTCTAATTATTTTAATTAAAGCAGAAGTTAGTGGGCATTTCCCTTTAATTTCACACTCAAAAAGCTTGTCACTATGGCTTGGTTAATGGAACCAAATTTCTCCACAGGGCAACAAACCCACTGAAAAATTAAGCTTGTAAACAATTGGAATCCATCTCTTTTAATAATTCATAATTATGTGATCGCAATCTATGATTTACTCATTGATTAGGTTAATTAAAAGTATTTTAAATTTCAATCACTTTTAAAAGAAGAAAGATTAGGAGGCTGTTTAATTCAATATTATCTAAATAGTAATATATATTATTCAAATTAAAATATTAACTTCACTTGAATTATTTAGCACTAAGAGTAGTATAAATCATGATCATCAATTGTTGATAGGTTCGAGCAGCTTCTAAATATCATTAAGGCCTCAGTTGGAGTAGCAGTATAGATACAAAATGAATCACAGGTGCTATACTTTTCAATTGATCTCATAAAGTGCAGCGGCTGGCAAAAAGTTACAATCTGACCTCTTTTAAATAAAAAATATTTGTAATATCCTCAGTAGCTTTTTAAATAACTATTTTTTCTGTAATATTTTATCATTATATTTTTATATATTACAGTTATCTAAAATTAATCCTAAAATTATATTATATATTTTCAATCTAAATTTATATTTTTTTAAAAAAATAATTGATCATCGTAAAATTACATTAATTAATTGCATTTATTTTGTCTCACAATTTATAAATTATTAATTGATCAAGATATTCTTAAGGACATTTAAATTTCACCGCCTTCCACCTTCCAAAAAGTGGAATGCCACCTCAAGTAGTACTTAATTATTGTAAACCACTGAACAAATGCCTGGTTCCACTGATGAATAATTTGATTTTCAATGATTAAGTTAATTACTGAAATTATTAAAACTATATTAAGTAGGAAGCTTATTATATAAAACCCAATGAAAAGAAAATTTAGTATTAAAAGATTTTAATCAGAATAAATTTAAAATATATTAAATTTATTTTAAAATAAGTGTAATATAAATTGTTATTGAATAATTATATATTATAATCATATCAAAATAATAATAATAATTTTAAAGCTCATTTTAATCAAATTATAGTTAGGATATCTTGGCCTAAATTTTTCTCTAAGATAGAAGGAATCTTAAGGCCTTAGGTGCTTATTAAGGGTGATCATATTTTTTTTATTTGATTTTCTATTTGTTTTTTCAATTTTAACAATTAACGTTTTTTTCTTATTTATTTGCATTTTTACATTTTCTAAAAATCAACCAAACAAAAAAAATTCAAATTACATTAATTATTTTCAAATATTAGCAAGCATTGCTTGACGATCTCTTCTTAAATAATAATTAAATTAAAAATAACCATATTTATTACTAAAATTGATTATATTTTAGTGTGTTCGAGTGGAATCAATGTGATACAATTTATATTATATTTATTTTGATTTAATTTGATCTAAACATAATTTAATAGATACAATTTATAAATTTTCATAATAAAATATAATTAATTTTATCAATTTATAAATTAATTCAATCAAATACATACAACTTAATATTTGTTGCCTATAGGTTAAGAAGAAGTGTAGGCCTTCTCATGCTCTCCACATTGGTTAAGTACTAGAGCCCAACCATAATGGAATAATAAAATAGGGTATACTTGTGTCCATCTAATGCTAGCTAGCTACAACATCAAATGCCTTTAATTGACAAAGAAATCCACCAATTAAAGCCATAGTTAGTGCTAATCTAATAAGTGTAAAATTCTATCCCCCACTCCTAATATTTTTTTAAGGTTTCTCTCTCGAGCTTTGCACATGTGCACGTTACCCTATCACATTCTAATTCCTCTGTCCTAAGTCCCACTTATTGAATAAGGTAAAAAAAGCAACCCTGTTTGGATAATACTGCGAAGTTTAGTGATATTTATTTAATGCTTTATAAGCTGGCCTACACCTCTAGGGGTTTGAGAGTGCCAAGATTTGAATTTTATAGTTTTATCTTTTATAATTTATTTTATTTTATTTTTGCAATGGATATCCAAACATTCACTTTGTGATGGGGATGTCTAAATTCATCTGGCGTACCACATTCATGCGTGTATCACTTACTTTCCATCAGGCTTCTTTGGAGAAATCGAGCCGGCTGTAGAGGTCCAGCCCCATACCATCAATCGAGAGATGGTGGGTTTTATAATTTATTTTCAACCAAACAAGGCAGTGAAAATATTTTTTCATTTATTTATTTAGTAGAACCTTCGTACACTTGTTGAAACACTAACGGTAGCTTGGGTTTAAGTAATAGGAACAGAGGAGAATTACTTTTGAGTATTACTCAAAGGTGGAATTTTGGAATAAAGTGGAGAAATTAGAGTCTATAAAGTTGTTTGGAAAGGGGGTTGGAAAGAAATGTCACATGCATGAATAATATTTATTGAAGGTGGCCAGATGATTGGGGTTCTCTTTCATTATTATGATTTGCATTCGAGCGTACAGTGTATATGAGTTTGCCATTAATTAGCTTAACATTCCCAAAAATTAGTGCTCGATATATTAAAAAACTAGTGCTCGATATTCTTGTGGCTAGTAAAGTTTTTCTCTTAAAATATTTCATCAAAAGTAACTTAAATGACCTTTTGGATTTGGGCAACTTAACCTCCAAAGAAAAACAAATCATCGTAAGGCTTGCTACTTGTTGAAGCCAATTCAAATTTGTATGCCAACTTGATTAACCTAACTCATATGACAATGGGTTTACACAAATCCCTCATTTCTAGTATCTCTATTTCTTAGTTTCGTTGGCAGTCTCACAAGAATGAGCTTAATTTGATTTGGAACCCGTTTCTTTAAAATTTATTTCTTTCAATTATGTATAAACTTATTATTATCATCTTGTAAATATATATCATGCTCACATTATTGCGCATTGATGTAATATCAAGACTTAGACTCAGTATGCAATGGAAAATATATCATGCTTTCATTATACACATTATAAGGAAAACTATGATTACACATTCATCAAACAAACATACATTACTATATTAATGAATGAAATGCTCTAAGATAAACAAAGACATAAAAGTTGGCAATACTAGTATCAAGCTCTTCTTAATTTCCCCTACTCACTATGCTTCTCTTTCCATCAAGATTGGAAAAGATTTATTTCTACTCCTTTCTTGAGACCTCAACAAAGCTAATGAAGAATATCAAGAAAATTTTAGAAGTCAAACTACAAGACAAGGTCAAATGCTCAATATAAGATTAGACATTATCATTAAGAAAGAATCAATAAAAAGTATTAACATGAAATTAAATAAAATTATAATATAATAAAATCATAAAATTCAAAATGTTAGCTCAATTCTTTAAAAATGAAGAATATCAAGAAAATTTTAGAAGTCAAACTACAAGACAAGGTCAAATGCTCAATATAAGATTAGACATTATCATTAAGAAAGAATCATTAAAAATATTGGCATGTAAATTAAATAAAATTATAATATAATAAAAGCTTGAAATTCAAAATGTTAGCTCAATTCATTTAAAAATCTTAATCTTTAGTTAATTATTTTTATATGAACACTTTAAAATTAATTTCCCTTTATTCTAATTAACTTAATGTTTTATTAGAAAGTAATAGGTAAGGCCAACCCATGTACGGAAAGAATCTTGAATTGGAATTAAAGTAGTTCCACTTCACTTTTTTTTAGCATCTATAAATTTGATTTTTTTTCTCCTTAGTTTCCTTTTCAAATTTTAAATTTTATAACCTAATATAATAGTTTAAAATTCTATAAAAAAGATGTTTGAATTTTTTTTTTTTTTTGACAAAAAGTTGGAGTGACTATTGAGAGTTAAGAGTTAGATGGCTGACCTGACTCCCTCTTTGGGTGTTTACTATTAAAAAGTCTAAGTATCTTCCTTATACTTGGTAATCTCTCTCCCAATCTTTTATCACATATTTTTCCATCTTTCTTATTTCATCACAAAGCATTTCCCTATAACTTATAACTATAAAAAAAAATTAAACCTTTGTTAAAATTATTGTGCATGGTTCGGATTCTCTCGACCTAATTTTGGGTCTCCCATTTCTATCACCACTAAAATACTTTATATCTATATCATTTATTTTAAATTTGACCTATACATATTTCTTTAATATTATACAACTTTTTCAGTACCTCACTACACTCTTAAGTTTGTCCATTAAGCTGGTATTCCAAGAGTAATTAATTTATCCAAAATAGCTCACCTTAGCCTAATCTTGATTTTTCCAAATCCTTAGGCTCCTAAACTACTTGCAATTTCACATAAATTTCAAATCATATCTAAATAAATTTTCATAATATTCATTAGTGTTTATATATTTTGGATCCTCACCCATAAGACACCCTAACTTCAATGCCCAAAAATGAGTTATATGGTTGGTCATAACTTAAGCCCTTAGTAATCCTCTTCTTTTCAACCTCCACCTCAAATAAATTTGTTCAAATCAATTAAGAATGTATCCCACATCATTATTTTCCTACCATAATTGGTGAAAGTTAATTTAAATTCATATGCCAATTTGATTAATCTGACTCATATATATATATATATATATATATATCTGTGTGTGTGTGTGTGTGTGTGTGTGTTGGGATTTAAATATGATAAAGTTTTAAATAAAAAATTGAATTCTAATGCATTTTTTTAAAGGAAAATTTTGCTAAAGGCTCTTTGTTTACTTAAAAAGAAATCAAAGAACAACAATATTTCATTTATAAGGCCACTGGAAAATTAGTCGAACATAATATTTGATAAGGTAAAATGAATAGTGTTGTTCTATAAAATAAGAATCAACATAAAAGGCTATTGTTCAATCTAGTTCAACTGCTCAAAGATGTTATAAAATCATTCAAATATGATAGTAATAAAGAATTTATTTATATAATCAATAAAGGCTACCACTTGGTTAACCAAACTATGAACTGCTCAAAATTCGCTTAACTAAGCATGATATTCTCCTAACTCTACTTTCATGCCCTATGTCAAATAAGCACTTAAAACTATTTAACAATTTTTTGAAAAAAAATGGATATTCATATCATAGTAAAAATAAAAATATGGGGTAAACCATTTAAACTTGAATATCTTTGTGAGAAAGTAAGATATTATAATACAAATTTTATTAAATGTAGAAAGGATTACACATAAAGTTTTATACTGATTAAATTATATAATCATGTCATAGCCAAATCATGGATCTCATTTTATTCATATTCTTTTTAGTTCATATCATTTATCTATCCTTGGTTTGTTGATTTACTTGAATATGAACTATTTTGCTTTGTACTTCATAAAAAAGTCAGTTCTATCAATCCCCTCATTACAAAATCTTTACCCTTTTATCATCAACAACTATCATATATGATAACTACTTTTAGCTCAAGCTCATGAACCCAAATTTCAAGTCATGTTAAGTACCTCTTTATAACATCATCACACTCCAATTACCACATTATTTCTTTTAATTATTTATAAATTTATTATTATCATTATGAATAAATATCATTCTCTCATTACTAGGGCTTAATATCAGTCCTTTTGGTTACTCCATATCAATAGGAAACCTTAAAGATTCTACTATTAAAGGTAAAATGTTCTATCAATTCTTCAAACTTAGTTAACACACCTTTACACATTATATTTGACTGCTCATTTTAATGTACTTTCTAAGTTCTTAGTTCATCAAATTGATTAAGTCACACTCAAATTAATTATAGTTAATTTGCCTATTTATTCATCAAGTTGAGTATTTAATCTATTGGACAACCTTATCAAATAAGTTAATCTCTTAAAACTATTCAATAAGTTAATGATATCAAAACATGTACAATTAGTCAGGTATCATACTAGAGTTAGCAAAACTCAGAATTAAGTCACCATGGTTCCAACAAGTTATTTTCTTAACAAACTAGTTTAATGAGTCAATTAATTCAGGGACAAATATGTCATTCAAGCCTCCAAATTTACTTAGGTAAGTCATAAGAATGTCTTAATTAAAACTTAAATTTTTTGTAAGCTACTCATCATAATAAAATCAAATAAAAATATGATTTAAAACAAAAAACTAACTCTAACCCACTCCTTCCTTCTATTTGCAAAATTTATAACACATAGTAATTAAAAATAAATTACACTTAAAGATGACAATTTAATAATGCATTTAAAATTTTAACTATGGATGAATAAACAAAAGTCGATGGCACACTAGAGAATAGAACAAGCCATATAGCAAAATACAAAATAATGAGCTACCCTTGACCCTCCCCTCTTTCCAACACGCACACATTAAAATTTTACATTTTCCTCAATGCAATGAAAGCCATCCATAAATGCAAATAATAAATAAAAAACAATTAAAAGATAGAAATTTTTCTATAGGTCAGTACTACTCACTATCCTTAAAAGTTGAATGCTTACACTTGCTTGTACTACTCTCACCTTGACCTTCACTTTTTTTCCTAATCATAATAAAAAATAGAATTAAAATTAACATAATACAAACAAGAATAAATAAATTATGAGAGTAGAAACAATGGGTTCCATCCCAACATTCTCTTGATTTAACATCCTCAACCTAACTTAGTTCTTCTCAATCTATATCTTATCATGATATGATGCTCTTGATCTTTTCCATTTATTACTCCCTTTAGTTAATCTTGAAACTTTGATTCAACTACTTTAACTAGTATAACTTTTTTTAAATAGCCTGCAAGTGTTGAATTCTACTTTTGGTCAAGTTTCTTGTGGATTGTTATTTTAATCCTTATACATCCATCCTCCTTCAATTTAGCTTTATTGGCCATTACTACTTCAATTGTATGCTCAAGCTAACATTCCTTATCACCATCTTCTATCATTGTAATGAAGCATCATGGCTTTATAATATGGCATCTACATATGTCATAAGTTTTGTGGTGGACAAAGTCAAAAGGCCATGCATCATTCAAAGACAACTCTTCTCTTTTCTGCAATTTTAACCTGACTGCAATTGAAACCTCGATTGCTAAAACCTTGGAAGCCATTGAACAACCAATGCATTCTTCTATGAAAAGTTTGGGTGGTTCTTTCACCTTGGATTAGAAGTATTAGAATATAGATTTTTCTATGATTACTTTCTAATAAAGATGATTTGATTTGCGTGAGATTGTGTGAATGAATTTTTCACTAGCATTTAGTACACATGTGGCCACCACCGAAGAATTCATTTTAATTCATAAGAGTAGACAATAGTCATAGAAAATGACTAAGTTGTTTTTTAAGTAAACCAATGAGCAGCCAAGGATGTTATTAGATTTGAATTTTAATTAATACTAGTAGGTTTCTTCAAAAATAACCATTTTGTTGGTCATTAAGAGTTGTTCATGACCATTTCCTCTAATAGGACTTATGTATCCTCTTGTGTTTTACTCATAAATGAGCCACAAATGTGACACTTAGCATCCTAATCAAGCTAGCCAACTCATTGTACAAGTATATGAACTTTATCCACTTTAGTAGGTCATGTTGAGGGCATCATCTCAAGAGTTCCTAAAGTCTTTTCCATGCATCATACAAAGTTTTTCTATCCATCTATATTAAGTTTAATATTTCAATCCACATTCTTACATCCTTGGTGAGAAGGAAGTATTTAAACATAAACTTTTGTGCAAGATTATCACAAATATTATGAAGCCACTAGGAAGTGAGAGCCAACTTGTGGCTAAATATTTTAATAAAAAGATAACAATTATAATATAATAGCATTGTTAAATAGCCTACAATTATATTTGAATATGTCACTGACCTCCAAAAAATTGGTGATATGAGTATTATGATCTTTGATTGTCAGGATCCCCCAAACTAGGAGCTTTAAATCATCTGTAAGGTGCCATACTTAGTCTCAAAGTTATTTACTTACACTCTAGGCTTAATGATAGCTTGGGAATTTCATGCTTTATATGAATAGCATTATTACATAATGCCCAAACCCCCATGGCTAGTCCAACATCATTCATTTTGAATTTTCCATAGTGAACATCTCATCACCAACAACTTGTCTTCTCTCTAGATTTATCTATAATATAGTACATTTAATATCTAGATCTAATAGTAATAAGAGTCAACCATTATATCGATGCATACATTAAGATGTTCACCTAAAAGAGAAAAATTGAAAATAGCAATAAAATATAATATCAATAAATTAAAAATAAGATGAAATTCATTGAGCTAGATAAAATAAAATAAGGTTTGAAATAGTAAAAGTTTAATTTGTTATTAATATTGACATCTCAATTCTCAACAAAGCCACTAAAAAATTGTTGCAAATGATTAACACATGCAAGAGTATGTTGTCATATAAAAAAGTATAATTTAATAGAGATGCATTCATGTACTAAACTAGGTTGGATTTTAACTAGTAAAATAGTCAAAATAGGGTGATGATTTGGATTAAAACTAACATTAAAAACTAAACTAAGAAACTAACTATTATAAATGATGGTTAATTTGATGGAGAAAATCAAGCTAAGGATCTAGAGATTGAATTGCATGTAGACATTTTATTTGTTTATTTTCTACTAAAAATGTGTTTATCATAAATTTTACTAAGGTTTGATTATAGTGAAATGTGCATTTCTCTCAAAATATTAAACCAACTATTTTCTTTAACACAACCTTCCTACATCTTAAAGTTAAACTCATTACAAAAAGAAATGGTTAAAGTATTTTGAATCATGCAAGGGCCACATAGTTTCAACACATTAATCTATAACCTACAATCCATCATATTATGTTGTTCATGATGAATATATCTTCAACTTCTTGATTCCAAATATCTCTTAAATTATTAAGTGGCACTATTTAACAAAAATTATTGAAACACCCAATCATATGTGATAAATAATAACTAACATGATGCTCAAATGGAACTTTTGAGAAGTAAGCCAACGAGAATATCTTGCTGCATCTAATCTCTTAGAGGGATTTAGTTCAAGAGAGAATTAAAAGAACACAAAATTAAAAGAGTACAATCATGAAACTAAAAAAAAACTAATTGGAGAAAACATAGAAGAAATTAGAATTTGTAGGATCTAGCTCCACACATCCTCTTCTCTTTCCTTTTGTTTCTTTTCACTTTCAATCTTTCCTTCAAAATGCTCCAATATATCTAGTTTTTTGAAAGCCTAAGAAATTCCTCCACTAGGACCTTTAAAATTAAGGCCAAAAGCCACATTTTTATCTTCAAAAATTTCTTAAATAATATTATAATTTGGCCCAAAATGGGAAACATATGCTATTAAATTAGGCAAAAGTTTGAGAATGGCATCCCATTGGCACCTAGGCACTCAGTCTACCACTTAAACACCAAGGTATTTATTTTAGTAAAAAATCTTATTTTATTTAGAGCATTTCAATATAATATATCCAAATAAGAAGCACGTGATTAATAAAAATTAAAATTCATGCATATTTTCAAGCACTATTTTAATAAATATTATGTAACTTACAATTTTAAGAAATCTAGGTTGCACTAGTTTTATAAATACACCCTAGTGAATGTAAAAAATTAAAAGTAGCTTGACTCTATATAATATAACCTAGTCTTTTTTTCATTATGGCCATATGTTTTTTAGTAAGATCATAAGACATACTAGATTAATTCATTTTATTAGTTTTTACACTTATTTAATTTAATAATATGCTTAAAATTTTAATTAGAATTATTACCTAATTGTTAATTGACAACTTTATTTTTGATAAAAAAAAAGCATAAATTTAGAAGTTTAGTGAAATTAATTTTAGTCCATTTGAATCAATGCTTAGTTTTAAGCATTTTCTAAAGTCTAATTCAATAATCTTAACAAATCAACTAGAGGATCACATGCAATATGTTCAACATAAAAAGTGTTGATCCATGATCAAATTTGTCCATATTTGTATTATACTTGGTGTTGTAAAGGGTGTGAATGGTAGGCAAAACTATAAGAGAAATGCTTTGGAGTTCAATTAGAGGGTGGAATTGGATGGGTGGGCAGAAAATTGAAGCGCATGATATCCTAATTTTATGAGCTAGTGGTGGTTTAGCATAAAGTTAAATTATAATTGGATAACAACTTAAGCACAGTTCTAATAGTAAGCTAAAGAATCATATTAGCTATAATTTTATAGATTTTGGTGTGTTATCTTTTAAGGCTAATGTTAATTTTATTAAGTTTATTACATTGTTTTAAGCTACTTAAAGTTAGTCCCTAAATAATGGATCTTAGTTTGAGCTTTCATTTAAATTAGTTTAGCATAGATTCAACATCTAGGATAAGTTTAACCAATTTTAAATTTTGGCCAAATTTAGCTTAGGGTTTATTTGGGTTAACCCATTTGAGCAAATAGGTTTATTAGAATGTAGTTAAATGATATGAGATGGAACCTAATTAAGCATATCCTAACATGGCTTAATGTTGACCTTATTGACACCATGATTCCTTGATATAACTATTTGATTTTGATGATAACAACCATATGATTAAAAGATGCTAATGATTTATTTCAAGTGTTTTAGAAAATTTATCAAACTTAATTTGTTCATAAAGCTTAAGAAGCTCAAATCAGCTTGGACTTAGGAAATTTAGAAATTTTCTTAGGGATTGCATAATAAGATATATGAGGCTCACAAAAAATGATAAAAAATTACTAAAATATGTTCATCTCATTTATTTTGATTTTTGAATATTTTTGTTAAATTTATTTTGCATTATTTTTAATTTCATGAAATTATCTTTTCTAAATAATTTGATCACTTATATTAATTTAAGCTTACCCATTGCATCTAAAATTTAATTTATTTTATCTAATATCATAATAAATAATTTATATGATTTATTTAAGTTTTATCTATTTAATTAAGCATGTGATGTGATTTATTTAATTAATTATTCAAATTACTATTTTCTCTCTCATATCATATTTTGCATTCAAACCACTAAGACCTACATCCATGGCCTAATTTTTGAAGCTCTTTGTCAAGGTATATTTTATCTAATCTACTTAAATTATTGTATATTAATTTACATATTTAAATTTTTTTTTTCAAATTTAAATTTTTTTTAATTTTAAATTTGAACTTTGCCATAATTTATTTCTATATATATATTCATCTCCTTAGAAGGCATGATTGGCCAACCCCTCCTTGATTTAAATTGATTTTATTTTATGTGAATTAGTTTAATTTAAGTTTAAATTCAAAATATATTGCATTAACATATTTTCTATTCAATTAAATCTATTTTTTGAAACTTTTTGGTGCCTTATTTACTAAAATTTAAATTTAAATTATGTTTGAATTTCAGATCCCTTCTTAAATTAATTCTTAAGTAGTTAATTAATTAATTTACATTAATTATAGTGATTTAACGTTTTAAAAGCAATCCATAAATTGAATGGCCTTAGCCTTAATTAAATTTAGTTTGTTTTATTTTAATTTCTAAATCCTTCCTAAATTACTCCATGATTAATTAATCAATATATTCTTAATTATCTTGCATTAACTCGTGATTTATTTAAAAAAGAAGCAATTGGCTATCCCATAGAGCTTGGATATCCAATTTATTTTATTTTAAATTTATTTCAAACTTCTTCCTTATATGATCGCTTAATTAATTAATGTTTAAATAATTATGTTAAGTGCATTCAAGTCTCTTCCCTCCAATGTCTTGGCTAGCCACGTATATAATTGAATTTAATTTAATTCAAATCAAATTTGAGGTTCTTTGAATTTCAAAATCAAATCTTGCCATAATCATTTTTCCTTTTAATTTTTCCCTTGCTTTGGTTGACCCCTTCAAGGTTAATTTTCTATTTAATAGAGTGAAATTGAACCATAAAACAATCTTGGTGAATTAGCTTGGCTAACCCACTCTTCAAGCAAATTCTGTTGGTGCTTTCTTCATTCAAGTGTGCAGGCTCTTCTCCTCTTAGTCATTCACTTCAAAGCTTTCTTAAGAAGGGAACTTTCTATCCCAAAAAAGCCATAGATATCTTATTTATTGATTCACACATTTATTATTATTATTATCTAGTAGGTGATTCTTAGTGCTATTTGGTTTTAGAAAATTTAAGCAAGATACATCCTAAATTTTCTTAAATAGCCAAAATAATAGCTTTAGATCTTATAAATCTTAAGTCCCATTTCTCCTACATTTTGGCTTAAATCCTGGGTTTATAAAATGATAGCATTGGATGGATTTAACATAAGTCCTAAAGTATCATGAACTCATCTTGTTTGTAATGACAGGTGAGATAAATACATTAAATTGGAGCATTAATCATGACTTCCTCACTTCTGTCATCGAGGGTATTGGGAATTTGAGAAATGGGCATTTAGGGGAGGTAGACTAGGGTTTTAAATTTTAATACTATTAATACTATTTGGTATTAATTAATTTTTTGTTATTCTTAATTATTAATACTAATTATTTTAAAAAATATCAATTTAAACTAATTAATAATATTTGTGATTTGATTTGATGAAGTAAAATCTAAAAGATATGGAAGATATGATCACTCAAAAAAATCCAAACAATTATAAAAAAAATTAAGAATAAAAATTCAATAGTTAAGGAGACCAAAGGATTCTTTGGTTCAGCAACTCATTAACTCAGCATCATAGAAGGGCATATCTAGGACACCGAGGATTGATGATGAGTCTTATTATGTGAGTAAGAAGAAGTCACCAGAGGATAACAGGTGAATAACACTCTAACTAATGCCTTCTTTAGGAAAATCACAAAAGTCATGAGCTTAGGTTTCAATCAATTTTGGTTTGGTTAAATTTCAAGTTATTTGGCATTTTAGGTCAAGTTGGGTTCATGGTAAATTGGGCTAGGTTGGGTCTAGTTGGCTAATTGAGCCTTTGGTCAAATTTAACAAGTGATTTAGAATGAATTTGACCCATTAGTTGCAATAAAATTGGCTTAGATCAAGTTTTGACACATTTTGACTTTTTAGGTCAACTTGGGTCAACTTGGGTCAAGTGGCCAATTGGGCTAGGTTTGGCTCAATTGATGGCTTGATCATGTCCAATCATTGGTCATGAATTAGTTTAGATTAATGGTTTCAATCAATTTGGCCTATGGTGGATTTTGGCTAGTTTAGATTTTATTTAGGTTAAGTGTTGACTTGGTCAAAGGCTGGGTTTGACATGGTTTGACCTAATTTGAGTGACTAATCATTTTATGATGATTGTTACTCATAATGTGAGGCTTAGATTGGCTTAGTTCAATCTAATTTGGGTAGGACTAGAATTTGGCTCAAAAAGGTGATTTAGGTTACTTTGGGTCAAGTGAGCCTAAATGGGTCAATTTGATCAATGCTTGATTCAAGTTTAATTGAACTCAGATATAGACTTATAATTGAAATATAAATTCATTTGCAAGTGGTTTTGAGTCAAATAGGTTTTGATTCATTTGACAATTTCAAGTTCAAAGGATGAACATGGGCTTGATTTGGGTTTGAGTTTTGAATTTAGCTTTGGCTTGATAATTGAAGTTTGGATTTATATTTTGGCTTATGATTGAAGGATTGATTATTTGAAGGGAAAATCTAAAGGTTTGGATTGATTTGAGTTTGATTTGGCTAAGTTCAAGAATTTGACTTGAAAGAGCATAGATTGAATTTGAGTTAGATTTGGGTTTGAGTTTTGAATTTGGTTTGACTATTTGAATTTATATTTCATTTATATTTGTGATTATAAATGGGAATATAAATGGGTTATGAGAAAATCTTTTGAATTTGAAGTGATTTGAATTTGATTTGAAGGAGTTCAAGGATTTTTCTTGAAAGAGTTTAGGTCGGACTTTGATTGGGTTTGGGCTTGAGTTTTGAAGTTTAACTTATAAGAAGGAAGTAAGGATTTGGTTCAATCAATAAGGCAGGAAAGTTTTTCTAACACCCCTAAGGCATGATCTCTTCCTACGGCTAACTCTTCTAAGTCTCTAGGGTTAGGTTAAGTGTTCACCTAATCACTAGAAGTGTCTTAGGACAAAGGAACTCTTAATGTCTAAGAGGAGTCCTATGTCTAAGATGGAGAAGTTGAGAGCTCGCTCCAAAGTGAGGTCAACAAAGAGTGCCCAATAGGTGTGATGTGACTGTCAAGGCATACCACACGTATTGGTGTTGACTAAGATGATCAATAATGTTAAACGATCAGAAGCACTAACATAAATGATCTGCCCCTAACTCAAGGTGTAGAAGGAATCAAAAGCTTAGTGCAATGTGACTCTACTCATGTCAGTAACATAAGAGAGTGAAGGAGGAATCTACTAGGGATTGAGTATGTGAACCCTTCTACTAGGGAGAAGGTTCAAGTCATTCACTGGGAATGAGAGGTTTGTTTGATTTGCATCTCACTGGGGAGAAAATTAATTTGATTTATTGATTCATGATTTGGTGCTCCACTAGGGATGAAAATGTGAACTCTCCACCACTAGGGGAGCAAGTTCAAGTCATCCACTGGGGATAAGAGGTTGTGAAATCCACTGAGGGATTAGAATTTGGGATCCGCTGGGGACATAAGATGTGAACTCTTCACTAAGGGACCAAGTATGGTTGGATTGAATTAGTTCCACTGGGAAATAGAAAGATTTGCATCTCACTAAGTAAAAGAGGATTGATTTGATTGATTTGATTATTTGACTATTTTGACTCCACTAGAGGTTGATTGGATTTATTTTATTTATTTTGTCTCCACTAGGGAGGTTGATTGGATTTGTTTTGTTTGTTTAGTTTGACTCCATTGGGGAAGAGAGTTGAATTTGTTTCAGATTTTAAATTTTGAATTTTGAGATGGACTCTGTCAGTTTGCAATGGATCGCACTGAATAAGGGCCATGTTGGCCTTGACCTACTTCTGATTTACCAATCTAAAGGGGTAGTCTACCAAATAGTAGGACTATCCAACCAAAAGGGTTGCCTTTCGATGTGCAGCAACTGTACTAGGAAGAAAGCATAGTAGACTTATATCCTCTAAAGTAGGGATCAGTCGCTGGGGTGATCTGTTGGCCCGGAAACAAATCAAACCCAACCTTAGGCTAGCTATTGAGTGAATGTCATTGGGGGGACTTAAATCAGCTCAAAAATAGTCAAGATTAATTTCATTTTTTTTAATTTTTTTATGGATCCCATCGATTTGTGATGGACTACACTGAGTAGGGGCCATGTAGACCTTGGTCAACTTTAGATTTATCAATCCAAAGGGGTAGTTTACTAACCACATAATAGGACTATCCAACCAAAGGGATTGCCTTTCAGTTCGTAATGGTCAAGTTAAGAAAAAGGTACATGGACTCACATCTTCCAAAATAAGGAACCACTAGAGTGATCGACTGCTTATACAACAAATCAAACCTGACTTAGGGTTAACTATTGAGTGAATGCCTCTGGGGGACTTAAATCAGCTCAAAGATAGTCAAGATTAATTTTATTTTTAAAAATTTTTTTGATGGATCCCATCGGTGATGGGTGCGAGTAGGTTCCATAGACCTTGATCTAACTCTTACCAATCCAAAGGGAGTAGCTTCGCCAATGGGAGAACTATCCAAAGGGTGCCTTTGATTCATGCAATTCGGGAAGAAAGCTTGGACTTATATCTTTCCTGAATAGAAGACCACTGGGGTGACACATTAGTGAGGTAATATGTCAACCCAACCTAGGGCTGTCTGTTGGTTTACGATAATCATGCTAGAAAGAATGCGTAGTAGACTTACATCTTCCAACGTGAAATGACTGTCGGGAAAACCTGCTTGTGGCAAAATAGATTGAACTCGACCTAAGCTGGAGAATCACCAGGGACTTATCTCAACTCAAGCATAGTCAGGCAATTCCTATAGGAAGCTCTATTGACACTACCCTAAAGATAGGATGTATGCTTGGGAAAGGGGCCGCTAAGGGCTTGAATTCCTAAACCACAAGCAAATTAATTTGTTTGTTTATTTATTTATTTATCTTGGACCCTGCTGATTTGTGAGGGATCATACTAATAAAGAGCTTATATTAGCCTAGACCTATCTTAGATTTACTGAACCAAGGGAGAATCTACGCATCCGATGAACAAATTCTCCAACCACATGGGTGGCTACTTGAAAAAGGGGACTGTCCATTCCAAAAGTAACTTGGGTAGTGTCTATATGGGATCGCAAAGGACATGATCCAAATAGAGTGCCCGTGGAGAGAGGGGCCACTAAGGGCTTTATCCAAAACCCCGGAGAAGATATTATCTATAGGTATTCGGTGGCTAACTCAAGGAGAATGCTCAAGGACTCATATCTATTAAGAGTGGTGTATCCAATGGGTGAGTCGCTATCAGTATAGAGAACATCAACCAACCTAAAGTGCCCGTCGGTTTGTGATATTCTATGAAAGAGGGACTCACATCATCTATAACGATTGCTGGATAGTCATCTTACGACCGTTCCATTCGACCTAGGGCAACTACTGAGTGAATGCCACTAGGGGACTTGCATCAACTCACGAGTAGTCAAGAAAAAAGGAACCACTGGGAGACTTATCCTAAACCTAAAATATACTCAACATAGTCAATTCATGATAGTTAGTTCAAGAAGAAAGCACAGGGACTCACATCTTCTTAAATAAAATCAATATGAGGTAGCTTACTGGCTGCATAGTGAAGTCTATCAAATTAACAAGGTGCTCGTTGGTTTGTAATGGTCAAGTCAAAAAGAAAGCACGGGGACTCACATCCGCTAGACAAATGATCACTTGGGTGACACACTAGCAAGGTATCATATCAGCTTGACCTAGAGCAGCTAATGAGTGAGTGTCACAGGGGGCTTGCTCCCACATCAAAATAGCTCAATACAAAAGATATGTGTTTATTTTTGTTTGTGTTTGTGCTATAAGGAATAGGACCCCTCTTGGGTTCTCTTACACCTATCCTAAAACATGCTAGGGAAATAATGAAATGGTTTCATGAATGGTAGTTGGGATTTCACCAAGAAAGGATGTCGCTTGGGTTCTCTTACACCAAACTTAGTTGTGCTTGTCGAAATAGGATGTCGTTCTCTCACACCTATTCTAGTAGCACTGAGGAATTGTATTTAATTTGTGTTATTGTTGTAAAAGAAGGATAGGATGCCGCTAGGGTTCTCTTACACCTGCCCTAAACATGCCATGGAGGATTCATAAAACAAGCAAACAATGCTTCGAAAGAATAGAAGATTTTGATGAATTGGAATAAAAATTTTTTTTTCATAATTATTTTTAAACATGATTTTATGGGTAATATTTCTTCAAATAGAGCTCATTAATTAGAAGCATCGGGTGTTCCCCTTTACAATCAATAAGCTGATAAGATCCTCCTTGGTAGGCCTTTTCTATGACAAAAGGCCTTCCCAAGGTTCAAACTTTCCTCCCATCTTTGATGAGCAATAATTGGTCTCCTTATAACTATACAAGCTCTCTCACTTGAAAGCTCTAGGGTGGAATTGTTGTTGTCTGAATCATTTTGGCCTTGTACAACTCAAGGTTCTGGCATGCCTGTAGGTGTATCTCCTCCAAACCTTCGTGCTCTTCTAACTGCAACTTTGCATTATGCTCTATAGTGATTTGACTATCCATTGCTATCCTTAGTGATGGGAGTTAAACTTCTAATGGTAGAATGACTTCAGACCCACACACTAAGAAGAATGGGGTACATTGAGTTGGAGTTCTGTATATGGTGATGTATGCCCACAAGACTTCAACCAACTGCTCATGCTACCATCGCTTGTTGTCGTCAAGTGTCTTCTTTAATATCTGGATAAAAGTTTTGTTGAATCCTTCTGCTATGCCATTTGCCCTGGGGTAATAGATGGTGGAGTATCTCTAATCTATACTGTGTCTCTTGGAGAAACTGTAGATCTTGGTGTTCTTGAATGTAGTACCATTATCGGATATAATTCATTGGGGCACCCCAAACCTATATGATATGGTTCACGAAAATGGAGCACATCTTTGTGACCTTTCGTGGGATTTTCTCCGCTTGGAAAAGAAGTAGTCGATGGCAGCTAAGATGAACTGATGACCCTTAGAAGAAGGAGGATCAATCGAACCCACAATGTCAGTACCCCAACACTCACATGGCCATGAGGCCAATATAGGATGTAGAATATTGTGTGGTTGATGTAGGACCACACCGTGTACCTGTAATGGCATCTCTTTACATTCATGCGATCATGATCCGAAGGCCGAGTATCCTTTCTCTTTACTTTCATCTTCGGACCAGATTGGTGTACTCTGCATAGACCTGAATGTACCTCGATCACTATCTTATGGGCTTCGTGTTTGTCTAAATAGCATAACCACATTTGATTGAAAGACTATCGGTATAAGATGCCATCCATAAGAGCATAGGAGATAGATCTCTATTTCACCTGATGGGCTTGTGATTTCTTTTAAGGTAGTTTGTCGGTGTTCAAATAATCTATGAACGATTGCCTCCAATCCAGCTCCTTGTATTTATTGGCAATGGCAACATCCCCTTCAAGAGAAAGTCTCTCGATGTGTTCAGCATCAATAAGAGATAGGATTTGTCTATTTTGGACCCTTATTAGAATGGACTCATCTTCTGGACATGCCAATTCCTTGGCAAGGTTGGCCAAAGCATGTACTACTGTGTTCTCTCTTCGAGAGACCTTATAGATGGTGACCTTAGGGATTTGGGCCAACAGCTTCATGGTATACTCGTGGTAGTGACAAAGCTCAAGTTTTAGAACCTTGTAGGATCCAGCAATCTGGTTGATGACCAGCTGAGAATCCCCATGCATGTTGATTCTCTTGACACAAACTATGATGGCTAACTACGGAGTGGCAATCAAAGCCTCATACTCAGCTTTGTTGTTGGTGCAAGGATTAGAGAGATAGTATGAGAATCTCATCACATCATGGTTTAGAGTTAGGAGAACTATTCCTACCCCTACCTTTCCTAGAAGAGTAGATCAGGGTCCTTCTCCTTTGTGAAAAGAAGCCGTACCATCAAAATACATCTCCCAATGGTGATTATCAA
The DNA here is from genome assembly GCA_021442155.1 of Cymbidium sinense. Classification (NCBI taxonomy): domain Eukaryota; kingdom Viridiplantae; phylum Streptophyta; class Magnoliopsida; order Asparagales; family Orchidaceae; genus Cymbidium; species Cymbidium sinense. The sequence continues at coordinate 233,952,470 of CM038215.1, read as the reverse complement.
CCTTCCCTAAGTTTATGATTTGTTCATCGGGTAGATCGTCACTAAGCGGGGAAGCAGCAGGAAGTGGGTGTGCTGCTGAGAAATCTGCTAGTGTTTATCCTTTCACCACACAAAGAGGTATGAATGTAATATCAAATTGTGAGAGAAGCATGGACCAATGTGCTAACCATCCAGATAATGTTGGTCGTGTCATAAGATACTATAGTAGATTGATTATTGAAATCAAGTTTACCTTATGAGAAAGCATATAGTGTCGTAGCTTTTGGGATGCAAAGATTAAAGCTAGATAATGTTACTCAATAGGTGGGTAGTTCAGTTCAATAGGGATCAAAGGATGGCTAAAGTAGTTGAGAGCACTTTCCTTCCCTTCGTTATTAGCTTGGGCCAACAAAGCATCAAGGGAGTCGTCCAATCTGCGTGTTGGATGAGAAGCTGGATAGGTACTAGAACTGGAGGCTTCACCAAATACTACTTGATATCTTCAAAGGCATGCTGGCACTTTCATCCTACTTGAACTTGGCATCCCTTATGACAAGTGCTGAGAATAACTTGCATCTTCTCGATAGGTTGGAGATAAAGCGTCTTAGATATGTCAACCACCCTTGGAATGATCTGATTTGAGTTAAACTTTTAGGCGGTGGTATTTCTAAGATAGCTTTGATCTTTTCTGAGTCTATCTCTATTCCCCGATATTGGATAACAAACCCAAGGAATTTCTCTGAAGCTACTCCAAATGCACACTTTAGAAAATTCATTTTGAGGTTATATTATTTAATCATTTGAAAACTACTCTCAAGTCAAAGAGACGGTCTTCCTTTTCTTTGCTTTTGACTACTAGATCATTAACATAGCACTCAACTTGATGATGAATGAGTTCATTGAAGATCTAAGTCATGGCCCGTTGGTATGTAGCACTAGCATTTTTAAGGCCAAAAGAAATGACATTATAACAATAGATTTTGATCAGGGTTTGAAAAGCAGTGTTTCTTTCATCCTCGGGAGCCATCTTGATTTGGTTGTAGCCAGATGACCCATCCATGAAGGAGAATACTGCATGAGATGATGCAATGTCTGCCATTAATTATGGTATAAGAAAAGGAAACTCATCCTTAAGACATGCCTTATTTAAGTCCTAAATCAATGCATGTGTGAATTTGGTCATTCTTTTTCTTAACTGGTGTGACACTGGCTAACCAAGTAGGGTATTTTTTATCCCTGATGAAACCAGTATCGATCAATTTCTTGACTTCAGATATAACATGTTGTTTGCTTTCTAATCGTATGGGTCTAGGAGCTTGCTTGATAGGGTTAGCATTAGGGACTATTGCTAGTTTGTTGATTGCTACGTCAGGAGATAATCCGGGCATCTCTTCATAAATCCATACAAAGCAGTCCTTAAACTCAATCAAGCCAATAGTCATTGGTTTCTTCTTCATTCATTAGACGATGTTATTGTGGATCTTTTTCTCTTCTGAGGTTGATTTCTTTGAGCTTGCCAATAGTTGAATGAATTTTCTCTTCAAATTCTAGTAGTGCATCTTTGATTTGGAGATTATCTAAATCATCTGAAGTTTCTAAACATACCTCCTCATAAGAGTTAGTGTGGTTTGAAAAGAACCTATTAGACTCCAGATGATTGGTGACTAGCGGTAATCATCATCGAGACCCATCAATCTTAGTCGATCTTGATTGTGCATCCCTGCCTCTATTGTTCCACAACTTCTTAAAATACTCAGTGCTTGGACCATGTGTAAGGGATCAAACATTTCTTTTCAAGATTAAGAATACAAGGTGACTACTAATCAAAAGGTAATTCCATTAATTCTTTATATGAATTATTCTCAAGTTCTACATCAACTGCTGGACTTGAGGATGATGATCCCAATAGAAATCTCTTCTGTTTGACATTCATGGAAGACTTAGGGGCTTCCTTAACTACTAAACCTTTAACTTTTTGAGATGAAAGTGAGGTTAGAGCTAAGATTCTTAATTGTTGCCTGATAGTTTCACATAAACTTGATTTGAATACATTCGTACTTTGCTTGGAGGCCTGACCTTCATCGTTGTCTGGCTTGAGTGTCACCTCCAATAAAATGTATTGAGAGGGGTTGGTTGGTATGCTAATCACATGAGACTCATCCTCCGAGCTGGATTCCAAGTCTATGTGAATAGTAGGGGTACTCTTATGAACTAGAACATAACCCTTGTTGGCTCGCTACAAACTAGGGGGTCTTCCACCACTGAACTGCCTCTATATATGCCTCTACCTCTGCCTGGTGGAGGTCGAGTCATCCTACCCATATGTCCATATGATGGAATGAACTATAGGTGGAATGTGACATGTGGCTCTACTTCTTCTTTGATGTCCTTTTCTCGTTCACTTGTACTTTCCTTTTTCTTTTCTTTTTTTTTGCTTCTTTTTCTTTTTCTTTTATTTAAATTTTGACCAAGTTCATGAGAAAAGGTATTTTGAGAAAGATAGTAGGTCACATCTTCATATATCTCAACTCCTCTGCCTGAAAATGGCTTTTCATCTCCTTTGACATAGTATTCGATTCCATCCCTTCTAAACTTGATGCATTGATGAAGGGAGGATGGAATCATCTTGATCTGATGTATGTAAGGTCTACCGAGCAAAGCAGTGAATGATGTATTCAAATCAATTACGTATAGAGCTTGGCTTCAGTCTTCCAATCACCTATTTCTAAAGGTAACACTATAAAACCTAAAGCTCTCTCGCCTTGTTCATTGAATTTTCTCAATATCATCCGATCTCCTCAGACTATAGAGATGTCAATCCTCAAGTGGGAAAGAGTCTTTAGACTCATATTCATGATGCACGGATCATTAAAACCTAGAAAATGAATCATATATCCTATCTTGAGGGATGGTTATGCTCCATGTCCCCCAGCAGAAGGTCTTCGTCATGAAAGTGACTCCCTGGGCTTCTTTTGCATAATATGACTCCTCTCTAATAGCGATCAACTGAGCTAAGTATATCTCTGGATCAAGAAGAGCCTTGATTAATGATTCCCTCATCTCTTTAGATAAGACAAGGGCATCATATACGATTAACTTAAATGGTAACTTTCTTAGGTGAGTGAGGACATTGTAATCCACTTTCGGCTGATCCTCCACATGCATATCCATGGGGTGGAGCATCCTGTGGAGGGGCTTCTTGCTCATTAATATCAATAACTTGGTTCCCCTTATCTTGAGGTGTTGCCCTAGAAGGTAGAACCTTACCAATATAGAGGTTGACTTCGGTAATCTCTTGTGACAAGTTAGTGGAAGATTCTACCTGCTCATCAAGCTCACCTATAGCTTCTCCTATAGGACCCTCAAAATCAGATGATTCCAAGTCTATCTTAAGAGGTGAACCCATAGTGTTCAGAAAAGGAAAGTCCCTTTCTGAATCAGAAAGAGGAATATCAGAGTTTTTATAATTATTATTTAGACTTGAAGAGTTTTCTAAAAGAGTAGAGTTAGACAACCTATCCGAAGTGGCAAAGATGCAATTCAAACAGGCTTTATTCCTCAATTTCTTGGATTTTGAAGGAGGTACATAGTAGAAATCTAGTAAAGTAAGTGGGGTGAGGAATTTGATACCCTTATCCACAGAAACAAGATGTCTACTAGAAGAAGAGCTAGCAAAAGTAGAAGTGCCGGCTGAGGTAGTAGCTGCATTAATGGAATGGAGGCTAGGCTCGGTTGGTGATTGCGCTACTTGGCTATCCCAAGTAAGTGTGGGCTGCTGCTGCTACTGTTGCTGAGCTCCCACTTTCTCGAAATTATTTGTGGCAACTTACAATCCTTCCTTGATGTTGGAGGTTTGATTGCCCCGGGAACCTACAAGGAAAGTTTCTTGATTTTTGAAACAATCTTTTAGAGGTTCGGGATTAGGAGATATACCAACCTTCTTTGGTTTTGAGAGTTGTGGGCATCCCTTTCCTTTGATTGCTTGAATTGTTGTTGCTTGATTCTATCTTTTGATCTTGAGTCGAAACTCGCACTTCAATAAATTTAGTTATGTTGAATGGGATTCAAATATTTTGGAGAGACTTTCATGCTTCCATTAGTTCATAGTTGAATTTGATTTTTGATTATTTGGGGACCCTCTATTTAACAAATTTTAGTGTGTTAAAATAAAGGGTCAATTGATTTTTTTTTGGGTGGGGGATTGCTCATTTAGCAAATTTGGATATGCTAACTAAGTTGTTTGAAAATAATTTTCTTTTTCTTTTGCTTATTTGTGAATCATAAGTGAATTATGTGTGAATTTGAAAATGTAACCTTTACTTAGCAAATTTGTGTATGCTAAATAAAGTCCAAATATTTTCTTTTGTTTTGATTTTTTTTTTTTAAAAGAGGATCTTTACTTAGCAAATTTAGGTATGCTAAAATAAAGTCCAATTGTGTTTGATTTTTTTATTTTTGAAAAATGAAACATTTACTTAGCAAAATTGGATATGCTAAATAAAGGATTCAAATGTGTTTGATTTTTATGATTTTCAAAAGAGGATCTTCACTTAGCAAATTTGGGTATGCTAAATGAAGAATCCAAATGTGTTTGATTTTTGATTTTTTTTTTTTTTTTGAAAAATGAAACCTTTACTTAGCAAATTTGGGTATGCTAAATAAAGGATTCAAATGTGTTTGATTTTTTTTTTTTTTTTTGAAAATGAAACCTTTACTTAGTAAATTTGGGTATGCTAAATATAGGATTCAAATGTATTTGATTTTTGATGATTTTGAAAAGAGGATCTTCACTTAGTAAATTTGGGTATGATAAATGAAAGATCCAAATGTGTTTTATTTTTATGACTTGGATTTTGAAAAGAGGAACTTCACTTAGCAAATTTGGGTATGATAAATGAAGGATCCAAATGTGTTTAGATTTTTGATTTTGAAAGAGGATCTTTAGCAAATTTGGGTATGCTAAATAAAGGATCCAAATGTTTTGATTTTGATTTTTGAAAAATGAAACCTTTACTTAGCAAATTTGGGTGTGCTAAATAAAGGATTCAAATGTGTTTGATTTCTGATTTTTTTTAAAAGAGGATCTTCACTTAGCAAATTTGGGTATGCTAAATGAAGGATCCAAATGTGTTTAGTTTTTATGATTTTGATTTTGAAAAGAGGATCTTCACTTGGCAAATTTGGGTATGCTAAATAAAGAATCCAAATGTGTTTGATTTTTATGATTTTGAATTTGAAAAGAGGATCTTCACTTAGCAAATTTGGGTATGCTAAATGATGAATTCAATTGTGTTTTTTGTTTTGATGTTTTGACTTTTTTGAAAGAGATGATCTTTACTTAGCAATTTTGGGTATGCTAAATAAAGGATCCAAGTGTATTTTGATTTTGAAAAGAGGATCTTCACTTAGCAAATTAGGTATGCTAAATGAAGGATCCAAAAGTGTTTTTAGTTTTGATGTTTTGATTTTTGAAAAGAAGACCTTTACTTATCAAATTTGGGTATGCTAAATGAAGAATTCAAATGTGTTTTTAGTTTCGATATTTAGATTTTTGAAAATAGTGTATTTACTTAGCAAATTTGGGTTTGCTAAATAAAGGATCCAAGTGTATTTTGATTTTTATGATTTTTAAAGAGGATCTTTACTTAGCAAATTTAAGTATGCTAAATTAAGGATCCAAGTGTATTTTGATTTTTATGATTTTGATTTAGATAAGAGAATCTTCACTTAAAAAATTTGGGTGTGCTAAATGAAGAAAACAAAATGTGTTTGATTTTTATGGTTTTGATTTTAAAAAGAGGATCTTCACTTAGCAAATTTGGGTATGCTAAATGAAGAATCCAAATGTGTTTTTGGTTTAATTGTTTTGATTTTTGAAAAAAAAAAAGATTTTTACTTAGCAAATTTGGGTATGCTAAATGAAGAATCCAATTGTGTTTTTAATTTTGATGTTTTGATTTTGAAATGAGGATCTTTACTTAGCAAATTTGGGTATGCTAAATAAAGGATCCAAATTTATTTTGAAAAATGGAACTCTCTTTTGACAAATTTGGGTATGTCAAATGGGCGTCAATTATGTTTTATTTTTCAAAGATGAGATTTTTTTTTGTGTGTAATTATTGCTTTTTTTTTAAAAGATGATTATTGATTTTATTTTTGAAAAGGATGAATGTTGATTTTGTTTTTGAAAAGATGATTGTTGATTTTATTTTTAAAAAGATGATTTTGGATTTTTTTTTTTTTTGAATTGAAATCTTCATCCAATAATTTGAATGAGGATGTTCATTTGTGCTTTTTGAAAAGATGATTTTGAATTTTATTTTTGAAAAGATGATTGTTGATTTTGTTTTTGGAAAGATGATTGTTGATTTTGTTTTTGAAATGAAATCTTCATTTAATAAATTTGGGTATATTGAATGAGGATATTTTATTTGTGCTTTTTGAAAAGATGATTTTAGGATTTTTTTTTTTGAAATGATGATTGTTGATTTTGTTTTTGGAAAGATGATTGTTGATTTTATTTTAAAAAAAAGATGATTGTTGATTTTCTTTTTGAAATGAAATCTTCATTCAATAAATTGAATGAGGATGTTCATTTGTACTTTTTGAAAAGATGATTTTTGGATTTTATTTTTAAAGTGATCCTACATGTAACAATCTTGAAGATTGTTAGATGAGGTTGAATCATGAAAATTCTTGTGCAATATTTTATTATGTGCATTTTGGAAAAGTGCTTTTTGGAAAGTGGTGTTTTCTTTTTTTATAAAGGATTTATTTTCTTTATTTTTGGAATGAATCTTTCCTTATCATGGAAATGGTAAGGAGGAAGGTCTTTAGTTATTTCTTTTTTATTAAAATTTTTATTTTCACCTATTGGGGGATCCAATGGGAGTTTTAAGACCTACACGGAATATGGTCCTAAAACCTAAAAGATGTTGGCTAGCTTAGCTTAAGGATGAAATAAACTAAGTGATAACAGAAAAGAAGGATAGTCTCGGATTCATACAAAGTACAAATACACTATCTATGCTTGGAGACGATGATCATTTACCAAAGATGGAGAGAGGAACCATCCCTAGCAAAGTCGCTAGAAAAATCTGTGGTAAAATTATATATATTATTTTATCTTCATCTATCTTTGAAAAATAAATAAAGATAAAAAATACACACGCCTTATTGGACACCACATAAATCCACAGATGTTCTTATTAGGGTGATCAAGTGTGATATTGAGTAATGATGTACTATCTCGAGAGATAGAAATCATCATTCTACAATGGACCTAATCACTAAATAAGGACTCCTAAGGACAATGGGTCTTCGAATGTACCAAAGATTCTTCTCTACTTTACATGAAAAAGTAAAGTAGGATTTATTTTAAACTGGGTTCATTAAGTTCCCTATGGAGGCAAGCCCCCATAGTTAATTACATCTTAAGGAATGAGATTCCTTAAGAAAACTCTCGATTAAGATAAATGATCATTGTCTCCAAAGATTTCAAATGTAGGGCTATCAATAAATTGGTTATTTTTGGAAGATCGAGTGGGATTGATCAAAAGGAAGGAGTTATTATTGAAACCAAAGGGAGATGAGTAGGGGATGCTTATGATATTTGGAAACCTAGTAAGCACCCCAAACTATCCTATGGTTGGGCTTTATATTTTTGAAATTTGAACAGAGATAATTATTTGAGTTGAATTTTTATTAGAAATCTAGGGCTAACAATTCCACAACGCAACATCATGGAAATGCCTAAGAGGTGAGGATTTATGCTAGTAGCCCGCAAAGAAAAATAGCCACCTCAGAACCTAAATCTAGGGAGCTTTGGTGAGGGCCAAGGTACAACCTAAATCTAAGGCAAAAATGGATATATGGTCTACCTCCATAAGAGAGGATAAATCACCCGACTGTTGGACTTACAACTAACTGCCTAGGGGTGGCTGCCAACTAACTCCTCCTACGATTTTAAATACATGTAGGCAAGTCATATGCTTTTGCATGATAGCTAGGTTATTGTCTATTTAGAAAGAGACTAAGTCCTTAAATACACTCCCTAAGAGACTAGATCATGTAAGGCATGAATAATGACTTAAATCTAATATAAATTTTTGTTAAGTTTTTTTTAGACAATTCATTTAACATAGGCTATGGGATTCATATGCCTAATGCATGAGAAATTAGTTATGGGCCAAAATCAGTAAGAAGGAAGTGTGGTTCCACCATGGCTTTTAAAGGTCAAACCATGTTCTCTGACAAAGGTGGAAGCCCACCATAAGAAAGAGTGAAGCAAGATACTTTTTATGCATCATGTGAAAACATACAACATCCAGCTAAGGGGTTGTTAATTCTTTTATTTCTTGATTTATGTCTTAGGCTTTAGGTGAGGTTATGAGTTGTTAATTTTTAATTTTGAGTTGATTAATTAGATATAAAATTTATTTTTCCTTAAGAGCCTAATCGCATCAAGGTAATTCATGAAAGCAAGAAAGAAACTAGGAAAATCATGACATCTTAATGCACAAGCTAAACAAACATCAAATAATTTTATAAAACTAGTGCAAAAGAATAAAAAGTCGATGTGGTCGGGCTCTACCACACAAACCCAAAAAGAAATGGATAGCTGATCCCTACCCTTATATAACTCAGATTACAAATGAATAATTACAATTTAGAAAGAATTCATGTTATGGGGGTCTTCATTCTTTATTTCTTCTTTTTTTTCATTTCTTTCTTTCTTTCCTTCTTTTGTTTGGTTGGGATGTGGTTGCTCCAAGGGTTCACATGGTGCATAAGACATGGTCTTATGACCAATGTTCATTCTAATCCCCCATAACATTCATTCCAAATCTTAATTGCAAAATTACATGAAAAAGAAAATAAATCTAATTAAACTTACAAAATAGAGATTAGCCAAACATACCACATAATCTTAAGCATGTATATGAATAAATTAGACTTAGCACCCCACACATAGGTAACCAAGCCCACCTGTTCTAATTTGGATTATTCTTAGGCGTATAAACAAATTGCACAGCCAATGCATTCATTATTTTTATTATAGCCCTTAAGTACAATCCCCTGCATAAAACAATATTAGACTAATATCATCCTATCATCCAGTCTACGCACATGCACACTAACATTCAGTCTAAAATATTACATCATAAAATAAAATCAAGCATCAAACCATGCATCACCCTAACATAGAGCTAGAAATTATGATTTAACTTAATGTGTGTGTCATTTAAGGCTTGTATGGCATGTCTTAGGGAGGCTTTAATGTTAGAATTTTCTAAGTATGAAGGATTAAACTTAGAGGGTGGTTTCATTTAAGTGATTTAGTTGATTTGTTAATTTTATTTGATTATTTGATTTGGTTTGAATGAACCTACACTTAATTACTAAGTGTTATCAAGAGAGGAAAAGAGAAGAAAACCTCTCTTTCCTCCCTACTTTAAGAAATTTCTAAGGTAGATTCATTAATGATTTTTCTTGTAGTGAATGTTTTGTTATGTGTTTTAATTAATCCTAAGTTTAGATTTACTCTAAATAAACCTATTCAATAAGAAAGGCAAGTTAAGATTAATTAAGGCGAATTACTATCATAAAACACACAACCATTTATCTCTTTCCAACATGTGTATCATGCATATGAATAAATCCTAAGCATATCTATACATGTAATGCAAATATTTAGCACACCTTAATGATGAATACTAAGAGATGTTGCTTAAGAAAATTTGGATGTTTCTTGATGCATTATTTTGTTAAGTAAAAAAGAGAGGGATTCTTTTATCCATTAATCAAATGCACATTTACATGTATGAAAGACAGAAGTGAGTACATCGCCATTATTTTCTACACCAAGGGTATAAGGTACAAGACCTTCTTAGGGCTAATCCCGGGATGTCCAGACTAATATACCACTTTTCTTAAATACATGTGCATGCACAAAAAGAAAATAAATGGATGAAGAATCATGCAAAAGATTTTTATTTGTTTGTTTGATTTTGGTTGTTTAATTTACATGTGCAATGTGAAGATCCTTCTTAAGCCATAACATAGAAGTGTATAGAAATGGATTTAAGCAAGTGTTATGTTCTTTTCAAATGAACTATACACTTTGCAAATCCTATACAAACCTATGTTAAGAGAAGAGAAGAAAATCACATAACACATTTTATGCTATAATCACATGCAAGCTTATAAGTATTTATAAGTATCACACCTTCATTTATAATCTTTGATTTATAGGTTTTGAAAATAATTTTTGATTTAATAGTGATAATAGCCACTCATATACTTACTTTAGCCAAAACATGCAATTTGACATAAAGAAAACATTTCATTTATTTTGATTTTCAAAATATATGAATGCATGATTTCATTTGGCACACAATATTTAGCATGCTTGGAAAGAAATAAAGTGATGTAAGCATGTAACTTCATTCACCCTAATTAATTCCTAAAGGAAATTCTATGAAATAAGATCATTTAAAATGAATCAACATTCTTTAAAGAGATTTTTATTTTTGTTTTCAGTTTGATTTGATTTAGGAAATGTGAAGAGAGTTTACTAGTCCTAACCCATTTCCCCCATGTGTGAATTTATTTAGTTTATTTTTTAGAATAATTAGATTGGTTTTATGTTTTATTTAGGTTAAGGTGTAAATTAAATCTATTAATTACCCTTACCTATACTACTTTAACATAATTAACCTAATAATTATGAGCTAACATATGATATGCAATCACATAGAATTTAAATCAGCAATGCACCTAAGAAAGAAAGGGGCCTAATGCAATTGACTCACAATTATTAATTAATTAAGCTAAAAGGTTTAATTAAGTACTTTCATAACCTTCCCACACATGTCGGTTGGAAATGATTTCCTTAAACTTACCTTAAGCTCTTGAACACCTAAGGATCTACCCAACAAGAGATTGATTAAGTTCATATTGGTTCTAAACATTTGATTAGATTAATTAAGAAGATCATTAGTGGATTAATCCTTAATTAGTTTTGGATTAAGGAAGAAAGGGGGTTTAGGAAATAGCTTAGGGAAAATATCCCAAAACCATTCCATAAACCTCTTATTCACTTAAACAAAGTTTAATTATCTCAATTAAGTGATTAAATCACTATTCACATGCTTAATTACCCTTAATTATATTAAGGGGTGATTAGAGATTCATTAATTGATTTCTCAAATTAACTTATTATTAAATTCCTAGAAATTTAAGGGAGGCAGAAGTCAACCCACTAAATATATCTGAGAAATATGGAATTAATTAATTAAGTAATTAGGGAGTACTTAAGGTAATTAGATTTTTAAATAAACCCTAATTGGAAAAAAATTCACTATTTAAAATCAATTAGAAATAATTTTATATTATTCCTCACTAAATTATCTTTAAAATGAGCCTTTATTTTTTTTTCTACATTTAATTATGGATTTATGAAGTTTCAGTGATTAAGGGATAATTAAATAGCCCTAATTAATTAACTAATCCCGTCGGTGACATGTGGGCCTGATGCGGCGGCGCTTTCCATGGCATGGCATTGATTTTAAGTTGTCAAATGACATACCGTCGGTCGATTAGTCTACGTGCTTTCTTCTTGGTATGCGATCAAGGATCGACGGTGATAAAACCATGGCTCTAAAAAGAAATAATCAATGGATCTATGCGGATTAATCAAGACCGTCCATCAAAACATGCGGGATGGATGATTCATGATCATCCTCTTTGCCATGGGGAGAAAAAAATTGTTCATCCTCCATGGCTTGATCCGAGCTCACTTGAGCTCAAGGCTAGGATTCAACTCACACCATCTAGAAGCAAGGAGAAGAAGATCCAATGATGAAAATCAATGGGATTACAACTCCCTTCACAAAGGACCAAAGAATTTTCAACCTAAGCTCGGTTTTGATTCATACCTTGCTAGAGGTTATCATGCTTCCAACCATTGAGGTAGCTGTCAGTGGAGACAAGCCCTAAATATTTAAAGGTTCAATTTGGGATCTGACCAAAGCTTGCTTTAATGGCTTGCGGCTTTGGTCTAGGTGAGGTTTCTCATGGCTTGGGGACTTGGGAGAAACTTTAAATGAGCTTGACTTTCCTCCCTGATGGTGCTTGCAATAGCAATTAGACTTTGGTGGAGTGATGAGTGAATTGAAATTTTCTCCTACCTCCCCTATTTTTGGCTTAAGCAAAACTGAGGAGAGAGAAATGGGATGATCTTAGGAATGCTTAGGGAATCTTGTGGATGCTTGCCTTTGATCCTCTAAGCTCAATCGAATGCAAGAAGCTTATTTGATTGGAAATGAGGGGGAGTATATCTCCCCCTACTTGGATCGGACGGTCAAGCTTTCCTTACTATTTTGGATCAATTGATGGGATTGAATGGGTTGTTTAGGCTGTTATGGATTCCATGTGGTTCAATTTTGGCAGAAGAGTGGAAGTGTGGAGGTGCACATGTGTTAAAATGAGTGTGGGAGGTGATCCATGTGGAGAATTTTGAGTAGGGTGGATGATGTTGGCTTTGGGTTGGGTTTGGCTGACCTAAACCCATTGGGTCATGAACCACCCTCCTTGGTGTCCAAATGGCCCATTAGGAGGGTGTCAAGTGGCCATGAAAAGGAATTGACCAAATTTTAAGTGGATTTGTCCATAGGTTACCCTTTGACCCAAGGGTAAAATGGTCATTTGGCTTGGATTTTGATTTGGGCAAATTTGATATGATTGAAAATGGGTTATGCCAATTTTCAATGAATTTTGAGTTGATTTGATATGATTTAGCTCAAGTTGACCTATTTAGGTCAAAATGGGTCAAGTTGACTAATTGGTCAAATTGGGTCAAATCATCAGTTGGGTTGAATTCATGTGACCATTTGGAATGATTTGGTATCATTGGTTTGGTAAAATTTGTTTTAGATTTGATTTTGGTACATTAGAGTTCACTTAGGTCAAATGGGTCAAGTTACCAATTTGACCCATTTGACCCAATTGGGTTAAGTCATAGGTTGGTTTAGGCTTGGTTGATCATTTGAAATATTTTACAAGATTTTATTTCAATCAATTTTGGTTTGGTTAAGTTTCAAGTTGATTTGACCTTTTAGGTCAAGTTGGGTTCTTGGTCAAGGTTGGTTGGCCAATTAAGCCTTTGGTCAAGTTCAACAAGTGATTTAGACCCATTGCAAATCAAATTGGCTTAGATCAAGTTTGACATATTTTTGACTTTTAGGTCAACTTGGGTGGGTCAACTTGTCGTGGACAATTGGGCAAGGTTTGGCTTAATTGATGACTTGATCATGTCCAATCATTGGTCATGAATGGGTTTAGATCAATGGTTTCAATCAATTTATTCTATGGTAGATTTTGGCTAGTTTAGATTTCATTTGGGATAAATGTTGGCTTAGTCAAAGGCTAAGTTTGACTTAACTTGACCCAATTTGAGTGATTGATCATCCTATGATGATTCTTGCTCATAATGTGAGGCTTAGATGGGCTTAGTTCAATCCAATTTGGGTAGGATTAGAATTTGGCTCAAAAAGGTGCTTTAGTTCACTTTGGGACAAGTGAGCATAAGTGGGTCAATTGGCTTGATCAATGCATGATTCAAGTTTGATTGAACTCACATATGGACTTATGATTGAAATATAAATTCATTTGAAAGTGGTTTGGATCCAAATGGGTTTTGATTCATTTGACAATTTCAGGTTCAAAGGATGAACATGGGCTTGATTTAAGTTTGAGTTTTGAATTTAGTTTTGGCTTGATGATTGAAGTTTGTGTTTATATTTGGGCTTATGATTGAAGGATTGATTGTTTGAATAGAAAATCTAAATGTTTGGATTGATTTAAGTTTGATTTGGGTTCAAGAATTTGACTTGGAAGAGCATAGGTTGATTTGAGTTGGATTTAGGTTTGAGTTTTGAATTTGGTTGATTATTTGAATTTATATTTTATTTATATTTTATTTATATTTATAAATATAAATGAGAATATAAATAGGTTATGAGAAAATCTTTTGAATTTGATTTGAAGGAGTTCAAGGATTTGTCTTGAAAGAGTTTAGGTTGGATTTTGATTGGGTTTGGACTTGAGTTTTGAAGTTTGACTTGAAAGAAGGAAATAAGGATTTAGTTCAAGCTATAAGGTACGCAAGTTTTCCTAACACCCTAAAGCACAACCTCTTCCTATGGCTAATTTTCTAAGTCTCTAGGGTTAGGTTAAATGTTCACCTAATCACTATAAGTGTCTTAAGACTAAGGAACTCTTCATTTCTAAGAAGAGTCTTATGTCTAAGATGGAGAAGTTGAGAGCTCACTCCAAAAGTGAGGTCAACAAGGGTGCTAAGTCCAAATTATCTATATAACTGCTTAGGTTGTATGGTGTGCTTAGCTAACACTTATTTTGTAATTAGATTTATTTTTTCTATCTTTAATATAATTTTGTATTAGGAAGTAGGATTAATTTTATGGAGGATTAGGATGAGCAGTGGCTATAAGGTTTTATCTTGGGAGGCCTTGTGATGTCTTTGAAGCAAGCAAATCCAAATGAAGAAATGAAGGAGATATGAAGATAAGAAGACCCCCCATAGCATTTATTCATTTATATAACTTGTAATTATTATTTCATTTACCGGGTTGTATAAAGGTAGCTACCCATTTTCTTTTTTTCTTGTAGCATTGACAATCACCTATTATTCTTTTGCGTTAGATTTATAAAATCATTTGATATTTTTTTTTACACGTAATAGAAATGGCATATCTTTTTCTAGTTTTTTTATGAATTATGGTGATTTAATGTGTGGCCTGGATCTGATTAGGCTCTTAGAAATAAAATAAACTTTTTACCCCAACTACTACTCATAACTAAGGTTTAAAATAACTCATAACCTCACACAAAGCCTAGGAATTAAACCAATATAATTAAGAGATTTAGCAACCCCTTAGTTGAATGTTGTATGCTTAATATCATGCATCTATATTGCTTCCATCTTACTAAGAGAGGATTTCCATCCTTGCATGATAGGGGAAGACTTGACCTTTAAGAGTCTCCTTTATGGTGAAAAACACATATTTCTCTTTGATTTAGCTAATAATCTCATTTCAACATGCATTTAGACATATGAAAATCCTATGTCCTTTGTCAAAATAAAGAATCAAAAATAAAATAAAAATTGATATGATTTGCATTAGACTAAGTCATTACTCATACCACTCATGCTCTAGTCTCTTTAGGAGTGGGTTTAAGGACCTTAATTTCTTTTTAAATAATAACAACCTAACCATCTTGCAAAATCATATGACTTGCCTACATGATTTTAAAGCATATGAAGAGTTAGTACCACCTGGTTATAAGTCTAATGTGGTTTACTCTCTTGTGGAGGTAAACCATATGCCCATTTTTGCTTAGATTTTGGTCATGCTTTAGCTTATGCCAAAGCTCCCTAGATTTAGGATCCGAGGTGGTTGTTTCCTTTGGGCTACAAGCATAAATCCTCACCTCTTAAGCATTTTCACAATCTTGTATTATGGAATTATAAGCCCTAACAATCTAATAAAATTCAACCCAAATAAATAATCCTCCTCAGTTTCAAACATATAAAGCCCAACCATAGGATAGATTGTAATATTTATTAGGTTTTCTAGTATCATGAGCATTCCCTACTTATTTCTTTTGGCTTCAATAATAAGTCTCTCATTTTTTATATATCATATCTCATTTTTTAACATACCAATTTATTGATAATATTATCGTTGAAATCTTTGGAGATAATAATTGCCTACTTTAAGAGTATTCTGAGAAACTCACTTTCTTAGGATGTAATTAACTATGGCTTGCTAGAGAACTTTAGAACTCGGTCTAAATAAATCATACTTTATTCATCCATATAAAGTAGAGAAATAATCTCTAGTATATTCGAAGACCCATCATGCCTTAGGAGTCCTTATTATATTATTAGGTCCATTAAAGGGCAATGCCTCTATCTTTCGAGATAGTACATCATACCTCAATATCGTACTCGATCACTTTAATAAGTATACCCATAGATTTGCTTGGTGTCCCCCGTATACATATCGATAATAAACACCACATAAAATTTCAAACATATAAAACCTCATCATATGATAGGTTGGAATGCTCACTAGACTTCCTAGTATCATGAACATTTTCTACTTATTCTCCTTTAGATTCTAAAATAAGTCTTTCCAATTGAACATTCCTAATTGATTTTCTAAAATATCCAATTTTTGATAATCTTAACCTTGAAATCTTTGGAGATAATTGATTACTTTAATCGAGAGTGTTCTTGTAATTAACTATGAGATTTTTCTCCATAGGAACTAAAGAACCCGGCATATAATAAACTTTTCTTTATCTTTTCATGTAAAGTGGGGGAAGAATCTCTAGTATATACGAAGACCCATCATGCCTTAAGAGTCCTTATTAGATGATTAGGTCTATTGTAGGTGATGTTTCTATCATTCAAGATAGTACATTATACATTAATGTTACCCAATCACTTCAATAAGTACCCCCTATGATCTATGTGGTGTCCACACAACCATCAGAAAATAAACACCACAAGGTGTTAGGCAGCCACTCCAGGCGACTGTAAGTCCAAAAGAGTCAGATAGTTTATCCTCTCTTGTGGAGGTAAACTTTTATGTCTCCTCTCCGTTTAAATTTAGGTCATGCTTTTAGCTTGTGCTAAAGCATCCTAGATTTAGGATCCGAGGTTACTTGTTTCCTTGGGATACGAGCATAAATCCTCACATCTTAGGTATTTTTATAATTTTGTATTGATAGATTGTAAGTCCTAACATTCTAATAAAAATTCAATTCAAATGAAAATAAATCTCTCTTTCAAACATATAAAGCCTCACCATAGAATAGATTAGAGTGCTCACTGGGCTTCCTAGTATTATGAGTGCTCCTACTTATCTTCTTTTGGAATCCAAAAATAAGTCTTTCCAATTGAACATTCCCACTTGATTTTTCAAAGAATACCCAATTCATTAAGATACTAGTCTTGAAATCTTTGGAGATATGATTGACTACTTTAATCGAGAGTATTCTTAGGAAATCCCTATTTCCTAGGATATAATTAACTATGAAGCTTTCTTCCACAAGGAACTAAGGAACCCGGCATAAAATAAACACTACTTTACTTTTTCATGAAAAGTGGGAGAAAGATCTCCAGTATATACGAAGACTCGTCTGCCTTAGGAGTCTTTATTAGATGATTAGATCCATTGTAGGGATATTTCCATCGAAGATGGTACATCATACCTTAATATTGTACTCATTTCAATAAATACCCCCTAAGATTTGTGTGGTGTCCACCCGGCATTCGAAATAAAACACCGACCTTCTCGGCCAACTTGAGCTGATAGGTATGACCACAACTTCATTTTCCTCGCCTTCCTCAAACTCACCAAGAAACTTGATGACCTTGGGGTTAGATGGAAAAAAAAGTAGAGATAACATCCCCTAAAAGAAGCGAGTGTAGAAGATTAATACATGAAAATGCAAAGGATATATCTCCACAACAACGAGTACTTATTATAGCTATACTGGTTTTTGCTGATTTGAAGAGAAAACTTTGTGTTTAGCAACATGCCCTTCAGCTTCTCCAAAACCTCAATCTCTTAAGCACTTAACTCAAGAACCACCACCTTGTTAGTAGTAAAGGAAGTGGGCGTAATAGCCACTACCCACCCCGACCGAGCACTTGATAAAGCTTGGAATGCTAAGTCCTCACCTTTTAAAACAAACCAACCATTTTTAGGTGAGCTGGCAAGAGTTGGGTAGTGTCATCTTTATGACCTTTAATAGTACAAATGTGACAAAAAAGTGTCAAGCTTCAAATCAACTTTTTTTGCCACAAGTACAAAATGAAAGTTATGACACTCATTATAAAATTAACAACACTTAGGAGAGCATCACATAATAGAAATTTAGGATTTCCATCCACTCAGCATAGAGATGAATCTAAGGAAAAATTGGAAATGGGCAAAGGGGACACACAACTCATCCACTTACAAAGAATTCAAACACATCCTCACAAGAGACTCTCACCAAGAAGTTAGAATTATCATAACAATATACATGGAAGATGATGGCTCATTCATCAAATCGAGAGTCAAAGACTAGTTCACCATACTCTAAACAAAGTTAGCAGATGCCTTCTTCAAATCAGCCATGATCATGGTCGTAAGAGAACTCACAAAGAAATGGAAAGACTGGTGAGAAAGAGGAAAATAACTTGCATAAGAAGAAAATCACTCACCTAAAATCAAATAAGGAATGTAATAAATATTCACATAACTATAGTCATGATGATGTATATGCTTTGTAAGAAGATCATGGAAACACTAGAGTCATGTCAAGCATTTAATGAAAAAATCATTACAAAATATCACAGAAATCTTAAGTGATGCATGTCATGATAAAAACATTTATCAAGTTCACTCACAATCAAAAGAGTTAAATGAACTCTAAATAAATAAAAGGTGAGTAAAAGTAAAAAAATTTGAGTAAAAGAAAAAAATACATACCAACCTTATCTATCTTACATTACTTTTTACTTAACTATTGGATTTGATTGCCACTCAGCGTCGAGTGCTCCTTTATTGGATAAATATTTGATTATGAAATTAGCACCTACGATGAAGAGAGATGATCCACTGAACCCATCATGATGGAAAAATGCAGTTAACTTGACTTCCATGACCACCAACATCTTTTTCATAGCCAATAGCTTCCTCTACAACTCAACCACTACTTCTCCTATCAGATATATACCTTCTTCAAGAATAGTTAATTTCTCTTGCAAATAAATAAATAAATAAATAACTTGATAGAAGAAAGAGATGACTAAGCTCCTCCATAGCATCACCTTCTCTTGGAAGTATGTGCTTGTTTCTTCTCGTACCTGCCACTTTTGTAAAGCCCTCCATCATTTCCTAAATATCTGTCGAGGTGAAGCTAGTCGATCTGATGGTTAAGAAAACTAAGGTCGTCGAATCCTTCTCCAATAATGAAAGATCCACCCCTAAGGAAAAACTTGGAACCACAGAGTCACCACTCCGCGAAGCTACTAAGAGATCAAGGGCAATAAGAACCTCTTTCATTGAAGTCACCCCAGCATGACGAGACCAATATCAACAAAGATAGATAAAGGAATAGCTACAAGGCATTGATCAAAGATGTCATCCTCAGGAAATGAAGCCACTATTAAATCAAATGAACTTCCTTATCATTTGGATGATGCCCAAATAACTTGCCTATCGTGGCATTAGTACTTGTCTTTAATCTAACTATCGGCTCCAAAGAAAAATCCATAGAGCCGGTAACTAGCCATCATCTCCCTCAAATGATTAACAAATAAACGATACACTTTGTTTCAATAATTAAAAGATAATGTTGGATTGAACAAAAAACAACAAAGTTGTAAAGGTAAAACTCATATGGTGGCGAGATAGTCTTTGACTACCCCTTTGCTAAGAAGAGGTTTTGCCAATCAGCTCGCGACAATCTTTCTCTGTTGAATAGGAATAGAACTCTCACTATGAACACTTGCCTCTACTCACAAGTCTTTATCGTCATTCTTAGTCAATGTAATGTCACTTATAACTAGCATCACTGAAGAACTCACCTTAATTGGAAGCACTGCAATGGGTTCAACCGCCATGATTTTCTTCTTTTTCTCTATAAAATGGATCAAACTTCGACAAGATTTATATCACTGCGAGACCTTTTGGAGAATTGACAAAATATATTAAGAAGAATTTGCTCTATCAAAAAATTTAAAAAAAAAAGAATCGACAAGAAAGAATGAGATGAATTTCATGCAATTTTTAGCAAAGAATATTATATATAAGGCTAGCATTCCTTTTATTGCCCATGGCACAGAGAAAGTTCCAACGCAATAAGTCAAGTCAAATGTAATGTGACATTAATATAAAAAATTAGTTAAAATTTTTTAATTAAATGCTAATAATTAATATCTATTTTTATTCTTTTGTTTTTTTTTTTTTTTTGAAGTTGTCTCTACATTGAGCAAAAGAATAAGGAAGTTAAATGTATACTCATAAAATAAGCATAGACTCATGAGTGCTCATGAGTGGTAAAAAATTAACACAAGAGCATCCAAATAAGAAGATAATAATTTAAACAAGTAATTGATTCATCCAGGAGGACTCATCCTAAGTGGGCGAGCACAAGGAGAGATCGCTTTTGTCAAGCAACTAGCATTGATCGACTGATCCCACATAAAGATTTGCCATCATAGGGGTGAACATGCAGCCAAATCATTCACACCAAATAACTTGCCCTATATGCACAAGCAACTGTTCTCGGGAGCTTGCCACTGGAATACATCACTCGCCCACTTTCTAGAACATTGATGAGTCCCTTATGTAACCAACATAACTAATGTTTACTTCTTTATGTAGCCTCCTCGTCCCTCTCCAACCCCCCTCCCCTCCCCTCGCGAGGTTCGTTCTATAAAAAGGGGAATTCTAGAGGGAACAGGGATCTTCTTTTTTGGCCTTTACTTGGGGAGGAAAAGATTCTTGTATTTTGACCCCATTGCTTGTATTCGTATTCTGGCATAGTGGACTTTCTATCATCTCCTTACACTTTTAATTTTTTACTTGCTTTGTCCCACTTGTTCTAGCAATGCTTGCCTACAAAAAGGTCCATCAACTCTCCACAGATAAATTTGAATTCAACAAGACCCATCATCGGCACAAATTTGATGAATAGCTTCACCGTCATCACTTTTGATCTCATTATTGTCATATTCATTGTAGCATCATCTTCATCATTTCTCAATCTATCACTCCACTTTGAGGATGGTGATATAGAAATTTGTAATGTAGGGGCCATCAATTAGAGAAGATAAGGAGAGATTGACTTAAATTAGTGCTTCATTTTTTTTTTTTTAATTTATGCTTGGTCTGACATAAATTTGATTAGGGTCAAATTGATTCTCCCTTTATTTTTGATCCAAGCTGAACGTGAGTGGAAGGAGGACCGTTAGCCCAGGGGCGGTTTGAAAGGTCCCCACCATAACGTCCCTTTTCTTGGTAAAGGAAACTAATCGAAAATGAAACTCTTGTCCCTCAAGCGTTCTTATATGAGAAAGAGGGTGAAGCCGCCAATAGTACTTCCCCTCACCAACTCCACTTTTTCTTTCCTCTCCCTTATCTTCTCCTTCCACACTGAACTGCTCATCCATTGCATGAGAACCGATGCAGATGGAAAGCTCGTCAGCTTCTTCGCGTGTTGAGTCTTTTCCAATCGGGCTTAGAGTTCTGGTTGTCGACGACGACCTAACCTGGCTGAAAATTCTGGAGAAGATGCTCCGGAAATGCTCATATGATGGTAATCTTTCAAGAGCTTGTTTTCTTTGGAAGTTTCTTCTGTTTTTTTCAGTTGGGTTTGCCATATTTTTCTTCCAAATCAAGAGCTTAGGTGTTCGTTTTAAGTTGATGAAGGATTGGTGTTTTTTGTAATGTCGAGGAGTTCTTTTGGTCTTTTCCATCGATCCTCCTCGCTATGTATCATTAAAGGAGTGATTTTTGCTATCTTTATAGGATGATAGTGAGCTTTGTAACATAGTTTTTATCAATGAAGCGATAAACTTGCTCTTTTGGATTCTTTGGAGGTTGTTGCTCTATTAAAGTCGTTAGAACTAGTAGATTTTTTATTTTATTTTATTTTATTTATTTTATATGAATTAACTAGGGGAAGTTTGTGTTCCATCACTATAATGCTTTGTTGAAACACTCCTTATTTTACACTGTATCTAAAGTCTTTTCTTCAAGATTGATGTAGATATGAGGATAAGGGCCTCACCTGGTATTGCTTATTTGCTACTTTGATTTCCAAAACCACATATGATGTCAAATCAAGTAAAAGTCCTATTTTGCATCTGTTCCTATTTCATGCCTTCACGATTGATCTGTCATCGACAATGTCTTCTCTAACTTTGGGAAAAACAACAAAGTTTAATTTAAGATTGTAATAGAAAAATGTTCGGAATGTATAAAACTCCATGATTTTTCGATTTCCATGTTAAAAACCTCTTCTTAATTTTTTTTTTTTATTTCCATGAAACACTCCTTATTTTACTGTGTGTTGGTGTTTATCCAAAGCTATTATGTAGAAGTTACTCTCTCTCTCTCTCTCTCTCTCTCTCTCTCACACACACACAAAATGATTATATTGCACACAACAATGACCATAAAAATATACTTGAAAAACAGTTATCGCATATCTTTGAGACTATAGAGCATATAGTACAACAGCAAAGCAATATTTTAAACTAAGCCGAAATTTCAGCTAACATGGTAAAATTTAACTCTAGAATTTTCACTTTTAGTCCAAGGCATTATGACAAGTGGAAAGCAGATTCCCAATTTCCTATTTCTAAAAAATTCCTATCCTAGTTTTTCTTTGCAGTGACTGTGCCAATATTACTGTGACAGTAGAAGAATTTTCAACTTGTATTTAAAAAAAATAATAATGCAAGTTATCGAAGAATATTCAGCTTGTCTGTGGAATTTTTTTTATTTGGTCAGTGTTTTCATGAAGAAAATCTAGTTTTCTGCAATTTTTTTTCTTGATTGATGGGTTGGAGATCTACCATAGACTGCAAATAGAATAAAAAAATATTTTTTCTTTGAAAACACAAACAAGAAAACTTAATGCAAAAAAAATAATGTAGTTAAACTACTAATCGAAAAGTCTGCCTAAGTGTGATCAATTTTCTCTCTGTGGACTCCATAAACCTTGAACTCCATAATTGTAGCATATTTACAAGGAACTCAAATTTTCTTCCTTCAGTGAAAAACATCTGTATTTAGAAGGTCTCTATAGGAACTCTACGCACTACCATCAATCTTTTGTAATTTAAAAAGATATGAGGACACGTTTTGTATGAAAAACTAGTTTAAAATATCTCGTCGAGAGAACATAGCAGAACTTTGATGAAGAAGAAATTAAAGAAGAATATCAAAAATAACTGTATTGTTATTTCATCCTAGGAAATTATCTGATATCATTATATTTTTCCTTCATCATCATACCCTCAATTCCATAGTTCCATGAATGTCCAACTTGGATAATCTAGTTAAGTGCTTTGCTACTTGCATAATAACACAAGATAAAGTCAAGGTGATCCCTCTTCTCCTTGTAAAGGAAATTGGCATGTTCTCACCTGTTTTAAATGTCAGTCAATAAATTATGTTAGTTTATCTTATTTCACCTTGATTATTAGAGAACACATATAATCACATGATTACACGCTTTGCATTCTGAATTTTAATTTTGAAGATCTAGGACAACAATCAAGGAATGTAAACAAATGGATAAGGTCAACTATTGTTGTGCTAAGTAAAACACATTATTTTTCTGCTACTGTTGTGATACTATTCCTTTACTAATGCAGTTACTACATGCTGCAAAGCAAGAGCTGCTCTTGATCTTCTACGTGAAAGGAAAGATAAATTTGACATTGTAATCAGTGATGTTAATATGCCGGACATGGATGGTTTCAAGCTTCTTGAGCACGTTGGACTTGAGATGGATTTACCAGTTATAAGTTAGTTCTACCTGTCCTCATGTTTTTTTGTCTTCAACTGCTAAATTTATAATATTTTATAATCTAACGACAATTTTTCTACGGAAATGCATCTATATATCTGTGCAGTGATGTCTGTTGATGGTGAAACAAGCAGGGTTATGAAAGGAGTTCAACATGGTGCATGTGATTACCTCCTTAAGCCCATCAGAATGAAAGAGCTAAAAAACATATGGCAACATGTTTATAGAAAGAGAATACATGAGGTGAGAGATATGGAGAGTCATGATATCAGTGATGATATTCTTATCCTAAGAAATGGGCTTGAGAATTTTGATGACAAGCTATTTATGAGTACATACGAGATGATCTCATTAAGGAAGAGAAAGGATACGGACACTAGAGAGTTTAGTGATCAAGATCTAAATGATCCTACAATGGTGAAGAAAGCGAGAGTGGTATGGTCAGTTGACCTTCATCAAAAATTTGTAAACGCTGTGGATCAGATAGGTTTTGATAGTGAGTTAACTCAATCTGTAATATGCTTTTTTAAGCTTTCAGTTGATGTTTTTGACATTTTAGACTCCTCTTTTCTGCAGAAGTTGGTCCAAAGAAAATACTAGATTTAATGAATGTGCCAGGATTAACAAGAGAGAACATTGCCAGCCACTTACAGGTACCTCCTCCCCCTGTATTTGAATCTCCAATTTGTATATTGTCAATACAAACTTAATTGAAGAAACTTTAAGCAGAACAAAAGTTTACGGTCGTCAAAAGCAGAATTTTATGCTATTAAAATTATTCTAAAAGTTGAAGTTTTATCTGTATGTACATCCCTTGTTGTCTTTTTATGAAAGATTGCTTTTTGCATGGATCCTTACATGGATCTTTTTCCTACTACTGCCAAGAAGATTCTTTGTAATCCTTCTACAGCTTTTTTGCTACATGTAATTCGATTCGTCCATTTTTGGGCAACCTTGGATACTCTTATAGTTTATGAGATCAGTTATTAGCTTTTGTTGCCTCAGGTGTGACCAGTGCACCATTGACATGCTCATGCAGCTTTTATTCCAATGAAATTTTCTTCCAGCGGCTTTCGTTATTGAACATTACTGCAACTTATGTTCAAATATTTCTTTTTCTTATCGCCGCGTCCTGTGGCTTATCTAGTGTAACTCTCCACTATTTCTTCAGAGTAAACCGACTTCTATGACTTAACTATCAATCTTTTATTTTGTGGATGATTCAACAGAAATTTCAATTAAGTTTGTGATTATATATTCGGGAAAGACATATAATTAATCTAAGGTAGCTGAACAAAATTTTCATTTCAATTATGAAATTTATTCTACTTTTTGTTGACTTATAAGTAATTTCGTATGCTTAGAATTAGATGCAGCATCGTGAAAAGAGAGAGTGCGTGATACGAGAATCGAGACGATGTCCATCACGTAAAATCAACCGCACCAGAATATCAAAATCTTTTAAAATTGATATCTCACATCTAATCAATTACCATCCAGTGAGGGGAAATAAATAAAATAGGCAATTTCACGCATATTAAAGAAGAAGCCTCGACACTATCCGAATGAGCTCCTTTCACGAAACGGATTGCGCCGTTGTTGCCGAAACATCGAAAACTATTGAACAAGACCTTTCGCAGTCGATTCGATCAAGTATGGAGCAAATAACGAGCCTCAGAGTGCGACGACGTTTAAATTAATCTTAAATTTGCCTCGAGCGATCTCGACGTCGCCTGAGAAACCTCCGATTGCAAAAACAGACTATGTCGTTGAACCTGGAACGTCGAATTTACCTAGAAATGACACTCATATTATATCGGCAAGATTCACAATAATTTTGATGTGATATTGTAAAAATTAGACACTCAATCTAATTAAATACGGTTTAATTAAGTCTTAATTATTAAATTATAATATGATCAAATCAGAATTTTTATATGAATAGAATTTAATCAATTTATTAAACAGATTAAAGATTTTTTATAAATACATCTTAATCATATTTAAGTTTTCATTGAAAATTTTTAAATCCCGCTTATTATCCTATATGGGAAATATTAACATGCATTTAGGAGCCTTTAATCGGCCAAATGACAGGAATTTCCAAGAGATTTGAAAAGAAAAAAAAAAAAAAACCGAGCATCAAGCCTCCCTCATCTTTTTCCCCCATTGGATTCGGCCCTCGCAGGCATACTCTCTCGAGCCCGAGGACGACAACCCTCGTTTGCCCCTTCCCTATTCTCTCGTCCGTCTTCCCCTTGCCTACAGCCGCATAGGTAATTCCCTCGATTCATTCGATTGAAGCAGCGACAGTTCTGGTCCGTCTCCCTCTTTCAGCTCTCTCTCTCTCTCTCTCTCCCCCTCCACTCGTTCACAGAGAGCCTACAGATTTTTGCCTCCATCCTCTCACTCACGCGACAAATACCTAGCCGTCCATCTCCCTCACATAATTCCTCACATCACACGTCAAAACACCTCAGCCCAATCTCCACTCTCCGTCCTCCCTACAACAATCCTCAGCCAAACTGCCAGCCAACCCGAAGATCCCGATTCTCCTCTGGACGAAGGCATGCTCCTCCAATCTCGCAGAGACCGAACATCCCCCTCTCAGAAATCCTTCTCCCGTCGCACTCCCCGATTCTCATTCGACTCGAGCAGCTACAACCGACGTCCTCTCTATCCCATCATCTCCTACCTCAACGGTCTTCCTGTCTTGCCTTGTCGCAACCCAATAGCCCCTGACTCCTCCCTCATACCTAGCAGCACACTCGACTTCACTTTTTGCGATCTAGAGTATAGCCGAGAGCCAGGCAGGTTCCTCTCAGCAACCATTTTTTTTCTCCATCATCACACGGTTCCCCTCAACACTATCTCCTGTAGCTATTTTATATCCCCTCTTTGATTGGAGCCCAATTCCCTTTGCCGCAGCTAAGAGGGAATTCCGCCATGCGGCGAGTTCCTCTCAGTTTCTGACATTTCCCCACCTATTCAACCCAAATAATCAACCCGATAATTTCTCCTATTCAATTCTTTCTAGCTGAACTCATGCAAAATTATCATTGTTGCTCATTGTAAATGTAGAGAAGTGTGTGAAAATTATGTGTATATGTATATGTGTTTCTTTATGCAGGTTTTAAGACTAACATATCGATACGCAAAAAATACGGGTTGATACCGACATGCTCAATCGTGATCAGAGTTCTCCAAAATTATTAGATGTAACTCCTCTTATGTCAAAATATTGTTGAAAATTTGATTGAATTTTAGACTTAAAAAAAAGGGGGAAGAATCAAGATTTATAAAAAAAAATCAAAATCAAAATCAATCACATCAAAAATAAAATAATTTAAAATGAAATTTGAATGTGTAGAAGTTCATATATATTTATTTTTATTGGTGAGATTGATTATCGAAATAAACGATCAAATTCAATCGGCGTCTTCAAAACACTAACCATCACGCATCAAAGTGGCGATAGCAAAATAGTTCTATGTAAATTCTTACGCGAGACGTTCTAATGCTATCAAATTTTTTTCTAAAATTCATCCTTACAAATAAAATTCAAGCTAAAAAAATAGCGCTATCTATCACTAAAATAAAATTGATATTAAATTGAATTTTGAATTATAAATGATAATGAATTTGAAATAAATTTAAAAATTATATTTCAAATAAAAAAAAAGATGGATTGAACTCAAATAGATTTACGAACTTGAAGTGAATCGAATATTTTGGCAATAAACATAAATTTAATACTTTAATATCTCATTTCAATTGATTTAGAAATGATCTGATTGATTATCCAATAAAGCAGAAGATCTTCTTGGAATTAGAATATTATTTTCAAATCATAATTCAATCCAAATGAATTGGAGAAAATTAAAGAATTCATAAGAGATTTTTAATGAGATTGAATGATTACTAATAAGCATAATCAATGAATTCTTGCAAAATATTTGAAGCACATTATTCGTCTTATTAAATACTCGAATGGGATAAAGGAAAAATTGAATAGAGTTTGTAATAAGTTTGAGAATTGTCAATAGATATAAATAAAAGTCTATTGAACAATCAAAGATTAATCAATTTTGAGTAAAATATAATTAAATGTTATTCCAAGGGATCTAATAAGATATTAGAATCGCCTGTAATTCTTCGCATGCCAGACGTAAGACGATATTAAATTAAATGTTATAATTCTTCCTTCAATCCAAAATGAAAGAATTTTATTCTAATTATGATTTTCAAAATCAAGATTTCATTAATTAGATGAAATTATCTAAGTCAAATATATGTATATCTGAACATGTAGAGAAAGTACAAATTTTAATATCTCAAAAGTTTAAGTTGAGATTAAATAAATATGAAATTAATCTCATAACTTAGAAATAAAATTACCTAAATTACTAAATACCCGCATGGGTTCCGAACACTTATACTAAGTACCTAAACTTGGTGTCGAGATGCCACGGGTTTAAAAAAATAAGAACGATGAAATCAATTCAATCTATATGCATGCAGAATAATGTCTTCAATGCTAATTCAAGTCAATGAAAGATATGAATATTTAGCTCCATAGAATTTAATTACAGTAATCCTAATCTTCTATATTTGAAATAGAGTTGATAAGGTCTACCAAGTGATCA
This sequence comes from Cymbidium sinense, assembly GCA_021442155.1. Classification (NCBI taxonomy): domain Eukaryota; kingdom Viridiplantae; phylum Streptophyta; class Magnoliopsida; order Asparagales; family Orchidaceae; genus Cymbidium; species Cymbidium sinense. The sequence continues at coordinate 233,924,217 of CM038215.1, read as the reverse complement.
ACTTCTAAATAAATTTAAATTAGAGTAAATCATAAGACCCAATCCTCTATATTTGTAATAGATTTGACAAGTCTGTTATGATATCAATTTCTAAAAGATTTAAATTACACATGTCATAGACCCGATACTCTACTAACAAATAAGTAGAGTTGACAGTCTACCGATGATGGCGTTGGTTGAAAATCTCAACTGAGGATATTATCATCAAAGATACTTGCTCTAAACTAAATCGTCATAAAATTAAATTTCAACTAAGTAAATATATGAACTAAATAAAATTTATTATTTAAATACTTAAAGCAAACAATTCATCTACCCATCCACCATTATTTGTTGATGTGACAAGAAAACCTACCATAAAGAGTTAATAGTCAAGTCAAATAAATCAATATATTCAAACTCAAATAATCTCATGCCAGCGACGCGTGACTCATGTCCCTCTCGATGGTGTAAGAGCTCAACATATGATGCGGTTTGACGAGTCATCCGATCGAGTTACACAAATGACACATTATATTACGGTAATGATTGCAGATGTTCTCCAATGGCGACCATTTGAGTTATGAATCATGTATATTTGACACAAACCCTTTTTGTTAAGGTAGACTTAGAATTGTCTCTTTGGACAAACACCACCCTAGGTCTACAATGATTACTTGACGACACAACTCATGGCTACTGACAAGAATCCTTCGGTCAGGTTGAGTCGATTATCTCCTCTAACTAAGTAGAGGGACCACGACAGTCCGGGATGACATAATCATGGGATCTTGATTGGGCGCATCATCATCCCCCCAACCATCCACTTTAAGTTAATGATGATGAATTTCATAAATTCTAAATCTCAAATTTTAAACTCTACATGTTGCTACTATACGTTATACTTTTAGCGATCTAATGACTAGCCTTAATTGAAAAGTTCTCTCTCAAAGATTGGGAGGGTAATTAACTATAGGTGCATATAAAACCTAGAACCAGATCTAAAGTCCTCCCAAAAAAAGGATGAAATCTCTGAGTAGTGTCTTATCTACTATTTCATCTGCTTTTGAAAGTTTACTAACATTTAAATCAAACTCTTCATTGAGAGGTCGGTGGCGAATTTTTGGAGCCCACACTTTTGGTTTGAGTCCTTGATGAAACTAAAGACTTGAATAATTCATAGTGAGGCTACGTCCTTATTGAAGACTGAAGCTTGTTTTCCATTGAATTCATTTCCTAAGTTTTGCTCTTTCTTTCCTTTCTTCTTATAAAACATTCCATTTTTGTCATGAAAGAGCCATTATGTTTGGTCTGATTAGATAAAATATTATTTTTCTTTAAGTGAGTGAATTTCAAATTGTATGCATGACATTCCTCATCCTTATGTTCTATTTGTTAATTTCTATTAAATTGCTTGTGATTTTGTCATCCTAAATTGGGAAAACATGGTTTTTCTATGTTTTTATTAAAAATAGTGCATAGCTGTTGAACATTAATAATTTTTGTTTTACAAATTGCACGTGTTGATCACATGTTGTTTTTGTATTTAATATTATATATATGCATTAGAAATCCTAATCATAGGGACATTAGATTTAGTATTAGAGCTTGAAGTTTACTCATAATGTCTTCTAGGCAATTGACATATTATTAGGGTTAGTTAGCATAATAGTAAAAGATGAAATTTAAACAAAATCAATTTAATTAAGGTTTTGGGCAAGTTTGATAAAACTACTATTGACTTAAGAGTTGTATTCCTACATTCAATGAAAATTATAATCCAATGAATTTTTTTTTTTAATTGGATAGATAACTTGGAATTGTTTTTTAAAGATATTATAATCTTTATTCCAAATAGATGAATTTGCTAATACAAAATTAATGAAACTTGCTCAAATATTTTGGAAAAATATTTAGTTTAAGCATATTCTACATGGGGTATCATAAAATATAAACTTAGAGAATAATACTTACCATTCATTAATTATAAAAAATTTTGGATAATCAATTTAAAAAATTTCAACAAGCTAACTATAATGTTTTTGAATATTATCTTAGATTTGAAAAGTTTGTAGCCAAACATTGCATACTTTGAAATTATTGTGCTACTATTATCTATTTCATTAATAACCTTAGGCAAATAATTAAACATGAATTATACTATAATTCTTTAAAGATAAAAAATAAAACTTACTATGAGCATTAAAGATGCATAAATAATAAAATGATCCACATGTTATTGATTATTTCACCTTTGATTAATATTTATAAAGATAATATTTGACATATGATCTAAAACCTATTGTAACATACTAACACTAAAATTATACATTATCAAATTTGATCATATTGAAGAAACTATAGTTCATAAATATTTTTTTAAATGATAAACTAGAAATAGAAAAGATTTACAATTCAAAAATAAATTTGCATCTATATATAAATCTAATATCCAATATGAAGATCTATATGAAAACATGTTCATGAACCTAAGCCAAAATTTTAGCAAAATTCAAAACTTGAATATGATTTTGTATTTGTAGCTAAATCTTAATTAAGATCTAAATGAAGCATGCTAGCTTATGAGTCTACATGAGAACATTTTTTGAACCTAAATCTAAATTGAGCAAGAATCAAAACATAAATATGAGTTAATATCTAAGCCTAAACTTTAACTTAAACATAAATCTATGCCTAATTGTGAAACTAAAAGTAATCATGCATGTTGAAATTATTGAATCATTTGAGAAAAACTTAATGATATATATCAAAATTAGCTCTATATATATTAATCAAACTAATATCTTTTTTTTCTTGGTTTGTTATTTACATAAATAAAAAATCTTATTGAAATAATCAAAATGTATCATTGTCTTCATTAACTATTTTAATTAAAATATTTATTGGGAACTTATAATTAACTATGATAATTATAAGTTTATTATAAATTTAAACAAAAGATATGAGAAATTTAAACGATATATATATAATAAGATTATGGTTGGTCAAAACCCTAAATTGTTCCTTACAATAATCATGAAGAAATTGAAATGCTAGAAAAATAATGCTATGTAGTCATATAGTGAATTGAGTGAGTGATTGTAAGTTCAAAATTTTTAATATTATTCTTGTTTTTAATGCACCAGATATGAATTGAGTGAGTGATTGTACTCATTGCTAGTAAGAAGATTCCTTGTGATCCTTCTGCATTTTTTTCTATTGATCAATTCTTGATGTTTCCCATCTATTGGCTTTTTCTGTTTTCACTTTGTAAAGCTTATTGAATGCAATTCCTTTATTATTTTTTTTAAAAGAAAGCTACCTTTTATAACTCTTGTAATCCTTTATTTTGCAGGTAATTTAAAGAACTTTTTAGTTGACTTTTTTCTTTATAAATAGGGATTTGAGGTGTACAAAACTTAATGGTAAAATAAAAATGGGCATATATATTTACATCCATAACACTCAAATCTTCAACATCACATTAAAAATATCACTATTATTAACTTTTTTAAAAAAAATGAATACAACTTCTCAAATAAAATGTAAATATCAAACTTTTGAAAGATTTGTAAATACATAAAAATTGTGTGGTATGTATGTAAATCTTCCAAATAAAAATTTTATTTTTGGATGTGAAATTTCTTTTGCTTCAAGGGTTTAGTTCCTTAATCAAGTATGGAGCTTAAAGAATTTTGAGAACTTATATCTTGTATAAGGATGAGGTTTACTTCTTATGAATTATTTCTTTATTCCTTCTATTCCATCTCCCATTTATTCTTCTCCAACGTTTCCTTATTAGTTTGAAAAAGTGATTTTGTTTAGTCAAATTTGATTGAATCTTAGTTTTCTTTAATATATTGAACTTTAAAGTGTGTGCATGATTTTCTCGAATCCTAGTTATGTTATTATATATTTTGAGATCCTAATTTTGGCCAAAAAATATTGAAAATCTAGTTGACTATATTATCCATCAAAAGTTTAGAAATTGTATAGACACGACACCCATTGATGTAAGGCTCAAATATTGCATCATGAATATTCATAACATTTTTCATAGCTCACAACTAAATCTTAAATTTTACAAAGGCTCAAACTTTTGAAGTGTTGCAAATATGACATTCATTAATTATTCATATATGCTACATTTTGAGTTTGTTGTGTTCTTTAAATGACACATTGACATCACCTTTCTTCATCTTAAAAGTTGAATCTTATACATAAGAAAATACTGAGATCCAGAATTGGCCCTAATGAAAAATGTTAGTGAGTAAACAAAATGAGATTAAGAGTTTGACTAGATACACCAATAGTTATACTCATTTTCAATCCTTGGCTCAACCACTTGATATTCCTATGACCTAATATACAACCCAAAGCTTCATGAGCTTTAACAATCTTCCTCTTGTCGCTTGTTAGGATGTAAATCAAAGGTGACTAAAGTTAGGCTAGATGTATTAGTTGTAAAAATCATTTTCAACCAAAAAACCTAACCATATGATTGAGAACTAACTATATATTTTATGCCAACATATTTTTCAACTACTGAATATGAGACTAAACCCAAAGTGTTACGTGTCTAAATAGAAATGAAGTTCCAACCATTTTCATAAATTGTCATCATTCCTAAAATTCAATATTCTTTCTTATATTATGAAATTTAGTTAGTATTAAGCCTCATATATGTGCATGCTCCTCACAATATATTTGAAAGCTATTAAGAAGTTTGTGTATCACATATGAATGTTGTTGTTTACATGAAAAATATAAATTATAATAGATTATAGTGCTTTCATCTATAAGGAGTTTTTTGCATAATGTAGGGACTCTAGGAAAAAAGTTTTGACATTTTTTAAGAACAAGAATGGTCCATATAACTAAGTAGAAGTGAAAAACTAATGATTCTTTGAAACGTCTCTTCAACCACCTCCCCCTTGTGAATATGTATGTACATATATATATGACAAATGATTTTGATTTTATTATTGACAATTCATAATATTTCTATCTCTCCTTTGCAACTTTGTTTCTCTTTTATTGGAGCATATGTAATAGGCACAACAACACAACAACAATAAGCCTTTATCCCACTAAGTGGGGTCGGCCACATGAATCCTTCATCTCCATTGTGTCTTATTATGTGTCAAATTCTCATTTAATTCAAGTATACGAAGATCATTTTTTATACATCTTAACCAAGTCATTTTAGATCTACCTCTACCTTTCTTAACATAAGGCAAATCTAATGCATCGACTCTCCTAACCGGGTCATCAGACGGCCTACGCTTTATGTGGCCAAAACCATCTAAGACGACTCTCTCTAATCTTATCTACCACTGGAGCTACTCCAACTTTTTCCCGAGCATACTCATTTTGCAATTTATCTCTAAGAGTAAAGCCACTCATCCACTTGAGCATCCTCATCTCTGTAACACTTAACTTAGTCTTATGCTTCTCTTTTATTAGCCAACATTCTGCACCTTAAATCATTGCAGGTCTTACCACCATCTTATAAAATTTTCCCTTAAGTTTGGAACTTTTCTATCACACAAGTTAGATGCATTCCTCCACTTCAACCATCCAACTTGAATTCTACTAATAACATCTCCATCTATTTCACCATCATTTGGAACAATAGAGCCTAAATATCTGAATCGCTCACTCTTTTTAATGACTTTTCACCTAATGTCACAACACTACCACTAGAACTTCTACAACTAAAATTACACTCCATATATTCAGTTTTAGATCTACTTAAACGAAAACCTTTGGACTCTAAGGTTGACCTCCATAATTCAAGTTTCTCTTGGGCTCCCTCTCTAGCATATGTAATTGGTATTGACTCAAATTTTTGGTGTACTTAACTTTTTGCATAATCAGTACAACTTTTGTGAAACTGATGATTTCATTAGCATAGTTGTTCTTTCTTAATACAAATACATTACAGTCTCTAAGAAAGAAAATATCATTTAGAGTTTTTTTTTTTTTTTTTGTAAATTGGCTACTTTAAATGCAGAAATATCGCTTGTACTTAAGCAGAATACAGAAGCAGAATGAAGCTAGAGATTTTACTAGCAATATGCAGGTTGATCAATCTCTAGAGGATCATGCAAGGAGCCTTGGCATTGAAAACCCTAGAACTTTCCATCAGAATAATGCAGGTAACAGCTATGGACACAAATCTCAAAATTTTGAAGTGCAAAATATGATCCAAGATTATCAAGAAAGTAAATTAAACAAACCAAACTTATTTTCAGTAAAGGAAAAGAATGAAGGTGTAACAGCAGATGTTCATTCCAATGTGCCTCAACCAGGACCAGTTCTGCACTTAAAAGACATGTTACCACATAGTGATCAGAAAGAAGTCTACCCTTCGATTTCAAAGCAAAAAGGATGGAATGAAAGTGTTCTACTAAAACAATTCAAGCAATACCCAAAGCATGATCATGAGCCATTTAGCTTGTCAGAAGACTATTCACACTCTACAGAAACTGAAGAACCTCAAGCTGCTTTTTGGCAATTACAATGTCCATCTCTTGTCTCGATTAGTAGCAACAATGAGAGTGATGAAATCGAGTCTGATGTCAAACCTTCAATAACAAATTGTGAAGGCCATCACATGAAAATCTTATCAACGGTAGCACATGCAAACAACTCAATTTCAATTCAAGTGGATCATGTTAATTCCAAAGAGTTTGGAGCAACATATGTGCATAAAAAATTAATCGGTTCAAAGGAGCACCACTATGAGCAATCTAGAGTCTATGATTCGATTCCTCCTTCAATTGATCTTAATACAAAAAATGAGGCTGATTTGATTGCCTTACCTGAAGATTTGAACCAGCATTCCCTTCATAGCTTTGATTGCCTTGAGAATGTTGGTTTCAATGGTATTGAGTTTTACCAACATAATGGTTGTGGATCGCTTACAGAGCTACAAAGTAATTGGTATGATGAAGTTGAATTTAATTGTGATTATTGGTATGATCCTTTGGATTACCCTTTGTTGGATGAGTGCCTTTTTGCATAATAATTCAATGCTTCATCCATAAAGAAGGTTTATGTTTGAGAAATTAATGTATGGAACACTTTTTAGGAATTAGTATCTTTCAATCAGCCCCAAATTTCATGGATTGTTATATCTAACTTTAATGTTTGTTTTTGATATGATAATTTAGACTAATTAATATTAACTATGTATACATGAGGGGGTGTCCTTGTGAAAGTATGTAATATTTCTCTAGAAAATGTTATTAATGGTTCTCCTTCAATTGTAAATGATCCACCTTACCTTCTATATTTTGCATTTCTTCTTCTTCTTTTGTTCATTTTTTATTTTTTTGTTGTCAAGCGAGCTTCTCTTTTCTTTAGCCCAATAAGTAAAAGCCTGATCTTCCAGATTATGTTGTGTAAAGAAGCTTACTTTACATGAATTTATGAAAAATGTATATATTAGATCTACATGTATACTTGGTTCATATGTTGGCATCATCTAATTTGCATTCATGTCATGATTGTGAATATGCTTTCTATAAACTGCCTAAGTTTCAACTATAATCTATTTAGTTATTTATAGCTTATCCAAAGAGACTAGTATCTCAATAACTCATACTGAGAAATCCACTTTTTTTCTCAACATTGTTATCAAATTTTCCTCAATTTACTCCTTTTTAATATTAATAAATTGTGGTGATGACTTGCTCCAAGAACTTACCTTATCTGGTTCTCTCAAGAGCTTGACCCCCGATGATCTCCCTGAGGAAGGCCTTGATCGAACCCTTTTCTTCTTAACAGGTCACCATTCTGACAATATGCTCAAAAAACTTAACTCTCAACAACCTCCCTAGAGAGATCTAGCTTTTTTTTTTTTTTTTTTGACCAACTTCTCCCTTTCTTAAGAATTCATTTTGCTGGTACTGTTTTGAGAACTTTCCCTTTTCAATGACTTCTTTGGATAAATTTTTATTGGTGTCCTTTTAGGGATGATGTGAACATTGGATGACTTCTTTCTTTCTCTAAAAGTCATCATGCTAGCAATATGGTCCTCGAACTCATCTCTTATTGGTGAGTTATCTTTAGAGATTAGCTCTTTGTGAACACTTTAAGGAGGTCAGCTCTTTCTTTTAATCAACCTTAGCTAACTAATATTCTTCTTTGGAAGTCACCACCCTAGCTCAGCTCTTGGTGACCTCTATAAGGTGGTCAAGTTTTGTCTTTTCGGTTGCAAGTTTTCCAACTTATGATTTTAATTTTAACACACAGCTTATGTTTTATCTATTAGGGCTCTATGAATTAGACTAGGCTCATTTCCTAAAATTCTAAAATCTTGCTTGATTTGCATGTTTGATTTGATTAGTTACATTTTAGGAAAGACTTCCACATTATCAAAAAATTTCCTCAAGCAAATTATCACTTAATGTCTGCTACTTAAATTGTTTCTTGTTGAAGCCCAATGGGTGTTATAGATACACCTCTAGCTCTTATGAGGTTGAATGCTTGCTTCCTCTAAGGAAATTAGTAGCCAAAACTCTAGTTAATGATGAAAAAAATTTATCCCTTCAAAGAGTGTAGACTCTCTAACTTCTTGTGAGAGATCAAGCCAACAAATCAAAACATAGCAACATCAAAAGATCAATAAGGATCTCCCCATCATATCAGCACTTCTCTTCTTGTAAGCAAGAAGCCATTAGTGGTATTCTCATTGGGAGCTTGTTAGCAATATATGGAGTATTTAGGAATTGAAGCTTCTTGTCCTTACAACTCATCGAAACATATGCAACAAATATGACTTATGTTCCTTTCACACAATTTCCTTTTAATGTAAATTTCTTAGCCACTTCTTAGCTTTTGTTGAGCTTCCTACTTGGCAAGCCTTCTTGTACTCACCCTTCCGCAATGAGGCGGAGAAGCTAAGTATACCCTAGGTTTCAATATGAAAACCCTTTTGACCACCCCATTTTGACAGTGAAGGATATTAAAAAACCATGCTTTACAAGTATCAAGCTTTGTTGTGCAGTCCAAATTGGCCACAATTTACATTCTTGAACACGAGCAATCACTTGCCAAATTTGTTTGTGAAATGAAGGCTTGTAGAAGTTGTGGTTTCTTAAAAAAAAATTAAATTCTATCAGATGAGCTACACAAAGCTGGAGACATCTCAACTTAGTCAAATATCTTCATATAAAAGCTCATAGGAGACCATTCAAACAATTCCCTTGAGATTGTGTTGACCACCACCATCACTCCATCCCCTCATGTGTTTTGCAAACCTTCTATGTAAAGGGGATGATTGGCCCAAATTGGCCTATTACTTCAAACTAATCTAATTTGGGTTTTCTCACTGACTTACCATGAAGTTTTTTAAAAAGCATAAATAAATCATATGATTCAACCCTTACTTTAAGATGAATAATTTGCATTAACTAATTATATGATCATTGATAGTGATGCTTATTTTAAAAAAACAATCAAAAAATCTAAAAATTACTTTAAATATTCTTAAGAATAATAAACTTTTAATAAAAATACTTAAAAATACACTAAATAAATATATTTTTAAAAATAATATGAAAACAAAAATACAAAAATACAAAATAAAATTTATCCCAAATAGACCCTTATACTTTTATGGAGATTTCAAGCTATTAATATGCCATTATCATTTGCACATAACAATAATGTAAAGTCATTACGGAAATAAAAAAATAACCAAAATATGCTGATATGGATATGGTTGAAATGATCTTTATAGCTATCAAATTTATTTTAAAATAAATTTTAATTTATTAATTATATATTACACTGATCTCAAAAATAAATATAATAACAATACCCATTTAGTTCCCGAGTAAAACCCGAGCAAGAATTAAGTGAAAATCTAATAAGATTCAAATAAAATTTGGACAATATTCAAACAAATTATAACATAATAGCTTTGAACAATTAAAAATTATTTCTTTGTTTATCATCCATGGAATTATGTAATTAGCTAATTTTATAATTGAAAGATGAAGCTTCGTAGTGAAAGCAATTAGGGTTTTAAATTTAGTCTTTTCTTGTATCTTTATACTCCTCTTCTGTGATAAAAGTGTGAAGCATCTCATCATTACAAAGATAATTATCCTTTGAACTATCTTCCATTGATTACATTCAAGGAGAAGTTCACAAGACCAACATCATGCGATGAAGCTTTACAGGGTTCCGATGATAGATTCAAATAAAAATTTGAACCATTATTCAAACTCAAACTTTGTGGTAGATTTTAACAAGTAAAGAGAGACTTAACACACCTGTTGTATTTTCTTTTCGATGCTCTTGCTTTTAGAGGAAGCAGCTTTGATTTGAAGAACCAAATTGGATCAGCCATTGCAATTTTAATAAAGCTGGGATATTAGCATTTAGCACAAGAATTTCTAAAACATAGCTGTGAATGAACTGCCCTGAAATTCAAAAATATTCTTCTTTCTCAAAGAATATCATTTCATCTCTTCTTAAGAATGATGCACCAATTTGATTTATCATAGAACTGGTCAACAGTTTCTGCATTATCTATGCCAGTAACTAACCTGTAAAAGAGAGAATACAATGGATTAGAAGAATTTTACTTAGTTTAAGCCTGTGGGATGTATTTTCACAGGAAACTGTAATGAGAACAGCCATATAATGAATTTGTAAAACAATGAGCACTAAGCAGCAAGAAACAAATGCACCTAAATGAAACTAATGAAAGAATTCATTCGAGTCTTCAAGATAAAATGGTAAATTTTTTAATTACTAAAAGATTGGACACGGATCGAAAGCACCGGGGGAAGAGAAGGTGAGGGACGAATTGCACATTGTGAAACTGGCAGTGTTGAGCACATCATGTGAGTAGCAGTAAACTTTCTTGTTCTATATATATGTATAGACATATATATATCCAACATATATACAAAAATATAAGCTATATTTCATGATAAGATCAAAAGATTCAAACTTTGACATCAAGGAAAAGAGACACCCATTACACAAAAGAGTTGGAACAAAATCTTACAAAAGAATATTACCCGCAAAAGTGAAATTAAACATATGTTACCAAGGGATGCTACCTTTTAACAGTATAAAGACATATGGAAGGTAGTCAATTATCATTTGGGACGCCCATTCCATAACTGAATTTCTTAAAAAGACTACCCCATGGAAGGCAACCAATACTTATTTGCCAATAGGCCTCAACTAGAAAAACAAAAACAACAGCAATAGCAACAAAAAGCCTTTATCCCACCACATGGGGTCAACTACATGAATCTTTTTTTCTCCAATGTGCCCTATTAAGTGTCATATTCTCATTTAATCCTAATAAATTAAAGTCATTTTTTATACTTCCTAATTAAGTCTTTTTAGGTCTACATCTACCTTTCTTAACATATGTTGAATCTAATACATCTACTCACCTAATTAGGTCATCGGACGGCCAATGTTTTATGTGATCAAACCATCTAAGATGACTATCCCTGATCTTATCATCCACTGGAGCAGATGTCAACATTCTCAAATAAAAGATGTGAAATTTCATGAACACAGATGTTAACATACTCAAACCAGAAGATCTAAATACCTTTGAAGTTCACCCTCAGCAAAGACATGGTAATAGCGGTTATACACCACTGCCCCCTTCTTATCATCTTTCTTTGCAAATCCATTTGCAATTGCTGTAGTCGATGAGCCATTAACTTCAGCACGATGATATGGTAAATGCCAAGGAACAAAGTATTCTTGATTAGCATCAGCTTTACAATTACCTAAATGGCATGCTCATTTGCCCCATTAAAAGAAGCAGCAGCCATCATATTATCTCTTCTTCCTTCTTCACCATCTCCTGGATGAGTGTATTGAAGTTTGGATTTTTCTGATGTAGAACAACAATCTTCATTTGTCTCTGGAATCTGTTCTAGCATCAGTGCTACAGAATTGCGCACTTGAGGACTACTATGGGTAACCCATCCTTCGTTGTACTTCCCAGAAAGAGGTGTCCACTTTGAAAGTAATGAACGATCCTCCTGCTCTACAGCCCAAACCGTGATTAGAACAGCTCCACCTTTTCGTACCACTGAATTAGCTCTTCTATAGCCTTCCTCCTCCTGCTTTCTGTGCTCAGATGATGAAGAACGGCAATAGAAATAGCAGCATCTCCGAAATTTGTTTTATAAGGCAGATTAACCGCATCAGCAACCAACACTTCATGGCCTTTCCTCGCACATATATCAATCAAAGGTGGGCTGATATCACAGCCTATATAAAAGCAGTTTGGATTGAAGCCCAGGTACTTGCCATTTCCACAACCAGCATCCAAGATGACAGAACCAGGACTCAAGGAATTCAAAAACTTAGCAACTTTAGGCCATTTAGCAAATCTAGTAGCACTAAAATGCGGAGCAATGGCATCATAAACATGGTGGACGTATTTTTTTTCAATATCTGGAGTGGTACAGACATTTGCTGAGCTTAGTGTCTATGCTAGCCAAATCAGATGCTTGATATTTTGAAGATTCCATAGTGGTGGAAGAAACCATGCTGCAAAATTTCACTGATTTTCCAGTGGACCTGGTGCTGTAATCAGATACTATAGAAAAACTGCCAGTACATTTTATAGTACTTTCTTTAGTAAAAATGACTTTAGGGAAGCTTTTTGCATACCTGGAACAAGATGTCCAGAGGCGTTATTTTCCAGCAGTTGGGAAATAGATCTTACTGACGTTGTAACAAAAAAAGAGCATCAAAACTTCATTGAAGCCAAGAATTCTGCCATAGATGCAAGAGAAGCCACATATCAAAGAGATAGGGATAGTATCTTATAAGATGGATCTATAACCAGTTTTTAATTAGTAATTCAAAATCTAATCATCAGTTTATCATTTAATTTACCAGTTCATGGAAATTATTAGTTAATTCATATTTGTTTGTTGATTCAATCTGCAAATTGGTTATCAGTAAATGAAGTAAAATTTTTTAGTAAATTACTTAACCGATCATGTAATAACTAAGACTGAATAGTATACAACTAATTATTTCTCAACAAAAAATATTTTATATGACATTCAATTATTAAAAATTGAACAATCACATGTTATAAATCAGTCAAATAACTCATAAACTATTACATGAAAAATAAGTAAGTAATATCATTGTAAATAAAAGATTTGGCTATTTTTGGATGGATTCAAATCATGATAAAAAGTCTACATTGTTAAGAAGAGGTGGGAAATAAATTTTTCAGACAATCCTTTTGAATCATATAAATCTACGATCTCATCTCATACTGTAGTTCTTTGCTTTCCTTCGCTAACAATATAACCATGCAACAAATTTTTTTTTTCCTGTCAAATGAGTCTCCCCAGCTCTCCATTAGAAAGTAAATAAATAATTAAATGAGTATGCGGTATATTGAAATGAGTGTTGCCGCCCTTATCAAATGAAAAAGGAATTAAGGTTATTTATTATCTACCACATTTAGAGCATTCCCAAAAGAAATGTGAGGGGGGCGGTTCATGCTGACCACTCCATTACCTAGGCTAGTAAAACCTGAACCTGGACCGGTTCAGATTATCTAAATCCTGATTGAGTTAACTTGGATTTTAGATTTTGTTCGCTAATAGAAAAAGTTTAATAAGTGCATTAAGGCATTTTTGTTTTTTTGTCCAGAAAAGACTTGTAATCTCTGTTTTTCCCTCTTTCGGGTGGTAATCTCCATTCCATCAAGTGGTATAGCTATATGTTAGATTCTTAATTGAATCGAGATGCCATATCAATCTTCCAGTATTGAGAATTCTTATTGGCATGTTGTTTTTCATTCAGATTGCTGATTTCTGCACTTGGACACACCAATCCAACCAGTCAGCAAGCAGTCCAGAACTTTCCTCAGCCCGTCCAGCCCATCCAACCTCTGTTCTACCTCCAGCCTACTTGTAACTGTTTGGAAATAAAACTGCAGCGGGAAGGGATTGTTTCGGCTGTTCTGCCGTTGTCCAGCCCTCCAATTCAATCCAAATCCTTCCCTACAGTAACTGACCATTAGGAAACCTTCCCAACTTCAAATTCCTTCTTTACCCTAGCTTTTGTTACACCTTTACACCTTTATTCAAGAATGGTGTCATTTAATATCAGAGCTAGACGTACTTTAGCTCTATCTCGAATATAATCTTCCCCTCCAAACTCAATCTACCCAATCCTAATTCATCCAAAACCGCTCTTCAAATTTTGGGCCAGCTCACATCCCAACACAAATCCACTTAAACCTAAACCGAAAACCAATTGGGAAAATGATAAGATCAAATGCCACCAAGGAGAAACAATCCAAGAAAAGTCCAGGAACATACTATGGAAGAAATGCAAAGAGAAATCCTACAACTACAGTGTAGGCTCGTTGAGTTTGAGAAGAGACAACAAATGAATGTTACCGTGACCAACTTGAAAGAAAGGATGAAGAGAATCTTTTTTCACCAAGAGGTCTTGAATGATGAAAATTTTGGCATTGAGTATAAGAGAAGAGAATGATCTTGGAGTGAAAATTGATTTGCCAGAATTTGAAGGATGTGTGGATCCTAATAAGTTCATTGAATGAATCCAAACAGTGAAGCGAGTCTTTGATTATAATGGCACTCCTCAAGACAAGAGAGTCAAACTAGAGGCCATCAAACTCAAAAAGAGCACTTCTCTATGGTTAAAAAATTTGAAGCGTATGTGTCAGCATGTAAGGAAAAATAAAATCACTAACTAGATAAAAAAGAGAGTTGAAGCACAAGTACCTCATGGCACATTACAGACAGAATGCCTTCTTAAAGTTCCATAATATATAGCAATGAGATATGTCAATGGAGGATTATATAGTTGAATTTGAACAACTCATGCTGAAGTGGAATTGATAGAGTCTGAGGAGAACACCATAGCCTGCTACTTGGAAGTCTTAAGACCATCTATCATCAATGTGGTACAATTATAGCCTTACTAATCCTTGTTATAAGTTTAAAAATTAGCATTGAAGTTGGAGAAGAAACACGAGGACATTAGGACTAATCCACTCAAGCAAAAATGTGCCCTGAGAGAAACACACCCTCTAGTGGTGTAAAATCAACCCCAGAGGAGAAGTCAGCATCAGATGTGAAGAAGAGTGAAAAGACTAGATCTCCAAATACTTTTCTTGCCAAGAAGTGTCTCAAGTTACATGGTATGGTCACATCACCTCTAATTGCTTGAAGAGATGAGTGGTTTCCTTCACTAAGTAGGCCGAGTTGAAGAAACAGACAATAAAGATTCAAAAGGTGACATCTCTGAGGACGAGTGTCAATTATCAAACAATGAGAGAAAGATACTTGTGATTTGGCTTGCCAGATAGATCAAACCAAAGAGGGTGGATCCAATACAACATCTTCCACACTGATGTACTATGAAGTGAAATGTGTGAACCTTTATTATTAATAATGACAATAAAAATATTGTCTCTACCCAAATAGTAAAACAAGTTAAATCTCTCCAGATACAGATACTCTAATCATACACATTGACTTAGTTGATAAAAGAAATGAAATTTGTGTTGATAAAATGCCTAGTATGTGATTTAATCTCGTGCCTATGAATGTTTGCCACATTCTCTTAGGTAAACCATGGCAGTATAATAGAAGGATAGTTCAAGACTATTTTAAAAACACCTACACATTTAAAAAAAATGAAAAGCATATTGTACTCCTACCTTGGAAAAAAATTGAGGCGATCAGTGATCAATCAAAGTTAGCATCCTAAGCTATTTTCCTACAAATCATAAAGGAGGCACCTATAGCATTGGCACTCATAACAATAAATGAGAATGAGAATGAAGAGCCAATACTATAGGCAATGCAGCCACTGTTGAAAATGTTTCAAGATGTGCTGACTAATAACCTGTCAATCAATTATCACCCCTGAGAGATATATAGCACGCAATAGGTTCTCCTCAACCAACCAACCCATAGGAAGCGGCCTGTAGAACACGAGGAGCTGCAAAGATAAGTTAAAGATCTGATGACCAGAGAATTATTATGTGAGAGCACTAATCCATGTGTTATCCTTGGTAAGATTGTGTCCAAGAAGGATGGTTCTTGAGGTATATACATTAACAGCAAAATTATGAGAAAGATCACCATCAAGTACAAGTTTTTCATTCCACAACTAGATGACTTTTTGAATTAACTGTATTAGGCAACCACCTTCTCCAAAATAGATCTTCTTAGTTGCTACCATTAGATTCAGATGAGATGAGGGGATGAGTGAAAGGTTGCTTTCAAAACCAAAAATAGGTTATATGGGTGGATAGACATGCCTTTTGGTTTATCCAACACTCCAAGCACTTCCATAAAATTGATGAACCAGATCTTCCGAACCTTGAAAATTTTGTGGTGGTATTTTTGTTAATATTTTGATCTGCAGTTGTTCAATGGAGAATCATTTAGAGCATTTGAGAGAGATCTTTAAGATCCTTAAAAATGAGTAATTATATGAGCATCCAAAAAAGTGTCACTTCGTGACCTCTCAAATATGCATTTTGTAATATATTGTCTTAATTGTTGCCAAAGAGGTAGACCTAACTAAGGTAAAAGCTATTGTGAACTAGGCCCAGACTATATTCCTTTACACAAATTCACAAATTCCAAGAACAGAGCTCATTCTATAAGAGGTTCATCAAAAATTTCCTTCACACAGATTCACCAATTCAATGGACTGATCTCATTCGATATGAGGTTCGTCAAAAATTTCAACTCTATAATAATCCCATTGACTAAAATCCTCAAACCAGACAAATTATCATGATAAAAAAAAACACAAGCTAATTTTGACACATTAAAATAGTTGGTGACACAAGCTCCTATTCTAGCTTTCCTAATTTTAATCAGGTGTATTGAGGTGGAGTGTGATAAATATGAGGATTAGAGCTATTCTAAACAAAGGTAGACATCCTTTTTCTTTCTTCAATGAGAAGCTCAATGACTCGAGGTTGAAATACTCCACATATGACAAAGAGTTTTATACTATTGTGAGAGCCCTCAATCATTTGAGCCATTATGTATTGGTCAATAAATTCACTCTCTTCACTTATAATGAGGTATTAAGGTTCTCGAACAATCTAAACAAATTGGAGGGAAAGAAAGGTATTAATATAGCTATATCTTGATTGAATCGAGATGTCGTATCAATCTTCCAGCATTGAGGATTCTTACTGGTCAGCTGTTTTCCACCCAGAGTGCTGATTTCTGCACTTGACACACCAATCCAACCAGTCAACGAGCTGTCCAGAACTTTCCACAGCCCAGCTACCTCCAGCCTACTTCCTTGTAGGTTTGGAAACAAGACTGCAGCGGGAAGTGGTTGTTTCGGCCACTATGCCATTGTCCAGCCCTTCAATTCAATCCAATCCTTACCTACAGCAATTGACGACCAGGAATCTTCCCAACTTCAAGTTCCTTCTTTAACCTAGCTGTTGTTACACCTTTTACACCTTGTTCATTCAAGAACGGTGTTAATGATGGCATATGGTTTTCAATGATAGCATATGGTTGGACAGAAAACGGACAGCCCGCAGTTCCTGCATGATTAGGTTGGTGATTCTCTCGCTAGATGGAATTCATGTTGGCGTAGGCAACGGAAAGGAGCTTCTCCTCCTTGGGTAATAATTCCTTCAGTTTCACTCCTTGACAACTTCACAGTTAATGCTTGTATGAAAGGCAGCTAATATGGTGCTAATGAATGGCTGATTTTTAGAGTTTTAAATTAAAATCTATTGTAATGTTCAACTTTTCTTTCTAACTTGGATATGTTTATTTCTTCCTAATTTTTTCCTCGTAAAACTCTACTTATGGAGCCAGATTACAGCCCAACGAAATGCACGGACATTCCACTTATTTATCCCTTTTCTTCTTCTCTTTCTTAATAGATTTCAAGATAGATTTTGTCTAATCCAAAGCCTACAGCTACAAGAGGGATCTAACCAAATCTAACAAAAATGAAGAGAATATGTGTTCTTCCACCTTACTAAGCCACACCGATATTCCGTCAGTATCCATGGGGCACTCACCTCTTCAAATCACATCGTATAAGGGAAGAGCTTCTACCAATAGTCTTGCTCGGTTTTAAATGATGATTCGATGGAAAAGAAAGATTGAATACCTAAATGGTACAATCTATCAACCTAAAATGGGCAACCTTTCTTTTCCAACATGTAATACCATCAATGCCTTGGTGTTGTCGTGGCTTATCAATTTTATAGAAGAAAATATCAGATTCTTGTGCTTGCTCTACAAGATCACAAACAATTTAGATGAAAGTCAAAACAGCATATTCTAATCTTGAAAATCTGCTCATATTGATGAATTAAGAGATCAAGCTTGGGACCTCAAGTAAGGAAGTGTGCATGCCATAGAATACTTAGCACTCACAAAATTTACAAGAATTAGACATCTTTAATGAATATTATGAGGTGTGTGCAGTAAATACACCAATTTTTATGAGAAAATAAGAAACTATGATTTTCCTACTAATCTCAATAGAAATCTAAATGGAGTTCAAAGGGGAATTCTAGGGATTAAGATAGAAAAATAGAAAAAAAAAATTTGAAATAAATTGTGTTAATGCTAGAGAGTTCCACAGAAGCAATGCGTTATATAGCTTGCATATAGTGAAAAGTGTGCAAAGGCTGCATCAACGCACGAGTGCAGTGTTAAATAGGCAAGGGTTCCCAGAATGTAGGCATAGAATTTAGTCCATGAAACTAGTATTAGATTAAGAACTCAAAATAAAAATACTCTTATAGGTAAATTAATAGAATTAATAGATATTATGATTCATAGAAAGATTAATATCTGATGTGTTCAAGAAAGTAAATGAATAAGTGAGAAGGCCAAAGAGATTGATAGTTTAGGTTTTAAATTTTAGTTCAGGTAGGAATATAACTAGAAACAGTGTATATATAATATAGACAAAAGTTTGAATGATAATGTTATAGATATTACTAGGATTGGAGATAAAATGATAACTTTAAAAATTGTTGTTGATACTAAGATTATTAATGTTAAAACTGTTTATGCTCCGCAGATAAGCTTGGTTGTAGACTCAAAAGAAAAATTTTGAAATGACTTGAAGGAATTAATACAAAGGATACCTCTTGAAGAAAATTGTATTTATTGGAGGATATTTAGATGAACATGTTAGTAGAGTGATAGAAAATTTTAAAAGCATTCATGATAACTATGAATTTAGGGTGACAAAAGAAGAAGGTAAGACTATATTAGATTTTATTTTAACTTATGATTTTGTAATTGCTAATATTTTATTTTAAAAAAGAGATGAGCATATTATTACTTATAAGAATGGATCTAATAAAATACAAATTGATTATTTTCTGATAAGAAAAATAGAATATTTAAATTGTAAAAATTATAAGATCATTTCAAGTGAAAGTTTAAATACCTAGCATCGACTGCTAGTTTTAAATTTTAATGTGAAGAATTTGAAGATGAAAAATAAATTGTATCATAGTCCAAGGATATGATGGGAGCATTTAAAGAACACTAATAAAAATATTTTTAAGAACAAGCCACTATATCTTAGAATTTGGGATGTTCATGGAAAGCTAATATTATGTAGAAAACATACAGTGAAATTAAAGAAAGTCGAAAAAAATATACTTGAAGAATCAAATGAAAAATCTTCTTTTAGTAAACATAGTTGGTGATGAAATCAAAACATGCAAGAAAATATAAGAAATAAGAAGTTTTGTTATAAAACTTAGTTTATATGTAAAAATTTGGAGAATTAGAAAATATATAAAATTATTCATAAATATTCTAAGAAAGAAATATGTAATGCAATATGTAATGCACAAAATTTAGTTTTTAATGATTTATATAATAAATTGGATACCAAAGAAAAGAAAGATAAATTAGCTAACAAAAAAAGAGAGAAGAAAGATTTAATTCAAATAAGGTATATTAAGGATGAAAATCATAAAGTGATTTTCTTAGAAAAGGATATTGAACATAAGTGATTGAAATATTTTGATAAACTTTTCAATGAAGAATGTGAGGTTACGATTGCTTTAGCAACCTTAATACCCTAAATAAAAATAAAGAATTTTATTTTTATCATCGTATTAGTAAAATTGAAATTTGATAGATTTTAAAAGAAAATGAAGTGTGAAAAAACAGTAGAATCTGGTGATATTCCAATAGAAGTATGGAAATGCTTAAGAATCAAGGAATTTTTTGGCTTACTAATCTTTTTAATGTTATTTTAAAGACTAAAAAGATGTTAGATGAGTAGAAAAAGAGTTTGTTGGCTCCTACTTTAAGAATAAAGATGATACACAAGAGTGTGCAAATTATAGAGGAATTAAGTTAATGTGTCATGCATTAAAATTATGGAAGAAAGAAATTGAGCATAGGCTACGATGTGATACAAAAGTCACAAATTCAGTTTGGTTTAATGTCGAGTAGATCTACAATGGATGCTATACATTTGTTGAGAGATTTGATAGAGAAGTACAAAAAAAATAAGGAGGATCTACATATGATATTTGTTGATTTAGAGAAAGCATATGATAAGGTTCCAAGAGAAGTGCTTTGAAGAGTTATAGAAAATAAAGGAGTTAATATTGGTTATATTCAAGTCATTAAAGATATGTATGCTAGTTGTTACTTGTGTCCAAACAGAAGGAGGATTGACAAAATATTTTTTTATTTTAGTTGGATTACATCAAGTATCAGCTTTGAGCCCATATCTTTTTTACTTTAGTTATTGATGTTCTTACTAGGCATTTATAGGAGGATGTATCTTCGAGTATGTTTTTTGTTGATGATGTTCTTCTTATTGATAAGACTAGAGAGAAAGTCTAAGAGAAACTTGAATTATGTAGGTCAATCTTAAAGTCAAAAGGTTTTCGTTTAAGTAGATCTAAAACTGAATATATGGAGTGTAATTATAGTTGTAGTAGTTCTAGTGGTGGGGTTGTGACTTAGGGTGATTAAGTCATTAAAAAGAGTGAATGTTTCAAATATCTCGGGTCTATTGATCAAAATGATGGTGAAATAAATGGGAATTCAAGTTGTAGAATGCATTTGAATTAAAAATAGTAGAATTCAAGTTGGATGGTTGAAGTGGAGGAATGCATCTGGCTTGTTGTGTGATGGAAAATTACCGCTTAGACTTCAAAGAAAAATTTTATAAGATGGTGGTAAGACCTGCAATGATTTATGGCGCCAAATGTTGGCCAGTAAAAGAGAAGCATAAAATTAAGTGTTGTAGAGATGAGGATGCTTAGGTGGATAAGTGGTTTTACTCTTAGAGATAACATGCAGATTGAATATATTCATTAAAAGGTTGGAGTTGCTCCAATGGTAGATAAGATTAGAGAGAGTCGCCTTAGATGGTTTGATCACATAAAGCATCAACCATCCGATGACTCAGTTAGAAGAGTAGATCAAATTGTATTAACATAGGACTTTCTTCTCTTGCCAAGAAAGATCAAATTGTATTATGGCATTATATGTTAAGTCAACTTAGCTTTTTTAAATCTTATAAATTTATTTCCTTCTTTGGTTGAAAATAAAAATGTGTTACAACGTGAAATATGTCCACTTGTCAAACACCAAATAGCAACCTTTAAGCATGAACCATATAAAGTTACCAAACCTTCCTCTCTTGTGCATGGTAATACTAAGGCCATTTAAGGCACAAAATATTTACTCTAGATGATAGCTCATTACTTCTATTGATAACTATATTCATGTATGTTAGCTACACTTGTCGAATAACAAATTTGAGTTGTTAAAAACTTTTTATAAGTAATACCTCAATTTATTTGGCTAATGCCATCCTCACAACATGCTATCTTATAAATTGATTACCAATACATTTCAATTCAAAATCTTAATCGATGTGTTTTCTAAATGATTTTCAAGTGCTTGCACTATTTCAAATCCCTTTAGATCTTTAAATATACCACCTTCATCCACAATCATGAATCTAATAAGAATAAATTGGATCCCAATGCTTTCAAATGCATCTTTCTCGAGTATGAAGTAAATCAAATAAGAAATAAATGATATTTTCTTTAAAATATGTTTATAACAATAACCTTCTCCCCAACATCATTGTGGATCCCAAGTTCCGAATTAAAAAGTAGAGGGTTGTGTTAGATAGTCCACAACCAACATAAAACTTGTTGAAAAACTATGACATGAATCTTTTAATACATTATACCAATATTGGGGTGTTCCCTGGAAGTGACATGTTGTATGGCAATATAAAAAGTATGCAGGTCGCCGACGCGACTCGAATGCAGTTAAATAAGCAAAGGTTACCACATTATGGACGGATGCGGGCAAATAAGCTAATACATAAAACTAAAATTAGGATAGAAACTTGGAATATAAGTACTCTTATAGATAAATTAATGGAATTAATAGATATTATGATTCATAGAGAAATAAAGGCCGAGTCGTTGACAGGTTTGCTTACTCAACACGCCACAAAGACCGTAGTAAGAGATCCCCATCTCGTTAACCCGAGGATAAAATCCTTCATCAATTGCTCAAGTCCACTCAAGTAGTGTATAGTGCCTGACTCAACACGCCAAAATACGGCCGAGTCGCTGACAGATCAGCTTACTCAACATGTCATAAAGGCCGTAGTAAGGAATCCTCCTACTTCGTTAGTTCAAAGACAAGAGCATCCAATTCCCCAAATCTTTCCAACTTGGTGAGTTCGAGTGACCCAGACTGGGAGATTATCCCTATTGGTCGAAGTCACTCTCTACAAAACAAAGATATCCTTACTGAAGGCACTGCCGAAGAATCAAATATAAATGTGAAATCTCAACTCCTTCAAGAAGTCTATCAAAGCAAAGACCGAAATAAATTCTTCTTCAGTAAGTCCAATCAAGCAAAAAGCAGAGGACCGAAGAAGCTATCCCAATGTTTGTATAAAACTAAATGAACTAAGGAGTTTTGTCATCAAGATGTCCATTACATGCAAAGCATAGACGATAACTCTTATCGATCCAACACAAGCTCAGAGCTGATTTATCCTTCTACAAGCCCGCAAAAGCAGAGAGCTAGGGCAGAAGGTAATTTCGTATCGCCTGACAAATCTCCAAGATAATTCGAGATTTTTCTCCATCAAATCCGTCAAGACATGAGGCCAGGGTAAAAGGAGGCACAAGATACGAATCCTCGAGATAAAATCTTCAACAAGTCCTCACAAAAAGACGGATCAAGACATTTCTATCTCATCGACTCCATCAAATCCGCTGGCACAAAGCCAGGATAGGAGGAAAATGCAAATCCCAAAGTTCGAGATGGAATCTTCAACAAGTTCGTCAAAACACAAAGCACAGGACCGAAGGCATTTCTATCTCATCAACTCCATCAAGTCCGCCAAGGCATAAAGCCAGGACAGGAGAAAAATACAAATGTTAAAATTTCGAGATGAAATCTTCAACAAGTCTCCAAAGAGAAGTGACCGAGACGTTCTCATCTCACCGACTATCAAGTCCACCAAGGCGCAAAGCCAGGACAGGAGGAAAATACAAATTCCAAATCTTGAGACTGAGTCTTCAACAAGTCCGTCAAAGCATGAAGCATAGGATCGAAGACATTATCATCTCGCCAACAAATCATCAACTCCATCAAGTCCGCTAAGGCACAAAGCCAGGACAGGAGAAAATACAAATTCTAAATCTCGAGACTGAGTCTTCAACAAGTCCGTCAAAGCACAAAGCACAGGACCGAAGATGTTCTCATCTCAGCAATAACTCATCAACTCCATCAAGTCCGCTAAGGCACAAAGCCAGGACAGGAGGGGAAAATACAAATTTTCAAACTCGCATCAGGAGGAAGTCTTCAACAAGTCTGCCAAATCAGAAAATATAGAGTTGAAGATGCACCAAATTCTCGACAAGTTGATGATGACAAGTCAAAGCTCTTTCATCTAGCCAATCAAGCACAAAGCATTGACTAATGACACAATACGGTTCGAAGCTATTGTAGAACCGATGAAATTCAAGTGCGCTTCAACTTGAGAGTTATACTCACTTCTATCAAAGGGCAACGACGTATTATTAAAGTTGTTGAAATTACAACTTCCGACATCCAAGCAAATCTCGAGATCCGAAAAGTCAACTTATGCATAACAAACACCTACGCTCGCATTCATGTTTGTTAGTGATATTTGTTGACTACAACAATGCCACTTTAAATTAAATAAACCGTGGAGGTTTAAAATCCCTTAATCGATCAAATCGATTAAATCCGCTTCAATTTGAAAATCGCTCGAATGCTCTAAAATATAAAATTTAATTAAATAAAAAATATCGAATCAATTAATGATAAATTAAAAATTAAAATCAATTTTTTAACAAAATTACGCCATATCAAGTCGAGAAGCTCGACGACGCCTAAACGACCTCCGCGAAATTGATCGCGTCGTCGTCGCCGAAACGTCGAAACCTATTAAACGACGCCTTCCACGATCGACGCAAAGTGCGCGCCGAGAATTTGAACGCCGCGACAATTTAGACCTAATTTCACTACGACCGCCGACTTTGCTCAAATGACCTCCGATTATAAATCGACGCAGTTTCTGACAACGTAAACAACTAAAATTAACACCCATATTGGTTTTATTGCATAAAGTAAATTCATAAAATTTAATGCTAAAATGAAATTAATTAGATTAATTAAGTTTAATCGTTATCCTTACCTAACCTGCCGCTGACCAGAAATAACCCGCTTCAACCAATGGGATTAAGCGTCTAACCTAAAGGCGAAAGGAATAGTTCTCCTCACGCTTATTTCCTTCATTAACCTCATTCACGATACTCTTCATTCGACTCCTCCTCTCGTTCTCGCTTGACGACGATCCTCCCTCTCATGAGAGAGCTCTTCGCTTTCTCGGCCAAACTCCCCTCTCTCGATTCTTCCTCCTTCCACCCGTGTGAGCCGAGCAAAACAAAGGAAACTCCTCTTCCCCTCTTCCTCCTTGGCCGAGCAGACCTAGCCGAGCAAGACACTATCTCCCATCTCTCTCCAGTAGCCTCCAATCCGGGTGAAGGGCAATGAAACTCCTCCTGACGCTTTCACTGCTTTGAACGACTCCCGCTTCTCTCTCATACCCTTTCAATCCATGAAATCGGTATTTAGTTCCACTGGTTTAATTTCTCTAAGATTTAATATTTAAGCAAGCATCTAGCATAAGTGGAAGAATAATTTACAAAATGGAAGCACTTATGATTGTGCAAATGCTTCTTTTCTAATTCTGGAGTTTTATGTCGTAGTTTTGCTTGCTGGTAAAATTTGAACTAGCAACCAATAAAAGAAAATGGAGCAGGTGATCTTAGATTTCATAAGGCTAAGCTTGGATTTTAGTGATGGAAATCTTGCTCACGCCATTATGTTAAACTACCATTCGCCGCTTTTGATCTAAGTTGTACTTTGACATGGAGCTTACTTTATCACTAATTGATCTAAAATGGGCAAATAATGAGATTTCAGGTTTCTATAGAATTCATTTTGTGGATTATGCCATTTGACATGGATTAAATCGAGCCAAATCCAAATTTTCTTACCAAAGCAATACCCTTCAAAATAAAAAATAAAAAAAGAAAGGAAGAATGGGATTTCATATGTGTGGGATCTAATCTTACTCCCTTCATGTTCATTAAAAGCTGAAATTCATTTTCATGTTGTCTCAATCTCTTTTCAGATTTGAGATTGTCATGATTGTTGTTTAAATGGGTTAAATATTGCAAGCTTTAGGGTTACCTTGATTCGCTTTGCTTTTCCACTATTTGATTGATTTGCAATCATGAAAGTGGCTATCTTATTTAGGCAAGATTTCATATTTGTTGGACTTATTAAACTTAGTGTGATTATTTAGTTTATGTGGATTAAACTTCATATAATCATCATGTTAAAAGAAGAAGGAAGAAGGTGAGGGGACGGTTGATTGATTTTGTTAGCATTGCTTGTTTTTCTCTCTTTTGTGATCACTAAGTCAATAAGCCTTGACATAATCTGAAATGTTTTGTGCAAGTTTAAAGCTTTCATTTTTGGTGCTTAGTTTCATTAAAGTTGCATCTTGCCTAGTGCTTGTTCATACTTTACTCAAAAGCAATTGCCAAGTCTCTATCTTGCATTAAAACAATTATATGTTTGCTGTCCATGAGTATTTGGAGGTTGGAATCATGCAAGATACATTATTCTATGCCTTTTTCTTGCTCTTGAATTATGAGAGTAAGTTGTGATAATGAAATCTTAGTTTCATTAGCTTACATGACTTCATCTTTGAAAGCTCACTTTGGTCATTGATATGTGATGTATGTTTCTTTCTCTTGATTTGAGGAAGAATGAAAAGAAAGCAAGTTTATTTTGGGATCTAAATATGATTTATATTGATTTCTTTCTATTGCATCTTTTATCTTGCATACATATGAAAATGTTGAGAATTGAAGATATGGATATGCAAAGTTTTCTTTATGATTATCTGTCAGAAAAGATTTAAATATATGCATATCTCGACCTTTAATTGCTATGTTACTTGTGGGCTTTAAGAAAGATATGTCCTCTTTATATTCAAAATGAGAAAGATGGCTCACATGTGATTAAAAGCTTATGTTACTGCTATTTGAATATTCAAAATGCAAAATTCGAGAAATGGTGATGAAACCGATGCTATGCAAAAGGGGTATATATTTTAATTTTATTACACGTGAACGTAAATTGTTAAATTACTCATTTATAAGATTCGCTATTGTTCCAATACGCTAAAACTTTAATAAAAGACTGCTCACGCGTTCCAACGTGACGCGAATGCGATAGACTGCACATCGTTCCAACGCGGAAAACTCATGATAAGACTGCTCACGTTGTTCCAACACAGAAATATCGATAAAGTACGCTCACGCTTGTTCAACGCAGCGAACTTATGATAAGATTGCCACGCGTTCCAACGTGACGCGAAATGCAATACTGTTATGCAACCACGCATTTCTTGGCGTGATGGGCAAATGAATCTTCGCCGAGAGTCTCACGACACTACCATGCACGCCTTTCTGGCGGTAGCCTCCCCGGAAATTTCTTTACGCGATGACGAGGTCGCCAAAATTTTATAAAAAAAATGAGATAATAAAAAAGAAAGGGATTTTTGGCTTAATCCTAAAGTATGTACAAAATTCATATTTTATGCACATGAGAATGTAAATTTGTTAAATTTTTCGCTTATAAGACTTCACGCTGGTTCCAACGCTGAAATATGCTTCGATAAGTACCGCTCACATTGTTCCAATGCGGCGATAAACTGGATAAGTACTGCTCACGCTTGTTCCAACGCGCAGGAAATCTTATAAGACTGCTCACGCTGTTCAACGCGTAAAACTGATGATATAAGAGCTTCACGCTTCCAACGCAGCGAATGCCGGCCGGCAACCCACGACGCCTTTCGCAGGGCAAATAAGACGAGTGTCTCACGACACACCATGCACGCCTTTCGGCTGAGGCCTCCCTCAGCCCCATACGCGACGACGCCGAATCAAAATTTTGATAAATAAAATGTGAAATGTAAGTGTTTAAGAAGGATACACATGAATTATGATACTCATTCATCATACTATACGACAATTACTGATGCTTACCTTAGTTTTGAATCTTTATAAAGATAATGACAATTACTTATTTAAAGTTCAAATTCATTTTGCCTGCATTATGCCATATGAAGCGAGAAATGAAAATGTGACACTTAATGCATTTAAAAGATACAATCATGTCATATGTCATTTAGAAACAAATGACAAGGCTTCATACTAAAATGCTAAGTAAATGATTCAGTACATATTCAAAGTGTTATCTCATTCTATTCAATTTGAATATCTTTAATATACAAATTAAATGAAATATATGACTTTATGAAGAATGTTATTTTTGCTTAACCATTTGATTCATGCAAATACTTTAATCAAATTCATACTCTATAAACGACGCTGATTTGTTAAAGAACGTATACATGTTTAAACTATCGATAAGTTGAAAGAACTAAGCCTATATCATCTAATGTATAATCACTGCTTTCGAATGCATTCACATTTTTATAAGAACATCTCACTGAACGCAGTAAATAAGAGTAACGATATCTTATGATAAATCTATACTGACTCACGACAAATAAGGAACAACTCAGTTTTATACCTTATGTAACGTGACTTCTACTGATCTATGATAAACATTTGAAATTAAATTCATTCAAAGAACAGATGATATCCATCCCTGGTCTAGACCGTCCCGTTAACAAAACCTAAAAAATCTAATGACGCTATTATAAATCTTAAAAATTAATTCTATCACTAAATGATTAAAGATAAATCTATCTGCATCATAATGATCCTCAAATTCGTGTCATAAGAAGAAAAGTCTCAAACCCGATCCTCTAAGATAATCTAGTCGACAAGATGGAGATGATTCAAATAATTAATCTGATCCGATCCTGAAAATAGAGTCGATGTGGTATCCATCCCGCTGTCTTGACCGTCCCGTTAACAAAACTCAAAATCAAAATTGACATATAAACTTCAACTTGACATCTTAACGTCTATGCAAAATTTTCCAAAGAATGATACTTACACGATGTTGAAGTAATTACTAAGTCAAAAAAGGACATGCTATATCCCTGCCGTTTCTGACCGCGTTAACAAAACCCAAAATATCACATCAAGAACTAAATTGCAAATCGACACCAACATTTCAACTCGACATTTACGTATATATAAATTTTAAAAGAATGATACTTGTATGTATGTTGAAGTAATCATCATGTCAAATACAAAGAACAGATGCTACATATCCCTGCTTTGTCTTCTGACCGTCCGTTAACAAAACCTAAAAAATTTGATATTATAAGAATTTCAAATTAATAATATCCGGTAGTTTAATTGTCATATAATACAAGATATGAATCAACTCACATACTTAAATTCAAACCCTCAAGAAGAAAAGTCTCAAACCCGATCCTCTATGCTCAAGCTAGACAAGGAAGGATTATACTTTCGAGATAATGAATTGCACTCAATCCTCTAGAAAACCGACAGTAGACAAGGTATCAATCGATATTAACCCTGTGATAATTATAATTAAAATTTCAATGATAAATTATCATATATTCAAATCTAAATCAATTAAAAATGATCAAAATTCAAAGAAAATAACAAAATAAAAAAATGAAATTAATTATTTAAATTAAAACTAAAAAATATAAATAAAATAAATCACCCCTCCGCAATTGTTTCTTCGGACAAATTAAGAAAACTTTGCTCACAAAGAGACACCAAATCAACATAACTATCTTCACACTCAAATATTCCTAAAGCCGTAAGGACGCGCTCGTCTGCTGATTGCCGACATAAGACCACATAAATGGAGTATAACGACCGACCGGTGGTCACGGACATGACACCACTAAATTACTTGCCACGGCCACGTACCAGATGTTCCCCAACGACTTTGCTTCGAAATGCGAAATGTAGAATGATTTGGGCAAAGTTCTATGTTAAGGGTTGATTTATAGTCCCCTAGAAACTCCACCCTGCGTCTACAAGCGACACTTGGACGACGAACCCATGTTGCCGACAGCGATCCTTCCGGGGTCGACTACCTCCTCGACTAATGGACCGCGACCACGCATGGGATGACTAACCATGGATCTAGACGGCGGCCATCGCTCACAAAAAAGTTTTAAATTAAAATAATAAATTTCATAAGTTCTAAACTCCACTCACGCAATTATATACTCATTCTTTAACGATTCATCGACTAAATTTTAATCAAAAGCTTCTCTCAAGACGGAGTAATTAACTATAGCCATGCTTAAAACCCTCAGAACAGATATAAAAAAGTTCTCACCAAATGAGAACTAAATCTCCTAAGGTCTTATCTACTATTCATCTGCCTTCTGAAATTATCACCGACACTTAAACAACTTTTTTCTTTTCCGAAAGAGACGTGGCAAATTTTGGATCACACAAGCATGCTTAAGCTCTCGATCTACCTCTAGTTTACGCTTCTAGTCAAATTTTAAGAAAAACATCCAATTCCCAATTTCACCATTTTAAAGCTTTATATCAAGTCGAACAAGTGACGGCTGATTGACAATTTATCAAAGAAAAAATTCAAAATAGAGACATATTAATTTTATACATCTCTCCCCCTACTCAAATTGCAAAAATCCTACAAACATCCTAACAAAGGATTGACAAGAATATATTTGAAAATTTAATTAACAAGTTTCATTTGTATGGTGCTTGCAAACTAGCTTGGAAAGTATTGAAATGAGAACAAGCACCACTATTAAAAGAAAAAAAAAGGTTATTTATCATCTACTAAGAGCATTTCCTATCACACCCTAGACTACCCCCCCATCTCAGGGTAAGCCTGAAGTGTAATAGAATAGGGCGACTCAATCAAACGAGCTTCCACCAACACATCCTGACTTGTGAAGATTTGGGACAACCAAGTGAAAACTAAATCTCACCAAATCATCACGAACAAACTTTTACATTTTGAATTCTTCTAACAATCATTTTATATTTAAATCACATATCTATAAGCGTAACATCGAATATCAATACGTAACAACTGAGAAAGATGATAAAATGTAAATCATATATACTCAAAAAAATTTTTACAGTCTCCTAAAACTGTACTCCAAAACTGTACAATTCAAAAGACTTGTCTAGCCACTAGCTTCCTTGTCTTTGTCTAAAAGTCATCGTGTAATATCGTAAACTAAAAGCCTAATGAAATAAGTAGTGCTAAAGTAAACCAAAACAAGAATCAAGAAACAACGTGCATATAAAGTCGAAGTTCCATGAAAATAACAATAAGTTAAGTCATGCTTGCAAGTGTAAGAACTGAATAGTAGTAAAAGCATGCTAATCAATATAGGGACTGAATAGTAATTTATAAGGCTATGAAATGTAAACACTAAGCAACTAAGGTAATCATACGTATAAACAATTGATTTCATGAAATGTTATTCAGTTTTAAATCAAACTGTCTTATTATAAATGTCGTTTATATTTGTATAGATTTGACTCTATAAAAATATAAGTGCCACCCGCCCTTCACCACAAATCGATAAGGGTCATCCCAACATTACATATCAACATCACCCTCTGACGCCAAATTGATCTAATCCAGCGTGAATAATATGAGTCAAGAATTATAAAATTTCTATCAAATGCTCATCTCGTAACTTTTACTCATGCAAGTTCATAAAATAATCAACCTATAGCAATTTCATGATATTTCTCTGCTTATCATATGCATTATTTTTCATTTGACAATTAGCAATAGTTATTCTGCAACATTTTCAATATGCACTGTAATGTAATATGACATCAAGTCATTTGACTGGATAAATAAATCGATAAAATATAGTTGTAACTCATGACTTGATCATTTGTATATGAACAAAATATGAAAAAAATTATCTATATACAATGTATAAAGCATTCACATAAAGTAGTAAAAATAATGGCAAACAACATTTTAGAAAACTGAATTTAAATTAATAATTACTTGTCTTACATTAATGTTTAGGCCATGCCACATACTTGTCCTCTCTTGAATACATAGCAAAACACCAAATTTTTTTATCAATACCTGAAATTCTTAAATTAGAATAAATTTAATACCTTTGCAAACTAGCATTGCATTCTCGCCTGAATTTGATTTCTCCGCATTCAATCCTATGTAATTAAACAATCACTACTGAAAGTGACTAGATTAAATGTCCAAGCACTGATTACCTGGATACATCAACATAAAATTAATAATTTCATCATATTTTCATAAATAATACCTCATTTAGCATGCAATCCTTCTAGTTTCATTATAATATTTATATACCCAAAATTCATCTTACTTTGTTGGTTTGATCATTCTGTATATCCTACTTATATAAATAAATGTTAATTCCAATTGAAAAAGGTTTTCTCCAAATCCTTCACTTAGCTGTCATTTATTTAGTTAACATAGCTATTAAGTAGATCAAATTCTATATATTAGTTCTATATACATACATATTGATTTATCTAGCTTCAAGCTTACTTTATTTTCCTTTCTCAAAATTACATCCATTGAGGTATATTCATTTCAGTTTTAATCTCAACCTTAGTCATTACTTAAGCTTAATCAACAATCTATAACTAATTTAAAATTTAGTAAAAAATTGTTTAGCTTAATTAAACATATTCATTAAATTATATAACATATATATATCTTATATCTGAACTATTAACTACTGTGCTATAATCACCTATATTTATATCATATACATTTAGTTAGTTTTACCTGTTGCTCTTCCCTCTTTAATTCCACTAGCTTTGGTTACTAGCCACCGGATTTCTTCCAGGCAGCCACTACGTTCCCTTCAGCCCTCCCAGTACTTAGGAAAATTCCCGTTTCCAAGCCCCCTACCTGATCAGCTGAGACGGAGGGTAGGAACAATGGGCAACCAAATAAATGATTGAAATGAAAATTTTGGATTTTATTTTCTTTAATATAAAGTTAATCCCTTTATTTTAATTACCAATTTAAGCTTTTTGATCTCAGCCTTACACTTAACAACTAACTAGGATCAAGCACTGCATGTTGCTTTATGTGGAAAGCTGAATATCTGACATTCGCTTTATGTGGTTATCCCTCCAGTCTCACAGTTGATAGCTTGCCCTTTGGGTTTGTATGGATGGCTGTCAAGGCGACACTAGTTGGAAGCTGATTTTAGAAATTCTATCAATCATATGTAGTATGTTTTAAATTAAAATCTGTTATACTATAGAGATTTTCTTTAAACCAGTCCTTGTTTATTTCTTTCTTATTTTTTTACCTTTGTAGACCATATTTCGGCCAATATGATGCATGAAGTGTTCCACTTCTTTGTCCTCTTTATTCTCCTACTTCTTTCTTTCCATATATAAAATAATCAAGCAGTAACTAATTAGATTATAATTATCAATCAAGAAGTAATTGGCGAAACATCCATTATGAGGTAAAATAAACACAATAAGTGTGCTAATTGGTAAAAAACCTATCATAATTACCACTCAATACCTTAACCATTGCATTGTTATTCTACATAAATTTATTTACTACAAATACGTATTGTAGATTAATTACTGTTCATGTAACTAACCCTTTAACTTCTATATAGTTATATTATTACATCCTAATACCCACAATAGCTGACTTATAAACAGCAATACAAATTTATACTCCTTGAAACATGCTCAAACTAGCTAACTGAGTTTAAAAAATTACCATAAATTATTGACAACCAACTAATTGTCATGATTAAAAATCTATTGAATGCATAAAGTCGAGTTAAGGAAAATAAGAATTAATCTTGATTGCATTAACTTTTTTATAACCACAAAAATTAAATAAATAAAATAGATAAAGGACAACCAATTTTTTATGTGAAACCCTAAAGGAGAAAACACCAGGTCTTTCCTGGTTGAGTAACTGTCACCACCTCATAATTTTGTTCTTACCGAAGCTGTCCTAAAGATAAGTCATGGCATCAAGTTGCACTTGATGTTGCCCAAAAAACAATGGCAAGATTAGAAATAGTGAATTTGGTCAACTAATAAGGCAAGGATTGTGGGAAACTTGAAGACTATCAATGGAAGTCCAAAGGCAAAGACAAAGGCTAAACTAGCCATAACAATGAATGCTACCACAAGAACAACTAAATGAACTGACAATGCTGTAGGCTTTGCCCAATTCAACAACTTTCACTATTTAAAACTATAATTTTTTAATTTGTCAAAGTTGTTCAAAATACAATAACTGTGACATCAAAGTTGCACTCAATGTTGTTAATGGAAACAACCATACTAATGGATGCAATCAACTAAAAGGATGGGGGTTGCAGTGGAGCATGAGGCAGAAGCAATGCCAGTCTGAATGTAATGACAATGGCTAAACCAACCACAATAATGAATGCTACTGTAAGCAACCATTAAATGATCTAATGAGGACCAAGTTGGCGATAATCACATGTAGTTTATTCATCAACATAAAATTCATTGAACATGACAACATTTCACTGTTAAGGACACAAGTTGTTGTCCAAATATTGAAATAATTTGAAAGGCAATTTATAGTTTTCCTAAGGGGTATAATACTCCTTATTTGAAATATTTTTCGTATTACAACAATGGGCTATGTAGATAGCAGCCTATTACAAACATATGATTAAATCATAATCACAAGATGCTGTCCTTTGGCTAATCCAGCCAGATGCTAGAACCTGAGTTGATCTAGGCAACCATGAATGATGCCACATAGGTATGAAGCTGACATCATCAATGATGCTTTCGATCAACAATCTGAGCATTACCATATCATAGGCAATGACCTTAATGGATTAATTGTGTCAAAATGATGTTTTGATGATTAGACTGGCATAAATAATTTTAACGAAGTTCATTGTCTCCTGAATGATTTTGTTAGAACTTAATGACAAAGTGTCTCCATTTTGAAAGGAACAATCCATCTCACATAAAGGAGCATTTTAAGATAACTGAATCACGAAATAATAGAGTATCAAAAGCATGATAGCTTCAAGAAGCCTAAAACTTCAATAACAAATTGCTCAATAAAGCCCACACATATATGTAATCAAAGGCCAACATTGTACCACTTAACAATAAGGCCAGCTAGTGAATAGAGTGCTAATGAGGTAGCCTCAAATGTAATATCCAAATTAGCTAATTTCCTAATTAATTTTGTTTTATCTAATTAATCCGTCATTACTATAGCAATATAACTGTAGCAAACCCACTTTACTTTGCATGCAGCGGCTGGATTAAGGATTTAACGAGTGTATGGTTGGATCTAAGGAAGGTATTATCCCGCAGCTTCCTTATTTCATTTCCTCTGGGCCGCAGCGATAACTTCCTCCTTTCTTTTTCCTCTCGCTTCACCACCAGAACGCCGCCGCCAAGATCGCAGTGGATTGCCGCCCCCGTGCATAGATCGCTGCTCGAAGTTGCGGAATCGGCCGACTCGACCGAGTCCTGCCCCCGACGAACGCCGGGCCGGAGTGAACCGATCGCTCGGATGGGTATTTCGGTCCCGCCGATCGGGGTTAGAGTTCGCGGAAATTTCTTTTCTATTCTATTTCCTTCAGAGCCTTCCTTGCGTAAATGTATGCAGTGAGTTCCGTAATCATGAGTTGCAATTTTGTGTATTAGAATGAGGGATTTGTATTGGCATTTTTGTTAATTTTAGTTTGCTAATTTAATCAGATAATTAATATTGGCATAGTTAAGATTAATCGTCTAGATTTCAAAGATGATATGAGAGACATCAATTTCGATAAGAATACTTGCCGATACTCATGTTAAATATATTTATGAGTTTCATGTATTTAGAAGAGAATTCAATTATAGTCATGACTCAAGAAAACATGACACATCAATTATTGACCTGCATGGGCGAGACATAATCGTTAATTTAAATTCGCTTTTATACCATGTATTTAATCGCTTCTACCGATTCTTATAAATTGATTTAATAACATATGATATTTCATATATCAGATAATTACAACGCTCATTACTGACTTAAGATAGATTATAAAGCCTAATTTTATAGTATGCCATGCTTACCGATTCTTACAAATTGTATGAATAACATATGATATTCACATATTATATATATCAATTACAAATACTCATTACTCAAGATAGAATTTTCATTTTAAAGATATGACTTTGTCGCATATGAAAGTTTTAAAAACATTATTATTGTTAAACGCAAGAATGAATGTGATAAACAGAACGAAAAAATCATGATAAGAAGACTACGATAGATACCGGTAGATACAAAAAAGCTCGACGAGATGAGCCTTTAACAAGTGATCTTAAGATTCTCGACTGACAGGTTGGGTCGCTGAGCAACTAACGTGTTCAGTAAGTAAGATGGTTCTACCGCCTTACCTTCTTTTAGTCGACGCCGTGACGACTTTATATGAAGTCAAAATCTATGCAATTATAAATGGCATTTCTAGAAAATGTTTTGATATAGAACCTAAATTGCCTTCATTAAATAACCAATAAATAAACGACAACTATGAAATAACAAATTATCGATACACTAATCTACAACATATTGTTCGCCACATTTCTGATACATTAACTTTTACCTTTATGCAAATTTTAAATGCACGCACGATTGTTCTAAAGACTTTCAGCTTATTTTAAGAATTATCGATCTCACTAAGCTTTAAATTTTACGATCTACCATGATAATTTCTGAAAGACGGGTAAGATAACCGCTTTGTTGATTTATATAGATTTGAAGATTAAAGTTTTTTGCGACGTACAAAACTTTAATACTTATACCTTTATTCAGATACAAACTTAAAGATATTTCATGCTCCAATTTTATGATATAAATTAATTAAGATATAAATTTTAAAATTTGATTGATTAGATACAAATTTCACTGCTCGCTCGCAAGAAAGAATCGTGAATCGGTTCAATCGACATCATATCTCGCTATTCATTGACCCTGTAGGGTCATCCTGGGGTGTGAAGAAAGATCGAGCAATAAGGTCGGAGCAATAAGATTGATGAATAAAGAAGGGAAGCATGATTTGATTTAGAATAAGTATTAAATCGAGCAATACAGCTATGTGACGATTAATTTTGGCCACATATTTTACTCATGCATATCATATATTAAATGAAAAATGTATCAAATAAAGAATTTTGTAATTACATATTAATTCAAAGAAGTGCCGAAAGATTGATGGTCCCTCCGACTAGCACCCTAAACTACATGCCAAAGATAATTCTAACATGAGTGAAATACAACTGAAAAGTGAATGTAGATCCGATGAATATTAGCAAGACTAGCTATAACAAGATCTAAAAAATCAAGCACAGCAATTTTGGTCGTATGGATCAAGATTGAGGATATTTCAATCGTTCAAACCACCATCCTTCAAGGGAGCCAGTGATCCTATAATGGTGGAAGATTGGCTACCTAAAATTAAAAAAATTTTGATGGGATGATTTGCCCCGAAAACGTAAGAGATGCTACTTTTGTATTGGGGGAGAAAGCACGTGCTCAACACTGGAAAGATTTGAAATGATACCTATTAGATCAAATGTGATGAATTTGTCAAAGTAAGATTATTATTCCACCATCGAAACTTGCTTTTACAAGATAAATTTTTCAATCTAATTCGGATCAAAACTATAATGCAATAGTTCACTTCTCTTTCTAGATACGCTCTACATTATCGAAGCAGAAATGTCATGATTTTATGGTCGAGATCAAGCCGCATCAATTCGCAAGAGTTCTCGTTAAAGAGAAAAAATGAATTGAACTTTTCCAAGCAACATGATTCAGCGGCAAGCAAAAAGCTTTGAACGAAAAGCAAGATTTCTCTAAAGAAATTTAAATTTGATGACACAAAACAAATCACGGAGAAACCTATTTGATAAATGGAAAGAGACATTTTACAATATTTGTTGATCGTGGAAATGCCAGATGATCAAGTTGACATCGTAAAAGATCATTGGAGAAAGAAGATATAAAATCATTCAATTATCGACAGGTCAACAAAGAAAGTTTAAGTAACACGCAGCTTTTGGAAAACCTTCAATTCAAGAAAAGAGAAACTTGAAAGATAAACCAACCCTCCAAGAAAGTTGAAGTTTTGCCATCACCAGAAGCGAATCAAATGGTGTCAAGTATGCTTAAAATTTGGGATCATTTGGTTCAATTTGATTCTTCAGATTGCTCATTTTATTTTTCCACCGCTTTACCATTGATACTATTTATTTCACATGTATTGAATGTGATCCCGTGATAGTTTTAAGACAAATAGAAATGTTGTTGACATTAACATTCAAGATAAACAAATTTAAAACTAATTATCTTACCAATCGACATTTGACATTATACTGTGATGACGGATCAAATATTTGAACAATCAATGTCGAAGAGAGGAAATTTTGAATGCCGGTGAAAATCATTTTATTTTTCTGCGATAAGAATGTCGGTTCTTCGATTAAGCAGAAATTGAGTAAATATTTAAGTTGAAATCAGATTTCAAATAAATTAAAAGTGGTTGAATCGAAAAATATCGCTTGTTTCATGATGTTTCGAGGAATTATCGGCCACCAACACGAAGGAGTTTGGATCGATGTACAACCCGGTACAACTTATACATAAATCTCCTTGATCCCCAAGAATTGAATCAAAGTCGGCCGCAGAATTGATGACAAAGGATTTATTCTACCAACAACTCACCTCGAGTGCACCGACTATTTGTTAAAAAAAAAGATGCCCATGCGACAGGTCGATTATGCGGAGTTAAATAAAGTAATAATCAAGAACAAGTATCCACTACAAAGATTGATGATTTATTTGATCGAGAGAGCCATCAGATTTTAATCGATGGAGATCTGATATCATCGCGTTAAAAGATGCCGATATTTTAAATCGCAACTGCATTTACATTATGAATTTCTTATTTTATTGGTTTAACTAACGCTTCGCATTTATGAACTTAATCGAGTGTTAATGACGGGCCATATCATCTTTATCGATGATATTCTAATTTATTCTAAACCGACGTAAGAGCATGAAATCATGAGTATTGTTGTAGTCATAAGACAAAATCAATTATATCAAATTTTCAAAATGTGAATTTTGGATGCATCGATTTCTGCGTCATATTATCGGAGTTTCATGATCCTCAAAAAGTAAGAATGATCTACACCAAGAATGTTACGTTCGCTTTTGGGCTTACAGGTTACGAAGTTAGAGATTTTCTCATAACGCTCTATCTAATTTATCGAGAAAGATGCCAAATTCAATGGACAACTGAATGTGAGCAGTTTTCAAGAATTGAAAAGATTCGACCAATCGCACCAATTTTATTCCGCGACCGGGATTCCAAATATTTATGACGATCTTTAAAAGGTTTGGCCATGCTTTTAATGCGTAATGTAATAATTACTTTACGCCGAGACAATTAAAACCTCATGAAAGAAATTATCCCGCATGATCTAGAGTTAAGTTGTGATTTTGCTCTTAAAATTTGGAGACATTACTTTGAGTGAAATGCGAAATTTTACCGATCATCGAGTCTTAAATATATCTTTACACAAAGAATCAATCTAAGACAGAAGATCGAGTTCATTAAAGATTATGATTTAAATATTCAAGATTGTCCGCAAAGTTTAATGCTAGATGCATTCGCAAGTCCATGGAAATGCCGGATTATTACTCAAAAGTCGACTGATCGAGAATTAAGCTCTACGCCTAAGTTAAGATTCATAATACATTTATATCAATTACAATCAACTTTATTCGACGTAATCAAAGCGCACGTAAATCAATCGTGGATATCGAAATTCATCAACAAATCCAAATTAAGAAGCGTAATTTTACCAGATGCAGAGGGTTATTCAAGAATTCACAATTACGGGTACCCGTGATGCTGAATCGAGACAAGAAATTTTTGAGGCTCATCATGCGATATACTATTCATCCGTAGTTCAAAATGTATAAAGATTTAAAAGCAAAGATTTTGGTGGTCGTATGAAGAAAGACATACCGAATGTCTCTAAACGTCAAACTTGTCAAATCATGTTCGAAGATCAAAGACTGTGGATCGTTATACCATTACCTATACCCGGTGGCGAAGAAATCAGAAATGGATTTTGTTAGATTTCCTGATCTGTGCAAGGTCGCGGATAAGATCCTGGGTTGTAGATAGACCAAGTCACCATTTCTATGAAACGTACAAATTCGCCTGATAAATTGTCTGATTATATATTAAAGAATCAGACTTCATGGGTTCCAAAAGTGATCGCCTCGACAGAGATGGTAGATTTACTTCCGATTATGGAATAATTCGAAAGGCCGGGCAAACGCTACACTTAAGTAGCTTTTCATCCTCGACCGATGGACAATCGAAAGAACAATTCAAGTGAGGATTTGGTGCTTGGTTTTTTAGATTTTGAAGAATGAAGATCATATTCCTATGATCGAAGTTTGTTTATACACAATAATACCCAAAGATTCGATGCTGTATGAAGCACTATATGATGGTCGAAAGTGTAACTCCATGGGTCGGCAAGTAGAGAACATACTTGTGTCCGTGAGTTGGTCGATCAAGCTACGAGAAAATCGACACCGCGATAGATTGAAAGTCGCCGTGATCGCCGAAGTATTACGACTTAAAACACCGAATTTCAAGTCAGAGAATTTGTATTCTTTGAAAGTCAAACCTATGAAAGAATTAGTAGATCATGAGGTAAATTAAGCCCAGTACATGGACCTTTGAAATCACTAAAAAAGGATCGGCAATACGGCTTACGCTTTTCACCATTGAATCGGCATATTCACAACGCCTTTCACATTTCAATGTCGAGAAAATGGATCACGATGCAGCGTAAGATTCATATACAAAGTTTGAAATACAACCGATTTGACTACATCGGATTTAAAAGATTTTGGAATTTAATGAAGAGATTAAAATGTATAAATTTCCTACATGTTAAAATTAAATGAAAGCAACAATCAAAGAAGCTAGAACAAAAGATAGATGTAAGTTTCCTTCCTGTCAATGATCGAGAAGAAATTTCGACAAAATTTTTTTTAAGAAGGAAATTGTAATATCCAAATTAGCTAATTTCCTAATTAATTTGTTTTATCTAATTAATCTTATAAAGAATATATCAGAAGAAACCCACTTTACTT
The DNA here is from genome assembly GCA_021442155.1 of Cymbidium sinense. NCBI lineage: Eukaryota > Viridiplantae > Streptophyta > Magnoliopsida > Asparagales > Orchidaceae > Cymbidium > Cymbidium sinense. The sequence goes on along the minus strand of CM038215.1, from coordinate 233,883,403 downwards.
TGCATGCAATACGGATTAAGGATTTAACGCTGTATGATTGAGCTAAGGAAGGTATTCTCCGCAGCTTCCTTATTTCATTTCCTCCTCCGAGAGCCGATAATTTCCTCCTTTTTTCCTCCGCCGGCCACTCAGAACCGCTCGCCTGCCGATAGGATCGCTCGCCCCGCATGCGATCAAGTTCGAAGCCAAATCCGTGGTTCGCCGCTGAGAGTCCCTCCCGGATGTCAACGCCGGGCCGTGGTCCCGTGAACCAATCACTCTGGATAGGATTTCGCCCACCGACGGGGAAGCTTGGAGTTCTGGAGTTGTCGAATTTCTTTTCTATTTTATTTCCTTCTTCTCCTTCCTCGGTAAACGCAGAAGTTGTAATGCTAGTGAAATGCAATTTGTGTATTAGAATGGAGGATTTGTATTGGCATTTTGTTAATTTTAGTTTGTTAATTTAATCGCAATTAAGATTCATTAGTAAGATTACATCGGAATCAGATTCTGTTTCAAAGACGATAATGGCGAGACATCAATTTCGCGTAAGCAGCTTTAAGTTCTGATACTATGTTAAATGATTTATGAGTTTCATGTATTTAGAAGAGAATTCAATTATAGTCACTCGAAATGCCGAGCACATCACAACATACCTATTAATCGAGAGACATAATTTCTAATTTAAATTCGCTTTTATACCCCATGATGCCACTTTTCTACCGATTCTTATAAATCGTATTTAATAACATATGACATATATCAGATGAATTACAACGCCATATATAAGATATAAATACATTTTATACATGCCAATGCTTTTACCGATTTATAAATCAGATTTAATATATATATATTTCACATATCAGATGCAATTACAAACGCCATTACTGACAAGATATTATATATTTTTTTTATAGATACGATTTGTCGCATAAAGAATATTTTAAAACACGATTATTATTAAACGCAAAGAATGCGTGATAAAAGAAACGTCAAAAAAATTACGATAGAAGACTACGTGAGATATCCGCTACAGATAAAGAAAATTCGACGACGAGCCTTTAACAGGGATCTTAAGATTCGACTCGACATCGGAGCTACGAAAGGCCCAACCTGCGCGCAAAGCAGAGTAGTATGATTCCCCGCCGCTTTACCTTCGCCTTTTAGTCGACGTCGGGTGACGAATTTTTATGTATTAAAGTCAAAACCTACGAATTATAAACGACATTTCTGTGAAAAGGATTTGACATATAAACGAAATCTTTTATTAAATAATCAATAAATAAACGACGACTTCTATGAAATGACAAATTGATACAAGATTAATTCCTACAAGATATCGTTTCACATTTCAAAGATACCACTCTTTACCTTTATGTAAATTTTAAATGACACGTGACGATTATTCCATCGATAATTTCAAAGAAAGACAGTAGGTGTACCGCTTTTGATTCAGAGATTTGTAAGATTAAAAGTTTTTTTTGACGCATAAAACTTTAATACCGATACATTTGCTTTGTATTCATACAAACTTAAAGATATTCACGCTTCCAATTTTGTAATATGAATTAATTAAGATATGAATTTTAAATTTTGTGATGATTTGATTAGATACAAATTTCACTGCTTGCTCAAAGAAGACAAGTTGAAACGCGGTGGAATTTGTGCCTAATCGAAATCATCATATTCTCGTTACTCGACAGAATAAGAGTAGGGGTCATCTGGGGTGTGACACCAAACCACTACTATTGCCATATAATTGTTCTTCTCCTATGATCTTTTGGTTGTACATAAGAAAGAAGTCAGCCCTAACCAAGCTAATTAACTTTAACCTAGTCATTTTAGCAAATTTGGAACCCTCCAAGAATCCATTATAAATTATTTAATGTCCACATATTTTATGCATATATTGGATATTGCATAGAGGTTGTTATCTTATTCTAAACTTGTGCGGTTTTTATGAAGTGCTTTGAGATGTGTTGCATCAAAATTCAAGCTTGATCCCAATAGTTTTGCTTGTACTTTTAAATGTTTTAATTTACTAACCCAAAAATATCTCCATGTTTATGTTGTGAAAAAAATTACAAATTAAGAAAAACTTTCAGACTACAACCACTCTCTAAACATCAATATAAATATACACTCAGAGCCACTAGCCAAAGATATATACCCACATAATAATCTTTTCTTGTACAAATATACTAAGCTTTTAGGTATAATTTTTCACTTGAATTCTCCTATAAATGTTACCAAAATGAGGGCATAAAATGCAGAACACATAGGAGGGAGCTGGTCAAGACTTAAAAATAAATATAAAAAAAATTCTAAAACATCCAAAAAAATTCCTAGACAATTCAAAAATGGCTATGCATGACTGAAAAAGCTCAAAACACCAAAGATTCGGAAAAATGGATTATTATTATTTTAAAATTAAGGAAGCATGCTTTATTTTTTTAGAAATATATAAGAAACAATTTTGCCTTTTTTTTTTCTTGTTAAGACCTTCCCAAAAAGAGGTGGTGATTTAATGTGAAAAAAATTAAATATGCCCTCCCTCTTAAGAGACATCCTCTGACTTCTTTTCTCTCTCTTCATCTCCAAACAAACACAATCAAGGTTAGGGTTTGCATTAAATGAAATAGATCAAGGACACAAAGTTAGCCAAATAGAACCAATAAAAATATAAGTCGATGATGTGACACAGATGCTAAAACAAGAGAAAGTGGCCTTACTACAAAAGCACAAACCAAAAAAGCTAAAGCAAATCATGTATGTCTAATCACTAGAAGCAAGTTGAAGATTTAAGACTTACAAATTATGTTATTAGTGTTTTTTATTTATATGAACATATTGTAAAAGACTATGTTATTATTGTGTATTTTGTGTGAATAAGTTTTGTAGTAAGAATTCTAAAAGTTCATATTCATGGATTTATGAAATTTAAAATTCCTATTGGGGAAGAGTCATTTAAATCTTAAGGAATACAATTTATTTGAATGAAAATAATCTACATTCCTTTATTTTGGTTGGCTAAGGAGCATTGGAATTCAAAATGAGACTTTTAGAGGGGACGGACAAGTGGTTTGGGTAGTATATGGTCGGCCCCACCCTCCTCGTTCATCCTTTCTAATTTCAAATTTTAAACTCATAAATGTTTTAAAACGTTTTTGACAATGAAATGAAGTTTTACTTGATGTTTTTTCACTAAACTTTTGAGTGTTAACTCAAGGGAGTAGCTAAATTCCTCAAAGAGGCTGACTTGGTGGTTTGTCTCCTATTCACTCAACTTTGATGAGTAAAATTATTTAATTTGCAATCTTTTGTTATTTTATTATTGTAGAACTCTCATGTTACCTTCCTCTATCATCTCCTATCATTCCACTCATCGCCTATAAAAAAAAAACTAAGTTACAATCCTTCATAGGCTCTCAGCCAAGGAGTGCTTGAATAGGTATAATATTAAGTTGATTTAATGGTAGATCATGGAAATAAAAATTAAGCACATTGAAAATTGTGTATGGTTTAAATTGAAACTAATAGCCAAATAAGTTCAAAGGTATCAATTTCACCATTCTAAATTTCAAGCCTCGACAGAAATAATTTCATTTCTTTTTTTTTATATTGTTTGAATCCAAAATTAATATATTTACAAGTATAGGGATAGAATGATTTGCACACACTCACAATTAATTAAACATAATCAAATAGTTAAAATCACAACTAATTATATTGTACAATAACAATCATGCTATACTATCAAGTTAGATTTCAGACTGTAGCTAGAGGAATCAATTATAATTAATTTATCAATCTATAGCTCGTATTATATGATAATGATCATACTATATGATTGAGCTAAAATTAAAACTATAACCAACCAAACGATCAAATTAATTGAAAGTGATTAATCCATTTAAGGAATGTACATTACAATTCCTTACATTGCAAGATCTTCAATTTTCATCCTAAAATAAGAAGATCGAACAGCACGATCAGGCAGCAATTTGCAATTTCAAAATTTATTCCAATTAACGGCTAATTGAGTTTAATTATAAAAGGTTAATTAACAATATGAGGTGTTAATGGACAAGTTAACAAAGGCTTAAACTTAATATAAGGAACAGAAACCAAAATTTGCATATGAATTGAAAAAGGGAGAAAGAAAGAAAGAAGCTAGATACTTTTCCTCCAAACCAAATCATTCTCCTTCTCTTGCTTTGATCCTCCATTTGCATATTCAGCTTAGAGAGCTTTGTTTGTTGTTTGTAAAAGAGATTTATGATCTTCAAGTGTTCATCATTTCAAAAGGACATTATTTAGCAGGTTGTGTTATGAGTGGCCAATTCCATATCATGAAGTTGAGACGTTGTGATCTAACATGTTGTGCTAACTAAGAGTAGTGGGCTTCTAATATTTAGTAGAAACATAAGGTGATGACATTCTTCTTGTTGATAAGACCAGAGAGGGAGTCCAACAGAAACTTGAATTATGGAGGTCAACTCTAGAGTCTAAAGGTTTTCGCTTAAGTAGATCTAAAACTGAATATATGGAGTGTAATTTTAGTTGTAGAAGTTCTAATGGTAGTGTGTAACATTAGGTGAACAAGTCATTAATAAGAGTGCGTTTAGATATTTAGGCTCTATTGTTCAAAATGATGGTGAAATAGATGGAGATGTTATTAGTAGAATTCAAGTTGGATGGTTGAAGTGGAGGAATGCATCCGGCCTGATGATAGAAAAGTTTCAATTTAAACTTAAGGAAAATTTTATAAGATGGTTGTAAGACCCGCAATGACTTATGGTGCAATGTTGGCCAATAAAAGAGAAGCATAAGACTAAGTTAAGTGTAGAGATGAGGATGCTTAGGTGGATGAGGGGCTTTACTCTTAAAGATAGAATGCAAAATGAGTATATTCGGGAAAAAGTTGGAGTAGCTCAGATAGAATATTAGAGAGAATGCCTTAAATTGTTTGGCCACATAAAGCGTCCTACCGATTAGACAGAGAGATATTAGATTTGCCTATGTTAAGAAAGGTGGAGGTAGACTTAAAAGACTTGGTTAAGATGTATAAAAATGATCTTAGTATACTTAGTTTAAATGAGAATTTGGCACATACACACAATGGAGAAGGATTCATGAAATGACCCCACCTAGTGGGATTAAGGCTTGTTGTTGTTGTTGTTGTTGTTGTTGTTGTTGTATAAGGTGATTCCATTACTAGTGAAAGAGCATTTGTTGTGGGGTTTCTTGGCCTATAATTGCAAAAGAGATTTAATAAAAATCTTGCGAGGAAGACTCAGGGGATTAGACACAAACCATGAATGGTTTGAACCACAATAAATCAGCTTGCATTATTGTTCTTATTGTTTTGTAGTTTTTTTACTGCCATTTACATTATTGCAACAATTATTATTGTATTCGGAAAGAAAGAGTAAGATCATATAATTACATATCATCACCATATTGTTGCTAATGAGACCAGTAATAACTACACTATTGCATCTTTTATCTTGTTATATGAAAAAAGACTTGGCTCTTGAATTAATATGATATAAACTTGATTTGCATGATATATGATGTCTTGTTATGCATGCGGTCGATTTAATATGTAAATTACTCTTGTAAATTTTAAAATTTTATGGCAGAAGCACATATAATAATATAAATCTAAAAAAGTCGTGAAACATATCAAAATTATATCTAAACAAACTACATGTATGTCCTTCCTTGCCATCATCAGCGAGTATATTGAGGAGTGTTGTATTAGGATAGATATTTGCAACTGCCCAATGGTGTCATAGCTCGATTTAGGGCCAATAAGACCTTCAAATCTGATCTATGCTGGGGTCTAACTAGTCCCATAGGGAAAATTTAACCGACATGCACTTCCAGCCTGTATATCTAGTTGGCTAACAATTTGAAATTGATTTATATGAATGGAATGATATGTATGTTATTTATCTAAATTTGATGGTTTGCATTGAAATACTTTTACATGTTCACTTTGACATGTTATTTCTTATAAATGATTATGACAAATACTTCTACATATTAATCTGAGAGTACTTGAACTAAACTAAATATGCACCATGTTTCATTTGCTAGGTATTATGTCTATAAATGCTCATTATGGATGCATACTATGGATAATTGTATCTTCCTTTATGTCATTATTGTATGTCGATATCCATATGATTTATTATGAACCTTAAATATCTAGGCATGCATATCTCCATTTTGCATTGTCTACCAACTGCTATATTATGATTTAGTCTTCTGTTGAGTTGCAAACTCAACATATTTTCTCTTTATTTAAGATTAATTTAGATGCAAAAGGGGTAGGAGTTTACGCAGAATGAGTTATTTAGGAACTCTTCTATGCTATTCGCAGTGGTTATAATAATAGTCACAATACTCCAGTGTTGTAATTATGAAAGTGATAGCTCTTTATGATCCCAACAAATTCAAATAAGATTACAGCTTAGAAAATAAGTAATTGCTCCCCTAAGTTATACCTGGTTCCGCCCTGATTTTAACGCCTTAGCCAAATTCAAGAATGAATCTTTTCGATTTTAGATCCAAGTTGAAAGTTTAAGCAAGCTTAAATCACCATAAAACCGTAAATCAAAATTCTAAAACTAAATTAATTCCTCAAATCCCGTTTCATTAGACAGTGTTTCGTTATTCGAAAACATTAGTAAGGTAGAATAAAATGAACGGCTGAATGGAGCTGGATTCCCTGCGGCGATCTCTCCGCCAGAAATGTAGGCTCCGGTACAGCAACGAAATGATAAATACGAGAACCGAAGGAAAAGAAAAGGGAGTAAAAAGGAGGAATTAACACCTCTAACTGCAGAGCTTTTTCGCCAGTGAATGTGAAGGAGGCTATTCCAGCGACGGCGCACTCTTCCAGGCAGCGTAGCCCTCCGCTCCCAGCTGCTCGGCTAGGCCTCCAATCGGGGCGACCCTTGCTAGCCTGATTGGAGCTCTTGCGACCGGAAAGAATAAAAATATGGGAAATTTTACATTGCACACAATTCCTAAGTATCTATAATAACTAAATGAACCCAAAAAGACTCTTCCGGGTCGCGTTGCTTCTCCTAGAAATTAGTCGTCTTTAATGCAAAATCATGGTTCCTACCCCTTGATGCTTTTTTCCTCTCTCCCACAAAGCACTGTCGCAGATCATTGATTTTTTTTATTAAACTAATCTGTTCTTCAGAAAACAAAATTACTTAAGCAGTATTTTTTTTCAGAGAAACATGATATAGTTACAGATAAATTATTTTTTTGAACAGTAATTTTAGTTTTATATATCTCATACCATATTAAATTAGATAAATAAATATTATTTATTTTCTTAAAAAATACTTTTTAAAGTTCCCTTCAAACTAAATTATCTCTACTTTTCATAAATAAGAGTTGACACTCTTACTAAGGGGCTATTTGGTTACTTGAAAGAATAATGGAATGTAAAAGAAATATAGTATTGATATGGCTCTCAAAATACCACTACCAAAGACAAATCTGAAATATATGATTTTGAGTCAAAACCGTCGAGATCAAGATTAAATATCATTAATCGGACATCAATTAAATCTCAAAGCTCTCAAATATGAGTGTTTAATAATCGAAGGCTCGAATGGATCTAACGAGCCTAAGATCTCATTTCGACGTCATTTGGGCATCCAAATGCTCAAAATACATCAAATGATCGAAGGAATCATCAGCCGTCCGATCGAGGGAGTGGTACGCTTTACATGAATTTATTAAGAATGCCTCCTCTCATCTATAACAGCCTTCATTCCTCACAGGGAAGTGCCAAGTGAAACAAGTGAAGAAGAGAGCTACCGCCGACGGCCGTCACCACCGCCGGCCATGATCCTGCCGCTCACACCTGCAAGCAAGAAGAGGAAGAGTCCAAGCAAGAAGAAAAGAGAAGAAGAGTCCAAGCAAGGAAGAAAAGGAAGAGTCATGGCGAAGAAGAGGAAAAGCGAGTGAGGAAGAGAGAAATCAAGATCCTCTGCAAGATCGCACCTGCAAGATTGCACTCCGCCATCAACCATCGCCACAGCCACCGTCGCCACTAATTGTACCAGATATTAAGTTACCCCGATTCCACCATCAAGAATAATTACAACTGATCATTGTTACATTGTTATTCCTCTCATACGAATTCTCAGTAATCTTATCGGAAGATTTTGTACTCAAATGATACATAGTGGAAGCTTTTCTGCTAGTGATTTTTCCCCTATTTTTGAGGTTTTCCACTTAAAATTATGGAGTGTCTCTTGTTTTTTTAATTACACTTTGGACCACAACAAGGCTTAACTTTCACTCTACCGCGACTGGTTTTCTAGCACGCAACAAGTATATTTAGATTAATTTAGGTTATTTAGTTGAAAATTCTACAAATATACGAGTTTGTACTTTTCTGTTAGATAAAACAAATGTAATGTAAAGTATTTTGAAAGTTTTGAGTGGTGGCAAGCGGCGGCGGTCACAGCACTTTATATTGGTCAGTGTATTTGGAATTCGTCAGATTTGAGCGAATTCCAAATACACCAAAATTAAATATTTTTTATGAATTTCATTACATCACTTTGAAATTTTACTTTGCATCATATCAAATGCAAAAAAAAAAAAAAAGCTAAAACCATTGCGTTTACTTTACTTTACTTTCCAACTAAACAGCCCCTGAATGATTATGAGATCTTTTTTATCATAGGAGTTCATCAATTGTTTCACTTTTTCATCAACTTCTTTTTATTTGACAATCATATAGCATGTTTTGAGTTGCTAAAAAATTTATTTTGGACACCACATGAAGAATGTGATCAGAATTGTCACTTCAATTAGTTATGCATAAATTAAACAAAAAATAAATGATTTGAAATGAAAAAAAAATGATGTTCACTACCACTTACCCTCTATTTAGGTAACTTATTCAAGAACCTCCTAAGAACATGGCTCAACAACTACTATGATATGACAATATCAATTACTCTAAATTCTTGATTGCATTAAGGAGGCTCAATATTAAAAATGAATGTAATTTGGATTATGAATAATTCAATTAATTTGTTCGATTACTAAAACAGACTAGTCCATTAGACAATTTAGTGCTTACAAATTTATAAAGATAAGAAAATAGGCATATAAATTAGATTTCACTAAACAAAATATTAACTATTGCAATAGCATATATTTCTTATAGTACAAGGATTATATGGATGAAAAAGAATGCAAACACTATGGCATACCTAAATATAAACCACAAAGTGAACAACAACATAAAAATAAGAATATTGATAGATTTGTAAGAGGTTATTTTACTTAGCTATCATTCCATGACTAATGAGATTATTTGATGGTTTCTATTTTTCATCACAGTTGAATCTATGAGATGTTCATGATATATGATTTCACTATTTTGTTATAAATTTTTATGCTTTAAATAAAAATTAATTACACTGCTTCATTATAACAAATTCTTTATTGTTTTATTGATAGATTTGTAATGGCTACTAGATTGGGAAAAATTTTTAGGTGAGCTCGAGACCCTTAAGGGATATATTTTTCATAAGTCAAGCAAGAAGCCTTTATGGATTGGAGGGAGAGTTTAGGAGACATTTGAGATAACTTGAAACAATCTTGAGTATACTAAAATGAGAGAGCATAACAGATAAAATCAAACTTCTAATTGTGGTGGTATGAGAAGCTCCATTCATAGTAATGACTTAATACCACATGCTAAGCATATTTGTAGAATGATTAGTATAATTTCCTATTTGAATGTTATTTTACAAACTTCTAACATTAAAATTAAAATTATTGAAAAACAAGTTGTTCAAAAGGGAGCCTACTACGTGAAATTACATATGTGTACCCACAAAAGATAAGAAAATTAATAATTGGTTAACAATTGATCACAAGAAACATTATGATCATAATATTAGTTATTTATTAATATAAGATTATCACTAATATAATTTTTTATAAGTTGAGTTCATATGTATTAGAGGTAAGGTGAGAGACATCAAGAAAAGGATTGTCGTGGTTCATCTTAACAATCTAATTTTAAAATGTGAAGCCAAACAATTAAAGGAATGATCAAATGAAAGATTTATGGATTTGTCTTCTAGGACTATGCTTATGAAGCTTAGTCTTCTACATTTTATATTGGTGAGATGGTATACAATAGAAAATTTGTGAGATAACAAGTAAATGCATTGATATAATATTTGAATATTTGTATTAGAGTAGTGTAAGCTACAATGAAAATGATACATTATCAATACCAATAGTAGAGCCAACACATAAAGTAAAAGAATAGGATAATGTAGAAATAGAAAAAAGAGAGTGTGATCAAGAGAGAGTTTTAATAAGGGACTAATGTAAGGGTGGCCTAAAGGTTAGATCTTGAAATATTATATCGAAGATTCCAAATAATATAAATTGAGATAAAAGAGGCTTGGATTAGGATTTAGTTAAGGGGACCAAAAGAAAATACAAGCAAGCACAAGCAGTAGAAACTAAAATATAATAATCCTTAATTTATTAGTTGTTGATCTCACTTTTGGAGTGAGCTCTCAACCTCCTCCTCTTAGACTTAAGACTCTTCAAGACACTAAGAGCTCCTTAGTCATAAGACGCTTCTAGTGATTAGGTGAACACTTAACCTAAGCCTAGAGATTTAGAAGGGTTAATCATAAGATTAAGCCATATCTTAGGACTTAAGAAAATCACCTATCTTATAGCCTAAACCCAATCCACATGCACCTTCTCAAATCAAACCCAGATTCAAATCTCAAACCAAACCTCAAATTTAAATACAAATTCCAAATCTAATTCTAAATTTGACTCCAAATGATTGAAACCTAAAATCAAATTCAAATCCCAAAATCCTTCCTAAGTCATATGAACTAACTTCATAAGCTTTGCCCCCCCCCTTTAAATCAAATCAAATTCAATTGATTTCTTTATAAATCAATTATTTATTCATTTATATTCACAAATTTAAATGAAATCCATATCCAAATGATCAAAACTAAATCAAACTAAATCAAACTAAACCAAAACCCCTTTTAAGTCAAATGGACATACCTCCATGTGCTTAATCAAATTAGCTTCAAACCCCCAAACTAAATCGATTTTCTTAGAAATTTGTTCCTTCATTTATATTCATAAATATAAATGAAATCTAAATTCAAATGACCAAAACTAAATCCAAAATCAAATCAAACCTACCTAAGCCCTTTGAGTCAATTCTTTGAACTTAGCCAAATTCTATCCAAATCAAGTCAAAACTAATAAATTTTCTCTCGAATCAATCATTCCTTCAATCATCTATCCAAATATAAATGAAACTTACAATCATCAAACCAAATTCAAGTCAACCCAAGTCAAGCCCAACTTAGCTCTTTTGACTTGAAAATTTCAAATGAACCAAAATCAATTGGACTCCAAATTGATTGATGTTGAATTTATATTTCAATCCTAGCTTATGTATAAGTTTAGCTAAACTGAAATCAAATCAAAACCAAACTAATTGACCCACTTAGGCTCATTTGATCCAAAGTGACCTAAAGGACCCTTTTGAGCCAAGTTCTAATCCAACTCAAATTGAATTGAACCAAGCCCATCCAAGCCTCATACCATGACCATTGATCACCCTAGGATGACCATGAATTTGGTTAAACCAAGTCAACTTGGCATTTGACCAAGTCAACCCTTTAACCCAAATGAACCAAAACTAGCCAAAACTCACCCTACACTAAATTGGTTGAAACCATTGATTCAAATCAACCCATGATCAATGTTTAAGCATGAATTGACCATTAATTAAGCTAGACCTAACCCAACCTAGCCCAATTGACCAACTTAGCCCAAATCAACCTAAAGGGTCAATTTGGCCTAAATTCAAATTAAATCCAAATTGATTCAATCCAAAAAATGCAATCATCTTTAATTAGCTAATTGAACATGAATCAACCAATAACCCAAGCCAATTTGACCAATTTTGGTCAAATTGATCAACCTGACCAATTTGACCCATTTGATTTCAAATGAGCCAAAATCAATCATAAGCCAAATTAAATTAAATTGATTATACCAAAATACTTCAAATCATCATTTGAACCTAACCTAAGCCTTTGGTTTGACCCAATTTGACCAATTGGTCAACTTAACCCAACATGACTTAATGTAACCCATGTGACCCAAATTGAGTCAAATCCCTTGAAACTAAGTCATGAACCGTTGGGAGCTTATCAAACCTGACCCAAACCCACTTGAGATTAGCCCAAAATTAGCCCAAACCCAATTGGAGCCAAACCCAAGGTAATCCCTCTTGAAAATGACATCCCACGTGATCTTACCCAAAGAGAGCAAAGTCCACTCCTCCCCATCCTTTGCATTCATTGGAGCTGATCCTACAGCTGAAGAAGAAGACTTTGGAGTTAAATTCAAATTTCTCAATCAAGCCATCACTACCCAACCACCTCCCTATCACCCTTAATGGAAAAATTTGGCCACCATGAAAAAGAGAGCTAGAGAGGCCTCCAGGAGAAATTCTACCGTGATTCCGTGAGCTTACAAACAAAGAGCATCCCTTCCCCACTTCTTTTGAGCCATTTGGACTAAAAAAACATCAAACCAATGCTTTCCGGTGAGGAGATGACGGCCATTGGTGAAGATGACGTCCCAAAGGGAGGCAAAGGTTCAAACTTATTCCAAAGCTCCCTCACACCCGTGAGCGCATGGATCTTCACAAGAGTGAAAACCATCCCCGGTGAGGTAATTTCATCAAACTTTAGCAAGCCTTAAGGAGCTTTGTTTGTGGTAATGTATGCATGATTTTAGGAATTTCCCATAGATTACCCAGCATTTTTTATTTTATATCATCCCCATACGAGTCGGGAAGTTTTCCGGTGAAGATTACCATGAAATCGTGCCCGTTTGAATTAAATTTTGTGAAATCTCATCGATTTCACTATTCAACGTCTGTTATTTTTACTACTTTCATCGGCTAGGAGGTAGGAAAAGCAGTCACCATCCAATCTCGCTCCAATGGGATTGGACGGTCCAGATTTCACGCTAGATCGCGCGATTTCAGCCTCTAGATCGTGTGGATCGATCTGGATCGTCCGATCTGCAAATCGCATGTCACCATCTGATTTCCTGCTCGTGAAACCATGCTAGCCAACCAGTGCGCGTCGTGTGGCGCCTCTCCCACGCGGGACCGAGGCGCCAAATTACATGGCGCTACGTGGCACCACGTCGCCGAGTGGCGTTGACTGGTTTAACTGGGAAAATCACCTATTTTCCGATTTTAAAAATTATTTAAATTATCTAAAACTTCAAAAATTCATAAAAAATAAAATAATAAATAATAAATTATAAACATGGGCTCATTGGATTTACCTTTCTTAGAGAAATTCAACAAATCTAAAATCCCCAAATTTCACTAAATATTATGAGCTTACTTTAAATTTTAGTGAAAATTAAATTTCATTAATTAAACCAAAAATACACATCAAATTGATTTGAAATTTTCAGGGATTGAAATTGAAGTTAAAATATACCCACCATAAAAATTTCAAGTCAAAAGAATTTCTAGATTGAAAAATAATACATTCTGAAGTTCAAATAGTGAAAATAAATTAATGAACTTTTATAAAAATCATAAAAAAGTCACTTAAATAAACTGAAAGTTTGAAAAATCATAACAAATCATAGAAAAATCACAAAAACACAAATAAACATTCATTTTGAAGGTATTTCATAGGAGAATTTATTAAAAAAAAATTCCAATTGATTTTGAGATAAGGCTAATTTGGGTTTAATTGAAAACTTAATTAGCTTAATTACTCTATAATACTCAAGTAATTAATTCCAAACAGTTTGAGATTGATTAATGGGATGACCACTGCCTCCCATAATTTTCTTGGGATATATTGCTTGGTTAATTAGGAAAATTGATTATCTTAGCCTTAATTACTTTCTTAATTAATTAAGTGATTAGTTAACATGCTTAATAGTAAGAAAACCACTAATTAAGCTTACCAATCATTGTATAACAGTGAATGATCATAGGAAATGAGATTGGGACCTCTTTCCTAATCTTTTACTCTAAGTTCATTTCATTTGAATGGAAATTAATTAATTTGGGAATAATGGTTTAATTAATTAATTAAAATGGCTTAATTAATCAAATTAAAATCATAATCATTCCAAAACTCATCTAATTAAGTTTCTTGGGTAAATCTTTTGGTGTTTAATGACCTAAAGCTATTTAAGAAAATTATGGCTAACCTACATATGTGCGTAAGCCATAAAAGTACTTATTTAAGTTCTTTACTCTAATTAACCACAAATTGTGAGCCAATTTTATTAGGCCTTTTATTTCTTAGGGTCATTATTGATTTATATTCCAATTCATGAACATGTCATGTTGGCTCATAATTAATTGGTTAATTACTTTAAAGTAACATAGGTAAGGAGTAATTAATGGACTTAACTCATATTGCAACCTAATTAATCTATAAAATCAACTTAATTTATTATCATTAAATCAAATTGATTAATCAATATGAAAATGGGTTAGGAGCAGAAATGATTGAATCTCCTCTTTTCTCTAAATCAAATCAAACATCCAAAACTAACTTAATAATATACTTTAGTTTATTTAAAATGGTTGAATTTGATATGATTGTCCTTAGGAATTAATTTGGTAGAATGAAGTCATGTGTTTTATGCTGCTTATTTATTTTCAATTATATTAAATATTGCATGTCACTTGTAATCATGCAATCATCTTTTTCAAAAATCAATTAAATCAAATGAAATTTTCTTTATGTTGAGCTTGCATGTGTTGAACTTAATTTACAATATGTGTGGTTATTATCATTATTAAATCAAAAAATATTTTCAAAACCTTATAAATTAATTACAATATTTGGAGTGATATCAGTCATAAGTATATGTAAGCTTGCATGTGTTCTAGTTTAAACATATGATGTGGAGTTCTCTTTCTTTAATTCACATATAGATTTGCATAAGTTTGAACATTCATAAGTGTATAGTCTATTTAAAAAGACACAACACTTATTTGAATTCATCCTTACACATTTTTATATTAGAATTTGGATTGAATTTTAACTTATATGTATAAATAAATTCAATTAAGAAAGATGCAACTTTTGCATGATTTTCCATTCTTGTAGTCATTTATACATTCATGTGTATTTAAGAATAGCAGGTATATCTAGTCTGGACATTCCGAGGACGTGCTGGTTTAAGTAGCCCCAAGGAGGTCTTTACCTCACTCCCCTGGTTAATAATGGTGAAGTACTTACTTAAAACTTTTATACACTTGAGTAGCTAATCAGTAAAATTCTCATTTTCTATATGTGGTG
This sequence comes from Cymbidium sinense, assembly GCA_021442155.1. NCBI lineage: Eukaryota > Viridiplantae > Streptophyta > Magnoliopsida > Asparagales > Orchidaceae > Cymbidium > Cymbidium sinense. The sequence continues at coordinate 233,868,002 of CM038215.1, read as the reverse complement.
TTTAATTTTGTGTGATTGGAGAGATTCGTGTGTGTTTATGTGAGGGGATACCACGTAGATTCACAGATGTACTCATTATGGTGATCGAGTATGACATTAAAGAATAGTATATTATCTCAAGAGATAGAAGTCACTACCCTATAATGGACCTAATCACCTAATAAGAACTCTAAGGCATGATGAGTCTTCAAATGTACTAGAGATATTTTCCCTACTTTATATGGAAAAATAAAGTAGGATTTATTTTAAGCTGGGTTCGTTAAATTCTCTATGGAGGTAAGCTCCCATAGTTAATTACATCCTAAGGAATGAGATTCCTTAATAATACTCTCGATTAAGGTAAATGATCGTTGTCTCCAAAGATTTCAAAGATAGGACTATCAACCAATTGATTATTTTTAGAAAATCAAGTGGGCTTGATCAAAAGGAGAGAGTTCTTATCAAGTGAATGCTCACGATACTAGAAAGCCTAGTGAGCATCCTAAACTATTTCATTGTTAGGCTTTATATTTTTGAAATTTAGGAGAATTGTATATTTTAGTTAAATTTTTATTAAAATCTAGGCTTACAATTTCACAATACAAGATTGTAGAAATGCCTAAGAGGCGAGGATTTATTCTTGTAAGGGAAACAATAATCTCAAATCCTAAATCTAGGAAGCTATGGCGAGGGCCAAAGTGCGACCTAAATCTAAGGTAAAAGTGGGTATATGATTTACCTCCACAAGAGAGGATAAACCACCCGACTGTTAGACTTACAATCATCTGGGGTGGCTGCCAACTAACTCCTCATACAATTTTAAATACATGTAGGCAAGTCTTATGCTTTATAAGATGGTTAGGGTGTTATTTACTTAGAAAAGAGACTAAGTCCTTATACACACACTCTAAGAGACTAGATCATGAAGGGCATGAATAATGACCTAAATCTAATGTAAATTTTGTCAAGTTTTATTTTGACTTTTTTTGACATTTTATTTGACATGCTATGGGATTTTATATACCTAATGCATGAGAAAATCCAAAAAATCGAAAGATGAAGGTGTGTTTCCACCATGACTCTCAAAGGTTACGTAATTTTCTCTAGCGATGGTGGAAGCCCTCCATTGGCAAGAGTGAGATAATATGATTTATGCATGATATGAGACATACAATATGCAACTAAGGGGTTGCTAAATCTTTTATTATCTTGATTTATGTCCTAAGCTTTAGTGAGATTATGATTTATTTAGCTTAATTTTGAATTGATTAATTAGATAGAAAATTTATTTTTCTTTAAGAGCCTAATCGCATCCAGGTCATTCAACAATCATCAAACAATTAAAAAACCAAGAAATCATGCCATCCTAATTGCACAATCATAAACATAACATCAATCAATTTATAAAATTAGCACAAAAGGATAAGTGGCCGGTGCGGTCGGGTACCGCCGTACAACCCGAAAAGAAATGTGGGTAGTCGAGCTCTACCCTTATACAACCTAGATTACAAATGAATAATTATAATTAAAAAGAATTCATGTTATGGGAATCTTCATTCTTCATTCTTCATTCTTCATTTCTTCATTTTTAGTTCTTCATTTTGATTTGCTTCTTTTCTTCTTCCTTTTGTCTTGATTGGAAATATGGTTGCTTTAAAGGAATCACATGGTACATAAGACTTGATCTTATAACCAATGTTCATCCTAATCCCTCACACATTCATTCAAATCCTAATTGCAAAATTTACATCAAAATGGGAAAGGTAAATCTAATTAAACCTGTAAAACTAAGGTTAACTAAACATACCACACAACTCAAGCAGTTATATAAATAATTTGGACTTAGCACCCCACACATGAGAAACCAAGTCCACCTGTCCTAATTTGGACTATGCTTAGTGGCTAAGCAACCTGTATAGTAAAAGCATTTATATTCTTTTTATTTTTATTACAGTGGCCCCTTAAGCACAATCCCCTGCAGAAGACATGATTAGGTTAAGATCATCCTATCATTCAGTCTATGCACATACACCCTAACATCTAGTCTAAAATATTACACCATAAAATAAAATCATGCATCAAACCATGCACCATCCTAATCTAATGCTAGAAATGATGACTTAGTCTGATGTGTGTGTCATTTAAGGCTTGTGTGGCATGTCTTAGCTAGGCTTTAATATTGAAATTTTCTAAGTGTGAAAGATTCAATTTAGATGGTGATTTTATTTCAAGTGATTTAGTTGATTTGTCAATTTTAGTTGGTGATTTGATTTGGTTTGAATGAACCTACACTTAGTGACTAACTATTATGAAGAGAAGAAAAGAGAATAGAGCTCTCTTTCATCTCTACCTTAAAACATTTCTAAGGTAGATTGATTAATGAATTTTTTTAGTGAATAGTTTATTATGTGTTTTAATCGATCCTAAGTTTGGGTTCTCTTTAAATAGTTATATTCAATAAGAAAGGCATCTCAATATTAGTTAGGGTGGATTACTACCACATAACACACACTCATTTATTTATTTCCATCATGTATACCATGCATATGAATAATCTTAAGCATACATATACATGCAATACAAATTTTAGCACACTTTGATGATGAATGCAAAGAGATGTGATTTGAAAATTTGAATATTCCATTTGTTAATTGGATCATTAATGCATGTTTTATTATGTAAAAAAAGGGAATTCTCATCCATTAACTAAATGCACATCCACATGTATAAAAGTTATAAGTGAGTATAGTGTCATTATTTTCTACACCAGGGGTGTAAAGTATAAAACCTACTTAGGGCTACTTAAAGCCTCACAGCCCTGGGATGTCCAAACTGATATACCACTTTTCTTAGATACATGTAGATGTACAAAAATAATCAAATGGATAAAGAATCATGCAAGAGATTATGTTTGATTTAGTTATATGATTTACATGTGCAATTTGAAGATCCTTCCTAAGTCTTAATATAGAGATGCACAGGAATAGATTTAGGCAAATGTTGTGTTATTTTCAAATGAACTATACACTTGTAAATCCTATGTGAATCCATATTAAGAGAAGGAAAGAAAACTTCACTATACACATCTTATAATCACATGCAAGCCTATAAATATTTATAACTAACATCACCTCATTTATAATCTTTGATTTATAAGTTTTAAAAGAATTTTGGCTTAATAGTGATAATAGTCACTCATATTTTTAATTTTAGCCAACACATGTAGTTTGACATAAAAGGAAATATTTGATTTAATTAATTTTTAAAAGAGATGAATGCATGATTTCATATGGCAAATAATATTTAGCATGATTGGAAAGAAATAAAAGAATGTAAGCATATGACTTCATTCACCCTAATTAATTCATAAGGACAATCATATAAAATAAGATCATTTAAAATAAATTAAAATTCTTTAAGGAGATTTTTTTTTGAATTTGATTTGATTTAGGAAATATGAAAAGGGTTTGCTGGTCCTAACCTATTCCACTCCCATGTATGAATTGGTTTGGTTTAATTTAGAATAATTAGGTTGATTTTATGTTTTGATTGGGCTAAAATATGAATTAAATCCACTAATTACCCCTTACCTATACCACTTTAACTTAATTATCCAAGTAATTATAAGCCAACATATAATATGCAATCACATGGAAATTAAATCAGCAATGCTCCTAAGAAATTAAGGGGGCCTAATGCAATTGGCTCACAATTATTGATTAATTAAGCTAAAGAATTTGATTAAGTACTCTTATAACCTTCTCACACATGTAGTATGACTATAATTTCCTTTAGAATTCTCTTAGGTTATTAAACACCTAAGAATCTATCCAAGAATTGAATGATTGAGTTCCGGAATAATTGGGTTTTGAGTTTGATTAATTAAACTATTTAATGAAGTGATTAAGCCATTAATTAGTTGCAAATTGATTAAGTGTTATCCAAATGAAATAAACTTATGGGAAAATATTGAAAAAGATGTTTTAATCTCATTCCCTATGTTCATTCACTATTTCATAATGGTTAGCAAGTTTAATTATTAAATTCTTCACTATTTATCATGCTAATTAATCATTTAATTAATTAAGAATGAGATTAAAGATGAAATAAGAAATTCCCCTAATTAATCAAGCATTAAATTCCAAGAAAATCATGAGAGGCAGAGGTCATCCCACTAATTAATCTCAGAAAGTTTGGAATTAATTGCTAGAGTAATTCGAGAGTAATTAGTTTAATTATATTTCTAATAAAACTCAAATTGAGTTAAAATCACTATTTAAAATTAATTTATTTTAATTTTATATTATTCTCCTCTGAATTATCTTTAAAATGTGTATTTATTTGTATTTTTTGGATTTTTCTATAATTAGTTATGAATTTTGGAAGTTTTATCATTAAAATCAGATTAATTAAGCCTAATCAAACCCCTAATTTCGTCAGGCCACGTGGCGGCTGACATGGCGCGCTTTTCACTTGACGATGGATTGGTTATTTAAGTTGTCACATCCATCGGCTGAGTTAGTGTGTGATCCCGCGATTTAGGTTTAGAATCACAATGGATCTAGCGTGATCTAATCACAATCGTCTGTCCTAATCACATGGAATGGACAGTGTGTGATCTGTCTCTTCCCAAGCAGCGAGAGATGAATGTCATCTGTCGATCGTCACTCGATCTGAGCTCACCCGAGCTCAATAGAGCTCAAATTCATCTCACACCTTCGGGGAAGCACAACAATACATCTAACAGTGGAGATCACATGACTTGACAATTTTCTTCCAAAGGACCAAGCAAAATTTACTCTAAGGTCAATTTCAATGGAATACCTCGTTAGTGGCTATCACCGACGCTTCTGATAGAGGAGGTAGCTTCATCTAATAAAGTCGAAGCCCTGTTGAAGGAATCTAATCTTGATTTGAGGTAGCTCCTCTTCAATGGTGATCAGCTTTGATCGAACTCCTAGCTATAGTCTTTGGGAAGTTTTGGATTCAATTCGCTTTGACTCGCCTTGGTCCAAGGATGGTGTGTGCAAGATTAATTTGACTTTGGTTGAGAATTGAGTGAATTGAGCTTGGGATTGATCTCCTCTGTTTTAGCTTTGAGTAAAACCGAGAAAGGGGAATCAAGGGTGCTCGGGAATGGCTAGGGAAAGCTCTAGGATGCTTGGCTTTAACTCTAAAGCTCGAGGAATGAAATTGCTTCGCTTTGAGTGAGAATGTGTTATATCTCCCTACTGGATCGGACGAGTGGCTAATTTTCCATTTTGGCATAATGGGTTGGATTGGTTGATCAGCTTTGAGTCACAAAACATCCCATATTGCTCATTTTGGGCAGAGGAGTGAGGGAGAGTGACTGCCCATGTGCTTGGTGAGTGGATTTGGTGAGTCAAGTGTTCAAAGGTGATTGGGAGGTCAGTTGGTCTTGCTTGGGTCATGGCCACCCAAGCTCAGTCATGTTCACCAACTTCCTTGGTGCCCATGTGGACTAATAGGTGCCGCCTTGAAAAAAGACCAAATTCCAAGAAATTTGGTCATTACCCTTGACCCAAGGTAAAAGTGGTCATTTGGCTATGAGTTTGATTTGGACAGATTTGAAATGATTAAAAAATGGGTTGGGCCAAATTTCAAGTGATTTGGAGTTCATTTGATTTGAATTGGTTCAATTTGACCCATTTAGGTCAAGTTGGGTCAAATTAAGTTAGGTTGACCAATTGGTCAAATTCAAACCATGGGTTAGGTCAAGTTTGAATGATCATTTGGAGTCTATGGGTATCATTAGTTTGGTTTAATTTGGTTTAGATTTGGTATTGGTTCATTTAGGTTTATTTAGGTTAAATGGGTCAAGTTGACTAATTTGACCCATTTGACCCAATTGGATTAGGTCATGGGTTGGTTTAGGCTTGGTTGATCATTTGAAATGTATAGCAAGCTTTGGCTTCAATTAATTTCGATTTGGTTTGATTTCAAGTTGGTTTGACCTTTTAAGTCAAGTTGGGTTCATGGTCAATTAGGTTAGGTTGGATGTAATTAGTCAATTGAAGCTTTGGTCAAGTTCAACAATCAATTTGGAATGAATTTGACTCATTGGTTGCAATTAATTTGGCTTAGATTAAGATTTGATCCATTTTAGCTTTTTTAGGTCAATTTGGGTTAACTTAAGTTAAATGGCCAATTAGGCTTGGTTTTGACTCAATTGATGACTTGGTCAAGTTCAATCATTGATTATAGATTGGTTTAGATCAATGGTTTCAATCAATTTGGATCATAGTAAATTTTAGCTTATTGATCTCATTTGGGCTAAGTGTTGACTTGGTCAAAGGCTAAGTTTGACTTGGTTTGACTCAATTTGAGTGATTGATCATTCTAGGATGATTGTTGATCACAATGTGAGGCTTTGATGGGCTTAGTTCAATCTAATTTGGGTTGGGTTAGAACTTGGCTCAAAAACCTTTTAGGTCACTTTGGGTCAAGTGAGCCTAAATGTCAATTGATTTGAAGGCTTGAAGTTTGGTTGAACTTACATGTGGACTTATGATGAAAATATAATCCAATTGCAAGTGGTTTGGAGTCAAATGGGTTTTGGTTAATTTGACAATTTCAAGTCAAAAAAATGAACATGGGTTTGATTTGGGTTAGTTTGATTTTGGTTTGGTGATTGTAGTTTATGTTTATATTTGGGCATGTGATTGAAGGAGTGATTGTTTGAAGAGAAAATCCAAGGGTTTGGATTGATTTGAGAATGATTAGGCTAAATCCAAGAAATTGGCTTAAAGGATATAAATTGGGTTTGGATTTGAGTTTTGAATTTATATTGATTTGATTTTAGCCATTTAAATTTATATTTTATTTATATTTGTGAATATAAATGAGAATATAAATGATCCATGAGAGGATCATGTGAATTAGGAGTGATTTGATTGTGAATAAGGTAGGTCAAAAAAGTTTGAAAAGGGGTTTTGATTTTGGTTTGATTTATATTCATTTAATTTGGATGATTTGGATGCCAATTTCATTTATAATTGTGAATATAAATGATGGAATAAGTGATTTATAAAGAAATCAATTGGCTTTGGGTTGATTTGAAGGGTTTGGCTAAGCTTATGGATGTGATTCATAAGGCTTATGAAGGTTTTTGATTTGGAATTTATTTTGGATTTGAATCATTTAGGATTGGAATTGAATTTGAGATTTGAGAAAATCAATTGAGTTGGAATTGATTTGAGATTTGATTTAGATTGGTTTGAAGGAGTGTACATGGGGTGTCTTTGAGCCATAGGTAAGGGTTGCCTTAGATCCCTAATGCATACTAACTATGACAAACCCTTCTAAGTCCTGGGTTTGGTTAAATGTTCACCTAATCACTAAGTGTCTCAAGACTAAGGAACTCTTGGTGTCTAGAGGAGTCCCATGTCTAAGATAGAGAAGTTGAGAGCTCACTCCAAAGTGAGGTCAACATTACAAAATACACCTATGCCTTTCATTTAAAGCATGTTAAAAAGAAATATATTGCATGTATTAGTCATACTTAGATTCAATTATATGCATACATGTGATGAAAGGAATAATGTGATGTATGTTGTGTGCTAGTAGTTTATCAAATTAATCTTAAGATGTTTTTCATATTGAATGGAATCATTTAAAGTGAACCTGAACTTAGGTTTAATTTAAAATGTATAATAAGTCATTCAATAAAGAGAACAAATTAAAGTAACATGCTTTAGAAAGTGGCTTAGGGTAGGGATGAAAGAGATAAATTCTCTTCCTCTCTTTATAACACTTAGTTGCTAAGTGTAAGGCATATGAAACAAAATAAAATACTAAGTAAAATTCTCAAATCAATTAAATCACTTAAAGTGAAATCAACCTCTTATGACTAAACATCCTTTCACATTTATAAAATCATAACCTTAATGCCTAGTTAGGACTTACCACATAAGCCATAACACACACATTAGAATTAAGTCACTACTTTTATTTATAAGTTAGGACGGTGTAGGTTTGGTGTATATTTTGTTTTGTGATGTAATATTTTAGACTGGATGTTAGGGTGTATGCTTCATAGACTGGATGGTAGGCCATGATTAGCCTAATCTTATTTTGAACAGGGGATTATGCTTAAAGGGGTTGCCTAAAAATAAATATAAATGTTATCTTTGCAGGTTGCTTATGCCCCTAAGCATAATCCAAGTTAGGATAGGTGGGCTTGGCTACCCATGTGTAGGGTGTTAAGTCCAAATTATGATATAACCTTTGTATGTGTTTAGTTTAACACTTATTTTTCATGTGTACTTAGATTTACTTTTCCTATATTTAATATAATTTTGCATTAGGAATTAGGATTAGTGCTATGAGGGTTTAGGATGAGCATTAGCTAGAAGGCTTAGTTCTGGGGTGCCATGTGATGTCTTGAAGCCTACCACATCAAAAGCAACAAAGATATGAAGAAATGAAGAAAAGAAGACCCCATTGCATGTATTATTTTATAATCGGGTTGTATATAAGGGTAGAGCTTCTACCCTTCTTCTTTTCCCTTTCAGATGTGTACTAAAACCCTGACGACGATCTTTTATTCTTTTATGTAATTTATACATGCTTGATTGATGTTGTGTTTAGATTGCACATTAGAATTGTATGCTTTCCTAATTTCTTCATGATTGGTGTTTGAATGTGTGGCATATTAGGCTCTTAAGCTAAAATTAATTTTTCTACTCCAATTAATAACTTGCAATTAAAATTTAAAATAAGTCATAACCTCACCATGAAGCCTAGGTTTTAAACAAGATAATTAAAATAAGCAACCCTTTAGCTGAATGGTTGAATGTCTCACAACATGCATACACATTCTTTCTCTCTTGAACATGAAAGATCTTTATCCTTACAAGATAGGGGAATGCTTGACCTATGAGGGAATCCCTTGTGATGGAGAACACCTTCTTCTAGTTGATTTGGCTTATAACCTATTTTTATCATGCATATAGGCATCAAAATTCTAAAGCCTTTGTCAAAATAAAGTGTGAAAATTAAAATAAAATTTGAAAATATTTTGCATTTGTAGATGAAGTCATTGCTCATACCACTCATGCTCTAGTCTCATAGGGTGTGGGTTTAGGACTTTAGTTTCTTTACAATTAAATAATAGCTCAACTATCTTGTAATACATAAGACTTGCCTACATGGATTTGAATCGTAGGAGGTGTTAGCTGGCTGCCACTCTAGGTGGTTGTAAGTCTAGAAGTCAGATGATTTACTCTCTCTTGTGAAGGTAAACCATATACCCATCCTCATTTAGACTTAGGTCATGCTTTAACTTATGCCAAAGCTCCCTATATTTAGGATCTGAGGTAGCTGTTTTCTTTGGACTACAAGCATAAATACTCACCTCTTATGCATTTTCACAATCTTGTGTTGTTGGATTATAGGCCCTTGCAATCTAATAAAATTTCAACTCTAATAATATAAATCACTTCAATTTTAAACATATAAAGCCCAACTGTAGGGTAGATTAGAATGCTCACTAGGTTTCATAATATCATGATCATCCCCTACTTTCTCCCTTTAGCTTCGATAATAAGTCTTCTCCTTGAGTTTTTTCCCATTGATTTTCTAATACAAATAATCCTTTGATAGTCTAGCATTGAAATCTTTGGAGACTTTAATTCCTACTTTAATTGAGAGTATTCATAAGGGATCCCATTCCTTAAGATGTAATTAATTATGGGGGCTTTCCTCCATAAGGAACTTAACAACCCGCTTAATATAAACCTTGTTTTACTTTTCCTTGTAAAGTAGGGGAGAGATCTCTGGTACATTCGAAGACCTATCATGCCTTAGGAGTCCTTATTAGGTGATTAGGTCTATTATTGGGTGATGATTTCTATCTTTCGAGATAGGGCATCATTCCTTAATGTCATATCTAATCACTTCAATAAGTACCCCTTAATATTTGTGTGGTGTCCCACATCCCGAAAATAAACACCACATTAGTGTAAATAATTTTGATGACTCTAAGACTTGAAACAACTTAAGAGGGGCATGTCTAATTACATTTTGGAAACTTACATGAGTTTTGGAAGCCTTTTGATATTTTCTTAAAGCTTTTAAGTAAGACTTTATCAGGCTAAAACTTAAGTTAATTAGAGCCAAAGGTGACATTTTTTTACTTTTGGAAAAAGGACATGCACATTCTAGAATGACATGTAAAGAGTATATTTAGAGTTGATTGAGATAAATTTTGAAGGAATATTGATGATGGACCAAAGATCTTATGGAACTCTACTTAGTCCTGATTAGAGCTTCATTACTTAAGCACTTCAATGAGGGATTACCTAAGATTTTCTAGAGAGAAAAATTATAAAAATTGGTGGAGAGATGGGGGGAGGTATAACAAGATTTTTAGAATATAAAATTTAAAAAAGTGCAAGGATGAAAACTACTACTCACCAAAAAGGCCAATTAAAAAAGCCATCTAAGTAAAAAATTGGTGGAAAGATGGAAAGGTGGAAGAACAAAATTATTACAATAAGAACTAAAAAAAATACAAGTAAATAATAACATTAATATTCACTATAGTTGTTGGTCTCTAAGTTTTCTTTTATAAGTGTTGGCCACCAAGTCTCCACAACTTTGATAAAACTCCAAATTTTTATTTTCAATAATAAAAATTATATTTGTCTAGCAAAAACCAAATAAATTTGTTTCTTACAATCCATAAAGCTAAAAAAATATTACTAAAAGAAAAAAGAGAGAGGGAGGTTAACCATAGATTGCATATTTAAATATTTAAATTAAACTTAATCAATTTAATTATGTAATTTAATTATTCTCTCATAATATAAAATTTTAAATGCCATTAAATTTACTTTTTAAAATATTTGCCAATCTCATAAAAATAAAACACATGAATAGTCTTACAATAAAAAATTATACAATTTATAATGTTCAAAATTAAGTAAAAATATCTAAATCAAAGGTCTTCATCATGCCTTTATCATACTCCTAACAATGGATCCATCTATTTTCTTGCTTTGATTCCTCATAATAGTTTTAATAGCACCTTGTATTAAAGTCTAAGTACTCCACAATCTTAAGTTCCAACTTTTTTAAATCAACCATGGAAAGTTATGTATCATCATTACTTCTTCTACCTTGTTAAGAACATGTGCTTTCCACAATCAATAAGTGCCATATTTATCAATATGTACTTGACTTCTAAGATTTAAAGTTGAATATCCATTAATATTTGGTTGCTTTGTCCACTTACAAAATGATTAGTCATTAAATTCTATGCAACATATATTTTCCAAACTATTATTAGATTTTTAATATTAAATGTAAGACTTATTTGCTTGTCATATAATAACTCAAGAATATATGTATTGGGTATAATTTTCTTAAGAATTCAAATGAGTTATAGGCCCATATATTAATCTTTTTGAATTTGGAAGTGTTTCATTTATCTTAATATGAATCATCACATAGTCACCTTTTTATAATCTTTTATAGTCTAATTTTATTCACACATTCAATATATTTAATTTCACTTAAGGTTGTTTGGTTAACTCAGAAAAAATATATATTTCATTCCCAATATCAAGGAAAAACAAACTTTTGGTGTTTTGTTAACTGAAAAAAGGAATGAAATATAAATTCTTAATACATTCTTTTTTCAACCTATAGTTTATATCGAGTGAAAAAGAATTTTACCTGATTTGAGTGATTTTCATTTACACAAATAGGTGTAAAATAAAATACTGCCACCACTAGCCACTACTCCCCCTCCCTCGACTACCTCTCACCGGCAACCGACCACCCTCGTTGTCTCTATTGCCTCAGGAAAACACCGCCATCCCTATCTCCCTAGATTTACTACTGTTATCTAACACTAGCCACCGCCACCAACCATCGTTAGCCACTTTTGAGATTTACATTAATTTTACTTAATTCAAAATAAATATCAAAAAATAAATTTTGAATTTAATTTACATCCATCTAAACAACTGCAAAGTATTTCAAATATATTGCATTTCTTTTGCATTAAATTCATTTTATAATGGATTCCTATTTTAGCAAACAAATAGGTCCTTAGTTCAATTTTTAAATACATTTTCATATAAATGGGTAAAAAAATATAAATATGAATATAAAACCTGAAAATTACATGACTTAAAATATTAACTATATCAAGAGGTCTTTTGGGATTGAAGCCATCAACTATCTCAAATGATACTTATTTTATTATTATTGAGATAGTATTTTTATAGAAAAATTAAAAAGTGACTAAGTGCAAATCCCAATTTTTTATACTCTTTCTTATTTAATACATCAAAAGTTTCCAAGTGACTTATTAACTACCTTATTTGCCAGTCAGTTTGGAAATGAAACATTGAAAAAAAAAATTAAGCTTAGAACCTATCAAGTTGTGTAGTCTTTCAAAAATATGAAATAAATCTAACATTCCTATTAGATCTTATGGTATTTTGAAATCTATGCATCCTATTGTCTCCTTGAAAAAGATCCTTATAAGATAAGATGTACTATTGATTTTGTTATAATGTATGAAATGTACCATTGTATAGAATATGTCCACCATTACAAAAATGATATAAAAATCTCTTGGGTGCCTAGCTAATCCTTATGTAAAGTCCATAGATAAGTCTTCCTAAGTTTATAGGATAAAGACATAGTAATATAATTTCCACATCTTTATTTGGTTTCTTTAGCTTGCTTGCAAGTACATCATTCGAGTACAATCCTACCCACATCTCTCTTAATATATAGGTAATAAAATCTACTATTAATTAAACTAATTGACTTTTTCTTATCTAAGTGCCCAATAATTGTTACTAAATGTAGCTTTAAAATCATGAGGTTCTTAATGAATGTTTTAAGGATACAAAATTGTTTATTCTTATAAAAGGTACCCATCAATGACTACAAAATAGCTCAATAAGTATAAAGGCTTAACTTTATGCATATGATAAATGCCATTAAAATTAAGGCATAAAAAGAAAGCCACATTAAATCAACATTAAGAATAAAAAATTATAAGGAAATAATGGCCAATACCACACTAAATAAAGCATTTGCATGGTAATTCTCAATATAAAGCTTACTTTTTAAGATTAAAAGTGTAGACTTACAAAAATTATATTCATTTTGCATATCCATGACTATACTACTATATTGTTGACCTCGCATTTAGTGAGGTTGACAACCCTCCTCTTAGACCTAGGATTTAATCTAGGCACTAAGGTTCTATTAACCTCAAGTGAGGTTAATAATCACCCTAATCTCAGTGAATTAGGATCTCCGACCTTAAATTAGGAGCTTTCTAATTAGGCACTTAGGATATTGTGATTAGTGGTTAAGTACACAACCTCAACTAAAGCACAAATTAAAATAAAAGCTGAGTTCAATTGAACCCAGATTAAGGTAATTGAGTTTGATTAACTCAATTAAACCATTTAGACTCAAAATCAGCTAAATTTAAAAAAATCATATAAAATCAAAACTAAAACAAATCAAACCAACCCAAAGACACAGAATCAATACATAAGTATACATGAACTCAAAAATAAATCCAGATGAAGTTCAAAGTGGTCAATCAGGTCGTTTGACCTAGAGTTGACCCATGTTGACCCCACCAAGCTAAAATCAAACTAAACAGAATTTTATCAGCTTAAGTCATCCTAAATACTTATATTTATCAAATTAATATAATATAATACTAAACTATTTAATTCTTATTCTAGTGTTGACTCAAATGGCCTAATTGGGTCACCTAGTCTAAATGAACCTGAATCGACCTTATTGAACATAAACTCAAAATAAATTTAAATAAATTTAAATTAAATATTATGAATTACTTTAAAATTATATTTGAACATAATTTAAACTTATCTTGGGTTTTATTTGACCAAATTGGTCATTTGACCCAAGTAAACACTGATTTCACCCATTAAGCCCAAATTGGCCCAAAATAGGTCTAAATCAAAATCAAATATAAATTAATTAAAATAAATTGCTCCAAGTCATTTAAAATACTTAATAAAACATAACTAAAATTTGAACACACTTTAATTTGGGTCATATTGTTCATTTAACCCGCATGAACTCAATTTGACCCATTATGCCCAATTTGGATAAAAAATGAGTTTAAATCAAAACTTACCTTAGCCTAAATTAAATCAAATCAATACTTAAAATTATTTTTAAGTTGATTATTGAATATGACTCAACTCTCAATGACGCCCAATTTATCCAATTTGGTCAATCGATCAATTTGACCCGAATTAACCCAAATTGACCTATATGAGCCTATCAAGCCAAAATAAAAATAAATTGAAATTAAACAAAATTAATTATTTTAAATCACTTTTAAACTTAATTAAACTCAATTTAACTTTCATTTGAGTCCAATTTGTGTAATTTGATCAATTTCGGCCATGGGCCCAAGTGAACCCAAATTGGCCTAATTTGACTTATTTAGATTAAATTATGTTGATTTAGATTTAAGTTAAACCACATTAATTAATCATATGTATTATAAATAATTAGTTTAATATATTTTAAACTTAATTTTAAATTAATTTGGCAAATAAGACTCATTTGACTCAACTTGATTTAACTTGGGTTAAATTGAGTCAACTCAAGTCATAACCCAAAATGAGTTCACTCACCACCCTATACACCAAATCCATTCAAAATTTCAGATCTAGTAAAGAAAAGGGCATGTCAAACATAAAGGAATAAAGAAAGAGGGATGTGAGCATGAGAAGAAAACATATATTTTTCTTCACATGGGAGTGCATGAAGAAAAAAAAAAGGAGTTTTCGACGCACCCTTTCTTTTCATCATATCATACCAAATCACACACACCCCTCCTCCCAACCAGAAGAAAACCCCTCTCCCCACCTCTTGTGCTCTCTAAGTCTAAAAACCACAAATTTCTAGCAACGAGAGGTGGTCGACAATGGTTGGAGCTAGGGGTGTAAACGAGTCGAGTCAAATCGAGTTTTGACTTAATCGAGATAAGCTTGTTTAAACCCTGTTGAGCTTGAGCTCGACTCGATTTAAAGAAAGTCAAGCTCAAGCTTGACTCGAATGCTCGAGTTCATTTAAAAGCTCAATAAATTATTGAACTAATAATGTGATACACGATAATTACAGTTCATCATTATATAAATAAGCTGGCTCGATAGGCTACTGAGCCGAATCAAACTAGGCTCGAACTCGAGCTTGAAAATTTTTTGAGCTTGTTTATGAGCTCGAGCTCGAGCTCGAGCTCGTGACTCGATAAGCTTGGCTCACGAGCTCATTAACGAGTTGAGTTGGAGTCAGCTCGCGAGCCGATTTGACTCTCTTACACCCATAGTTGGAGCATTCCATAGAGAGGCAAATGATGAGATCCGAGAAGATCTTCTAGTATCCACCGAATGCAGGCTTTGGTGAGGTAACTTTTCTAAGCTTTAGATCAACCATAGGTGTTTGTGTTTGGTGAAAAATTTGCACAAATCTAGGATTTTTCATTAGATCCCATTGAACTTTCTTTCTTTTAATTCTCCTACATAAAATATAGCGATCTTTGACTTAGATCATTGGAATATCGTGAGATCCGGTGATGTTTTGAGTAGATCCCATCCATCTAACTCTTTTTGGTCTGCCTCCCATGAGGAAGACAACCTCTGGGCCACTCATTTTACTTGGATAGAATGGATGGACACGATTAGATCTCATTTTTTATTTATTTTATTAAATCTGACCCAAAACTTCAATAAATCATAAAAAATAAAACACTAAACCAAAAATGCAAATAAGAGTTCTATGTATTTGTCTTTTTAAGAGGAATCCAATGAACCTAAAAACCCCAAATTAGATATATATTTTGGGAGTAATTTGAGTTTTTGCGAAATCTATATTTCTTTAATTACTCTTAAAATATTAAGCCAATCAACTTAAAATTTTCAGA
The DNA here is from genome assembly GCA_021442155.1 of Cymbidium sinense. Lineage (NCBI taxonomy): Eukaryota > Viridiplantae > Streptophyta > Magnoliopsida > Asparagales > Orchidaceae > Cymbidium > Cymbidium sinense. Next base: position 233,852,059 of record CM038215.1, on the reverse strand, counting down.
AAATAAACTTAATGTTCTTGCCTACCTATTGTAAAAATGTCAAGTTAATGAGCTTTTTGGTTTAAAAGCTATTAAATTTGAAGGAATTGGCTATTTTTAAATAAATAATTAATTAAAATTATAAAAATTATAAAAAATTTTCAAAATAATTTAAATTACTTTAATAAACATCAGAGATTTTAAAAATTAATTAGTCCTTCTAAATCACACTAAATTATAAAGTAATTAAATTAGGGTTTTATTAAGCATTAATTAATTTCTTTAATTACATAGAACTTTAAAAAATCATAACTAGTTATAGAAATATAAAAAAATATAAATAAACCCTATATGGAAAGCTTAGACGGAGAAGAATCCAAAAAAATTAAAATCTCTAAGTTTCATCCAATGATTAGTGACAATTAAGGTTTGAAATTTTAATTAATTACCTTAATTAAGCCATAATCACTTGGTTAATTAACTTGAGATTTGACATATTGAATATACAGGATGACCTCTATCTCTCATAATTTTAGGTAAAATTTCTCAAGTTGATTAAAAGAATCAAAATTTAAACCCAAATTATCTCTCTTATGCAATTAAGTAATTTTTAAGATTAAAAAATACTAATAAATTTGATTAAGAGGTGTTCATTAATCATTATAACAATAAATATAATCAAAAATAATAATTAGGACTCTTCTTCCTAATTATTTTTCAAGATTACCTTTACGGTGCTTAATTAACTAATTAAATGATTAGATGAAATTTAAATATGAAACTATCATAATTAACTCATTTTATAAAAAACAAATATGTTTAATTGACCCTCCTTATGTGCTTAGATAATATAAGGATGTTTAATGAAATTATGATTCTCCATTAGTGTGGAGAATTATAAAAGTAATTAGTTTAATCTTCTTAATTTAATTATTTATTAAACATGAGCTTGATTGCATTTCTTAGGACATTGCAAATTTTATTTTCCAAGCATATCATCATGATTTGTGGGCTCTTGCTTAATAATTAATCAAATTAAGAGATTTCTGAGGGATAATTAAATGGATTATTAATGGGCAAACTTAATTAATTAATAAAAGCCACTTAAATTCTTTTTAAATTTATTAACAAACAAATATGTATATGGGTTGAACACTAAATGTTGTTTCTCCTATTTAGGATTAAATAACTCAAAACCATAAAACTAAAATCCTCAAAAAAGACTTTGATTAGGCTTAAGATATGGTTATTTGCCCTTAAGTTTTAATGAAGCCAAATGAAACATTTCATAATGCAATTATCTTGTTTCAATTATCACGAATTTCCATTCCATATGTTTCATACATTCATGTTTTAAATATATATATTGCATTTAATTTCATGATGTGGAGAGATACAAATATATGGTGTGGCTATTATCACTAATAAATTTTAAATTATTTTCTCTCTTTAATAAATAATCAAATAATTTAGATCCAAGCTTTGTATTTATAAATTTTATTATAAATGAAAAAGCAAAATAAAGTTTAGTTATCTTTCATGCTTAAAAGAATAATAACTTGCAACTTTTCATAATTTCAACCTTTTATTTATATATGTGTATATGTGTATTTGGACTAACAAGCATATAGTTTGGACATCCCAAGAACATGAGGCTCTAAGTAGCCCTAAGGAGGTTCTAGATAACCTCACTTCTCTGGTTTAACAAAGACACACACTTGTATAGTTTCTTACATCCTTATGCATGTGTGTAAATGTGAAATAAAATTCCTTTTGCTATAAAATTCATGTATATTCATACTTCAAGTGTCTTTAAAAGAAATATACAGATATATAGAATATATGTATATGTATTCAATCAAAATGAAGTAAAGTAAAATAGTAATGTATATTGATAATGAAGTTAAGATAACAAAACATTACTCATTTGATTATGATTTGGCTTCATTAATCTTAAAAAGTCTTTCATATTTAAATAACACTCATTAAGTCAAATCCAAACAAAGGTCTAATTAAAATTCATGAATGTTTCATTAAAAGACTTAAAAGTTATAAAAATTCATCATTTAGAATAAACCTAAGGTAGGGATTAAAGAGAATCAACTCTCTTTCTTCTCTTTATAATACTAAATTACAATTAAGAAATAAATAAAAAAACTATTAACTTCTTTTTTGGATGAGGTTAATAACACTTCTAAATATACCAATTAGGATACATAATCTTATATTAGGAATCTCCTAACTAAGCACCTAGGACACTACAATTAATGATCTAGTACACCCTCTTTGGATTGATCAAACTTCATGGGTTTAGTTAGATTCATCCTAAATCTCCAACTTGAACATACACCACTCCAAATTTGAAATTAATTAAGGTTTGATTATGGAACTAAACCTAATTACCTTAATTAAGCTAAGAATCATATAAACCTAAGAAAATTCAAATTAAATCCAAACAAAACCCAAATCAAATAAAATTATAAACATGAAACCATGACATGAAATTGAATAAATCCAAATCCAAACCAAAGGTAAAAAAATTGATCAACCCTTTTTACATGGGTTTGACTTGGTCCCACCATGTCAAAGGTCAAACCACCAAAATTTAACCAAATAAAATCATTTCAAATGATATGGATGATGATATGAATATATTTAAACATGAATTTAAAAGAATATAAGTCCAATGTGGCCTTAATTAGGCTAATTAGGTCATATAACCTAAATGGGCCTAAATGTGTCATATTAGGTTCAGCCCAAATCAGTTTTCTAAAATCATTTGAAAATGATTATTGAACATATATCAACTCATCATTAGGTCAAATTTGGTGAAAATTTAGTCATTTGACCCAAATGAACCCAAACATAATCCATTAAGCCCAATTTAGGTCAAATGGGTTCAAACTGAAATAAAATTAAAATTGTTTGATCCAATGCATCACAAATTGCTTGGATTAACCGAATTAAAAATGAAATACAATATAATTGAGCTAAATAAACTATTTGACTCATTTGAGTTTAACCCAAATCCACTTGAATCAAAATGGACTGAACCCAAAGTAAGCACTCCATGAACTTTAAAATCCTTTAAATCTTTGATTAAAAAGTTCATTAATGATTAAATGAACATAATCCAAGCATTGATCTAAAACTAATCCATCAAGTAAAGCAATCAAAATCAAGCCAAATGAATGGCATAATTTAAAGGGATTTTGAACTTAATCTTTAACTAATCTCCTTGAGATGCAATCAAATCCTTCCCAAATTGAATTAATGTTGATTCCCAACCAACATTAAACCATTTAATCAACTCCAAATAAATCTAAGGCAATAGAATATGCCATGGCAAAGGGAAGATGCATGGAGACAAAACCCCCTAAGCCAATACTCTCTTTCCCTTGGATCTTCCCACCTCTTTAGCTTTAGGCAGGTGTTAAGTGTTTAGTGAGCCATGTAGCTAACTTCCAGAGTCAACAATCACTTATAGTGGACCAATAGAGGGAAAATCGAGTATAAGAAGCTCAGCTTCAATAGAAAATTCCCCAAGATCTATTCCCATGTGAAATTGACTATCCCATCACCTTCCCCACTCTGCAGGAGAAGTCAATCTTCCCTTGATCCCCTCATCATCGAGAGGTTGGAGAATGACCATGGCTGATGGAACTCAAGCCAAGCTTGATCTAGGAGGTGATCTATAAGGAGGAAACTCAAATCCTCTTACACACTAGCTCCCCACATCATTTTGAAGCTATTGAAGTTGATTCCACCATTAAAGATCACCTAGATCAAGGCATGCCATTAATGACCTCTCCAAGTGAGATCAAACCATTTAAATCATCATGGTTTCATCCATTGATGAAGTTGGCATCGAAATTGCATGATTTTGTTGGTCGAATGGCCGAAAATCATGCAAAATGATGGATGGTTCTTAGCCTCCATCATCGCCGAAGGAGATTAAATCTCCACCATCCGTTCCTTTTATAAAGAACTGATGACCAAGATTTGATTAAAACTGTTAGGAAAATTGCGGGTCAAATCACGATAGTCAATATTCAATCAGACGGCCCGCAATTAACCTATGTGCGCCACCAATTTAACGCACATCCATGTGGATCCCACATGGAAAGTGGCACCATGTCTGATCCATGTGGATCCAACTTGCTTAAACAGAAATTTCAGGTTTTCTGAATTAAAAAAAATTAAAGAAAAATGCAAAAAAATTTCAAAAAATCATAGAAAATTATAAATCCAAAAATTACAAACTTAGGTTCTATAGATTCCTTCTGATGAGAAGAATCCATTAAAATTAAAATTTCCAAATTATGTGTGTGTGTGTGGTGGGGGGGAGAGACATATTTTAGCTTTAATTTGAGTTTGAATGAACAATTTCTAACCCTAAAAAAATTTCTAACCCTAATTAAAGTAAATTTTTCATAATTTATTGAATAATAAATCTTAATATTTGAAATTTCAAACCCTAAATGCTAATTTTCATAAAATAAATTATGAAAAATAATCAGATCAACTCAAAACATCATAATGCATACTAATGAACATAAATAAGTCATTACAACCCATTAGAACTTAATAAATCACAAAATTACTTAATTTGTTAAATTATTTGAATTAATTAATTCAATTAATCAACATGAACTTAAATAAATTATAACAAATCAACCATAATATCAAAAATTATGACTGAACCCTCTTTGGATGCATATTGTAGAAGGGAATCAAGGAAAAATAAAACCCCTAAATGATCCTCACTAAATTTGGCCTAATTTAGGCTTTAATCAAATAATTAAAACTTTAATTACACCTAAAATACACATTTGATTAAGTGAAATTTTAGAGAAATTAAATTGGTAAGGAACCCCACTTGCCATAAAAATTTTAAGTCCAATTGACCTCTGGATTGGAAATATTTGAATTTCCAAGTCTCTAGGTCAATTTAAAGGAAATAATAAATAAAAAAAATCACATAAATCACAAAACCCACAATACAAACTTAAAACATCATAATTGACTCCAGAACACTTAAATAAAAATACCCAAGCAAACTGAAACTAAAAGAACCTAATTAATCCTAAGTTACGGTTATGAATAAGTGAAAATATGAAATTTAATCATATTCTAAGAATAATAATCCCTTAAACCATAATAAATCTATTAACAATTTGACATATAAAGTTCATTGATCTCTGAAATTTCTAAACCATCAACATATACATACATTAGAGCCATTTAGATTAAGGAATAAAGTGGCACAAATGCAAATATGAAAGAGTAAGTGTAATTGAACTTTAGGCTGAATTGAACTTGAAATGACATAAAACTCTAAAGTAAAATAAGACAAGTTTAATGCACATGAAAATAACCTTTCTTTGAACTCCTTAGGTCATCATAAAAAAAGGGAAATTATAGTATGCTAAATGATAAAAGAACTTTTCAAATAATATAATCATAACTCCCTTTAAATTAATTAAAATGAATTGAACTATTCCATAATGTATGACATATATGATCAATCATCTTAGTCTAAATTTATTAATAAACCTTAGAGAATTTCATGAAATGAATAAATTAAACGGGAATGAATCATTGATACAAATGAGCGATGAAATTGAAACATAATAAATTGAATAACACTAAACATAATAAATTGAATATAAATTTACTTAAGTTAATAAACATTAATAAAAACGAAATAATGAATTTAACTTGAATTGAATGAATGAAATACATACACCTAAATGTAATAAGTAAACTAAATGCATTCCAAAATCAAATAAATAAATGAAATGAAAATAATTTAAATGAAACATTAAATTAAATTAAATTAAATCTAAAGCTTTACCCAAAATTAAACATAACAAAACCAATAAATAAAAATGAAAGAATGAAATATATTAACCTAAACACATTTGATTGACATAATAAATAAATACTAAATATGAACAATAACAAAAATAATAAAAATTAAATCAAATCAAAAAGAAATTGCAATAAGACTTTATTAAAATGTTCTAAATGAATCTAGAAGGATTAATTAAGATACTTAAGAATCTTAGTTATACTTTTAAGATAAATCTTCATTCTATGATGAAGACTTTATCCTATTAGGACTTAGGATGTTGAGTAGAATGGGTTCCACCCAAAATGAAACTTATTGTATTCTTCATTCTTGAAAACCTAATCTAACTTTAATATAAAATGTGTCTAAAATGAAAATGAAATTACAAATCATTAAACTATTTGAATTGAAACTATCCAAAGGTAATTAAACAAATACTCAAATCAGAAATGTAAATTAAAATCCAAAAGCCTAGTCATGTCTTACCACACAAACTCCTTTTTTTCACACACTAGAATTATAGATCACAAACCCTAGATTTAGGCTAGGTCATTCTGTGATTTTTCTGTAATATTTTGTGATGCTGTGATGTGAATTATTTTTATTACTTTATAATGTTCTATTTTAGACTGGATGTCTATGATTGATTACAGTTAGTCTAGATGATAGGACATTTTTTTAGAATTAACATTATCTCTACAAGGGGCTATACTAGAAAGGACTACTGTCATAAATAAATTAAAATAGGACAGGTGGGCTTGGCAAACAACTTATGCTAAGCCCGTATATTTATGAAATATAATTTTTATGTGTTGTTTATATTTTTCCTAATTTATTTTGCAGGGTTTAAGATTTAATTTTGAATTTGAAATATAAATTTGAGCTTAGAATTATGTTAGGATCTATGAGGTCTAGGATTAGTTGGAGCTAATCCTACCAAAAGATAGATGTAGTGGTCCCCTATGAAACCCAATATAGGTCCCTGAAGAAGGAGATGATCCTGGAAAGAAGACACATGGATCTAGACTTATAGTTCTAGGCCAGGTTGTACAAGGGAGAGCTCAGCTGTCCGTTTACTTTTTCTTTCAAGGTGTACAACAGTGCCCTGCCACATTAGCAAATGATGTACATCTTGTAATGATGAAAGCTTATTTGGTAAATTTTGGGGGCAGATATTTGAGTATTGATCTGATAAACAAATATGAGTCTTAGTTAAAGTAAGTGTGACCTCCATCAAATGAAGTAAATTAAGAGTATATGTGTTACAAAACTCTAGAAATTCCTAAACCCAACTACTTCATATATTTAGCTCTAATATTGATATAATTGCACACTAATCATCATCATGCTAGGGGTTGCTAGAAGTAGGTAGTCTAATCCTAATCAATTAAATTTTATTACCTTTATTAACTTGATGAATTGGCTATATATCTAATATGGGCTTATATATGAGTTAAGTTAACCATATTAATTGATTTGATAGAATAAAATTATAAAATCATAATAAACTTAAAGAAAATCATTCAAAAATTATTGATATATATATATATATATATATATATATATATATATATATATATATATATCTTAAAACTATATATATATATATATATATATATATATAAAAATTTATCTTAAAACTAAAAGTATAAAAAAAATCCTCTTTGAAATCACAACATTCAAAGCGAATCTAGTGAAACTAAAAGTCCAAAATTTAATTGCATAATCTAGAATTAATAGAAAATTTTCAAGAATAGAAGTAATTTAATTAAACCAAAAATGCAGAAAAAATTGATATGAAATTTTTATAAGAGATTTCATGTGATGTTTCTTACCTCTGAAAATTTTTACAAATAATTATAATCAAAACATTAATAAAAGTTAATTATTCAAATAAAAAATTTTAAAAATAGATGTAAAATTAAGTTTATATTTATAAGAAATTATTAAAAATTATTTAGAAAATTTAAATCCATTCATTAAATAACAAAAGTTTAAACAAAATTAAAAATTATTAGAACCCTCTAATCTTGATTAAATGTAATTAAAGATTAAAATAAGTGACTAAATAAAAAATATTAGTAAAAATAATATATTTAATATCATGAAATTTAAAAATATAAAAATAATTTAAAAATCTAAAATAAATTTTATTATAGTTCAAATAATATTTAAAGTTAGAGAAAATTAAAATTATAATTAAATAAATAATATTTGGATAGTTGATCCTTTACCACAGAAGTTCAAGGATGATGTAAAACCATATGGGTTTAGGTTATTTTGATTGATTTTATCGTAATAGATTAATATTATTAATGACACTCTATATAGTTGTGATGTTTTCATGTTTAGTTATTTATATGTGCATATTCATTGATATGAAAAATATCATTAAGTTGGATATAGAATAAACATTGAGTTTATTCAATAAATTGTATGTGAATAAGAGGCATAATCATTGTGATACATGACAAATAATACTCTATCTCTATGATCCATGAATTTGTTTCTTGCTATTATAATAAATGAATATTTAATATCAAGTGGAAGAATGTAGATTTTGTAATTGTTTAGAGTTACAAAATTTTAATGATTCAAATATTTATGAAATTGGAACTCCTTATAGTTTCATAATATTAATGGTCCAAATATTACAACTGATTTTAGTTATGAAAATTTAATAGATCAAATGTTTATGTTGTAATGATAATTTATTAAAAAATTTATTTTGCAGTAAATTATTTTAATGGATAATAGTTATAGAGTGTTATATATATAGTGTCCCTAAGCCATCAATCTCTTAAAGAATTCATACACCATCATCTAGGGATTAGTTAAAGTTTAGAAACACTCTAAATCATTAAGAAAGGATATAAAAATAATGGTTGGATGTATGCTTTTTAAAAATTTATATTATTTTTGCATTTGATTATGTGATCGATTCTAATTTTTTGGAGAAATTTATCTATAATTGAATTTTTATTTTTACATTTATGTTGACTCCATGTGCCCCATACCATATGAGATTGATTTTGATGATAACAAACACATGTTCAAATGTTACTAATCAAGTTAAATTTAAGTTTGTAGGAAAAATTTTCAGCTCTTGGTTCTTAATTCTATCAAATTGCTAATGCTATTGGACATGGACTTGGTGAAAAGTTTTTTTGGAATTACTATATTAAGGCAAATAAAAAGCTCACTAAGATAAAATAAATGGTTCATTTAATTTTAATTTTATCATTCTAAAATTATTTATATTTTTTTTATATCTTAATGTTATAATTATTCATTAAGTTATCCATGTTAGATAGTATGAACTAAATGCATGAAATAAGTTCCATTAAATGTGTGTTCAAGCAAGATAAATTATGTTTAAAATTTATTAAATCATTTTCATGCCATTCATAACTTTTATTCATATTTTTTAGTGCAAGAAAATTGAATTATCCTAAAATTATACTTTTTTCTTTTATTATCTCTCATATTATCATTTTCATCTTAACATTATTTTGGCCAAAATTTTTAATGTATTTTATGTAATAAAATGTGTAAAGTTCATTCAAAATATTTTCATATTATATTCCCTCATTTTGTCATATTTTAAAAATTCATTTATTTGAATTCCTAAATTTGAATTATTTTGAATTATTCTTTAATTCAAACTTCTTTATGCAAGACATATACTTGCTAAATCAAATCAAATTTTTTATTAAATATGTTGAACATCCCAAGCATGACTAATTATAAGTATTTAGAGCCTAATTAATCTATTACAAGTTATTTTAAATTTAAATTCAAATCAACCCTTTTTTAAAATAATTTTTATTTTAATTTGATCTATTTTAGAAAAGTTTTAGGGGGCCGGCCACTTTACCTTTAATTTAATAAATTTATATTTTATTTGAACATTCAATAAGTATATAATACAATCAATCTTGATCTAAATTTATTCATGCATCAATATAAGGATTTTCTATTTTTGGAAACCCTTTTGGCCGAATTCATTAAATGGAGTTTCCATGGATTTATTTCATTCAAAATTTTTTCCTTCATATCTAAACCTTCTTGGCCGAATTTCCTATGGGATCTCCTCTATCTCTAAAAAAAAATTGTAAAGGAGCCTATTGAAGATCACCTTGGCCAATCCTTATTCCTTTGAATTTGAGATTCAAATTGATGTCTAATCAATTTCCCTCTCATTGGATCAATTTTTGGCCAACCCTAGTCTCCTCACTCATCTATTTAAGATCCTTGTTTCATCTTGAAAAATGTTAAAAAAAGCTAATATTCTCTCTTTCTCTCTTGCTCATCTTCTCCACCTTGGTTGATCATTGCAAAAGCAAATACTTAGAGATTTTTTGTGATTCAAGTGCAAGCATTCCTCATCATTCTTCTCTTTCCCTTAAAAATTTAGTTTGCTTGAAGATTGATTGAACAAAAGTGAAGATTTGGTGTGTTTATTCCCTTGGCCAAAGCATTATAGCATTGGTCTTGAATTTCTAAGGTGTTAAGTTCTTATACTTTTTTTTTTCTTCTTGGCTATGAAGTTTACAGGATTATTTTAATTATCTTGTGTTCATTCACTTCATAACCTTTAGCCCTTATTTTTTCAAGAACAAACATAAGAATATCAATTTGTTTTGGACCTAACTACTTGATAATCCTTAGATTTCTTGTTTGGCCTAAAGCTAACATAAGGAGATCAATTTATTATTAATTGAATATCCATTGTTTATCCCTTTGACTTAAAGTTTCATATAAGTTGGTTAAATTTGATTGTGTTTAACATCTTATTTCATTTTAGTTTTTATTTGGCCTACCACTCCACTTTTTGCATAAATCATTTTGTGCTTGTTGACTACTTATCTTCAATTGGTTTATGCATATGATATGTGATAGCTTTCTTATGGTATAATTCAAATCTTATTCAAGTGATTGTTTAGTTATTCTAATTGCAAATACATTTATCATTAGAATAAAGTTAGCTTGTGTGAAAAAGAATTGAAAGTAAAGTTTTTGTGATTGCATTTTAGTTTGCATTTCAAAGTCATATAAGAAAATCATTTCAAACTTTTTAAAGATCATTCAAGCAACATTAAGTTACTTAATTGCATTAAATATTTGATTGAAGATATTATTTTAATTTTCTTTAAAGTTAAAGTAAGCTCTCTTTTTAATTAATATTCAATTGCCTTAATATTAATATACATTGAGTTGTGAGCAAAAATATTTTAAAATTGAGAGTTAGACTTGTATCTTTCTTTTTGCCTTTCTTTATTTTTTGTTGAGTTGTACTTGCCCGTTAAGAAGAGTACATGTAGGATTGTACTTACCCATGAAGGAGAGTACGAGAGATTTGTTATAATCTCAACTTTGATTTAGTGGATTCCTAGCCTGGGTGGCTAAGCGTGGACGTAGGCCAGTTTTTGAGATTTAGTCGAATCACATAAAAATTTTTGTGTTCTCTTTCTTTACTTTTCTACATTTAACTTTTCTGTTATTATTTTTTTCTATTGCTTCATTTCACAAAAGTATTATTATTAAATATTTAAGTCCTCTACAAAAGATAAAATTAATTTTTTGAAATTTATTTATAAAATCCAACAAATCGATAAAATTATTTTTTTAAAATTTATTTATAAAACCTTCACCAAGCCCGTGAAGGAGAGCACATGAGATTTGTCATAATCTCAACTTTGATTTAGTGAATTCCTAGCTTGGGTGGCTAAGCGTGGAGGTAGGCCATTTTTTGAGATTTGATCAAACTATGTAAAAATCTTTGTATTCTCTTTCTTTACTTTTCTTGTTATTTTTTTTATATTGCTACATTTCACTAAAATATTATTATTAAATATATAAGTCTTCTACAAAAGATAAAAATACCCCCCTGGGTGCTAAAGCTAAGTAACAATCTATTTATTTAGAATCAAATTTTGTTCTTACATGAAAATGAAGTTCAAATAAGGATCAAACTCATATTATATATTCAAACTTTATTTAAAACTATTTTAAAGTTCAATTTTTGAACTTAGAGTTCTATTTCCACCCCATGCCTTTTATAATTTAGGACTGTTGATGTTGGAAGGGATGATGACTGCATTTTAATCTAAATTTAGAAAAGTACATCAACAATAATATTTTCAATAAGCACCGAAAATGGCCACACTAAAGAGCATGTTAAAGGCTTTGAAATTTGGTTGATCAACCTAAAAGGCAACGTTGAATGTTTTGTTCAACCTAACTTTAAGACTGCCAAAGAAGATGCTTCAAAGAAAAAAAAATCGAGCAATATTCTTATTTGATCATTCACATAGGTATGAGAGAAAATATCTCATATCTAAACTTATGGTGATTTCTTTTAGAATAATTTTTTGGGCATATTTTTTTCTAAAAAAATTATAAATATCATATTTGCCCAAATAGATGTATTATGACACACAAAAAAGTTGAATTTCCATTGCATATTATAAATTTTCTTATGCTCTTAATGGAGATATGAATTATTGTAGCATTTGATTACAATAACAAGAGTATATGAATTTATTTATGATTTCATATTCATATATATAAAGACGAGGGGAATTTACATACATAACACTTAAAACCATTGATATTTGCATATCTCACACCTAAAATATTAAATTTATGCACATAACACTCAAAAGTTTATTAACACTATAAAATTAAGATTTTGTTATCTTGTCCGTTAAAATCTTTGGAACCACAGTTTCCAACCATATTACTATATATCATCGCCTGATTTTTCTACATTCCATCCAAGCACCTGAAATTCATGCTTTCCATTAAAGATGAGTAGGAGAAGACAAAATGTCCTCTTGTCTTCCTTAGCCATGTCTCACGCAACTCTCAAAATCCTCCAACTTGCTTCCAATAGTAAATTCACTAATTCAGAGACAAAATTGCACATTGTAAGCCATCCATTGCCTTCGATTTCGATGTCAAGCACATCGCATGCACCAAAAATCTCCAACATCGATCCGTCAACATCGCCTAAAACTTGGATGATGCCATTGATATCTCTTTTCTAACAATATATAGATCATGCAACTCCTGGAATAATAACCTTGCAATGACAGGATTTTTGGCAATAGTGTCTAAAATTTTGACTTAGTAAAAGCTATAGAGCCTTTAAAGTTTTAATATATAATAAGAGAAACATTCATCATCAATATTTATAAGTTTTAGCAGTTGGAAGTATCTCAGATCATATTAGCACATGAAATATATCAAAATACTTACATGCTAATGAGATTTGCAAGGTACAGATGATCGTATCTATGAGGCTAAAGTGCATCATCTAAACTATCATTGCCGTTTGAATTCTGAGATCATGGCTTCTTCCGAGAATCCGTCCACCACTTTTTATAAGTCCACTATCATATCCTCTTCTAGATTTTATCATACAATTGTAAGCATTTCTTGTAGCCTCCTGAGATATTGAAGTCAAAGTTGATGTTGAACCCTCTCCCATCATACTTATTTCTACCTGGCCTCTGCTATGAAAATCTCTCATTTGATTGAGAATAAGCACAGTGAAATCTTCTAATGCTCACCTTCAACAATCACATGAATTTCAGATACGTGGATGGAAGAAAGGAAAATCAAAGAGTAATTTACAGTAATGTAATCGGAAAGCTACAAACTCTAGAGATTTTAACAGAGAAAATAACAAAACGTTTAATTTGTAGTGTTAATAAATTTTTGAGTGTTATATCTATAAATTTAATATTTTGAATATGAAATATGTAATTATCAATATTTTAAGTAGAGTGTAGAGTAAACTAAATATAAGAAATTTAATTTTTTGAGTATTTGATATGATGCAAAGTAAAATTTTAATGTATTTATAGTGTATTTGAAATGCATTAGAATGGTCATTTTGGGTGTATTTGGAATTCGTCTGATTTAGAGGTTGTTTGGTTGCCTGAATTTTGGGTGTAAAAAAGTAAATGTAGAGATTTTAACTTTTTTTGTGCTTGGCACGGTGCAAAGTAAAATTTTTAATATAATGTAATGTATTTAGAATACATTGCATAAGTCATTTTTGGTGTATTTGAATTGCGGGTTGGGAATTTTAAATCTGGCAATCAAGTGTTGGCGTCGTTGCCATCACCGCCGCATCGCCCTTCACCGCCGTCAGCGTCAACCTTCAAAATACTTTTCATTACATTTTTATCAAACAAAAAAATAAACTATAAAGTAATCCTTTTATCTTGTATTCTATTTTTTCTTTTTTTAACTATAAAGCGAATTTTTAACGTAACCACCATCTCATACGCGTCGCCCATTTGCCACCGGTATCGACCTGGCCACGCCAATAGCCCAGATCCATCGGTCTACACCTAGTCATCATCTGCCGGTTAATCACGTCACTGTGATCTTAAAATATTTTATATTATATTTATTTTATGAAATAAAAAAAATTCATAAATTTATAAAATTTTCAATTAAATAAGTTAAAATAATTTAAATATACTGTATTAATTTTATATTATATTTAATTTACTTTACTTTTTAAATATAGGTAATCAAACAGCCATATGTATGTAAATCTCCTTTTTATAGTGTTAGATAAAATCACACGTAAGATGCCTTGCGTAGACGATTTATAAGAGAAATGCATTATTAATTCTTAAAAAATTTCCCCATAATTAAAAATATCTATTCCTAACAGTAACACATACTGTGCCATTGCAGAATTTACGACATTCGATTCAAACGTAAGCGCAAAATCTGTCGCTTTCGCATTTAAATGCGAGCATAATACCCCATCTTCTTCGCACTTATCCGTATTTATTTTTCCTTATTTTTTTAAACTGCAAATTAATTTTAATTGCAAAATTTCAGTAAATCAATCGCGACGATACTGGCGGAACTCAAGGCGCAATCAAAACTCAAAAGTCCGATGGAGAACAGACGCCAGCCGTCTAAACGCACCCCATTTAGAGACCTAAGATCGCGGCACTTTATTACTGGCTGTTACTTTCATCCAAGCCCAGCGTGGCCCACCCTTTCACTTCCCTGTCTATCTATCTGACTGGTTTACCTGTTTTTGGAATTCGAAGACATCATTTTGAAAAAAAATTTAAAATAAGTATTAATTAATAACTAATTATTATTTTGAGTACTTATAAAAAAAATTTTAGTGTATGTATAGTAGTCTCATAAGCAGATAATTGATTAGCCACTTCAATATTGAGATAGCTAGAGTCAATCATCTACTTATAAGGTATTCACTACTAAATGTCGTCGATAATTCGATCAGCTTTAGGTAATCGTCGATCGATTATCGGCAATCTTTATCCGTGTGTAGGTCCATCCATAAGTAGGCGACTTACTTGTTATTTTTTTTTAAAGAAAAGATATATCTTTTTTTCCAGAGTTTGTCTACAATTTGCATATAACTCAACCAGTCGATGGCATCAAATTTCATATGTAAATCAGTTACGTGCAACTCAATATATTAAAATAATTGAAAAACAGTTTAGTTTTTTGACCTGAAATCATGCTCAGCCTATCAAGATCCTTAGGGTAGGGGACATGTAAGGTTGATCTCCCTACATGAAGTCGCTCAAGAGGTCTGGAGCCAAGACCAACCATGTTGCTCCTCTCGGAAAACTCATGCGCTCCCAGATGTGTGCCAACACCGTACCACCTATCGAATGTGTTGAATCTTTCAAGATCATCTAACAAAGGAATGTACTGCAAGTGCATCTCTGACCCTCAGGTATCTGGAAGTAAGAAACTCCCCAGAAGGAATAATACATACGCTCATAAATGTCTACTGAAGTCCATATCTGTGAGATCTGTATACGACTCCCTGAAAAATGTCCAGCGTAACCACCTAAGCGATATAAAAGTTTGGCGTGTTGCATCCATCGGAATGTAGAATCTCGGGTTAATCGTGTCATGATATGCGATTAATAGATGGGATGTCCACTCGAAGACATCGTAGCGGTCAACTCACCGCTTCCCCTATCCAACTACGATCGGCCCGACGATCGGTGGTCCATCTATGCGCAATCTCCTGCCTGTGTTCTAGGAGAGAATGTGAACTCATCAGTCGGTTCTCCCAAATCCTGATACTAGCCTGCTTATAAAATAAAACTACAATATTATAGTAAACATCAATGATCAGTGCTTGAATTGGTAGTCCCCGTGCCCGTTTGAGTACTACATTAAAATATTCAGATGTATTTATCATCATAGTACCATAACGCTTATCGCCATCATGAACCAATGGCCACTTGCAGACATCGTGATCTACTAATCACTGGTATGCTTTAGGTTTAATTTTCTTTATGTCTGTCATATGACGATTGAATATGCTGATGTCATCCATGCTGATAGACAAGTATATTTTCTTACACAGAAACTTGACATCTGCAATACCCATTCTCCACACTATTTTTTTGAAGTTTTCCTGCACATGTCTTAAGCAATGACGATGTGTAGCCCACGGGAATACATCTCAGCATTCGCGTACCAAACCCGCATACTTATCTGAGATAATACATAAATCGCTCCTTGCATAAATAATAGGAAACAACTGTTGTATGCATATAATGAACCAGAGTCAGGACTCATTATTCTCGAATTCAACTACAGCGAAAGTAAGAAAAAATAATCTATTGTTGGCATCAATACCAATAGCAGTGAGTAATGTATCACGATACTTTCCTAGTATGAATGTTTCATCCATGCTCAGAACAGGGCGACAAAATTCTCAACCCGAGATATTGATGGTCCAAATGTCCAAACCAATCTCTGAAACCTGCATGTATTTGATGATAAAATTCTGTAAACAGTTCCTGGCAAAAATAGAGCATAATGAATCCATAAATAGGCCAAGAGAGCGGTACAAGTCCTCCCAACTGCCAAATATTGCTCTAATACACTTACGTCGTGCATCCCAAGCCTTCATGTAAGACACCTTAATATTAAATTTAGATTCCATCCTTGCAATGATCTTCTTTGGTTTCAAGTCAATCTAAAATCACATAACTGACATTATGAAATAACTAATGAACTTAGAAGTGTATTGACGATGTCCAAAACTACTAATAATGCTAACGCATGTGTGCGGTGCACCTAAAGTTAATATCCTCCAAGCACCTCACAACCTTTTTCTCCTGCTACAGTGCATGCGTCATTGGAAAGATCCATTAGGATTACTATGTTGTGCACATATAACGATAAAATTCTTCAGATTTGAGGTGATGGTAAGAAACTGAACATTACTAAGTATTGACCAACTAGTTACTGCAAACTGAAGCTCCTTCTTATCTGAGAAACACATACCTTCAAATAGCTCAACTGAAACTTCGATGTCATCTGAAAAACTTGAACTACAGATGGACCATCAAACACAATCTCTGCAACCCAATCTTTTATGGTTTGACATATGCGACATAGTCGTTATTGTAAATCATAGCATCGTCATTTGAAGAATTTCAGATTGCATGACTCTGAATAAGCTCGTGACCAACATTGATGTCACATAAATTGGTATTACCAAGAAAAAAATCCTCATCAGCATCGCTATCATCAGATGCATTGCTTGATTCGCTATTCATTATTTTGTACTCGTCATCAGACAATACTCTAGATGAACTAGGTTGCTCATACAGTCATGCTTGAACAGATAGTTGAGTTATGTGTCAAAAAAGTCATAATCCTTTAAAAAAAATAAAAGATAATATAAATCAGAAAATAAAGACACTAACACTGCTGTTGAGGTAGTTGTTAACCTTACTTCTGAGTCGTCGTCGTAGTGTTGTGGTACAACAATTGTTGGCAAAGTGAAATCATGTGCGTAATCAGATGGAACATTATACTGCATGAGATCATTATCAATTTCAGCTGCAGCACTATATTGTGGCTTGACTTTCACATAAAGAATTAATGTCTGACGGGATTCTTCATCCAGTACAGTACTGCAGACTTCATCATCAGAAACTGTAGAAGCTATGTATCCCACGACGACGAGAAAATGACACGTAAGCTCCACTATGAGTTATCAACATCATAACACAGAGATCTAAGCACTTTCTATTTTAAATCTTCTAAGCATGCATAACGCGAGACTCACATTGGATGATTTTTGCCACCGACATAACTTGAAATAAACTGATCATCAACGATCAGTTGATCATCATAGAAGAGAATCAAAGAAATTAGCTCCTGACTCATCCTAAATCCTAATATATGCTCAGCAATCAACCTATACTGTTGAATGACAAAAATGTAAAATTGATATTTCACTAATTTTAAAAATTATCTACTCAATTTATAATGCATTCTAAAATATTTTGCAGACTTATTACTCATTGAATTTATTGCATCACAAAAATTAACCCAATTTATAACGCAACCTAAAAATTAACTCATCACTCATCAAAAGCACCACCAAAACCCTAATAGAGAAAGAAGAACTTCGACCTTATTTATTTTGTAGATTCGAAGCACAAACATAATCACTAAAAATAGAATACTAGGGAAACCAAACATATCAAAAGCAATCGTACAACTCCAAGAAATTGAATACTAGGGAAATGAAATATCACTTGCAAAAACTTCCTCCTTTTACACCACCCAAAAAAATTGAACACTAGGGAAACCAAAAATATACCTTCTTGGATGGGTCGGTGATGGAGTAGAGTCCAACGTGGTGGAGCCGGACTTCAGTGGAGGCTGGAATCGTAGGTGGAGTCGAGGCAAAGCGTTGTCGGGGAATGTCTGAGTCCCAGTGGAGTAGAATCTAATCATCGCGTGGCAGCTGGTCGGAAAGCAAAGGCAAAGCCGAACATTAAGCTACTTATGTTCACGTGTAGTCAGCCCATAAGTGGGCTTTAAATCATCTGTGGTGATACTTTGGTCCTCAATGAGCGTGTACCTAATCAAATTTTTTTTATAGATACTTTATATAATAATCAGTAATTATTTAATACTTATTTTAAAAACTTCTTTGCATCATTTCTTCTTCTTCTTATTTGATAAATTTTAAAAATAAAAATAAAAGAAACTTAAAATAAAAATGAATAAAATTTTGTTTAAAAAAATAGCGGAATATATAATTGTCGATGGAGAAAATCGCGACCAACAAGTCATTTTCAATCTCTTCTTTCCTCGTAGAAACTGACGTAGTCGGCCTTGCCGGCGGTATAATCTCCCTCTTCAAATACGCAAGCGGCAACAGCTTGGAATCTGCGAAATTGTCTATCTAAAAGGGGCGGGTCTTAGGTCGAGGAAAGATGATGAACTCGAATCAGCAGATGAGCTCTGATTTGGATCTGGTATTCTTCTGTTGAGGAAGATGAGAGGGCGGCGTGCCGACGACGCCTCCATGAAGGATCGCCGCCGTCGAGACGGCGGTGTAGGCGGAAAGTTTTCGAGATCATCCAGCTCCTTTACTTTACCCTTCGCTCTCTTCCTGTTGTGCTTCGCCCTTTTTTGCGTCGTTGCCTTAACCACTTTCCGAATTTTCGGAGGTAAGCAAAAGAATCCTTGAAGCAATTAGCATTTCAAACTGAGCAAAAATGGCTGCCATCAATTATTTATTGGATTTCCTTTTTTCTACCTCTTGCTGTTATCGACGGGATTTGTTTGGGAATGCCGGAGCCTGTTCGAATTCTGTTACAAGATGTTTTGGATTGAGATCCGAACGTTTTGAAAGAAGCTGCTTCGTTTGGAAAATTTGGTTTTAATTAGTTTTTTCTTTGTTTAGATATATTCAGTTCATGTTGCTTGTTCGCTTGAATTGATTTCTTGCTTCGTTTTGCGGTCTTATGAAGAATTATGAAGAATTAGATCTCATATAAGAATTAATGTTTATTTTCTTTTTAATCTTCCTAATTTTCTCAAATTTTGTTCAATTTCTACAGTATCTTTCCGACCCGTTCTGCTTCCTACATGGCGGAACCCTACCATGAACGCAATCTCCGGCGAGAATACTATTTCTCGGAAAGACCTTAGATCTTTTAATTCATATTCTTCTCCGGCCGGCCTTCGCATCGAGGAGGCAGTCTCCTTCCCCGACTTCGTCCTCCTCCTTTTGAAACCCCAATCACTTGCCTCCCCGACAGATCTCAATTGCATCTATTTTCTCTCTCAATCCCGTGAGTTGCATCTCAGCCTCCCTGCTCTCTCCTTCTCTTCCGCCGGCTCGTTCGTCCGCTGTCCTGTCCCTCCCAAAGCTCAAGCCTTTAACATCTCCCTCTCCGAAACATCCCTTCCCCAGCTTCCCCCCATCCCTCCCCTTCGCTCGGACCACCTCGCCTACGCTTCAGTCCTTGATACCAGAGACAACTCCACTGTCATCTTCGCCAAGGGCCACAACCTGCGCCCAGCTCGCCTCTCTAATCCCAGCAGCTTTGAGTGCATCTTTGGCTGGGACTTCTCCCACCCCAAGTTCTCCCTATCCTCTGAGGTCCTCTCTGCGGCCCAGGAGATTTTCCGCTGCCGCACCCCTCTCAGCATCCTCCAACGTGGCCATCATCTTCCCTCCTCCATCTTCCCGTTTGTCTCTGTCAGGTTCAAGGGCCATGGCAGCATTCCTCTCCCCTCCATTGCCCGACCCGAACTCCTATCCTCACCTCAGATGCCGCAGCGGCCACCCAAAGCTCATCTGATGTGCGTCTGCACCATGCTTCGCAACCAGGCAAGGTTTCTCCAAGAGTGGATTATCTACCACTCGCGCATCGGCGTCGAGCGGTGGTTCATCTATGATAACAACAGCGATGATGACCTTGAGGAGGTTGTGCAACGGCTTTCCACACGGTGGAAGCTCATAATCAGCCTTCATGAATGGCCATGGGTGAAGGCCCAGGAGGCTGGTTTTGCGCACTGCGCCCTGCGTGCCCGGGAGTCCTGCAAATGGGTCGGATTCATTGATGTGGATGAGTTCCTTTACTTCCCTTCGAACATCAAACTACATGATGTGTTGAGGAACTACTCGAGATCTCCATCAGTAGCAGAGCTCCGCACAACCTGTCACAGCTTTGGGCCGTCGGGCAGGAAGACTGCTCCACCTGAAGGAGTTATGGTTGGGTACAGTTGTCGCATTTCCCCGCCTGAGCGGCACAAATCAATCATCAAGCCGGAAGCATTGAACCCGTCCTTGATCAATGTTGTGCACCATTTCCATCTTAAGGATAAAATGAAATATGTGAACATGGATGTGCGGGTTATGGTTATCAACCATTACAAGTATCAGGTATGGGAGGTGTTCAAGGAGAAGTTCCACCGGCGAGTGGCGACATACGTTGCAGATTGGAAGGACGACGAGAATGTGGGATCGAAAGATAGGGCACCTGGATTGGGGACAAAAGCGGTGGAGCCACCTGATTGGGCAAACCGTTTTTGTGAGGTGAATGACACTGGTCTAAGGGATTGGGTCTTGCATACCTTTGTTGATCCTAATACTGGCCATCTCCCATGGTAGTTGGGGCATGGCTTATATTTTTGTTCATGAAATATTCCAATACAAACATGTAGAAGAATCACAGGGGAGGAGAATACAGGCACACTGAGGAGTTGAGACTGCTCCAAATTCTTATTTTTTAGCCCTTTTTTTGGCCATTGATGTCAATGATTTTTGTAATTAGTGTGTCACAGAGAGGGAAATCATTCTTTTTGTAGATAGGGGCATAATATGAATCCATCATAACAGGGAAGTATAGATGGGATCAATTGAATGGAAATTTGGGCTTGTAGTTCATTTTTTATTTCAGTTTAATATGAAGCCATTTTGATTCATCATATTTTTTTTATATAGCCGGTTTTATAGTTCTTTTTAAATTATGATTTTGCATTGGGAGAAAGATAGGATTTATTGTAAACAAGCTTTTCATGAATCTTTATTGAAATGTAAGTCTAGATGGAATAAAATCAATGGAGATTTGTGCTTCTTGCCCATTCTTTGTTTCAGCTTCCCTGTTAAAGATTGTTATGGCAGTGTGTTGAAGTTATTTGTATTAGCAAAGTATGTAGCCATCTTCTTGTGTGCTGGCTTTGGAGGACCATTCATGCTCTTTACTAGGAGAAATTATTATGCAGTCTAGACGGTTCGAATTATCATATACATACTCTATACACATTGTGCACATATAATAATTGCTATGTACTCATCGTGTATACAATACAACAATAATAATAGCAAGCCTTTATCCCACTAAGTGGGATCGGCTACATGAATCTTTCGTCTTCATTGTGTTATATTATGTGTCAAATTCTCATTTAATTCAAGTATACCTAGGTCATTTTTTTATACATCTTAACCAAGTATTTTTAGGTCTACCTCTACCTTTCATAATATAAGACAAATCTAATGCACTCCTCTCAATTATGGGATGTCGCTTTATATGGCCAAACCATCTAAGGCATCTCTAATCTTATTTACTCTGAGCTACTCCAACTTTTTCCTAAATATACTCATTTCGCATTTTATCTCTAAGAGTAAAGCCTCATCCACTTGAGCATCCTCATTTTTGCAACACTTAGTCTTATACTTCTCTTTTTACAACGCATATAAATCATTCGTCTTATCACCATCTTATAAAATTTTTCCTTAAGTTTAAGTGGTATTTTTCTATCACACAATAGGCCAGATGCATTCCTCCACTTCAACCATCCAACTTGAATTCTACTAATAACATCTCCATCTATTTCACCATTATTTTGAACAATAGTGCCTAAATATCTGAATCGTTCACTCTTTTTGATAACTTGTTCACCTAATATCTCAACATTATCACTAGAACTTTTACAATTAAAATTACACTCCATATATTCAGTTTTAGATCTACTTAAACGAAAACCTTTAGACTCTAAGGTTGACCTTCATAATTCAAGTTTCTCTTGGACTCCCTCTCTAGTCTTAACAATTAGAAGAATATCATCAACAAAAAGTATACACAAGGTACATCTTCCTGTAAATGCCTAGTAAGAATATCCATAACTAAAGCAAAAAGATAAGGGCTTAAAGCAAATCATTGATGTAATCCAATTGAAATAGAAAAATATTTTGTCAATCTTTCTTATGTTTGGACACAAGTAACAGCTCTAGTATATATATCCTTAGTGACTTAAATATAATCAATATTAACTCATTTCTTTTCTAGAACTCTCCAAAGAACATCTCTTTAAACTTTATCATAAGTTTTCTCTAAATCAATAAAGATCATATGTAGATCCTCCTTACTTTCTCTATACTTCTCCATTAAACCTCTTAACAAATGTATTGCATCCATAGTAAATCTATCTAACATGAAACCAAACTGATTGTGAGAAATTTTTGTATCACATCGTAACCTATGCTCAATTATACTCTACCATAATTTTAATGTATGACACATTAATTTAATTCCTCTATAATTTGCACACTCTTGTGCATCCCCTTTATTCTTAAATATATGAACCAACAAACTATTTCTTCATTCATCTCACATCTTTTTAGTCTTTAAAATAACATTAAAAGGATTTGTAAGCCGAGAAATTCATTGATCTCCTAAATATTTTCACACTTCTATTGGAATATCATCAGGTCATATTATTTTTTCACATTTCATCTTCTTTAAAGCTTCTTTAATTTCAAATTTACTAATACGATGATAAAAATAAAATTTTCTATTTTTGTTTAGGATATTAAGGTTGTTAAAATCAATCATATTTTCATATTTTTCATTGAAAAGTTTATCAAAATATCTCATCCACCTATTTTCAATATCCTTTCTAAGAAAAATATGTTATGATTTTCATCCTTAATACACCACACTTAAATTAGATCTTTACTTCTCATATCTCTTTGGTTGGCTAACTTATACATACATCTTTCATCTTCTTTGGTACTTAATCTATTGTATAAATCACTAAAAGTTAAATTTTTTGCATCATATATTTGTTTCTTAAAATCTCTACACACCACTTTATATCTTTCCCAATTCTCTGAGTTTTTACACATAAACTAAGTTTTATAACAATGATTCTTATTTCTTATCTTTTCTTGTACATTTTAACTCTAACACCAACTATTTTTATTAAAATAAGCTTTTCCTTTTGATTCTCCAAGCATATTTTTTGTAACTTATTTAATTTAACTTCCTACTTTTTCTCACATAACATTAGCTTCCTTATAAATATCTCAAATTCTAAGCTCTTGTAATTTACTCTTAAAAATATTTCTATTTGTGTTCTTTAAGTTCCCCTATATAATTCTAGGATAATAATTTAATTTATTTTTATTTTTCAATCTTTCATCTTAAAATTTAAAATTAATAATCAATATTGAGTTCTTAAACTTTCACTTAGAATGACTTTATAATCTTTACAATCTAAATGATCTATTTTTTTATTAGAAAATAATCAATCTGTATTTTACTATATCTATTTTTATAAGTAATAATATGCCATCTCTTTTCTTAAATATAATATTAGCAATTACAAAATTATAGGTTAAAGTAAAATTTAATATAATCCTACCTTCTTCATTAGTCACTCTAAATTCATAATCATCATGAATACTTTTAAAATCTTCTACCACTCTACTAACATATCCATTTAAATCTCTTCAAATAAATACTTTTTCTTAAAGAGAAATCTTTTGTATTAATCCCTCTAATTTATTCCAAAATTTTTCTTTTGAGCATACATTCAAATCTACTTGAGGAGTATAAACACTTATAACATTTATAATCTTAGTATCAACAATAATCTTTAAAACTATAATTCTATCTCCATATCTATTAATATTTATAACATTATCCTTCAAACTTTTATCTATAATCACACCTACGTCATTTTTAATTTGACTTCTACCTGAATACGAAAGTTTAAAACTTAAACTATCAATCTCCTCGGCCTTCTCATCAACCTATTTAATTTCTTGATTACATAAAATATTTATCTTCATATGAACCATAATATCAATTAATTCCATTAATTTATCGTAAAATGATATTCTAAGTTCTAACCTAATTCTAGTTTCTAACTCCTTTGTCGCATCGATCCATAATATGAGAAGAACTTGCTTATTCCGCGCGGGTCCCGATCGTGACCATTGCACACTTTTCACTATCTTCAGGCCATATAACGTGTCGCTTTCAGGGGACACTCTAGCATTAACACAATATTTTAAAGGATTCATCTCATGATAATTTCGACAAATTTTATATTGGCTGTCGACTACCTATCGCAACTCTCAACTTTTCACATTTGGAATTGGGACCGACAAAGATAGTGTTAAATAAGTAAGAGCTTATTGAGATTTCACATGTAATAATTTCTCTTTATTAGAGTACTTTCAAGAGAGAGTTTCCTACTTTTCAAAGTCACATTTTGTTTGAATACATTTTTTTTATGGGGATTTACTTTAGTACCACACAATTCTAATGTATTATATATATATAATATTTAAAATTTTTAATTTATTTATCCAAAATTTATTTATACATGAAAATGTATATTCACTCTTAAAAAGATAATAATAGTGATATCTTCAACGTGATATTAAAAATTTGAGTGTTATAAATATAAATATTAAAATATAAATGTTAAATATATAAATATATAAGAATTATACAGTATGTATGAAAATGTCACTTGATTTTTATAAAAGGAAAAAAGTTTATTATACCTATAATCATTTTAAAAAATTATTTTTTCTGAAATAATTTGCCAACAACTTATAAAAATAGTTGTAATGTTACTCAAGTCAGGTTCTGTATATAAATACTAAAACAAAAAATAATTATTTCTCCCACACGTTAACTACTACAAACAATAATTTATTAAGGTTGTCCTTACATTTTAAATATTTAATACAGGAAAAAAAATACCTACGGATCATTGAAAAAGAGAATTTCATACATACCACTCAATTTTAATATATTTACAAATTAACCATCATTCTATATCATTTTTTTTATAAACTAATGCCCATACATTGAGTAAGTTTTTTTTTAAGCTCCAGTTTAAAGAAAAAATTTAAAAAAAAATCAATCCATGCTTCAGCAACTAATTTGACAATTTCAGCTCAACCTGCTTCATTAAAGTTTAATTTATGCAAGACATTTTCGAGATTTTAAAAATAGTTCTTATCGCATGGAATTAAAAAAAGTTCAATTTTTCAAAAAAAAATATCTAAATATATTACTTTCCTTCGTCTTTTTTTTTTTTTTTTGGACGGTGAGACCAATAAAGCAATTTAGCATATACATGCATACGCTCGAATATGAATCACTGCATTGAAAGTGAGACTTCCAATTAATGAGGCCATTGTCTCGAAACTTCGCTCATCCTTTTACTAAAAAAATTGAGATCAATTTGAAATTTCTTTTTATTTTAAAATCTTATTAGAAAATAAATTAAAGAGATAACAAGTAAATTATTTTTTTTAAATTTAAAAATAAATTTAGCTATGGCAAAAAAAAAAAAAAAGGATGACAACGTTAATAAAACATGAAACTTAATAAAAATTTAAGATAAATTTAAGCTTTAGTGCTTGATGTCACTATCACCTTATTTATTTGCTCCTAAAGTGATAATATATTTCAGAAAGAAAAATATGATTTTTTTTTCCGCGCATATTAAATGTGAAAAATAAAATCATCAATTTGCACCCGCGGAAAATGGCCTCACAGCTCATTTGATTGCATGAAGTAAGAAATCAGTTTTGAAAAACAACTATGTTTATTAAAAATTCACCAATTAGTTGATTGTAGTTTGACACAAAAATTAATTTTAAACTTTGGGAATCTTCTCAAATCTCTTTCAAAAGTAATGATTAAAATTTCATAATTAAACGTGTTGAAACAAAATCGTTGATTTTTTAAAACATGTTTTTCATTCAAAGCTTATTTAGTTGCTTAATTTAAGCTAAAAATCATACTTTTAAAAATTGATGAAATTTATTCTCGTTTGGGGCGGCCTTGGATGTGTAGTGTGGGTTGTTGCGACCATTCGAGTTGCGTTACATTCTTTGAAGAATTTCGATTAATATGAACTGCGTTTTTTTAACGATCACTATTCTTTGTAGTTGTGGTCAATCTGCGATTAACTAAAACAAAAAAATTATATCTTCACCACTTCTTTAAATAACGCTTTACCGCGTCTTCATCATTGATTTTTTATAAACTACAACTATCTAGTCTGAAAATATGTGTAAATTCTTAGAACTCTGATTTCATTTTACAGTCAAAACAAGTGAAAAAAAAAACCCTAAACTAAGCCTTTGATAATCTGGTTTGTGATGTATTAAAGGACCTTTTAGAGACGATCTGTGTCGGCTGTTAATGCCTATTTGTGCTTTGAGATAAAGATGTCATACCTCTTTTGATGAAATGCTTGAGAAGAATCTAAAAATTGTGCATAACTCTCTTTTCTTAAAGCTAAAGCTAATTGCTTTCTCTTCTCCAAAATAATATTCCTTCTCATCCACAAAACTCAAACTTATCCTTTTTCTCCACATTTCTTTCAGTTCTGTAACCATAAGAGTTTATTACTTGATTTCTTGTCACATAAAAATGGCGTTTCTATTTTTAGAAGATTTCCATACTTACATAATTATTATGTATATATAGATATTTAATGTATGGCAACATTTACATATATGACCACCAATTACATTATTATAAAAGTTGAAATAAATAAATAAAATATATGCAAGCCAAACGAAGGCAGGAAGAGCTGAGGAAGGCTTATGCTATAGAAAGTAAGGGGAAAAAAAAAGACCAGCAGATGAAAGCTGTAAGTAGGAAGGTTCGATGGAAGCCAATCAGATTGGCAGGACGACTTATTGTTCTTGCGATCTTCTTCGCCATTATTATTAGCTTGCGTTCCACCATACAGTTTTCTTGTCGTTTAGCTTCTTTACTTATTTCTTATTTTCTTCTATTATTAAATGCTTCTCTCTCTCTCTCTCTCTCTCTCTCTCTTTATATATATATATATATATATATATATAAATTTCCTTTTAATGACCAAGGATCTGCGACCTCCAGAGTACGAAGCATTCATATCTAGAACATGTATATTTCTTATTTCCACAAAATAAGTCAACTCTCTATATTAAAAAATGACATCCTATTTCTCTTAAATTATGAAGAAGATGTTTGGTTGTTGATATTACATGCATTTCATTCAAAATATATTGTGATTTTCTTTGTAATGTTTCATAAAAAATTATATCATAAGATGTAAAGCAAAAAATGAATTCAAATGAGATCATTACATCATAAGCTCCATCAGCTTCACTCCTTAAACTTAATAAATTTTCTTCCTTAACAAATTCTTGTAAAACAACACAGGTGGCATCATACATCTTAACTAAATTTAGAGAACTCAAAGTTGACTCCCATATTTATCAACATAATTAGTGGTATTTGGAGGATTCGATTGATAAGGTCCTAACAATTCATTCGATCATGTGGATGACAAACACATCCAGCCCATGCCATTGCCTCAACCTCTCAACCTCCTCCACCTCAGTAGTCCACTGCCATCACCGGCCACCTACCCCGGCTAGACGATGCCAAAGGTTGAGCCAATCTCAACCCTTGATTCACTTAGGGAGGAGAGTATACTCCTCCCCATTGATTCAAACTTCACATGGAGCTTCTTCAGTGCATTCCGAATAGTCCTAGAGCTTTTTCCAATCCCCTAGTGCTCTCCATCACTGGCGAGACCAACCACCATTCGAAATTGAGTGTCATATCTGTCCAACCTCACCTAAACTCCACCAAAGTCAAATTAACTCTCCCCACACCTTCCCCTTGCTCCAGTGAGTCAAAATGAATCGATCTCCAATTGATTTGATCACTGGAAAGCACTCCAAGACCAACTCCGGTGACCTTAGCTGTGGCGCTTGGTCCATAGAGGCATCGGCGGGGAGGCAACTGGAGATCTTCTCAACAAGGCTTTGTCTCTTCAAGATGAAGCTACCTTAGTTGACGGACTGCCGATCTCGAGCTCCGGCGAGGTAAAACTCTAGCAAACTATATACAAACCCCTATGTGTTGGTCTTTTGTGAAGAAAATTATGATTGCATGCGATTTTCATAGTAGGATCTCCTTAGATCTCCTCCCCCCATATTTTGGAGTCGATCCCAATGTCCTACGATCTCCGATCACGACGGATCATCAATCATCCGTTCCGCATGATTAGAATAGATGGTCGTGATTTAATCCATTAGATAATTCAATTAAATCTAATAAGAACCACAGGATTAATCTCCATTGTTTGATTTGAGATCAAACGACGGGGATGAAACTGCATCCGGCGTTGCTGACTTAGCCACCACCGGGGACGTTTTAAATAACCAATCTCATGGCGCCACGTGAAAAGCATTGTCGCATTAGCTTCCGCGTGGCGCCAACGGTTTAGGGGATTAATTAGATGATTAAAATGCAATTAAATGACCAAAACTTTACAAATTCATAACTAATTATAAAAAAAATCCAAAAAAATATAAGTAAACCCATTTTGCAAAGGGTAGATAGAGGTGAATTTAATAAAATTAAAATCCATAATGTTTGAATAGTGAATAGTGCTTAATTAGGATTTAAAGTTTAGGTTAATTACCTAATTAAGGCTTAATTACTTAGCTAATTGATCCCAAATATGGTGGATTAATCTTATTGGTCATGTAATTCAAAGAATTTGAAATTTCAATTCTAATCACCCTCCTTAATCTATTTAATAATTATTAAAATTGCTAAACAATCAAACTTAAATCGTTAATGATAATTAATCACTATTAACACTGAAATGGTGAGGGAGAATAATTAAGGCTTCTTTCTTAGTTATTTTAATAAACCCATTTCATTAAGAGGGTTAATTAATGTATATGTTAATTAAAGGTTAATTAAGTAACTTAATGGGATGATAAATCAAATTAAAATGATAATTATTTCAAATAATTCAAATTCAATTCATGTGTTCCTCTTTATATGTTTAATAACATAAAGATTATCAAAGAATTTATGGTTAACCCATAGGTATGGGGAAAATCATATAAGTACTTAACTTAGTTCTTCCTTAATCTAGTTAACTCTTAAGCATGAGCCTAGTTGCATTAGGTCCCTTTAAGAGCATTGCAAATTTTAATTTCTCATTGGCATATCATTGGAGGCTCATGATTAAGTAGTTAATTAAATTAAAGAGGCTTAGAAAAAAGAAAATTAAATTAATTGCTTAATGATTTAAACTTAATCAATCCATAAAATTTAATTAATTATTTTTCTTTAAATACATTAAGTCACTCACATGGGATGGGGGAAAAACAACAAATATTATTTCTCTTCTTTAGGTTTTAATAATTCAAATTTAAAATTAAACTTTATAACCACTTTGGTTAATCTTAAATGATTTTATTTAACTTGATTGTCCTTAGAAATTAATGTGGTTGAATGTATTATGTGGCAATGTTTAATCATTACTTTTCAATTATTATAAATTTGTATGCCACATTTATCTTGTATTCATATTTTTCAAATAAAAGAATCAAATGAGTACAGATATATATATAAGTTGCATGTGCAGAATCAATCTTATTATATGGTGTGGCTAGTATCACTAATAAATCTAAAATTATTTTTAAAGTTATAAACTAATGATAAAAATTTAAAGTGATGATTGGTTATGAATACTCTATGTGATTTACATTTTCTTATTGCTTAAGCATGTTAAAGTGTTATTCTATTTTCTTAATTCATGTGTATATTTATATGTATTTGAGATAATAAGTATATAGTCTGGATATCCCAGGAATATGAGGCTTTAAGCAGCCCCAAGGAGATCTTAGATTACATCACTTCCCTGGTTCGACAACGGCATTTACTTGCTTAATTTCATTCATATGTATACATGTATTACAATTTGGATAGAGCTTTACTTTGCATGAGTAAATAATTTATTAATATAAAATCTTTTGCATTGTTTACATTTTTATGCTTATGTATACATTTATATATATTTGAGATAGTAAGCATATAGTCTGGACATCTCAGGAACACGAGGCTTTAAGTAGCCCCAAGGAGGTCTTAGATTATCTCACTTCTCTGGTATAACAATGACACATATTTGATTAAATCTCTAATACATGTATTTGTATACTTAGTTAAAGAGTGGAATCCCTCTTTTCTATAAAAAATATATGCATTAACAATCATTCAAGTGTACCAAAAAATACACATATGTGCATGTTGACCTCACTTTTGGAGTGAGCTCTCAACTTCCTCATCATAGATCTAGGACTCTTATAGACACTAAGAGCTCCTTAGTCTTAAGACACTTCTAGTACTTAGGTGAACACTTAACACAACCCTAGAGACTTAGAAGAGTTAGCCATAGGAATAGGTTGTGCCTTACGGATTTAGGAGGACTTGCCTACCATATAGCCTATACTGAATACTTGCTTCCTTCTTTCAAACCAAACCTCAATTTCAAATCCAAATTCCAAAATCCAAATCATAAATTAATTCCAAATCAAATGATTGAAACCCATGATTAAGCTCAAATTCTAAAATCTTTTCTAAGCCATTTGATTTCATCTGATGGATTTAGCCTTAACTAAATCCAAAATACTCCAAACTCAAGTGATTTTCTCATAACCCATTTATATTTTCATTTATATTCACAAATATAAATGAAATATAAATTAAAGAGGCCAAAACTAAACCTAAATCAAATCAAATTTCCAACTTATACCCTTTTAGCCAAATTCTTGAACTTGGCTAAATGATACCCAAATCATTTCAAAACCCATAGATTTCTTCATGAGTCAATCTTTCCTACAATCATTGACCCAAATATAAGCATAAAATATAATTATCAAACCAAATCCAAGCTAACCTAAATCAAACCCAAGTTAGCCATTTTGACTTGAAATTATCATATGAACCGAGATCCATATGGATCCAAATCACTTGCAATTGGATTTATATTTCCATCTCAAACTCATTTATCAATATGACTAAACTTGAATCAAGTCATGATAAAGCCAATTAACCCATTTAGGTCCACTTGACCCAAAGTGACCAAAAAGACCTTTTTGAGTTAAGTTCTAATCCAATCCAAATTGGATTGAACTAAGCACATCCAAACCTCACAACATGATCAGCAATCATCCTAGGTTAATCAATTGTCTTGAATTGGGTCAAACCATGTCAAACATAGTCTTTGATCAAGTCAGCACTTAGCCCAAATGAAACCCAAACTAGCCAAAATTCACCATATGCCAAATTGATTGAAACCATTGATTCAAGACCATTCATAACTAATGATTGAACATGACCAAACCCTCACTTAAGCTAAACCAAGCTTAATTAGCCACTTGACCCAAGTTGGCCCAAATTGACCTAAAGAGCCAAAATAGGTCAAACCATAATTCAACCCAAATTGATTGCAACTAATGGCTCAAGTTCATCCCAAATTGCTTATTGAACATGACCAAAGTCATAATTGAGCCCAAGTTGACCAATTGGTCAACTTGACCCAACTTAGCCCAAATTGACTTAAAGGGTCAAGTTAGACAAAATCTAAATTAATTTCAAATTAAACCAAACCAAAGTCTATAATCATTTTCAATTAGCCAATTGAACTTAACTCAACACCTAACCTAACCCAATTTGATCAAATTGGTCAACTTGACCCATTTGACCTATATAAACCCAAATGAGCCATAATCAAATCCAAAACAAATTGAACCAAACCAATGACACCAATACACTCCAATTGGCTTGACCCAACCCTTGGTTTGACCTAATTTGACTAATTGTTCAACTTAACCCAACCTAACATAATTTGACCTAAATAGGTCAAATCAAGCAAAATCAAATCAAATAAACTCCAAACCACTTGAAATTTGGGCTAACCCACTTTAACCCATTTCAAATCTGTCCAAATCAAATCCATAGCTAAACGACCATTTTGCCCTTGGGTTTAGTGCATCCCATGAGATAAGACACATGCTCTTTAAGTTATTCTCTCTCCATGGCCACTTGGCACCCAACCATAGGTCCACATATGCATCTTAGACCATGGCTGACTTGACCCAAAGGTGGTTGGGTCAGCCATGATCCATGGGGAGGTGAAATTACCTCCCCATCCCCATTGGAACACTCGGAAAGCTATAGGACACCCACTACTCCCTTGACAGCCACTCTCACACCCTCCTCCACTCAAGGGAAGCCAACTCACATGATTCCCTACCCATACCGAGCTCCCATGGTGACCCTTTGATCAGGAAATTCAAAATCATCCATGGCCGTCCGATCTAAGGAATGAGGGGGTATACTCCTCCTCATTCTCACTCAAACTCACAGACTCACATTTGATTGAACCCTAGCAGCCAAGGAGAGGAATCCTAGAGCCATTTCCAAGCTTCCCCAGGCTCCTCAAAATCCCCAATTTTGGATTTACGCAAAATCGAAATAGAGGAGCAAACTAGTGATTCCCATTTCCTCATTTCTCCACCAAAGTGTAATTAACTTTGCACACACCTTCTTTGGAGCCATTCGAGCAAGAACAAATTGTTTCCCAAGCATCCCAATGGCCGGAGGGTAGAGTTCGATCAAGCCTAACCACCTTCGTCTAGTGGATTGGTCTTTCGAGCAAACCACACCAAATCAAAGCTCGTGCGGCTTAATAGAGCTTCATTTCTACCAAATGAAGCTTCCTCAATCGTTGAAACCTCTGGTCATAAGCTCCGGTGAGGTATGCCATTGAAATCGATCCTTGAATGAAAATGTCTTTTGTGAAATAAATTTTCATATAATGCATTCTCCACCGTTGGATTGCTTTATTTTGCTTCCCCAATAGTGTGGGATCATTTTCATCTCCATCCAAGCTCGGGTGAGCTCAGATCGAGTACCCATTAATGGATGGTAGCCATTCTTCATTATTCGGGAGGAGATAGATCATGGATTGTTCATCTCGCATGATCCGGATAAATGGTCCTGATCAAATCACACTTAGAACCCCTATTTAATCCCTCAAAACTATGGGTTTGATCGTGGCTACAGTCCTGATCAAATCACAGTAAGATCGAACGGTCCACAAAGATACCGTATGCACTGCCATCCGAGTCAGCACTCGGATGTGACAACTTAAATAGCGAATCCTATCATGCCACGTGGAAAGTGCACCGTGTGAGCTGCCATGTGGCATGACGGGAGTAAGGCTTTAATTAAGACTAATTAATTAATTTTTAACCCTGAAACTTCTTAAATTCATAACTAATTTTAGAAAAATCTAAAAAAAAAAATATAAATTTAGGCTCATTTTAAAGATATTTTAGAGTGGAATCTAGGAAAATTATTGTTAATTGATTTTGAATAGTGAATTTGGCTTAATTAAAGTTTAATTGACAATATAATTAGCCTGATTACTCCCTAATTAACCATCCAATTAATCTCAAACTTTCTGTGCATGTTTAGGGGATGACCTCTGCCTCCTCTATTTTTTGAGATTTTATTGGTTCCTTAATTAGGGGAATCAATGAATTAATCCCTAATCACTTTCTTAATGTAATTAATGATAATTAAGCAAATGAATAATAAATTAATCAATCAATTAAGTTCATTAACCTCTGTTAATGATTATGAAGTCTAGGGAAATGGATTGAGACTCCCTCTTTCAATCTTTTCTTTAAGCCTTCTTTAATCTCTCTTAAATAATTAATTAATTAACATCCCTTAATTAATTAATTAATAAGATTAGCCAAAACCCAAATCATATCTGAACCTTAATTAATTAATTGAAAGGGTTTAGTGATTGAGACTTAGGCTCCCTTCTTTGTCTCTCTCCCTAAGTCCATTTCATTTTGATTAATTAAGGTTAATTAATAAACTTAATTAATTCAATTGAATCTTTTTCTCTAATATAATCTCGGGTAGCTCTTTAGGTGTTCAATAACCCAAGGGGGAGATAATGAAATTATGGTTAGCTTACATATGTGAGAAAATCATAAAAGTAGTTAAGTGAGATCCCTTAAGCTTAATTAACTATTAATCATAAGCCAATTGCATTAGACCCCTTTCATTTCTTAGAAGTATTGTAAATTTACTTTTCATGTCGTTGCATATCATGTTGGCTCATTATTAATTAGTTAACTAACTTAAGGTGATGTAGGTAAGGGTTAATTAATTCACTTAATTCATACCCTAACCTAATTAAACTATAAAATTAACCTAATTACTTCTTTCTTAAACCAAAATTAACTCACACATGGGGAATGGGATTAGGACTAGCAAACCTCTTTCACTTTCCCTCACTCAAATCAAACATTATGATGAAATAACATTAAAGAACTTTGGTTTATTTTAAGCGACTTTATTTAGTATGATTATCCTCAGAAATTAATTGGAATGAATGAGATCATGTGCTTATATTCCTTTTATTTTTTTTCCAATCGTGTTAGATGTTGCTTGCCATGTGTAATCATGCATTCATTTTTTTTTAAATTAGCTAAATGAAATGGTTTTTTTATGTCTAGTCACATGTGTTGATTTAAATTAAATAACTGTGGCTATTATCACTATTAAATCAAATGTTATTTTCAAAAAGCTTATAAATCAATTATTATAAATGAAGTGATGTTAATTACAAATATCTATGAGTTTGCATGTGTTGATAATATAAGATATGCAATATGAAGTTCTCTTTCCTTATCTTACATGGATTCACATAGGATTTATAAATATATAATTCATTTGAAAAGAACACAACATTTGCCTAAACCTATTTCTATGCATCTCCATGTTAAGACTTAGGAGAAATTTTATATCACATATGTAAATCATACAATCAAATCAAATATGACATCTTACATGACTTCTTATTCTTGTGGTTCTTTTTGTACATTCATATGTATTTGAGAAAAGTGGTATATTAGTCTATACACCCCAGGGCTGTAAGACTTTAAGTAGCCCTAAGTAGGTCTTGTACCTTACACCCCTGGTGCAGAAAATAATGGCACCGTACTCACTTAAAACTCTTATACATATGTATGTGTGATGTGCCCAATGAATAAAAATCATAAATCAAATAAATCAAACATAACTTTTGCATAAGTTTTCCTATCCTTATAGTTGCTTATACATCTACATGTATCTAAGAAAAGTGGTATATTAGTCTGGATATCCCGGGGCTGTGAGGCTTTAAGTAGCCCTAAGTAGGCCTTGTACCTTAAGCCCCTAGAGTAGAAAATAATGGCGCCATATTCACTTAAAATTTTATACATGTGAATGTGTATTTAGCTAATGGATGAAAAATCTCTCTTTTCTATTAAAAAGGCATGCATTCATAATTCAATCAAATGAAATATTTAAATTCTAAATACACTTCTTTGCATTCATCATTCAAGAATGCTAAAATATAAATTGCATGTATAGATATGCTTAGGATTTATTCATCTGCATGATATACATAATAGAAAGAAATGAATGAATATGTGTTATGTGATAGTAATTCATCCTAATTAATCTTAAGATATCTTTCTTATTGAATAAGGTCATTTAGAGTGAACCTAAACTTAGGATTGATTAAAACATATAATAAGCCATTCATTAAAGAAAATTGATTAATTAACTTATCTTAGAAGTGCTTTAAGGTAAGGATGAAAGATAAGTTCCCTCTCTTCCTTCTCTTTATAACACTTAATTATTTAGTGTAGGCTATATGAAATAAAAGAAAATACTAAGTAAAATATTCAAATTAATAAAATCACTTAAAGAGAAATCAACCCTTTATAAATTAAATCCCTCACACTTAACAAATTACAACTCTAAAGCCTAGTTAGGACATACCACATAAGCTTTAATGTACACACATTAGACTAGGTCACAATTTCTAACTTTATATTAGGGCAGTGCATGATTTGATGTATGCTTATTTTGTGATATATTATTTTAGACTAGATGTTAAACTAATATTAGCCTAATTATGCTTTCTACAGGGGGGCTTAAGGGGCCATCATAATAAAAATATGAATGCTTTTGCTGTGCAGGTTGCTTAGCCCCTAAGCATAACCCAAGTTAGGACAGGCACGCTTGGTTACCCATGCGTGGAGTGCTAAGTCCAATTCATTCACATAACTTCTTGGGATGTATGGTATGTTTAGCCAACATTTGTTTGGCAGGTGTAGCTAGATTTACTTTCCTTCTTTTAATGTAATTTTATATT
This sequence comes from Cymbidium sinense, assembly GCA_021442155.1. Taxonomy (NCBI): domain Eukaryota; kingdom Viridiplantae; phylum Streptophyta; class Magnoliopsida; order Asparagales; family Orchidaceae; genus Cymbidium; species Cymbidium sinense. The sequence continues at coordinate 233,815,026 of CM038215.1, read as the reverse complement.
AAGATTAGGATGAATGTTATGGGGAGATTAGGATGAGCATTAGTTATAAGATCAATTCTTATGCACCATGTGATGCCTTTGGAGCAAACATATCCAAATCAAGCCAAAAGGATAAAAGAAACGGAGCAAATCAAATGAAGAAATGGAGGTAAAGAAATGAAGAATGAAGAATGAAGACCCCCATGACATTCATCATTTGTAATTATAATTATTTTCTTGTAATCCGGGTTGTATAAGAGTAGAGCTTAGCTACCCACATTTCTTTTTGGGTTGTACGGTGGTACCCGACCACATCGACCTTTTATTCTTTTGTGATAGCTTTATAAAATTGTTTGATGATTTACTTAGCTTGCGTATTAGAAAAAACATGCTTTTTCATAATTTATTTATGATTGTTGATTGTTGTATGGCCTGGATGCGATTAAACTCTTAGGATAAAAATTTTTTTTCTATCTCATTAACAACTCATAACTAAACTTTTAAAATAACTCACCATCTCACATAAATGCCTAAGTATTAAATCAAGATAATAAAGTATTTAACAACCCCTTAGCTGGATGTTGCATGTTGAAATATCATGCATAACTATCTTGTTTCACTCTTGTTAAGAGATGACTTCCATCTTTGCCAGATAAAATGGGCTTAACCTTTAAGAGCCTATGATGAAAGAACACCTCTTTCTCTTTTGATCTGACCCATAATCAATTTCTCATGCATTTAGGCATACAAAATCCCATAGCCTATGTCAAAATAAAGAGTCCCAAACTAAATAAAATTTGATAAAAATTTTCATTAGATTTAAGTCATTATTCATACTCCTCATGCTATAGTCTCATAGGGAGTGGGTTTAAGTACTTAATCTATTTTCTAAATAATAATAGCCTAGCCATCTTACAAAGAGCATAAGACTTTCCTACATAGTTTTAAAATGTATGAAGAGTTAGCTAGCTACCACTCCAGGCAATAATAAGTCCAACAGTCGAGTGATTTACTCTCTCTTGTGGAGGTAAATTATATACTCATTTTCGCCTTAGATTTAGGTTGTGCTTTGGCCCTCACCAAAGCTCCCTAGATTTAGGATCTAAGGTTATTATTTTCCTTTGCGGGCTACAAGCATAAATCCTCACCACTTAGGCATTTCCACAATCTTGTATTGTGGAAATGTAAGCCCTAGATTTCTAATAAAATTTTAACTCAAATAAATAAATCTCATCAATTTCAAATATATAAAGCCCAACCATAGAATAGATTGGAGTGCTTATTAGGTTTCCTAGTATCATGAACACTCTCTACTCATCTTCTTTGGCGTCGATAATAACTCTCTCCTTTTGATCCATTCCACTTGATTTTCTAAAATATAACCAATTTGTTGATAGTCGTATCTTTGAATTTTTGGAGACAACAATCGCCTACTTTAATCGAGAGTATTCTTAAGGGATTCACTTTCCTTAAGATGTAATTAACTAAGGAACTTAACGAACCCAGTTTAAATAAACCTTGCTTTACTTTTCTATGTAATATGGGAAAAATGTCTAGTATATTCGAAGACCCATCATGCCTTAGGGGTCCTTATTAGGTGATTAGCTCCATCATAGGGTAGTGACTTCTATCTCTTGAGATAGTACACTATTCCTTAATGTCATACCCGATCACCTCAATAAGTACATCCTTAGATCTGCGTGGTGTCCCCTCACATATACATATACAAATGAATTCAAAAATAAACACCACAGTGCATTGCATGTATGGGTATGTTAAGTTCAATATCATATGCATGTTATTGGTGATGAAAAAGAATGGTGTAATATTATCCATGTGATAGTAATTCAATCTCATTAATCTTAAGATGCCTTTCATGTTTGAATATGACTCTTTAAAATTAACCCAAACTTAGGATTAATAAAAATATTTAATAAATCATTCACTAAAAAGAACCAAAACCATAATAATATGTCTTTAGAAAGTAACTTAAGATAGGGATGAAGAGGGCCAAACCTCTTTGCTCTCTTTATAACAATTACATGCTTAGTAAATATCAATTGAAATAAAAGAAATTATAAATTTAAAATCCACTAATCCTTTTAATAACTTAAAGTGAAACCTTCCTTCATGTTTAACTTAAACAATTCCAAACTCTTAGACAATCATAATTAAAGAGCCTAGCTAAGACATACCGCACTATGCCTTAGCACACACATTAAGATACTAGGTCCCCACTTTTAGCTCTAAGTTAGGAGGGTGTAAATTATGATGTTGTATTTTATTTTGTGATGTAATATTTTAGACTAGATGTTAGGATTATTTATGCTATGACTGGATGTTATGATATTCAAAGTCTAATATTATTTTCTGCAGGGGGTTGTGCTAAAGGGGTGGCTGTAATAATAAATATAAATGCTTCTACTTGCAAGTTACTTATTCCCCTAGGCATAATCAACATTAGAACAGGTGAACTTGGTTGCCCATATGCAAGGTTCTAAGTCCAAATTTATATAATATAATGACTTGGGCTGTATGTATGTTCAGCTAACATCTATTTTACAGGTGTAGTTAGATTTACTTTTTATAAATATATAATTTTAGGAATTAGGATTAATGTTATGAGGTTTAAGATGAGTAGTGGCTAGAAGACAAAGACCTGGGAGGCCTTATGAAGCCTTGCAATAAAACCAAATCAAAAGAAGGAAAAAGAAGATGAAGAATGAAGACACTCATAGTATCTATTTAATTGTAATTATAATGTTCTTTTATAATCCAAGTTCTATAAAGGTAGAGCTCGGTTACGTAACTTCTTTTATTTTCTAGGGTATACAACGGTACCCGGCCGCACCGGACTCTTATTCTTTTATGAAATCTATAAATGTGTGATTGTCATGTTTAGCTTGTGTAATATAAATTGCATATTTTTTATAGGGTTCTTAAAGCTTGATGATTGAAAGTGTGACCTGGATGTGGTAGGTTCTTTAGGATAAAATTAATTTTTCTACACCTATTAAACAATTTATAACTAAAATTTAAATATAAATCATAACCTCACTTTAAATCTTAGGTTATAATCAAGATAATTAAAAGATTTAGCAATCCCTTAGCTGAATGATGTATGTGGCAACAATCATGTATATCATCTTATTTCACTCTTGAATATGGAGGGTCCCGACTCTTGCACGATAGGGGAATGTTTGACCTACGAAGGCATCCCTTGTAGTGGTGAGCACCTCCTCCCACTGATTTATCCCATAACCTCATTTCAACATGCATTTAGGCATAATTGTCCCAAGCCTTTTTTCCAAATCAATGTGTCAAAATGATATAAAGAATTATGAATTTGGCATTTAGTATAAGTCATATTTTCATGCCAGTCATGATCTAGTCCCTTAGAGAGTGAGTCTAGGACTCTAGTTTTTCTCATAATTAAGTAACAACTTAGCTATCTTGCACTTACATAAGACCAACCTACATGATTTTGAAGCATATGAGGTGTTAGCTAGTGGCCACTTCAAGTGGTTGTAAGTCTAGAAGAGTCGGGACGGGTTTATCCTTTCTTATTGAGGTAAACCATTATGTCCCATTTTCTGATTATACTTAGGTCGTGCTTTTATCTTGTGCTAAAGTAATCTAGATTTAGGACCCGAGGCTACTTATTTCCTCTAGGCAACGAGTATAAGTCTTCACCTCTTATGCATTTTCATAATCTTGTGTTGGTAGATTATAAGCCTTAGCTTTCTAATAAAATTTCAACGCAAATACAAATAAATTTTCTCTTTCAAATATATAAATCTCCACTATACAGTAGACTGGAATGCTCACTAAGCTCCTTAGTATCATGAATGCTCCCTACTTATCTTCCCTTGCAATCCGAAAATAAGTCTTCCAAAATGAACTTTCCTGCTTGATTCTTAAAAATACCCAATCTTTGATAGTCTAACTTTGAATTCTTTGGAGATATTGATTGGCTACTTTAATTGAAAGTTTAAATATATAAATCTCCACTATACAGTAGATTGGGATGCTCACTAAGCTTCTTAGTATCATGAATGCTCCCTACTTATCTTCCCTTGCAATCCGAAAATAAGTCTTCCAAAATGAACTTTCCTGCTTGATTCTAAAAAAAAAACCTAATCTTTGATAGTCTAACTTTGAAGTCTTTGGAGATATTGATTGGCTACTTTAATCGAGAGTGTTAGAAAAATCCCATTTCCTATGATGTAATTAACTATGGAAGCTTGCTTCCATAAGGAACTAAAGAACCCGACATAAAATAAACTCTGCTTTACTTTTTCATGTAAAGTAGAGGAAAGATCTTTAGTATATACGAAGACTTATCTGTCTTAGGAGTTCTTATTAGATGATTAGGTCCATTGTAGGTGATATTTCCAACTTTCGAGATGGTACATCATACTTTAATATCGTACCCGATGACTTCAATAAGTACCCTCTAAGATCTGCATAGTCTGCACAACTCCAAATTAAAACACCATAATAGTACTTAAAACATTAATATTTGCATATCTCACATCAAAAATATTAAATTTATAGATATAACTCTCGAAAGTTTATTAACACCATAGATTTAATGCTTGTGGAGAAAATATTCCCACCTTCATCTATCCTTTTCGAAGAGGATAAATGAAAATATAAATATACGTTTGTTGGTTGGGACACCACAGAGATCCGCAAATGTGCTTATTTAAGTGATTGGGTACGTCATCAAGGAATAGTGTACTATCTAAGGATATAGAAGTCATTACCCTTTAATGGACCTAATCACCTCAATAAGGACTCCAAAGGACGATGGGTCTGCATATGTACAAGAGATTCTTCCCCTACTTTACATGAAAAAGTAAAGCATGATTTATTTTAAACTAAGTTCATTAAGTTCCCTACAGAGGTAAGCCTCTATAATTAACTACATCCTAAGGAACGGGATCCCTTAGGAATACTCTCGATTAAGATAAATGATCGTTGTCTTCAAAGATTTCAAAAGGAAGGGGTTATCAATCGATTAGTTCATTTTTGAAGATCAAATGGGATTGATCAAAGAGAAGGAGTTATTATCAAAGCCAAAAGAAAGGTAAGTAGGTGATGTCCATGATGCTAGAAAACCTAGCGAGCACCTCGAACTATCTTATGATTGGGCTTTATATTTTTGAAATTGATTTAATTTATTTAAGTTGTATTTTTCATTAGAAATTTAGGACTTATGTTTCCATAACACAAGATTAAGAAAATGCCTAAGAGGTGAGGAATTATACTTGTGACCCGCAAAGGGGAGAAGCAATCTCAGAACCTAAATCTAGGGAGCTTTGGCGAGGGTCGAAAGCATAACCTAAATCTAAGGTGAAAAATGAGTATTTGGTTTGCCTCCATAAGAGAGAAAAAATCACCCGACTACTAGGACTTACAACCGCCTGGGGGTGGCCACCAACTAATTCCTCCTACAATTTTAAATACATGCAAGCAAATCATGTGCTTATGTAGGATAGCTAGACTGTTGTTTATTTAGAAAGAGACTAAGTCTTTAAACTCACTCCCTAAAGAGAATAGATCATGTAAGGGCATGCTTCAAATGACCTAAATCTAATATAATTCAGATTTCATTTTATTTTCATTCTTGGACAATTATTTTGACTCAAGCTAATAAGATTCATATGCCTAATACATGAGAAATAAAGTTATCGGGCAAAATCAGCGAGAAGGGAGGAGGTGTGTTTCCACCATGACTCTTAAAGGTCAAGCCAAGTTTCTCTGGAAAAGGTGAAAGCCCTCTAATCAAGAGTGAAATAAGATGCATTTGTGCATGATATTATAAAAGAAATACTCATCCAGCTAAGGGGTTGCTAATTCTTTTATCTTAATTTTAAACCTAAGCTCTAAGTGAGGTTATGAGTTTTTTATTTTTAGTTTTGAGTTATTAAGTTTGGTAAAAGATTTATTTTTCTCTAAGAGCCTAATCCACATCCAGGCCATACATAAAGCAAGGAAAAATTCCATTTAATTGCATAAGCTAAACAAATCATCAATCAATTTATAAAGCTAATCGCAAAAAGAATAAGAGTTTTGTGGTACCACACAAATCAAAATAACAAAATTGGCGAGCTCTACCCTTATACAACCCAGATTACAAATGAATTAAATTACAATTAAGCAAGAAATTCATTATTATGGGGGTCTTTAAGCTTGATTTATTCATTCTTATTTTCTTTTTTCTTCTTTGGTTCCTCCTTTTGGATGGTTGGAAGGTAGACACTCCAAGGCTTCAAATGGTGCATAAGATAGGATCTTATGAGCAACGCTCATCCTAATGCCCATAATAATCATTCTAAAATCCTAATTGCCAAATTTACATGAAAAAGAAAATAATAAAAATCTAACTAACACCTGCAAAATAGAGATTAGCTAAAATAAATCACACAAATCCCAAGCATGTATATTGGACTTATCACCCCACACATGGGTGACTAAGTACACCTGGTCTACTGGATTATGCTTAGAGGTATAAGCACCTGCAAGCAAAAATATTTATATTTTTATTTATTACAGCGCCTCTTAAGCACAATCCCCTGTAAAAATTAATGGTTAGACTAAGATCGCCCTATCATTCATTCTACGAACATACATTCAAACATCTAGTCTAAAACATATATCACAAAATAAAAGCAAACATCAAACCATGCACCGCCCTAACCTAAAGCTAGAAGTGGTGACTTAGCATAATGTGCATGCTTTAAAGGTTTGTGCGGTATGCTTAGCTATGAGTTTAAATTAGAATTTTCTAAGTGTGAAGCATGTTCAACTTAGAGGAGGGTCTCGTTTAAGTGGTTTAATTATTTTGGGTTGATTTTATTTCATGTTTTGATTAGGTTCAAATGAATCCTACAATTAATTATTAAGTTATGAAGAGAGGGAAAGAGAAGGGAACTTCTCTTTCCTTCCCTAACCTAAGTAATTTCTAAAGAAGATTCACATTTTAGTTTTGTTTAGTGAATGTTTTGATTAAGTCTTTTAATTAATCTTAAGTGTAGATGAACTCTAAACAAACCCATTCAAAAGGAAAGGCATTTTAAGATTAAATAAAATGAACTAAAGTCACAAAACATACATCACTTCATTTCCTTCCCAATATGTATAACGTGCATATAAATGAGTCCTAAGCATATCTATACACACAAATAAGAATATTTAACACACTTTATGATGCATGCTAAGTAATTCATTTAAGAAAATTTAGAAATTTATGATGCATGATTTTCATTAAGTAGAAAAGGATTTCTTATTCAATTTTCACATGCACACATGAAAGTAAGAAAGATATAAGTGAGTACAGTGCCATGTTAGCACCAGGGGTGTAAGGTATAAGACCTACTTAAGGCTACTTAAAGCCTCGCAATCCCGGGGTTGTTCAGACTAATATACCACTTTTCTTAAATACAAACATGTGTACAAAAGAAATGAAATGGAAAAAAAGAAAGAATGCAAAAATTTGTATTAGTTGATTTGTTTTATTTCTGTAATTTATATGTGCAAGCATAGGTATCCTTCTTAAGTGATAGTACAGGAATGAATAAGATATGTAATTAGGCAAGTGTTAAGTTCTTTTCAAATGAACCATACATCTTACCAAATCCTATTCAAAATTATTCTAAAATAAAAGAGAAGGGAAACCTATACTAAGCACCTCCTTATATTCTCCCACATGCAAGCTTATAATTAAAATATAAGTAGCACACTTTCAATTTTAGGTATTTGATTTATATGATTTGAAAAAAATTTGAATTTAATAGTGATAATAGCCACTCATATTTCTACTTTATCCAACACATGCAAATTTAACTTAAAGTAAACATTTTCATTTTTGAATTTGATTTTGAAAAATATGGATGCATGAAACCACATGACATAAAAATTTAACATGTTGGGGAAAGAATCAAAGCAATGAAAGCATGTAAACACATTCACTTTAATTAAATCCTAAAGACAATCTTATGAAATAGAAAGTTTAAAATAAATTAAAGTTTATTCAATGTGATTTTTATTTGATCTTAAGTTTGATTTAATTTTAAAAATATGAGTTGAGTTTGCTGTTCCTAACCCATTCCCACATGTGTTTGATATTTTTGTTTAATTTTTAAGTGATTAGGTTCATTTTACATTTTTAGTAGATTAGGGTATGTATTAAGCAAATTAATTAACCCTTACCTACACCACCTTAGCATAGTTAACCATGTAATTATGAGCTAATGAGATGACATAAAACATCACAAGAAATTTAAATTGGCAATGCACCTAGGAAGAAAAAGGCCTAATGCAATTTGGCTCATGATTAATGGTTAACTAAGCTAAGGAGTTTAACTTAAGTAATTTTAAAACACCCCTTCACACATATGAATTGGGTTTTGATTTTCTTAATTAAATTTAGGCTCTTAAACACATAAGCATCTACCCAAAGTACAATAATTAAGTTCTTGAAGATTTAATTTTTTTTTATAAATTAATTAAGGGGATTATTAATAAATTAACCCTTAATTAAGAGAGGATTAAGGAAAGAAAAGGGAGTTTAGGGAATAGCTTAGGGGAAATACCCCAAAATTATTCCCTAAGCCTCATATTCAATGGATCTAACCTTAATCAACCTTAATAATGGATTAAAATACTAATCCAACCTTAATTATTCTTAATTATATTAAGGGAGTAATTAGGAAACACATTTGTAATTCTCCCAATTAAGCCTTAAATAAATCCCAAGAAAATTAGGAGAGGCAGAGGTCATCCCCTAAAACATACCCAAGAAGTTCGGGATTAATTAGAGGGTTAATTAAGAAGTAATTAGCAAAATAATATTTCCATTAAAACCTAAAATCAAAGAAAAGCATAACTTAAACTCCTTTTAAATAATTTTAAAAATATTTTAGGTTGAATTATCTTTTCATAGTATTTTACCTCATATTTTTCAGAATTTTATTGAAGGAGATTTGAATTTTTGAAGGTTAGGAGATTAATTATATTTAATTAAATCCCTAACTAATCCCTAACTCAACACATGCGATGCTAGCGGTCAGCGCTTTACGCGCGCACGTGAGATTACTTAAATATCACATCAAGGTGGCGGCACGGTGGCGGGACGCTGTTTGATCCCTGCTACTCGATCAAGGATCGAACGGCCAGGGATCATCCCGTGGTTTTAAAAGGTAAAATTCATTTCTAAAACATGTGGTTAATCATGGCCGTCCATCCAAAATGCACAGTTGAACGGCCAAGATCTCTGTTCCACGAGGCTCATGAGACCATGATCTGGAAGATCGATCTCGATTGAGCTCGGATTGGAATGAGATTGTACCCACACCATCTAAAGCTAATGAGAAGCCTATCCAATGGTGGATTTTACATGCCATGAAAATTGCTTTCACAAAAGACCAACACCTCCTAAGCTAAGTGGTTAAAAAATTTCATACCTCATTGGAGGTGATCACCGGTGCTCGAGCTCGATGAGGTAGCTTTGTCTAGTGGAGACGAAGCCTTGTTGAAAGTTTCAAGCCTTGGGGTTGAGTAGATCTCCCTATGGACCAACACCATTTTCTCCCCTTTGCAGCTTTGATCTAATTCACCTCCTCCTTACTTTGGGAACTTCAGGGAATGCTTAGGTGCACTTGACTTGATCCCCCTAGGGAGTGTGCTAGATAAATTGGAGTGGATTTGAGTGAAGAGGAAGTTGAAGATTAAGATGAGCTCCCCTATTTTCTAAGAAAGAAAATCGAGAAATGGCAATCTCAAATCCTTCTTAGAAAGCTTAGGATTGCTCTCTGATGTTTCCTAACACTCACTAGGGCTCAATCGAATGCGTGGATGATGAATTCAAATTGAATTAGGGGGAGTATATCTCGCCCTATGGAAATTAGATAGCCAAGCCTTAGCTTACCATTTTGATCCAATTGACCACATGGGAGGGGTTGTTTAGGCTGTTAGCTCTTTGACATGGTTGGTTTGAGGTCTTGAGTGGATTGATAACCTCCCATGTGCTTCAAATTGGGTGGAAAGAGGATTTTAAATTGGCCAAATTGAGCAAGGGGTCAGTTTTGGCCTTGGATCCATTTGGGTTGACCCAAACCCATTTGGTTGGGTGCACCACTCTTCATTGGGTCCACTTAAACTATTAAGAAGGTATCAAGTTGATATGAAGAGGGCTTGACCAAATTACTCATGGATTAGTCCATAATTTGTTCTATGGCCCAGGGGTAAATGGTCATTTGGCCAAATTTTGAATTTGGATATGTTGGGTATTGGAGAAAATGGGTTTGGCTAAGTTTCATGAGATTTGAAGTTCATTTGATAAGGTTAGGCTCATGTTGACCCATTTAGGTCAAAATGGGTCAACTTGGATCAAGTTGTCCAATTGGTCAAATTGGGTCAAACCAAGGGTTGGGTCAAGTTCATATGACCTTTTGAAATATTTTGGTGGCTTTAGTTTGATTCAATTTGGTTTAATTTTGAATTTGGCTCATATGACTTCATTTAGGTCAAATGGGTCAAGATGAACAATTTGACCTATTTGACTTATTTGAGCTAGGTCAAGGGTAGGTTTGGGTTAGGTTAGTAATATGGAGTGGATTGGTATCTTTATTTCCAATAAATTTTGGTTAGGTTTGAATTTGGCTCAACATGACCCCTTTAGGTCAAGTTGGGTCTAAGGTCAATTAGGCTAGGTTAGGTCTAGTTGGCCAAATGAGGCTTTGGTCAAGTTCAACAAGTGATTTGGAAGGAACTTGGCCCATTGGTTTCAATCAATTTGGCTTAGATCAAGTTTTGACACATTTTGACTTTTTAGATCAAGTTGGGTCAATTTGGGTCAAGTAGCCAATTGGGCTAGGTTAGTCTCAAATGTTGACTTGTTCAAGTTCAAACATAGGTCGTGAATGAACTTAGATCAATGATTTTAGTCAATTTGGCCTATGGTGTGTTTTGGCTATGTTAGGTTTCATTTTGGGCTAAGTGTTGACTTGGTCAACCCCTAAGTTTGACTTGGTTTGACCCAATTTGGTTGATTGATCATCCCATGATGATTGTTGATCATGATGAGAGGCATAGGTGAGTTTGATTCAATCCAATTTGGTTAGGATTAAAATTTTGCTCATAAGGGTACTTTAGGACACTTTGGGTCAAGTGAGCCTAAGTGGGTCAAATGGCTTGGTCAAAGCTTGATTTGAGTTTGATTGAACTTGTATATGGACTTATGATTGAAATATAAATCAATTTGCAAGTTGTTTGAAGTCAAATGGGTTTCGATTTATTTGACAATTTAATATTCAAAGGAAGAATTTGAAAGGATTTTGGGTTTGATTTTTGAATTAGATTTTGATTTGGTGATTGAAGTTTGTATTTATATATGGATTCATGATTGTATGGTTGATTGAATCGTGAAGAAAAATCAAGAGTCTGACTTGATTTGAAATTGATTTGGCTAAGTTCAAGATTTTGACTTGAAAGGGTTAGATTAGATTTTGAGTGGATTTGAGTTTGATTTTTGGAATTGGTTTTGATTGTTTGAATTTATATTTCATTTATATATGTGAATATAAATTAGAATAGAAATTGATCATGAGAAAATTTCAAGGATTTGAAGTGATTTAATCATGATTTAGGCTAAGTCCTTAAGGGAGGAATTAAGGACTTAAGAAGAATTTTAGGTTTGGAATTTAATTTTTGGATTTGATTTGATTTATTTGTATTTATATTTCATTTATATTTGTGAGAATATAAATGAGTTATGAGAAAATCTCATGAATTTGAATTGATTTGATCATGATTTAGGCTAAGTCCTTAAGGGAGAACTTAAAGGACTTAGAAAAATTTTCAAATTTGGAATTTAATTTTTGGATTTGATTAGATTGATTTGTATTTATATTTCATTTATATATGTGAATATAAATGAGAATATAAATAATTATGATAAAATCCTATGAGTTTGAATTGACTTGAACATGATTTAGGCTAAGTCCATGAAGAAAAACTTAAAGGACTTAGGAAAATTTATGAATTGATTTTGAATTTGGATTTTAGTTTGATTGGTTTGTACTTATATCTCATTTATATATGTGAATATAAATGAATTATGAGAAAATCTCAAGGATTTGATTTGTTTTAGATCATGATTTTGGCTAAGTCCTTAAGGCAAATTTGAGGACTTAAGAAAAATTTGGACATAGGAATTTCATTCATGGGCTTCAATCATGGATTTCAATCATAGATTTCAATCACATGGAGTTGATTTGAGTTTAGAGAAAATCAAATAAGATTGATTTGGAGTTTGACTTGAAGGAGGGAAAGTGAGGAATGGTTCAAGCTAAGGGTATGCAAATTTTCCTAACACCCTTAAAGCATGACCTATTCTTATGACTAACTATTCTAAGTCTCTATGGTTAGGTTGAGTGTCCACCTAATCACTAGATGTGTCTTAAGATTAAGGAACTCTTAAAGTATAAGAGAAGTCCCATGTCTAAGATGGAGGGATTGAGAGCTCATTCTAAAAATGAGGTCAACAAAGGGCGCCCAATAGGTGTGGTGTGACTGATAAGGAACACCACATGTATTTGTGTTAATCAAAATGATCAACAACATCGAAAGATCACAAGCATTAACATAAATAATCTATCCTTAACCCAAGGTGTAGAAAGAATCCAGAGCTTAGTGCAATGTGGCTCTACTTATGTCCAAGACATAAGAGAGAGGGAAGAATCCACTAAGGGATAAAGTGTGAACCTTCCACTAGAGATGCAGGTTCAAGTCATCCACAAGAGGATGGGAGGTTTTATTTAATTTGAGTCTTACTGAGGAGAGATTTCCACTGGGGGAAAGAGGGTTGAATTGTTTCAGTTTTGTTAGGTTTGGATTTTGAGATGAACCTTGTTGGTTTGTAATGGAATGTACTAAGTAGGAGCCATGGAGGCCTAAACCTAACTCAGATTTACCAATCTACAGGGGTAGTCTATTAAACACATAGCAAGACTAGCCAACCAAAGGGATGCCTTTCGGTATGCAACAACTGTACTAGGAAGAAATCATGGTAGACCTAAATCCTCCAAAGTAGAGACCAGTTGCTGGAATAATCTATTGGCAAGACAACGGATTGAACCCAACCTAGGGCTGACTATTGAGTGACAACCAAGATTAATTTCATTTTTTTTAGTTTTGTTTGATTTGATTATGATCGTTCCCATCGGTTTGCAATGAACTACACTGAATAGGAGCCATGGAGGCCTAGACCTGACTTAGATTTGCCAATCTGAAGGGAATGGTCTACCAATCACAAGGTAGGACTATCCAATCAAAGGGGTGCCTTTTGGTTTGCAATGGCCAAGTCTTAAGTAAAAAAGTGTGGGGACTTACATCTTCAGAACCAAGAAATCACTAGGGTGATCGGTTGCTTTGGGCAACAAATCAAACCCGACCTAAGGCTGACTATTGAGTCAATGCCGCTGGGGGACTTAAATCAGCTCAAGGATAGTCAAAGATTAATTTCATTTTTTTTAGTTTGTTTTGTTTTGATGGATTTTGTTGGTTTGCGATGGATCAAACTGAGAAGGAGCTTATATCAACCTAGACCTATCTCAAGTTTACTGAACCAAAGGGAGTAGCTTCCCGGCCGATGGGAGAACTATCCGATCAAAGGAGTGCCTTTCAATTTTCAATGATCAATTTAAGGGAAGAAAGCTCGGGGACTCACATCTTCGACTACAAAATACTACTGGGGTGATCAGTTTCATTGGGCAACAAATCGAACCCAACCTAGGGTTGCCCGTCAGTTTGTGACAATCATGCTAGAAAGAATGTGTCATAGTCTTATATCTTTCAAAGTAGAATGACTACCGGGGTAATCTGCTTATGACAAAATAGATTGAACCCACCTGGGGACAAAAGTATCGACCTGATTTATCTCAACCGTGGTCGCAATTCCTAGGGAGTTCTCTTTACGCCCTTATAGCTTCCCTGTTAGTTTACAAGGGATCAAATTGAGAAGGAGCTTATATCAGCCTAGACCTATCTCAAATTTACTAAATCAAGGGAGAATCTGCGCATCTGTTGAACAAATTCTCCAACCATAGGGGTGGCTACTAGGAAAGGGGGACTGTCTAATCCAAGAGTAACCCGGGTAGTGTTTAAATGGGTTCGCAGAGGATGTGATTCAAATAGAGTGCTTGTAGGGGATGGGGCCGCTAAAGGATTAATCCAACACCCTGGAGAAGATGACATGGCTAGTCATATATTCAATAGGTATTTGGTGTCCAACTTAAGGAGAAAGTGCGGGGACTCACATCTGCTAAGAGTGGTGTATCCACCAGGTGAGTCACTGTCAGCATAGCGAACATCAACCAACCTAATGTGCCCGTCGGTTTGCAACAATCAACATAAGAAGAAAGCTCGGGGACTCACATCCTCCTATAGCAAATTGATTGCTGGGATAGTCTACCTTCGGCTTGAAAGGTACTATCTGACCTAGGGTGACTATTGAGTGAATGCCGCTGGGGACTTATATCAACTCAAAACTAGTCAAGAGAAAAGGAGCCTCTGGGGGACTTATCCTAAACCTCAAAATATACTTGACCTAGTTAGATCATGATAGCTAGTTCAAGAAGAAAGCATAGGGACTCACATCTTCTTAAGCAAAGTCAATATGAGGTAGCTTACTAGCTGGACAATGAAGACTACCATACTAACAAGGCACTCGTTGGTTTGCAATGGTCAAGTTAGGAAGAAAGTATGCATACTCACATCTTCCAAATGAGTGACCATTAGGGTGACATACTAGCAAGGTGGCATGTAGACCCGACTTAGAGCAACTAATGAGTGAGTGCCACAGGGGCTTGCTCCCACATCAAAATAGCTCGAGACAAAAGATTTGTGTTTGTTGTTGTGCATGTGTTAAAAGGAATAAGATGCCTCTTAGGGACTCTTACATCTACCTTAAACACATTAGGGGTTTTGATGAAGTGGTGCCACGGATGGTAAATAGAATTTCCACTAAGAAAGGATGTAGTTTGGGTTCTCTTACACCTATCTTAGTTATGATAATCAAAATAGGATGCCTCTCGGGTTCTCTTGCACCTATTATAATAGTGTCGGGAGATTATGTTTGTGTTGTGAAAGAGGGATAGGATGCCACTGGGGAATTCTTACACCTACCCTAGACACGTCACGATAGATTCACAAGATAAGCAAACAATACTTCGAAAGAAGAGAAGACTTGAATGGAATCAGATTTTTTGTTCTTTTTATTAATGATTGTTTTCAAACATGATTTGTTTCATGGGTAATATTTCTTTAGATAGAGCCCATTTTTTGGAAGCATCGGGTGTTCCCCTTTACAATTAATAAGTTGAGGCCTTCTCTATGACATCGGGTGTTTCCCAAGTGGGTTCAAACTTGCCTCTGATCTTTCAACGAGCAATAATTGGTCTTCTTAGGACTAAAACAAGCTCTCATACTCAGAAAGACCTAGGGTGGTCATTTTGGCTTATTCAACTTGAGGTTTCGAGACGCCCGTAGGCGCTTCTCCTCTAAACCTTCGAACTCTTCTAACCGCAACTTTGAATTTTACTTTGTAGTGATCTTGTTACCCAATGCTATCCTTAGTGATGGTGGTTAAACTTCTAAAGGTAGAACGATTTCAGACCCATACACTAAGGAAAATGGGGTAGACTAAGTTGGAGTTCGGTATGTGTGGTGCAAAGACTTCAACCAACCCCTTCGTTCCACTATCATTTATTATCATCAAGAGTCTTCTCTTTAGTATACCTTAGAGTTTGTTGATGTTTTTTGATAGTACCATTATCATATATAATTGTTGGCACCCGAACATATAATATGGTTTCCTAAAGCACATCTTGGCTGTGACCTCTCTGAGTGGGATGGATTCCACCCACTTGGAAAAGTAGTCGGTGGCAGCTAAGATGAATCGATGCCCCTTGGAAGAAGGAGGATCGATAGGACCTACAATGTCGATACCCCAACACTCAAATGGCCATGAAGTCAATGTAGGGTGTAGAATGTTGGATGGTTTGTGGAGGACCACACCATGCACCTGACACTGATGGCATCTTCTAGCTACATTTATGGAGCCTGTAATCATCGAAGGCCAGTAGTATCCAAGTCGCTTGATCTTTATCTTCATCTTCGGACTGGATTGATGTGCTCCACATAGACCTGAATGTACCTCAATTATAATGTCATGGGCTTCATGTTTGTCTAAATAATGTAACCACATTTGGTCAAAGGACCGGTGGTACAAGGTGTCATCAACAAGAGCATAGGAGAGAGCTCTCTATTTCACCTGATGGGCTTGTGACTTTTCTTGAGGTAGTTTGCCATTGTTCAAGTAATCTATGAATGGTTACCTCCAATCTAGCTCCTTGTCCATTTTGAAAATGGAAATCTCCCTTTAAAGAGAAAGTCTCTCGATGAGTTCAACATCAATAAGGGATAGGACTTGTCTATTTTGGACCCTTATTGAAATGGACTCATCTTCCGGACATGCCAATTCTTTGGCAAGTTTGGCCAAAGAATCCGGTACTGCATTCTCTACTAGGGGAACCTTGTAGATGGTGACTTAAGGAATCTGGGCCAACAGCTTCATGGTATACTTATAGTAATAACGAAGCTTGAGTTTGAGAACCTGGTAGGTCCCGTCAATCTGATTGATGACCAATTAAGAATCCCCAAAGATGTTGATGCTCTTGACATTGATGGAACTAACTCAGGGACAATCAAAGCCTCATACTCGACTTCATTATTGGTGCAGGGGTTGGAAAGATAGTATGAGAATCTTATCACATCGCAGTTTTTAGAGTTAGAAGAACTATTCTTACCCATGCCTTTCTTGAAAGAGTAGATCATGGTGCTTCCCCTTTAATAAAAGAAGCAGCACCATCAAAATACATCTCCCATCGGCGGTTGTCGGCCTACCCTAAGTTCATAATTTATTCATCAAGGAGATCTTCACTAATTAGAGAATCAACAGGGAGTGGGTGTGCTGCTAAGAAATCCTCTAGTGCTTGTTCTTTTATCGTACGGAGAGGTACAAATGTGATATCAAACTGTGAGAGCATCAGAGACTAGCATGCCAAACGTCTGGATAGCGTTGGCCATGTCATGAGATATTGCAGTGGATTTATTCTAGAGATAAAGTTCACCTTATGAGAAAACATGTAGTGTCATAGCTTTTGGGAAGCAAAGATCAAAGCTAGGCAATGTTTCTCAATAGGTGGATAGTTCACTTCAGAAAGAATCAGATGATAGCTAAGGTAGTATAGAGAATTTTCCTTCCCTTTGGCGTTGGCTTGGGCCAATAGAGCACCGAGAGAGTCATCCAATACAACAGTGTAGAGGATGAGTGGCCTTCCCGAGATAGGGGCTGCTAGAACTAGCAGCTTCACCAAATACTGCTTGATATCTTCAAAGGCATGCTGACACTTGTCATCCCACTTGAACTTGATGTCCTTTTGATAAGTGCTGAAAATGGCTTGCATCTCCCTGATAGGTTGGAGATAAAGCATCTTAGATACGCCTGCCATCCTTGAAAGGATCTGAGTTGAGTTAAACTCTTAGGAGATGGCATTTTTAAGACAACTTTGATGTTTTCTAGATCTATTTCTATTCCCCGGTGTCGGACAACAAACCCAAGGTACTTTCCTGAAGCTACTCTAAATGCACACTTCAAGGGATTCATTTTGAGGTTACATTATCTTAACCGTTCAAAAATTACTCTTAAGTCAAAGTCTTCCTTTTCTCGCTTGACTACTAGATCATCACTCAACCTGATGATGGATGAGTTCGTTGAAGATCTGAGTCATGGCCTATTGGTATGTAGCACCAGCATTTTTAATGCCGAAAGACATGACCCTATAATAGAAGATTTCGATCGGGGTTCAAAAAGTAGTGTTTCTTTCATCTTCAGGAGACATCTTGATTTGGTTATAGCTAGATGATCCATCCATGAAATAGAAGACTGTATGAGATGAGGCAATATCCACCATTAATTCTGGTATAAGAAGAGGAAACTCATCCTCAGGATATGCCTTGTTTAAGTCTCTAAAATATATGCAAATGTGAATTTGGCCATTCTTCTACTTAATTAGGATGACACTAGCTAACCATGTAGAATATTTTTCTTCCTTGATGAAACCAGCATCGATCAATTTTTTGACTTCAGAAATGACCTGCTGTTCAAATTCTAATTGCATGCATCTAGGAGCTTGTTTCGTAGGGGTAGCGTTAGGATCTATTGCCAGCTTGTGGACTATTATGCTAGGAGATAATCTGGGCATCTCTTCATAACTCCATGTGAAGTAGTCTTTAAACTCGGTCAATAGCCTAACTAAGTCATTAGTTTCTTCTTCATTCAGCAACAAACTGATGTATGTCAGGCATGGATTTTCTTCTGTCCCGAGGTTGATTTATTTAAGTGTCAATTATTGAATGAATCTCCTCTTCAAATTTTGGGGGTGCCTCCTTGACTTGGAGATCATCTGGATCATCTGAGGTTTCTAAATACACATTCTCATAAGAGTTGGGGGTTCTTATCAGACTCCAAATGGTTGGTAATAACTAAGCAGTAATCATCATCATCGATTGGACCCACTGTACCAAATTCTAGTCCTGCTCTTGATTGTGCTTCCCTGCCTGTATTGTTCCATAGCTTCTCGAAGTACTTTAACATTTTCTTGGACCATGTATGAAAAACTAAACCTTTCTGTATAAGATTATGAACACAAGGCGAGTAAAAGTCAAGTGATAATTCCATTAATCTAGGGGTGGCCACCAACTACTCCTACAATTTTAAATACATGCAAGTAAGTCATGTGCTTATGTAGGATAGCTAGACTATTGTTTATTTAGAAAGAGACTAAGTCCTTAAACTCACTCCTTAAAGAGACTAGATCATGTAAGACCATGCTTCAAATGATCTAAATCTAATGCAATTTAGATTTTATTTTATTTTCATTTTTGGACAATTATTTTGACTCAGGCTAATAGGATTCATATGCCTCATGCATGTGAAATAAAGTTATTGGCCAAAATCAACGAGAAGGGAGGAGGTGTGTTTCCATCATAGCTCTCAAAGGTAAAGCCAAGTTTCTTTGGCAAAGGTGGAAGCCCTCCAATCAAGTGTGAAATAAGATGCATTTGTGCATGATATTATAAAAGAAATACTCATCCAACTAAGGAGTTGCTAATTCTTTTATCTTGATTTTAAACTTAAGCTCTAAGTGAGGTTATGAGTTCTGTATTTTTAGTTTTGAGTTTTAAGTTTAGTAAAAGATTTATTTTTTCCTAAGAGCCTAATCCACATCCAGGCCATACATAAAGTAAGAAAGAAATTAGGAAAAGCATCCCACTTAATTGCACAAGCTAAATAAATCATCAATCAATTTATAAAGCTAATCGCAACAAGAATAAGAGGCCGTTGTGGTCGGGTACCACCGCACAAACCCAAAAATAAGAAATTGGGTAGCCAAGCTCTACCCTTATACAACCCAGATTACAAATGAATTAAATTATAATTAATCAAGGAATTCATTGTTATGTGGGTCTTCAAGCTTCATTTCTTCATTCTTCTTTTCTTCTTTCTTCTTTGGTTCCTCCTTTTGGATGGTTAGAAGGTAGACACTCCAAGGCTTCACATGGTGCATAAGATAGGATCTTATGACCAATGCTCATCCTAATTCCCATAATAATCATTCCAAAATCCTAATTGTAGATATTTACATAAAAAGGAAAATAATAGAAATCTAACTAGCACTTGCAAAACAAAGATTAGCTAAAACAAACCACACAAATCTCAAGCATGTATATTAAACTTTATCACCCCACACATGGGTGGCTAAGTCCACCTGGCCTATTGGATTATGCTTAGGGGTATAAGCACCTGCAAGCAAAAGCATTTATATTTTTATTTATTACACTGCCCCTTAATCATAATCCCCTACAAAAAATAATAGTTAGACTAAGATCGTCCTACCATTCATTCTATGAACATACATCCTAACATCCAATGTAAAATATATATCACAAAACAAAAGCAAATATTAAACCATGCATCACCCTAACCTAGAGCTAGAAGTGGTGACTTAGCCTAATATATGTGCTTTAAAGGTTTGTTTGGTATGCTTAGCTGCGATTTTAAATTAGAATTTTCTAAGTGTAAAGCATGTTCAACTTAGAGGAGAGTCCCATTTAAGTGGTTTAATTATTTTGGGTTGATTTTATTTCATGCTTTTATTAGGTTCAAATGAATCCTATAATTAATTACTAAGTTATGAAGAGAGAGAAAGATAAGGAAACTTGTCTTTCCTTCCCTAGCCTAAGTAATTTTTGAAGTAGATTCACATTTTAGTTTTATTTAGTGAATGTTTTGATTAAGTATTTTAATTAATCCTAAGTTTAGATGAACTCTAAACAAACCCATTCAAAAAAAAAGGCATTTTAAATTAAATAAAATGAACTAAATTGATAAAACATACATCACTTAATTTCCTTGCCAACATGTATAACATGCATATGAATGAGTCCTAGGCATATCTATACACATAAATGAGAATATTTAGCACACTTTATGATGCATGCTAAGTAATTCATTTAAGAAAATTTGGAAATTTATGATGCATGATTTTCATTAAATAGAAAAAGGTTTCTTATCCAATTTACACATGCACACATGAAAGTAAAAAAGGCATAAGAGAGTACGATGTCATTGTTAACATCAGGGGTGTAAGGCACAAGACTTACTTAGTGCTACTTAAAGCCTCATAACCCCGGGGTTGTCCAGACTAATATACCACTTTTCTTTAATACAAACATGTGTACAAAAGAAATGAAATGGAAAAAGAAAGAATGCAAAAATTTGTATTAGTTGATTTGCTTTGTTTATGCAATTTATATGTGCAAGCATAGGTATCCTTCTTAAGTGATAGTATAGGAATGAATAAGATATGAAATTAGGCAAGTGTTAGGTTCTTTTCAAATAAACCATACATCTTACCAAATCCTATTCAAAAATATACTAAAAGAAAAGAGAAGGGAAACCTATACTAAGCACCTCCTAATATTCTCCCACATGCAAGCGTATAATTAAAATATAAGTAGCACACTTTCAGTTTTAGGCATTTGATTTATATGTTTTGAAAATAATTTAAATTTAATAGTGATAATAGCCACTCATATTTCTACTTTAGCCAACACATGCAAATTTGACATAAAGTAAATAATTTCTTTTTTGAATTTGATTTTGAAAAATATGGATGCATGAAACCACATGACATTCAAATTTAACATGTTGGGGAAAGAATCAAAGCAATGAAAGCATATAAACACATTCACTTTAATTAAATTCTGAAGACAATCTTATGAAATACGAAAGTTTAAAATAAATCAAAGTTTATTCAATGTGATTTTTATTTGATCTTAAGTTTGATTTAATTTTGAAAATGTGAGTTGAGTTTGCTATTCCTAACCCATTCCCACATGTGTTTGATATTTTTGTTAAATTTTTAGGTGACTAGGTTCATTTTAGATTTTTATTAGGTTAGGGTATGTATTAAGAAAATTAATTAACCCTTACCTACACCACCTTAGCATAGTTAACCAAGTAATTATGAGCCAATGAGATGACATAAAACCTCATAAAGAATTTAAATTGGAAATGCACCAAGGAAGAAAAGGGCCTAATGCAATTTGGCTCATGATTAATGGTTAATTAAGCTAAGGGGTTTAACTTAAGTAATTTCAAAACATCCTTTCACACATATGAATTGGGTTTTGATTTCCTTAATTGAACTTAGGCTCTTGAACACCTAAGCATCTACCCAAAGTAGATTAATTATGTTCTAGAAGATTTTATAATTTTTTATAAAATTAACCTTTAATTAAGAGAGGATTAAGGAAAGAAGAGGGGCTTTAGGGAATAGCTTAGGGGAAATACCCCAAAATTATTTTCTATGCCTTCAATTCACTGGATCTAACCTTAATCAACCTTAATAATGGATTAAAACACTAATCCAACCTTAATTACCCTTAATTATATTAAGGGAGTAATTAGGAAATACATTTTTAATTCTCCCAATTAAGAGTTAAATAAATCCCAAGAAAATTAGGGGAGGCAGAGGTCATCCCCTAAAACATACCCAAGAAGTTTGGGATTAATGAGAGGGTTAATTAAGGAGTAATTAATAAAATAATATTTTTATTTAAACCCAAAATTAGAGAAAAGTATAACTTAAAATCCATTGAAATTATTTTTAAAATATTTTAGGTTTAATTATCGTTCCATAGCATTTAACCTCATATTTTTCTAAATTTTATTGAAGGAGATATGAATTTTTGAAGGTTAGGAGATTAATTACATTTAATTAAATCCCTAACTAATCCCCTCAGCTCACAGCGCGACACGTGGTGGTGGCGGTCAGTGCGCTTTACACACATCGCGTGGTGTGGGGATTACTTAAACATCACATCAGGGTGGTGGCACGGCGGTGGGACGCGGTTTGATCCCTGCTGTTCGATCAAGGATCGAATGGCCAGGGATCATCCTGTGGTTTTAAAAGGGATAGTTCATTTCTAAAATGTGTGGTTAATCATGGCCGTCCATCCAAAATACTTGGATGGATGGCCAAGATTGCCCTAGTTCATCCCTGAGGCTCAACAAAGACCGTCCATGATCTAAAGGAAGATCTGAGCTTGATTGAGCTCAGATTGGAATGAGATTGTACCCACAACATCTAAAGCTAATGAGAAGCCTATAAACGATGGATTTTAAATGCCATGAAAATTGCTTTCACAAAAGACCAACACCTCCTAAGCTAAGTGGTCAGAAAATTCTATACCTCACCGGAACTCGAGCTCGATGAAGTAGCTTCGTCCAGTGGAGACGAGCCCTGTTGAAAGTTTCTAGCCGTAGGATTGAGTAGATCTCCCTATGGACCAACACCACTTGCTCCCCTTTGCAGCTTTGATCCAATTCACCTTCTCCTTGCTTTGGGAACTTGAGGGAATGCTTAAGTGCACTCGAATTGATCCCCTGAGGGAGTGTGCAAGAAGAATTGGACTGGATTTGAGTGAAGAGGAAGTTGAGGATTAAGATGAGCTCCCCTATTTTCTAAGGAAGAAAACTGAGAAATGGCTATCTTAAATCCTTCTTAGAAAGCTTAGGATTGCTCTCTGATATTTCCTAACACTCACTAGGGCTCAATCGAATGTGTGGATGATGAATTCAAATTGAATTAGGGGGACTATATCTCCCCCTATGGCAATCGGACGGTTGAGCCTTAGCTTATCATTTTGATCCAATTGACCACATGGGAGGTGTTGTTTAGGCTGTTAGCTCTTTGCACATGGTCGGTTTGAGGTCTTGAGTGGATTGATAACCTCCCATGTGCTTCAAATTGGGTGGAAGGAGAATTTTGAATTGGCCAAATTGAGTAAGGGGTCTGTTTTGGCCTTGGGTCCATTTGGGTTGACCCAAACCCTTTGGGTTGGGGGCACCACTCTTCATTAGGTCCACTTGTACTATTAGGAAGGTATCAAGTTGATATGAAGAGGGCTTGACCAAATTACTCATGGATTAGTCCATAATTTGTTCTATGGACTAGGGGTGGAATGGTCATTTGGCCAAATTTTGAATTTGGATATGTTGGGTATGTGGTGAAAATGGGTTTGGTCAAGTTTCATGAGATTTGGAGTTCATTTTATAAGGTTTGGCTCATGTTGACCTATTTAGGTCAAAATGGGTCAACTTGGGTCAAGTTGAACAATTGGTCAAATTGGGTCAAACCAAGGGTTGGGTCAAGTTCATATGGCCATTTGAAATATTTTGGTGGCTTTAGTTTGATTCAATCTGGTTTAGTTTTGAATTTGGCTCATATGACTTCATTTAGGTCAAATGGGTCAAGTTGACCAATTTGACCTATTTGAGCCAGGTCAAGGGTAGGTTTGGGTTAGCTTAGTAATACAAAGTGGATTGATATCTTTGTTTCCAATCAATTTTGGTTAGGTTTGAATTTGGCTCAACATGATCCCTTTAGGTCAAGTTAAGTCTAAGGTCAATTGGGCTAGGTTGGGTCTAGTTGGCTAATTGAGCCTTTGTTCAAGTTTAACAAGTGATTTGAAATGAACTTGACCCATTGGTTTCAATCATTTTGGCTTAGATCAAGTTTTGACACATTTTGACTTTTTAGTTCAAGTTGGGTCAACTTGGGTCATGTGGCCAATTGGGCTAGTTTAGGCTCAAATATTGACTTGGTCAAGTTCAAACATAGATCATGAATGAACTTAGATCAATGGTTTCAATCAATTTAGCCTATGGTGGGTTTTGGCTATGTTAGGTTTCATTTTGGGCTAAGTGTTGACTTGGTCAACCCCTATGTTTGACTTGGTTTGACCCAATTTTGTTGATTGATCATCCCATGATGATTATTAATCATGATGAGAGGCATAATAATTTTGTTAGGATTAAAATTTGGCTCATAAGGGTACTTTAGGTCACTTTGGATCAAGTGAGCCTAAGTGGGTTAAATGGCTTGGTCAAAGCTTGATTTGAGTTTGATTGAGACTTATGATTGAAATACAAATCCATTTGCAAGTGGTTTGAAGTCAAATGGGTTTTGATTCATTTGACAATTTCATATTCAAAGGAAGAATATGAAAGGATTTTGGGTTTTATTTTTGAATTAGATTTTGATTTTGTGATTGAAGTTTGCATTTATATATGGATTCATGATTGTAGGGTTGATTGAATCATGAAGAAAAATCAATAGTCTTGCTTGATTTGAAATTGATTTGGCTAAGTTCAAAATTTTGACTTGAAAGACTTAGGTTAGATTTTGAGTGGATTTGAGTTTGATTTTTGGAATTGGTTTCGATTGTTTGAATTTATATTTCATTTATATATGTGAATATAAATGAGAATATAAATTGATCATGAGAAAATTTTAAGGATTTGAAGTGATTTGATCATGATTAAGGCTAAGTCCTTAAGGGAGGAATTAAGGACTTAAAAAGAATTTTAGGTTTAGAATTTAATTTTTGGATTTGATTTGATTGATTTATATTTATATTTCATTTATATGTGTGAGAATATAAATGAGTTATGAGAAAATCCTATGAATTTGAATTGATTTGATTATGATTTAGGCTAAGTCCTTAAGGGAGAACTTAAAGGACTTAGAAAAATTTTCAAATTTGGAATTTAATTTTTGGATTTGATTAGATTGATTTGTATTTATATTTCACTTATATATGTGAATATAAATGAGAATATAAATGAATTATAAGAAAATCCCATGAGTTTGAATTGGTTTGAACATGATTTAGGCTAAGTCCATGAAGAAAAACTTAAAGGACTTAGGAAAATTTATGAATTGATTTTGGATTTTGAATTTAGTTTGATTGGTTTGTACTTATATCTCATTTATATATGTGAATATAAATGAGAATATAAATGAATTATGAGAAAATCTCAAGGATTTGATTTGGTTTAGATCATGATTTTGGTTAAGTCCTTAAGGCAAATTTGAGGACTTAAGAAAAATTTGGACTTAGGAATTTCATTCATGGGTTTCAATCATGGATTTCAATCATAGATTTCAATCACATGGAATTGATTTGAGTTTGGAGAAAATCAAATTAGATTGATTTGGAGTTTGACTTGAAGGAGGGAAAGTGAGGAATGGTTCAAGCTAAGAGTAAACAAATTTTCCTTAACACCCTTAAGGCATGACCTATTCTTATGGCTAACTCTTCTAAGTCTCCAGGGCTAGGTTGAGTGTCCACCTAATCACTAGATGTGTCTTAAGACTAAGGAACTCTTAAAGTCTAAGAGAAGTCCTATGTCTAAGATGGAGGGGTTGAGAGGTCAATCTAAAAATGAGGTCAACAATGCTCTATTACCTTCTATGTTAAAATCTCTAAACCTATAGCTTTCCAATAACATTATTGTAAATTAATCTCTGATTTTTCTTCTTTTCATCCACGCATCTGAAATTCATGCTGACTATTGAAGGAGAGCAACATAAGATATCACAATGGTTATTCTTAGTCAAATGAGAGATATTCACATCAGAGGCCAGCTAGGAATAAGTATGATGGGAGAGGGTTCAAGATCAACTTTGACTTCAAAGTCTTGGGAGGCTACACGAAAAGCTTATAATTTTATGATGGAATCTAGAAGAAGATATGGCAGCAGAGTTTCTAAGAAGCTGTGGACAGATTCTTGAAGATAGAATATGTTTCAAAGCAGATATGAACCTTCTCGCTCATATGATAGTTTTGATACCTTTTATGAAGGGACTTATGGAGGAAGCCCTAATCTCAGAGCACAAATGTCTCACTACCTAAAAAAAGATAGTGAGCATTATGATGCACATATCATCATAAGTAATAAAGTGACAAATATCATTGTCATGTAAGTATCTTAATATTTTGTATTTGTTAATATGATACGAGATACTTTTCTTCTTAATAAAGATACAAGATTGATATGTCTATTTTAAATTCTTGGAAATGAATTC
The DNA here is from genome assembly GCA_021442155.1 of Cymbidium sinense. Classification (NCBI taxonomy): domain Eukaryota; kingdom Viridiplantae; phylum Streptophyta; class Magnoliopsida; order Asparagales; family Orchidaceae; genus Cymbidium; species Cymbidium sinense. The sequence continues at coordinate 233,788,480 of CM038215.1, read as the reverse complement.
TTGCATATTTACTATGAGCTTTTTTTTTTGATAAATTAGTGGATCGTACCATCTAAACTAGCTTCAGGATATTTTCTTTAGTTGTATCCTCCATTTTTCTTTATCCTTTGATTTGTGTTATGCTATTATGAACTTCCTTTTATTTCTTTATAAATACTGATGCTGAATGATTCTCTTGTTATATATTAAAATTTTAAATGATCTTCAACTTTTAATAATTAAATTTAGCTCTTGACTAACAACATGTTGCTTATTTGGATTCCAAGTTTGAATTTTTCTATGATGGCCCTACTATGATAGCTTGATATCCTAATATTCATAATCAGTTATATGAACATGTTATATTATAATTAATGATATTTTTAAAAGAAAAACTAAGTTAGAATTTTAGACACTATTGCCTAAAATCCTGTCATTGCAAGGTTATTATTCCTGGAGTTGGATAACCTATATATTGTTAGAAGTGAGATGTCAATGGAATTATCCAAGTCTTTGGCGATGTTGACAAATCAATGTTTAAGGTTTTTTATGCATGTTATGTGCTTGACATAGAAATGGAAGGAAATGACTTACAGTGTACAATTTTATCTCAAGAATTGGTGAATTTATTGTTGGAAGTAGGTTGAAGGATTTTGAGGAATGCATGGGACATGGGTAAGAAAGACATGAGGACATTTTATCTTCTATTGCTCTCCTTTAATGGTAAGCATGAATTTCAAGTTCCTAGATGGAATGTAGAAAAAATTAAGCAATGATATATAGTAATGTGGTTAGAAAGCTATGATTCCTAAGATTTTAATGGAGAAGATAACAAGGTGTTAATTTTGTGGTGTCAATAAACTTTTGAGAGCTATTTGTGTAAATTTAATATTTCAGGTGTGAGATATGTAAATAGCAATGTTTTAAGTGTCATGTATGTAAATCCCCCTTAAAAAATTTTTGAGGATCGTTCATCACGTGTCAAACAATTGTATTTATGATGATTAAATATGAAAGTATTTGTAGTTTGTTTAACCATAGTAAAAGGATAAATTGCATAAAATATAGTTATTCTGTAATAAAATATTTTTTAATTAAATTCCACAATGAGTTTACATGTGATAAAATACGTGTGCAAAGTTTCAATATTTATGACTATTAAAAATAAAGCGTGGCACAATAAGATCGGAGATATTCATCAAAGAAGTAAATATAAGCACTAAATCAACATACATAGATTTATGTGGAAAACTCTAAGATGACAAAAAATCACAGTGGACATAAGGAGAGAAACTTCAATACCAAAGAAAAGGAATACAAGGAGAATAGACACTCATATACTCACAAGAGTGTAATCACTCATAATACACAAGCACTCATAAGAGTATCTTACTCTAATTTCTGTGTTACTTGAAAGTGACTTCAAGAACCCTCATTTATATTTGTAAAAATCTCTTTTGGAAGTCTCTAGAATGTGCTTAAAATTTCCTTAAAATTCCATAAAATATATGAGCATTTATAATCCTCTAAAGTGTTCTTGAAAAGATTAGAAACTTTTAGATCCTCTAGATAGTTCATGAACATATGAGAAGCTTCTAAAATCCTCCAAAAAATTCATGAACATATGAGAAGCTTATAGAATCTTCCAAAGAGCTTCTTTAGGTTAAATTTTGGTCACACTCTAATAATGACCGTAAAGAAAAAAATAAGTTTGCATTTAAAAAAGTTCTTGTTTTATGCATCTGCAAAAAAATCTACTTAATTAAACATGAATCTCGATGTAATTTTTGAAGTAAAACTTTTAAAATTAAATTTAGAATCATCTAACCTTTGACTCAAAAAATTTATAATAGAATCAAAAGTCTCAACGAGATGAGCCTTACAACACTAAAAATGATCAAATCTAAAAGAAAATGAGCTCAAATTAAGTACTTGAAGTGTGTTTGACATTTTTTTAGAAATTAAATAAAGGAACAAATGATCTCCACTTTTGGTGTGTTTTTAATCAAAACAAGCAACTCATTAAGTCACTTAAATGATGAATAAATACATCTAAGATTATTCAATTTTGAGATCAATAATGTATTTAAATGTTGAATGACAAAAGTTTTAACACATCAACTATGAGTGGTGCATAGTTCAATGACCTAATTTCAAACATCAAAATATTACTATAAAAAGTATAAATATCCTCTATTATCCACATGAGGGGTCAATATTAAAAATGAGAAGGTTTAATAATCTAAAGAACTTAAAAACTCTATTATATGATCGACACTAACGACCACCATCACACAATTATAATCATATGATTTTCATCATTTGTTTACTATTATCTAATCATCATCTTCCAACTATCATTTTTGATAATCATAAACTAGCCATCTTCACTCAATTGTCATCAATCGATTGCTATCATCTAGTTGCCCTAGCCCAATAATCATTGTTCATCCACCATTAATTGAATACACTCATTACCTTTTAATATTTATCTAATATTCTCAACTACAATCTCAAGAGATTGTACTTGTGTTGTATTCTTTATAATATCATTTTTTCTAATTGAGAGGATGAGCAAATCTCTATGATCTTGGTCAACATAGTGGCTCATTTCATCTAGATTAAACTCCATGATTTTTCCCTTTTTCATGTTTTTATATATAAACTATCGTCTTCTATGAAACTCTTCTTTGATTTGTGTGTGGGAGAGGATCTTTAAGTAAAGCTAAGACATTAATTTCACTATATCACCATAAATTTTATAACACATAATAGTTTAGCATCATATATAAAAAATATTCTCAACATCTTACAAATAGCTCTCTAATGGTTAACAACCAACCACTTAAGCAAATGTAACATCATTTAAAATATTATGTTCAATTTTTAATATTTACAACCATAAAGAAAAAAAAAACAAAATTTTGCATTTAAAAAATTCTCATTTTGATGCATGTGCAAAAAACCTACTAAATTAAACTTGAATCTCAATGAAAATTTTTAAGTGAACATTTTTAAAATTAAATTCAAAGTCATCCAACCTATATCTCAATAAATTTATAGTAGAATTGAAACTCTCAACAAGACAAGTCCAATAATACTAAAAATTATTAAATATAAAAACAAATGAACCTAAATCAAGCACTTGAAGTGTGGTTAAAAGTTTTTGAATATTAATTAAAGAAACAAATGATCTCTAACTTTTATATGCTTTAAGTGAAAACAAACAACTCGTTAAGTCACTTAAATGATCAAGAAATTCAATAAATCTAAGATTACTTAATTCTAAGATCATTAGGGCACTTAAAATATTGAATGGCATAAGTTTTAACATGAGTCATCTAATAAAGTGTATTAGAAAGTTAACTAAAATTATAAAAATGTTGCTTTTAAATATTATAAATAGCTCTGATTAACCATATGAGGGGATAATATTGAAAAATAGATGGTTTAGTAATCTAAAGAACTCTAAAACTCTATTTGATAATTGACACAGATGGCCACCACTAATAACCACCATCACCTATTTATAATCATCTGATCTTCATCACTTATCTACTATTATTTGATCATTGTCATCCAACCATCATTTTTGACAATCATGATTCGATCATCTTCATGCAATTGTCATTAATCAATTATTGTCATCTAGTTGTCCTCACCCAATCATCATTACCCATCCACCATTAAATGACTACACCGGCAATCTCAAGAGATTGTACTTGTGTTGTATACTTTATAACCTCATTTTCTCAAATTAATGGGATATGAAAATCCCTATGATCTGGATCACCTTGATGTACAACTCTATGATTTTTCTCTTTTAATAATTTCTATATATAAACTAATGCCTTCTCTGAAACTCTTTTATTACCAGTGTTTGTGTGGAGAAGATATGCATACAAAGCTAAGATATTAATCTCACTTAATCACTATAAATATTCTGCCAAATAATTGTTTAGCATCATAAGTAAAAAACATTCTCAACATCGTACAAATGATTCTCGATGGCTAATAACCAACCACTTAATCAAATGTATCATAATTCAGGTAATGAATGCCACAAAACCTGAATTTTAAGGATCATCTATACAAGATAGAAAAATAATAAATTTAAACCCTTTAATGTTTATAAGAATATACTCGATAAATAAATTTATTATGGCATGATGAAGTATCTCCACCACCATAACATAATCTAAATCTTTTTTATGCTATTAATTCAACTCATCATTTTCATGTTACTCAACCAGCCCATAATTTCTATGTAACATTGGTGAACTTGGCTCTATCTCTCTTTATGGAAGTCTCTCATTATGTCGTAAGACATAAACTTTGGAATCTTATTTTAAAAAGAATTTTTTTTTTTCAGTGATAAAAATTAACTTACTTTTAGAATTTTTAGGCTATAATCGATGTTATTCTCTAGTATCCCATTTTAGTGGAGTTTAGTTACTTATTATAGATTGTTATTGTAGGTCCTCTAATCCTTACAAACACATTAATTATTATACAGCCATCATGCACTTGTAATAAGCCTTTGATGCACTTCTCTATCAAGTCTTTTTGGTCACCGTTAAAGTTCAAGCCTACATTTACTTAAATTCTCTATCCACTAATGCTATTCACAACTTCGTTGACCTTATCATTTTTTTTTATCAAGCAATCTATTTTAAATTAAAGAATTATCAAGAACTTCTTTTATCCTTTTGGCATTGTTAAAGTATGGGATGGAGCACATACTTTCAAAGATTTTCTTTAGAGACATTAAATTTCAAGAGTAGATTCTATGTTATTATGAGATTATTTTTTCTTTAAAGATCTCCATCTTAAATCTTTTTACATATCTTTAATGCATGAAATGGTTCATTTATGCACTACTTTTATACATCGACTATAATCATATTAAACTACTAATAAGACCATCAACGCACATCAAAAGTAATTCAAACAATCCTAAAATAAATATAATAATTTATGGAAATAAATTGATTAGCCTCCCCACTAAACAAATATGGGCAATTAAGACATCAATGATGTCATTCTCATGAAATTCAATATGATTCATTAAGTCATTTGATTAGACCCCATTAAACATATTTAGGGCTATGATTATAATGATAAGGCAAAACTTTAAATATCTTAAGTCAATTGACCAAAATAAATAAATAATCTAAGAAGATTAATCCTAATATTATCATTTTCACTATTCTAAAGAAAATTTAACAAAAACAATATCTTCATCTTAAAAAGAGTTAGAATGTTTGGTATGATAAAAATATTCGAGTCATTAATTATAAGAATAATCTAAAGATTGATCTTCATAATTAAAGAGATCATTAGATTTATAGCAAGAAGACTATTATAATAATACCATCATATTTTATTTATCTTATGCACAAGAAGTTGTTCCTAAGAAATTAAATTATTTTAATTAACTTTATCTTTAAAGGAATATTCATCTACCCTAATATTTTTAATCATATTAGCTAAATTTAGAAATGGCCTTTATAATCAATCCTTCTAATCCAATTCATAGTAGTAGATATTGACTCAATATATGATATAATATTTAATCAGCCTCTATTTCCTAATTGTATGGCTATTATATATATCTCCTCACTTACAAATTATGCTCCTTACACTAAATGTATTAAAGAAGAGAAATAGTTTCTAGATTGTTCATATTATCAAAAATAGATCTAATAAGAATATCTCATTTCTAAAATAGCCCAAAGAAATTAAGCCTTTGTCTCATTAAGAGTTATATCTCACTAAGATACAATCTTTATCTTTTGGAGATAACTAAAAATTTACCTTTGTTAGTAATCTTCTATTTAAAATATAATGTATTCCATGTTAAATATCAATATTTTTTATAAATAATATTATATTTTATTAGAGTCCTTAAGGGCTAATAACAACCAAAGTCTCCTTTTATCTTTTTAATTAGATCACATTTTTTCTTTCTTTTTTACAAGTAATTTAAGTATTAATATTTTTTATCATATGAAGGGGAAGGAAAATAAACAATCAAGTTAGTTAAAACATTTACTTGCATATATAGCAACCAATTAATGGTTCCAAAAAGGAATTAATCAAAAAGGTCTTATAAGCCTACTATACACAATAATAAAAATTAATAAGATTGGAGGTGAATGTCATTTTAGTGGAGTAACTCATGACACTAATTGTTTCAATTAAAATAATTATTTAATATGATATTTAATCTTCTTTAATGAGAAATCAAAATCTATTCAATATCATTCTCTTCTCTTCATGTTTGTTATGGTAAAGAATAAATTAACTATAAATAATTATTAAGGTTAATCAAGTAATCATAAATAACTGGAGTAGGTAATAGTAAATGAATGTTATGTAAGACCACGACGAAGATGGTCATAACTCTATTGATGTTTCATCTTCAAAACATCCATTAGAGATGTCCACACCAATTTATGAAATATTTGGATCTATTAAATAATAAAGTATTATAATTATTCATTTACTTTAGGAAAAAAAAAACAATTTGTATCAATATTAAGAATATTTGAATAAACTTCTACACGAGAAGGATCACAACCTAAAAGTACCTCTAACTCAATGGCTACTAATATATTAACTTCATGTTTATTTCTTTATTTAATAGATGCAAAAGTTAGTCTTTTTTAAGAGCAAAGATTAATTAAGGAAAAAGCATATATATACAATAAAAAGAAATTAAATTCAAAGTCATGAAATTAGGGGAACATGTACATCAATGTTTTTGAAAATTTTGTTGAGTTTGTAAGCTTAAAAGTTTGTGTAGTAGAAATGCTAGAATTTTTTAGAACCATGTCTAAAAGCACACTATTCTTAAGGTATCAAAGTCAAACATCATAAATAAGCTCAATTATAACTTATTGGATATTGTGATGCTTAAAAATGTATGAGCACCACACAGATCACTTAATAAAGTAATCAAGTTTGACATTAAGAAATAATATACTACCTCAAAAGCTAAAAATATTACCCTACAATAGATTCAATAACTTAATAAGGACTCCTAAGATTGATGGGTCTATGTGCACCATAGATTTTTCTCCTATCTCACATGAGTGAAGTAAGACATGATTTATTTTAACTTAGGATACAAGTTTTCTATAGGGGCAAACCCTCGTAGTTAATTACATCTTTAAAGAAGAGATCTATTAACAAACTCTTTATTAAAGTAGTCGATTAATGTCTCTTTTGATTTCAAAGTTTAGAATCAAGAATTACTAATTTAAAAATCAAATGGGAAAGCTTAATCAAGAAGAGTTTTTTTTTTTGGATTCTAAAGAAAGATAAGTACAAGGTGCTCTGATACTGAGAAGCACAATAAACACTTTAGTCTATTATATAATTGTGTTTTATATTTATTAAAATTAAGATTTATATTAAATTTTGATTTAAGATTTCATTAGAATATTAAGGCTTATATTCAAATAGTATAAGATTGCAGGAATGCCTAAGAGATAAGGACTTATCCCTATAACAAATGAGAAACAGGCAATCTTAGATCCTAAAACTAATGATGATTTAGCACAAGCTATAAGCTTGACCTAGCCTAACAAAGAGAAATGGGATATATTGGCTCACCTCCATTAAAGAGTATAAACATGTCCTGACTCTTCTAGACTTATTGCCCATGTGAATGAGCTACCAGCTAAACATCAACTGCAATTTAAAACCATGTGGCCAGTCTTATATAGTGCAAAATAGTTAAATTATTATTAATTAAAAAAAGGAATTTAAGAACTTATAATCACTCCCTAAACTCTAAGATCATGACTGGTATGAAAATGCTTCTTTTTAACATAAAAAAACTTAGCTTTAAAGTATATTTAGATTCAAACATTATGTAAAGGCTTGGGTATTATGCCTACATTCATAAAATTTGAAGATAATCATGGGCTAAATCATAATAAAAGGTAGGTTTATCCAAGAAGGGTGACTATCCTCACTAAACAAATGCTTTTTATGTAGAATGGGAAAAGGGCCCAATTCAAGAAAATAGAAAGAATATGCATTATGGTTCACAAGTTTTAAGTGTTTTTAGTTGCTTTAGTATTTATGTCTAAAGCTTTAATTAAGTGAGGTTGAGTTGTATTAGTTTGAATTGAGTTAATTATTTAATGTTTGGTTAAAGAAATAAATTTATTCTAAGAGCTTACCACATAAACTAGGATTTCACATTATCAGTATAAATCATTAAAAAATCTATGAAAAGCATGTTGTTCTAATGTACACCCAAAATAAACACACCAAACACATCAAATTATTTAATAAGAAAGGCATATACTGGTAGGTTTCGCTATATTGCAGGTTTCACTATATACCTACTTATCATAAAGAGCTTCTTAGAGGTAACTAACACCTACAAACAAGCTTGTTAATTTTAAATTATTATGATTCCTGTTATTAAGCATAACTCCTGTAGAAAATAACATTAGTCTAATAAAGATCACTATAATATCCATTTTATGAGTATACAACCTTAGCATCTAGTCTAAAATATTATATCATAAAATAAGAAAAATCAATACATCAGAAACATATCATTGAACTAAACTAAACCTAGATTCAGTTACCTATTAATCTAATATGAGTGCAAAGGCTAGGGTGGTGAGGTAAGATTAGGCTTTAATGTTTAAGTTGTGATTTGAAAATGAGGTTCAATTTATAAGCATTAGGTGATTTTAGTTTAAGTGATTAATGTCTTAAAGGAAGACTGTAAGTTGTAATTTAACATAGATTGAGTTGAATTTAGCGCTTTAAAGCGTGGTGAGGAATAATGGGTCCCTCTAGTGATAAGACCCACTCCACTTTACACCCTATCCTAATAAAGTAAGCATCTCACCAAAAGGGTGGAGAAGCTTCTCCTAAGGTCAAAGTTTAGATGGTTTTAACTTAACTATATTTTGAGTAATTATTTCTAAGATGATTAACTAAATGATTTATTTAATTAAGACTTAGTAAGTGATCAACTATGCTTAACATGATTAGTTTGATCAGATGATTAACTTAATTAAAATTTGATTAATGATTAATTAAGGTTAACTTGATTAAATTGCTTAATTAATATTTAATTAATGTTTAGCCTACTTTAATTTAGTTAAATGTTAACCTAATCAAGTAATTAGCTTGATTGGAGTTTAATTAATGATTAATTAATTAGACTAATTAAATGAATAATTTAGTTAAGTGATTGTCTTAATTAAAATTAAGATAATTATTACTTGAGTTTGGCATGATTAAATTATTAACTTGATTAACCTTTAGTTTATCATTAGTTAGCTTTAATATGTTTTATTTACTTAGGTGGTTAACTTGTTTAAGATTCAATTAGTAATCAATAAAATTTAATTTGATTAAATAGTTAAATTAATTATAGTTCAATTGAGATTTAGTTGGGTTTAATTTCATTGACTTAATTAAATGTTTAACTTAATTAATAATTGCTTTTTTAATATGGTTAAATAACTAACTCAACTAAAGTTTAATTAAGAATTAATTAAGTTTAATCATATGATCAATCATCTTCAATTAGGTTCAAAGGGCTAAATGATTGAAGTTTAAAGTTATTTTGTTTATTAGATGATTTTAAATATGATTTAATGACTTCCACAAATTTTTTTATTATTTAAAGGTTGAAAACTAACTTTTAATTTTCATTTAAACCTAAACTTTAATGATTAACAATAAGTTACTATATTCAAGAAAAATCATTAGAAGTGAATGACACCCTAATAATGTTCTTTGAATATTTCATCACGATTAAATTTAAATTTGGTAATTAATCCAATTAATTAAGGTTTCATCAAACCCTTAATTAGTCCATAATCTTTTTGGTAAAGTTTAGGACTTACATTTTTATAACAATCCCCTAGATTAATTTAGGTTCGCATTTGTTGCTACTAAGATGAAAAAGTTTATTTGTTTTATTTAAGTACTTCCTTCTATATGGGTGGCTTAAATCAATTGATGCCATTTTTATGATTTTAAAAGTTACTTGTTTCATTAACTTTTCTTGGGATGATTGAAAATTGGCAACCCTTAATTGGATGACTCAAATATTTTGAAAACTGTATGTGAAGTGAACATTGATGTAATGAACCTACCAGAAAAATCACAAATTAATTAATTGTAGATTTTATGAATAGTTAAAAAAATTTAATTTTTTAAAAATGTTCAATTACTCTTAAAATATATAATTAAACATAAAATTTTAAAACATAAAATTGAATTATTTTGAAATTTAAACAAATCAAGTTAACCTAATTAATTTTCTTAGCCTCTAATGTTAATAAAGATGTTTTAAACTAATTTAGTACATTTTTATAATTTTTATAAATTTTATTAATTATTTTATCAAAATTACTTTAAAATGATACAAAATTATATCTTTTAACCAAGAGCTCTGATTAACTTAAAGTTATCATGATAGGTGGATTATGGCATTAGGTTTTTATCCTAAAAATTTTAGCTCAATTAGGTCAGTAATTTAAGACTAATTAAAGAATTATCATTTTTAATAAAATTCATATTAATTCTAAAATACTTAGTACATTTTAAAAAAATTTAAACCATTAGAATTATATCTGAAAGATGAGTCTAGAGAGGAGTTATTTGTCTTTTTTAAGCTTATTGGTTGATTCTATATGAATATTTGAAGTTCAGTTTAATCAAATTAATTGATTAATGTTTAATTAAACTCTAACTTAATAATTTTATGATTTAGCATGATCGAAAAGAGCTGGTAAATTTTCTTAGGTTTCTTGACGATTGCTAAAGTGTTTGAATCATTTGGATGAGTTTCATAATTTTTATAATTTTTAATTAATAATTTTCTCAAAATTAGCTAATAAACTTTAAAAATCAATAATAACTCCTATTCTAATTGACTATTTAACCTGAAATTTTTATAATATGTAGGGATTAATAGAAATTAAAATACCTAAAAATTTCAACTTAACTAGATTAATATTTTAAGAGTAATTAAAGAAATTTGAATTTAAGTTAAACCCAAATTACTCCTAAAATAATACTCAACAAAATTTAAGGCTTTTGTGTTCATAGGACTCTTCTTGGAATGTTTAGATTTTTTTTAGTTGGGTATTTTAATTTTTTTTATGATTTTATAAAGTTTTTAGTCTTTTTTAATATATTTTTTAATTCTAAATTCCTAATTTCTTACTTATCCTAGTCAACACCTAATAGGGTAGGCCTTTACATGATTCAACATGTTATTGGGCCACATGGGATCTGTGTGGATCCATCCCAAATAGAGCTAGGGTTGAGATTGCTTAGGATCGTCCAATCTTTCATCCAATCAAAGATTAAACGGTCCAAATTTAATCTATTGTTTAAAAGGGTTTAATTAATTTCTAATGCAATAAAATCTTGGTTGTCCATCTTAATCAAAAGAAATGGATGGCCAAGGCTTCATCTCCCTCATCGTCAGCAAGAGACTGAACCTAGCACCAAATCAACTCAAAATTTTGGCATAGGGCTTCCATCTTAATTAAGAAGAAATGGCAAAAACTTTTTGTTGGTAAGCACATTTTTGTTTTCCAAGGCAACATTTTAGGAGTTTTATCTTCAAGGAATTCAAGGATTAACTTTATATGCCTAGTACTAATGATATAGCAAATTCATTGATAGTATATTAGGCTGGGCTTTCTTCCTAATCTTAGTTTCCCCATTCAAGACATTCTCCTTAATAGATATCATATTCTTATTAGCCCTTATTGTGTCTTATTGTTGACCTCCATATATGTGTCATAAGTCTAGTCAAGCCTACAAGTCGAATTCGACGAACTTCGGAGGTGGAAGTGCACAAATCAGGAGTCAAAATGCACTGAACGTCACTGAAAATAGTCAAAATGACCTCCGATCGACAAACGGACTTTGCCGTCACGTTCAGAATGCTGAAATTGATCGGAATATAAATATTTCACAATCTAACGATTAACCGATCAAGTGATCTAGCTATCAATGTGCCGACGTGCAAATCGGGGAAAGAAAGCTGCAAAGACGTCTGAATGACCTCCATTTATGAAATTGATCAAGTCCTTAGCTTCGAAACATCGAAAACTACCAAATGAGACTGTTTATGCTCAATTCGGATGAGTCTGTGCAAATGTCGAATGATCGGAAGTGACAACACATAAATCGAGGTTGAAATGCACTAGACGTTGCCAAAATTAACCCAAATGATCTCCGATCGATAAACAGACTTTGTCATCGCATTCAGAACGTCAAAATTGGTCAGAATATAAATATTGCACAACTTCATGATCAACCGATCAAGCGATCGAGTCGTTAACATAACTGCACATATATCAAAGTTAGGAGGCGTCGACACAAGCCAAACGACCTCCGTTCATGAAATTGATTGCATCATTAGCTTCAAAATATTGAAATCTATCAAGTAAGACTTTTCGCACTCAATTCGGACAAGTTTGCGTGAAAATTGAGTGGTCGAAAGTGGCAACGCGTATTTTGAGCTGAAATTGACTCAATTTGACGTCGACTCGAACCAAACAACCTCTGATTGTGAAACGGACTGCACCGTTGCATTTGAAACATCAGAATAACCTTACATTGATATATATTGATTATCTAATCATGTCGGCGTAAAGTTCACATTAAAGTCGATTAATTAATTTAAAAAAAAACTAAATCCCTAAATTCTACTCCCCTTACCGGGTCAGTTCGACATTTACACGCACGCTCGCACGACTCCTCCTCCTTCTCCATGCACGAGAATCGAACGACCTCCCTCTTCCGATTCGGAGCCCTCCTTCACGAACGAACAGATGGCTCGACCGAACCGTTCGTTTCTCCTCCCGCTCTCGGCTCCCACGCAAGCAACCATTCGATCTCCTATAGTTCCCCCTCCCCTACCCCTTTCATTTTCTTTTATTTTCCCCAAAATTAAAATTCCCTTTATGTTTTCTTTCGATTTTCAGCACCGCTCTTTCCATTACCTTTCCAGTTTCTTCGAACTGAGAGGAACACTATCATTTTGGTTCTTCTCTTCCGATCTCCCTTTCACCTCCGACCTTTTCACCTGAACCGGAGAGAATACCGTCATTAGCTGGGTTCTTCGCTTGGTTTCCGGCATCGCCAACTCCGTCTCCTTGCCTATCATTGCAAAGCACAGAAGAAATAAGTCAGAACATGTGTGATGTGGATGTATATATACTTGTGTTTCTTTGCAGGTTTGAAGGTCTCGTCGTGCTCATTAAGGCGCGATGAGATGAAAAATTCGCTGTAGTGTCACAAGACACCGCTCACTATGCTCATTAGGGAGTAACGAGTAAGCCAACATCTGTTAGATGTCACTCCCTCTAGCCGAAATACTGCCAAAATTTCGTCAAATTTCTAGTCTTAGAAAAAAAATAGCTTAAGAGAGCTAAACAAAGAAACTTAAAGCTAAGTTCAAATTAAAAGAATCAAAAATAAAAAAAAAGGGGGATGAAGCTTATTAAAGAAATGGAGCAAATAGGAAGCTTACCTAAATTTTGAGCCCTCCTCCTTTTTAAAGTACTTCAAAATCAAGCATATGAAAGGAAATCCCTAAGCAAACATCATGTGATGACCTACTTATAAATATAAGAATGATTCTTAATTGAGTGATCAAATTTTATTATAACTTGTATTGGGGATTGAGTTAAGTAATTGATCATTAATATCAAGACTGAAAATTCACTCTTAAGCAAGAGGAATATAAATAGGGTATTGTAAACTTTCAAAGTATTACAATTATAATCAGAGGGTCAAAGTGGTTTGGATAGAATTTGCAATAGAATTAAAAGTCTTCTAAAATACATAAATAGTTATGCAGCATATTGAATGGATAAAAAAATGATATGAAGAAAGCTTCAAAAAATAAAATCTATATCATATTTGAAGATTCTTTAGGAAGCATAAGTTCAATTAGGCAACTCATGAGGAACCATGAATGTAGCCATTAAAAGAGCATTTGGAGCCTGCATTTAAGGTTGAATTTGAAGTGCTTATGATATATTTATTGCTTGTCTTCAAAATTAATGAAGTCCAAATGAAATCCACCGAATGACTTATAAAGTGGCTTTTCAATTAACAAGTGAATTATGTTCTAATTCATATTTTTGAAATCAAATCGAAGAAATATAAATAAGACTCACAGAAAACTGTGAAGCTCACCAATAAGCTATCTTATTGAATGCATATATTGTAGTATCTCGATTCAAATTAATTGAAGAATGTTTCAATTGAATTTAAGGTTGTAGCATATGGTAATTACAATATTTCTGAATGTCTACTTTCAAGTAAGAGTAGAACCCAAATGCAACATTCGCAACACCTAGTTATAAAATTAGGATGTGAATATAGTAGTGGATCGAGCCACTCGCACCTCACTTTGTCCTTAACTTTTGACTTTGTTTCTGGTTCTGCCTTAAATGCCACCGAATTCACAATATATCATACAAGCGAACAGAAGGCGTTAATTAAGATATTCTCAAATACACCCGCATGGGTCCCGACACAATGCTGAATGTTTAAATTCAAGGAGGATGTCGCGGCGGGTTGCTTCTGAGAAGTCCGAGTTAACAAAACCTAAAAGTCCATTATAAAAATTTCAACTTAGTGAAACATTTAAGAGGCTAATTCTATCATGTGACAGTAGATCTGATCCTCTATTAAGAGCTAAATAGAGTCGACATGATCTAAAGTTCTCAAGTATATTCGAGTCAATCAATTAATTATCCCGATGATGGCTATGTTGAATGGTGATTTCAACCGGAGAGGATACTTCCATCAAAATGTGATCCTATTTTCAAATCAAATTAACTTAAATCAAGTATCAATCTAAAAAAATATTTAAATGAAATTTAATCATTAAAAGCTTAAAGAAAAACTCAATCCATCCACCTTCCGCAACTGTTTGTCGGAGGTGATAAATTTAGAAACTCTAGCTCACAAAGAAGCTAATGTCAAATCAAGTGTTCTACTATGTTCACTCTCCATAAATATCTTGCTAATAAGGATGTGGCCCATGTCCTCTCCATTGCGGCTTGGGTCAAGAGCTCTGATAAATGCGCTACTAGAGTCCTCGATCGTGGCTCAAGGCTCCATTATATTATGATCACGACCGTAGCCCGTATGCTCCCTAATGGCTCTGCCCTTTGAGTTGTGAAACATAGAGTATACTTGATAGGGCAAAAATCCCTCTATCAGCTACGGTAAACTTAAGATTGTCTCCTTAGACAAACACCACCCCAGTTCTACAAGGATTTCTTGGACGACGTAACCCATGTGTTGCTGATAAGGATTCTTCGGTTAGGTTGGGTCGACTACCTCCTCTAACTAAGTATACTAGGGACCACGATGGCCCAGGATGACGGAACCATGGGATTTAGATGCACGTCATCACTCCACCAATCATTCAGTTTAAGCTGAAATGATGAATTTCATAAATCTAAAATTCTTAAAACTCCATATGCTGCTACTATACGCTACGCATATTGCGATCTAACGACTAGCCTTAATTGAAAGTTCTCTCTCAATCGAAAGTTCTCTCTCACTTATTGAGAGGGGTAATTAACTATAGGGGCTTGCGCCTATAGGAAACATGGAACCAGATCTAAAGTCCTCACAAAATGAGGACGAAATCTCTAGGTAGTGTCTTATCTACTATTTCATCTGCCTTCTGAAAATTACACTGACATTTTAAATCACTCTCTTAAATGAGATGTTGGTGGTGAATTTTTGGAGCTCATAGATTTCTGGCGACTCTCTGGGGATAGGATTATCTTTCAATCATTGGCTAGTCATATATATAATATAGTAGCAACAAAATATTTGAAAAATTCAAAACAAAAAATGGTGATTTAAAGGTATAATAAATTCAAATTACTAATGTATAAAACTCTATGACGAATGAATTCTTCTATAGAGCATATCTGTATTACACTATTATTTTGTTCTGTAGTACCTCTGCATCTTGAAAGTATGGGGTGAAATAATAATTAATAATTACTAATCCTCATCTTTCACTTTTGCAGAATGGATCTACAGAGCACTCCTTTCACCGTTCAGCTAGGGAATGGTGCAAACATCTACCTAGCCAACGTCGTCATCAACACAGAAGATGTTAGGGCTACTATTCAATTTGGTAGCTTGAATTTCCCAGCTATCGTAGCTACAACTCCTGAAGTACTCACCCGTGGTACACTCGTCCATGGCCATGCTAGAAGGCCCCAGGTTACTGAAGGTCATACTAGCCATGTTCGCCAATTAGTTCAGCAACCAACCACTATTAAGAAGTTCTCCCGACAGAGAACTTCAATTTTTAAATGACTAGGTCAATCTGAAGCCCCCGTGATGAAAAGAACTATCAATGGGAAAACTGTGTCTTTAATGTCTCATGGTATAATTACTTTGCCGATTGAACCTTTTGTATCTGGAAAGCATGATCATGAAGCTTCCTCATCAGGAACCAAATTAACTAGAAGGCAGAGAAGAAGAAGAAATGTTGAGCTGAGGGCTCAACAGATCCCATTTGAGTGACCTAGTGAACAAGCGATACTGCCGCTAGAAGCAAGTATTCCTACCCACAACAACTTTGACAATCTAAAGTGGGTAAAAAGGAAAAGCTCTATTGGCGAAGTAAAGCAGTCTTTCTAGAATCAACAACATCAAACTCCACCACCACAATTGTGATAGCCTGAAACACTGTCTGCCATAATAAATAAAGTTCTCAAAGTAGCCAAGGATAAAGGCTTAATGAAAAGAAGATTTCAGAGGCCTGTGGTGATTGAGAATACTGAAGCTCCACCAAGAATGTTGACATCTCTTATGGTAACCAATCATCGATCCCAGTATGCTTCTCATGGTGAACATTGGAGCATGACACTCAGACTCCGTGTCCAAGAATCCGCTGTCGAAAGTTCCCGGTGAAAGGATAAGCAGATATGGATGCTAAGGCCCCGTAATGAAACCCTGAAGAATGGAAGAGGAATGACATCTAATACACATATTCAGAAATCCACCTCAAAAATAACTCATCAAAAGTGAATACTAAAAAGAAGGATATCACTAATGAAATACATGATGGTCGACACCCTGGAGAATCCTCTAGGGGATCTCATTATCGATCAGATTCACCTCCACAAGAGAAGGTTGACTTTGATCGCAGTCCTTTGACGTAAGAAGTGTTTGTTCTGCACGCTGAACCAAAGATCCACGGGAAACGTCGATTAGAAATTCATGTGCAAAAAGAAGGCGATGAAGAGGACACTATGGAAGTAGAAGTCTTCTATATGGTCAGAGATATAGATGAACTTTTAACACCATCGAAGAACATGGATCTGGACTGAACTCGAATTATTTATGAAGAAGAGTCTTCATAGAAGCAAGTAGAATATGGATCTTCAATCTCTACTGAAGAAGAAGAAGAAGAAGATCAAAATGAAAAAGAGATCATGGGTGTTGAAGCTGTATATGGTTGAACTAGGAAATGATCAGCCTGGTACATGCTTTTATATATATCGTCTATTCTCGCAAATGCACAAGGAGAAGGACAGTCAAGTTCTTCCCCTGAAGATGAGCAAGGAGCAAAACAACAATAAGAATTAGAGGAAGAAGAAGAGCATGTACTTGTTGACGTCGTGGCTCTAGCTAGAGAGTAAAGATAAATGCAGCATCAAATGGAAGCCAAAGATAAGGAAATTGCACAGCTTGGTACTAAGATGAATGACATGATGGTACAAATGAATATCATGATGAAAATGTTGCAGAAGAATATCACATCAACTGTAGCACACATTTCATCTACTAATCAACAAGTAGCTAATAATACAACTCTTATACCACCAATCACTCTGGTACCTCAAGCTCAGTACATGCTACACATGAAGCGAGGAATGAAGTTAACCAACAATCTCTTCAGCCGATAATTCAAAATCTGGCTAGCACACCTGGAACAGTAGCAGCTACTAAGCTAGAAATAATAATCAATGAAAAGATAAAGACAGTTATAGCTTTAGAGCAGGCTGAAAGTGGGTGAGCAAAGGTCGCCCTTACCCAGCAGAATATGATCAAGTGACATACCCGAAAGGTTACTCAGTGTAAAAATTTAATACTTTCAATGGGCTTGGTAATCCAAAGCAACATCTAGCCCAATTTAAGGCTACTTGTGGTAACACAGGAGGGAACGATGCACTGCTTTTTCATCAATTCATCAGTAGCTCGACCTCAGCTGCTTTCTAGTGGTATGCAGAATTGTCAAATGATTCAGTTAAAATCTTTACTAAATTAGATACTATATTTGTGAAGAGGTTCACTAGTGCAACTGAGAAAATCACAATAGCTGACCTTGTCTTGTTAAAAAGGATAAAAGATGAGTCAATGAAAAAAATTCATAAGTCGTTGGCGTAACCTAAGCATGAAATGTGAGCACCAAATGGAAAAGGAATATGCGATCCAATTGCTAATGAGCAATATGGATGATAAAATGGCACCATTTTTATGAATGACATCAATTACAGCCTTCTAAGACTTGCTTGATAGGGTGGCCAAATTTGAAAAGCTAAATCGGCCCAAGTCTGAAATCTATTCAGATAAAGCAAAGAGGAACAAACCTTCACACTCAAGAAGAAATGAAACGCATGCTGCTTCCTAAAGCTCAAATGGTGAAAAGCGGGTGATATATAATGTGGATAAAGAAAAACAGCCGATGTACAATGATGATAAGGGAAAGAAGCCTGTCTATTCTAATCCATAGCCAAAATTAGTATTAGAAGGCAATGACAAACTCAAACTTTTCCATGTGGTGGGGAGTGTCCAAAACAAGCAAGAAGAGATGATGAGCGAATGCAACCATCTCTTAAAGAAAAGATGAACAATAATTATTCCTTTAGAAGAGATAGTGTGACCAAATTATTTTGGTAAGCAGTCAAAGCTGGTCTACAATTACTAGAAATTAAAAGGCCTGAAGAAGCTGATCAAGTCAGTAATCCAAATTACTATCCATATCATCGGATGATGAGTCATCCTATTGAGGATTGTTATGTCTTCAAAAATTGGCTAGAAATGAAGTATCAGCGAGATGAATTTACACTATCTTATAGTGTTCTAGTCAACCCTAAAAGAGAGTCTACAAGAATGATTACGTCCTCTTCCGTATCATCCATCAAAGACAAAAAGAAGGAGAAATTAGTTCAAACTAAAGAATGGGAAATAGCAGTTTCCAAAAAGACCGTGAAAATGTTGAAGCAGCTAAAAGGCATCCCTAGTGATAAGTGGAAATCACCACTTGAACTTATATTGGACTTAAGAGAGATGTCTAAACTAAGTATTTGGGCTTCTCAATGACATTCTGATAAATCTACTTCATCACAGCATAAGGAGCAATCTACTAAACACAAGCCTCATAAGTCAAAAAAGCCAGCTAAGAAAAAGAAGATCAAGAAGAGAACTACAACTCAAAAGATTATTAATAATTTAGAGGAGTATCACTAGCCAACAAGACAACCATTCAGGCTTGCAGAATTTATGCCTAAACTTCCCATTATTGAATCAGATGAAGAAGATAATGGTGAATCTTAAGAGACATCAATCATTTATATGATGTCGATGTTCTTTAGCCGTTACTCCATGATGGTAATCAGACCAACCCGTCAAAATTCTTATCAGGAAAGCAAGAAGAGTCTGAGAAGTTAACATCTGAATTTTGTTTAATGACTCAACAAGACAATAACAGTTCAGATGAAGATCTATGTTTTCCCGACGAATAAGAGTCAGAATCATCGATATCATCACACATGAAACGTATGAAGTTGAAAAATGAGTCTAGCCCTTTTGGTCAATCCTCCAAAATAAAGAAGGGAATTTGAAGAAACTATGTCTTTAAAAGAATCCAAGCAAGACAAAGTGACTCAAGTTTAGTTGAGAAGTAGTAAAGTCTTACCACCCTCATCAAAGAAGAGAAATGCAAATTAAGACAATGGCAAACAAATTGAAGCCAACTAAGATATCATACCTGAAAATCCTAGAATAAAGCCTAAATCAAGCGAAAAGATAGATTATAATATTCTATCACATCTGAGAAAGATCCTTGCATAATTGAGTGTGTACGAGGCTCTCTTGATGTCAAAAGACCTCCGAGAAACTTTGATGTAGGCTCTCAAAAATTCGGAAAGTTATGAAGCTTACTTTGCTGAAAAATACATGATTGAAGAAGATCTCCCAGTAATCACATTTTCTGAAGAAGATCTTATGTTGGGAACGGCAGATCACAATCATCCTCTATATGTTACTACAGAGAGTGATGACATCTCGATCAGTCGAATATTGATTGATCCAGGTTCTTCTATCAATCTTATGAGTCTAAAGGTATTAAAAGAAATATCACTTGACATCCAACATCTTGGAAGAGATAAGTTGATGGTTCATGGTTTCAATGAAAAAGGGCAGAAAATCAGGATTTATATACAGAAGCTAAGTTTTATGTAATCGATGTTGATACATCATTTAGAGCTCTCTTGGGCCGGCCATGGCTATATGAGTATGACATGATCTCATCAACTATGCATCAAATGTATGAAGTACCTAAGAGATGGAGAAGAGTTTAGAATTCCTGATAATAAACAACCATTCTGCATCCATGAAGCAAAGATTTATGAAGATGCAAAATATTTCATCATTAAAGAGCCTAAGCCAATAGAGCCTCTTGAAGCGGTAGCATCATCTTCAAGAACTAAAAAGAAATTTCACAAGGTGAAAGAGCAAAAGCAAAGAGAAAGAAAGAAGGCAATGCCGACTCTCCCTAAAGCACTTGTTTCAACATCTAAATTAAGAAGATCAGTTCCTCATTTGGGAAGTGACACACAAGAAGAAGAAGAAGTTCCTGTCAAACCTAAGGAGACTTATAAGCTTTCAGGAAAGGCAAAGTATGAAATAAGTGATTCTGATTCAAACTATGACTTTGAATCTACTTATGAAAATAGAGTTCAGATAGTCGCATCAAGAAGAATAGCTCAATTGACAGAGTTGGATGGCTCACTCAAAATTATACACATCCCTCAGCAATACTTCAAAGAAACCACTCCACTGGAGGTTCATAACATTGAAGAGTTGATAACATTCTATGTGCCGTCGTTGAGCGAGAGTGGCAGAACAAGAACTCTATTTTACAAATCTGAAGAGTCTCAGCCTCACAATTTTGAGCAGCCTACTCAACAAAAAAATTCTGATGAGATAGTGTCAACAAGAATACCAATATACTATCCACAAAAATTATAAAGAATGATGCATAAGCTTGAGATTCATATTAGAACTACTAAGCATAGAACTCAAATCTTTAATAAGATGTGGAGCCAAAGAAGTTCTCGAGCATCACGAAGAAGTGATAAGTTTATTACTAAAGGTCTTGGGTTCATCCACAAATCTCATCAAATAAAGTCTGTTATAATATAATAGAAGCTGAGGTTGAAACTAATAGTGACAAAGAAGATAATATCCATGAAATTCTTCTTATAAATGATGAAGAAGTAGAAACCAAGCATGTACCTGAAGAATTCGAAGATGGTGGACAAACAGCTACTATGGATGAACTCAAAGAAATCAACCTAGGAGCTGAGGATGATCCCTATCCAACTTTCATCAGTGCCCTTCTGTTTGATGAGAAAGTCGAAGAGCCAAAAATGCTACTTTGTGAATTCAGGTATTGCTTTGCCTGGACATTCTGAACCTGACATAGAAGTTCATAAACTGGCTATTAAACCAGATGTGACGTCTATTAAGCAAGCTCCTAGGAGAATGAGATTGGAGATTGAAGAACAGGTAATTGCAGAAACTAAGAAGCTGATCGAAGAAGACTTCATCCGGGAGGAGAAGTATGCATATTGGATAGCCAACATTGTCTCAGTTAGGAAGAAGAACGATCAAATCCATCTCTACATTGACTTTCGGGAACTAAATAAGGCGTGCTCAAAAGATGACTTTCCGCTTCCAATATCAGAACTACTAGTGGATAATACTTCCAACTATGACATGTTCTCATTCATGGACAGATTATCGGGATACAACCAAACCAAAATAGAACCTGAAGATGAAAGACATACATCATTCAGAACACCTGTTGGCATCTATTGTTACGTAGTCACCCCCTTTGGTTTGAAAAATACTGGAGCAACATACCAAAGAGCCATGACAGGCATTTTTGATGAGTTGATTCACCAGAAGGTGGAATGTTATGTTGATGATTTGGTGGCGAAAAGCTTAAATCGTGAGGATCACTTTGAAGATTTGAGAATTGTATTGGAGAGAATCAAGAAATATGATCTCAAGATGAATCCTCTAAAATATGCATCTTTAAAAAATTTCTCAGGTATATTGTACGCCACAGAGGAATTGAAATTGATACTGCTAAAATCAAGGCGATTGTGGAGATGCCTCCACCAAAGAGTTTGTGTCAGCTCCGTTCTTTACAAGGACAGCTTGCATTCATCTGTTGATTTATATCAAATCTATCAAAACCCTGTCAACCATTTGCAAAGTTGATGAAGAAGGATGCCCTATTTAAATGGGACAAGGAATGCCAAGAAGCCTTCAATAGCATTAAAATCTATCTATTAAGTCCACCAATCCTAGAAAGCTCCTCATTCTATACACAGCTGTATTAGAAGAGTCCCTTGGAGCATTATTGGCACAACACAATGAAGAAAGCAAAGAGAATGTTCTTTATTATATCAGTCGAAAATTAATAGGAGCAGAAATCAAATACTCTCCGATAGAGAAGTACTGTTTGGCACTGATCTTTGTAGTCCTAAAGCTCTGTCATTACATGTTATCGCACAAGATTACCCTCATCTGAGGGATCGATCCGCTGAAGTATTTGATGACAAGACCAGCGTTGATAGGTCACTTGGCAAGATGGGCAGTATTGCTTCTACAATTTAATATCACATATGTTCCGTAGAAAGCAATGAAGGGACAAGTCTTAACAGATTTTCTAGCTACACATCTCATCCCTACGGACTCTTCTCTTAATGACGATTTGGCTGACGAGCAAATTATGCTCATTCATGAAAGAGAAAAATCACAAATTTGGGAAATTTACTTTGATGGAGCCTCATAGATCAAGCAAGTAAAATCTCTAAATTTCCCAAGGGCAAGAGCAAGAATTGACATCATCTTCATAACACCATAAGGAGGGATAATGAGACAATCATATAGGTTGATTGAGCTAAGAACTAATAATAAAGCCGAGTACGAAGCATTAGTGGTGGGTCTTGAAGATGCTATTTACATAGACATTCAAAACTTACATATTTTCGGCGATTCTCAACTTATTATAAATTAAGTAATTGACATCTATAAGATCAACAAGCTTGAGTTAGCTTTCTACCCCAAGCGAGTTCTCGAACTTATGAAGTAAATATCAAATATCACACTAACTCGAGTCTCTCGATCCGAGAATAGCAAAGCCAATTGCTTAGCAAAATTAGCTAAGGAGATGACAAGTATGAATGTTGATTATGTCATGATCGGCATATTTACTCGACGAGTTCTAGACCCAGTAAAATACCCAGCTTCGCAGGTAGAGGGGTTATCAAATTTGATCCAGTAGGATGCGACTCAGGTTGCTCCTCACACTCTCCAAAATCAACAAGAAGTTGTACCAATAAGAGTTAAGAATGATATTACCTCAGAAAAGCAGTGTGAAGCTTTTACAGTAGAAGAACCACATGATTGGAGGCAATCCTTCATTGACTACTTTAAAGAAGATAAATTACCAAATAATAAATCATTGACAGCCCAAATCAAAAAGAGAATGTTGTGTTATGCTTTCATCAACAACACTTTATATCATAGATCCTTTGAACAAATGTGGCTACGATGCTTAAATATAGATGAAGCTAGCAAAGTGATGGTTGAAGTTCATGAAGGACTTTGTGGTGCACATCAGTCAGGTCTCAAGATTGCAGTAAAGATCAAAAGGATGGGTTATTATTGGTCATCTATTGTGAGAGACTGTATCAATCATGCTAAGAAGTGTCATGAATGTCAAGTACATCGAACAATAATCCACCAACCTCCAAATCCACTACACCCAACAATAGCATCTTGTCCATTTGAATACTAGGGTACATATGTAATTGAACCAATTGATCCGCTATTGTCAACTGGACAACACTTCATCTTAGCAGTGACTGATTATTTCTCTAAGTGGGCTGAAGCTACCCCATTTAAAGAAGTCACTGCTAATCGAGCGATTAACTTCTTTACGCATAATGTGGTCTATAGATTTGGAGTGTCGCACTGAATAATTTCTGATAATGCCATAGCTTTCAAAAATACAAAGATATATAGATTCGTCGATCAACATAAAATTGATTGACGATACTCTTCAATATACAATCCAAGAGCAAATGATTTGGCGGAGGCCTTCAACAAGACATTAGTCAAGCTGATCAAGAAAATCCTTACCAAAAAACAGAGAGAATGACATACTAAACTAGTAAAGGGATTGTGGGCGTATCAAACCACCTACAAGATGCCAACTGAAGCCACTCCTTATTCATTGGTATTTGGAACTGAAGCAGTTCTTCCGCTTGAAGTAGAGTTGCCATCACTTCGAATAGCGATCCAATATAATCTAACTGAAGATCAAAATGCTCATTTGAGAATGGAAGAACTCGAAGCGCTCGATGAAGTTAGATTGCAAGCTCACCAAAATCTGGAAGTCTATCAAGTAAAGATGTTCAGTGCTTTTGACCATACAGTGCGGCCTCGAACTTTCCAGAAAGGAGAATTGATCTTGGTGCTAAGAAGACCAATTATTCCCAATCAAAAATTTGGTGGCAAATTTGAGCCTAATTGGGAAGGCCCTTTTGTTATTGAAAAAGTGTACCAAGGAAGGACATACCAACTCATTGACTTAAAGGGTGAAAGACCAATGCCGCCAATTAATGATCGATACTTGAAAAAGTATTATACATGATAAATAAATTCTCGAAGTACAATAGAAATCCCCTGCAAAATAGGGGAAATTATTTTAAGTATATTTATTTAGGTCGACATCGTGCTTCATGTAGAAATCCTTACATAAATATACTCATTCCAGATGAAAAAACTTTTCCATGAAAATTCCCCTGTTACACAGGGGGCATTTTAGATTTCGATATATAAATGAAATCAATGTTGCATGTTAAACCCCTCTTAAGAGCATATCAATTCAAATATTATTGTATTTGCATATCTTCATCTTGAAAGTTTTTCTAAATGTGCTTTAGAATTCCCCCTAGAAGACAGGGGCATTTTTTAGTTTATGTTAAGTTTATTTGAGTTTACGTCGTGTTATAAGACAAGATTCTCAAATATATTCTAATTCAGGTTGACATCTTTTACCAAATCTAATATACCCATAATCATATAAGTTTTTTGCGTAAATAAAATATTTCACGCATGAAAAGACAACCCTAAATATCAAAAGTTTATCACTCAGATTTGTCAAATTCTGAAGATCAAGTCAGAAGAACTCCCAATTTTGGAAGCTTCAATCAATTGAGTCGGAAGAAACATCAACCTCTACATCCTGAAGTATAGGACACAGATGAGTTCTAAAGGTCGAACTCAACAAGACCACAAATGGCTGAATTGCAAACGCTTTCTTCACTCAATAAGCCGCAAGAAAAGACCGCAGTGAAAGAGCCTCTGTTCGTTAGTCTGATGACTAAATCACCAACCCCTCACAGCTTAATTCGAAGACTCTAGTAGATTTTAAAGGTCGAACTCAACAAGCCCAAATGTGGCCGAGTTACTGATGCTCTCCTCACTCAACAAGCCATATGAAAAGGCCGCAGTGAAAGAACCCTTGCTCATCAGTCCAATGATGATAATTGTTCAATCTCAAACCAGATCCAGCTTAATGATTACAAGCAACCAGGATCCGAGAGATCTTTCTACTTGATCGATAGATCAAGACAATCCGAGAAAACTCTCAATTCAGAGCTGCCTCAAGTTAATCTTTATATTGCATGCAAGGTAATATTTCAATCTATTCTCAAATGATCTGATCAAGCTCAAAGCACAGATCAAAGTCAATCTCCTCATCAAGTCCGTCAAAGCAGAAAGCACAAGATCGAGGAAGCAATTCCATAGTTCATACAAAGCCGATGGCCGAACTAAAGGAATTTCGTGGTTATTCAGTCTGTTAAAGCACACATTGCTAGACTGATAACTCAACATAGACCCAGTATAAGCCGAAAGGTTGGGTCATCTATACACACTCTTCAATGAATCCGTCAAAGCAGCAAGCACAGGATTCATAGCATACATACACTTCCTGACAAGTCAATATGGATAAATTAGGTCAGTCCTTCATCATGTCTGTCAAGCTTAAAGCTAGGACAGAAGGAATTTCAAATCTGACCAAGCACAAATAAACTAATTTCCCAGCGGAGTCCAACAAACCCAATCAAACACGAAGCTAGGATTGCAGGAAACTCAAATCTGCAAGGACATAAAAGAAAGAGATCTTCAGCAAAGCTATTGAAGCAAAGAGCAGAGGGTGTAAGAACTCTTATCTACCCGACAAGTCGATTCTAACAAATTGTTCAAGCTCGTCATTTAGCATGTCTTAAATAAGACAGCATACTAATGACAAATCCTATCAAAGCTCTGTAAGCTATTGCAATCGAAGCTAAAATGATCCAAGTTTTGTGGCCAACCCAAAGGGTCAACTAATTTTCAACAAACGTGACTCGGTCCATGCGTGAATCACATTTGTTGGGGGGCATTTATTGACCATCATATATATGTCATAAGTCTACTCAAGCCTACAAGTCAAATTCGACAGACTTCAGAAGTGACAGTGCATAAATCAGGGGTCAAAATGCACTGAACATCACCAAAAATGGTCGAAACGACCTCCGATCGACAAACAGACTTCACCGTCGCGTTCAGAACGTCAAAATTGATCAAAATATAAATATTGCACAATCTAACGATTAATCAATCAAACGATTGAGTTATCAATGTGCCGACACGTAAATCGAGGAAAGGAAGCTGCGACGATGTCCGAATGACCTCGTTCATGAAATTGATCACTTCGTTAGCTTTGAAATGTCAAAAACTACCAAATGAGATTGTCCACGCTCAATTCAGATGAGTATGTGCAAATGTCGAATGATCGAAAATGACAGCACGTAAATCGAGGTTGAAATGCACTGGACGTCGCCAAAATCAACCCAAATAACCTCCGATCGATGAACAGACTTCGCCATCGCATTCAGGATGTCGAAACTGGTCAGAATATAAATATTGCACAACTTAATGATCAATCGATCAAACACTCGAGTCGTCAACGCGGCTACACATATATCGAGGTTAGGAGGCACCGATAGAAGCCAAATGGCCTTCATTCGTGAAATTGATTGCATCATTAGCTTTGAAACATCGAAATCTATTAAGTAAGACTATTCACACTCAATTCGGACAAGTCTGCATGAAAATCGAGTGGTCGAAAGCAGCAACACGTATATCGAGCTGAAATTGACTCAATTTGACACCGACTCGAACCAAACGGCCTCTGATTGTGAAACAGACTACGTCGTTGCATTCGAAACATTGGATATATATATAATCTAATCGTGTCGACATAAAGTTCACATTAAAATCAATTAATTAATTTAAAAAACATTTTTTAAAAAAAAACCTAAATCCCTAAATTCTCGCATATCCCTTTCTATCTACCTTTCCGACCTTTCCCTTCGCCGCAACTAGAGAGTAATACCGTCATTAGGTGGGTTCTTCTCTTGGTTGATATTGCTAATCCTGCCTCCTCATCAGAATGCATAAGTCAAAACATGTGTGATGGATGTATATATGTTTGTGTTTCTTGCGTTTGAAGGCTCACGTGTTCATTGAACGCGAAATGAAATATCTAGCGCAGATCGAGCCACCGCTATGCTCATTAGGTATTGAGTCCAACATCTATTAGATGTCGCTCTCCCTATCCAAAATGCTGGCGAAATTTCATTAAATTTCTAGACTTAGAAAAAGAAAAGCTTAAGAGGGCTAAACAAAGAAACTTAAAGCTGAGTTCAAATTAAAATAATCAAACACAAAAAAAGGTGACGAAGCTTATAAAAGAAATGGAGCAAATAGGAAGCTTACCCAAATTTTAAGCCCTCCTCCTCTGTAAAGTACTTCAAAATCAAGCATATGAAAGGAAATCCCTAAGCACTTCAATAAGCATCATGTGATGACCTACTTATAAATGTAAGAATGATTCCTAATTGAGTAATCAATTCTTATTACAACTTGTATTAGGGATTGAGTTAAGTAATTGATCATTAATATCAAGACTGAAAATTCACTCTTAAGCAAGAGGAATATAAATAGGGTATTGTAAACTTTCAAAGTATTACAATTATAAAGAGAGGGTCAAAGTGGTTTGGATAGAATTTGCAATGGAACTAAATGTCTTCTAAAACAAAAAAAATAGTTATGCAGCATATTGAAGGGATAAAAAAATGATATGAAAAAAGCTTCAAAAAATAAAATCTATATCACATTTGAAGATTCTTCAAGGAGCACAAGTTCAATTAGGCAACTCATGAACAACCATGAATGTAGCATTTAAAAGAGCATCCAAAGCTTACATTTAAGGTTGAATTTGAAGCACTTGTGATATATTTATTGCTTGTCTTCAAAATTAATGAAATCCACCAAATGACTTATAAAGTGGCTTTCCAATTAACAAGTGAATTATATTCTAATTCATATTTTTAAAATCAAATCAAAGAAATATAAATAAGACACATCAAATTGGAAGCTCACCAATAAGCTGTCTTATTGAATGCATATATTGTAGTATCTCGATTCAAATGAATTGTAGAAGGCTTCAACTGAATTTAAGGTTGTAGCGCATGGTAACTACAATATTTCTGAATGTCTACTTTCAAGTAAGAGTAGAACCCAAATGCAACATTCGCAACACCTAGTTATAAAATTAGGATGTGAATATAGTGGTGGATCAAGCCACTCACACCTTACTTCGTCCGTAACTTTTGACTTCGTTTCTGCTTTCGCCTTAAACGCCACCGGTTTTGCAATATATCGTACAAGCGAAAAGAAGACATTAATTAAGATATTCTCAAATACACCCACATGAGCCCCGACACAATGTTGAATGTTTAAATTCAGTTCGAGGATGTCTGGTTGCTTCGATAATCTAACTGGGTCCGGGTTAACAAAATCTAAAAATCCATTATAAGAATTTCAACTTAGTAAAACATTTGAGAGGCTAATTCTGTCATGTGATAGTAGATCTGATCCCCTATTAAGAGCTAAACAGAGTTGACAGGATCTAAAGTTCTCAAGTATATTCGAGTCAATCAATTAACTACTCCGATGATAGCTGTGTTGAATGATGATTTCAACTTGAGGGAATACTTCCATCAAAATGTGATCCTATTTTCAAATCAAACTAACTTAAATCAAGCATCAATCTAAAAAAATTGTTTAAATGAAATTCAATCATTAAAAGTTTAAAGTAAAACTCAATCAATCCACCTTCTGTAACTGTTTATCGGAGGTGACAAATTAAAAAAAAACTCGAGCTCACAAAGGAGCTAATGTCAAATCAAGTGTTTTACTATGTTCACTCTCAATCAATCTCTTGCCGAAGGTGACGTCCTCCTGACGGCAGTGTTGCTCTCCAATGATGATTACACATCGAGTCCTCTAATCGGATAACTTGGCCAATAAGACTTCATTATATTACGATCAAGACCGTAGCCCGTATGCTCTCTAATGGCTTTGTCCTTTGAGTTGTGAATCATAGGGTATACTTGAAAAGGCAAAAAAAAGCCTCTGTCAGCTAAGGTAGACTTAAGATTGTCTCCTTAGACAAACACCACCCCAGGTCTACAAAGATTTTTTGGACGACGTAACTCATGTGTTGCTGATAAGGACCCTTTGGTCAGGTTGGATCGACTACCTCCTTTGACTAAGCAGACTAGGGACCACGACGGCCCGGGATGACGAAATCATGGGATCTAGATCGAACACATCATCATTCCTCCCAACCATCCGATTTAAGCTGAAATGATGAATTTCATAAATATAAAATTCTTAAAACTCCATATGCTGCTACTATATGCTACATATTTAGTGATCTAATGACTAGCCTTAATCAAAAGTTATCTCTCACTTATTGAGAGAGGTAATTAACTATAGAGACTTGCGCCTATAAGAAACCTGGAATCAGATCTAAAGTCCTCACAAAATGAGGATAAAATCTCTAGGTAGTGTCTTATCTATTATTTCATCTGCCTTCTGAAAATTATACTGATATTTCTTAATTGAGAGGTCGACGGTAAATTTTCGGAGCCCACACTTATGTTATGAAATCCTTCCCATGGATATCCTAAGAATTTTGACTCCTCTTCAACCAATCCTACCATCTTGATACAAATAATATAATCCTCGTTACTAAAGTGGAGCACAACAATAATCAAATACAAACCTAGCTTCAAGACATATTCTCTAATGGTGGACTCCATGCATACATAATAATAAATAGTTATGACATTTGTACGCAAAACAAAATAAAATAGATAAATTAATTTTATATAAGCTAATGAAGGAAAATAAGATTTGGTCATCAATCTCAATTTTCATTTAAGCCTAATTTCAAATCAAATGCTTAAATATCAAGTTCGACCTCAGCTCAAACAATATTTGAATTTCATCAAAACTTAGTTTAAACCTAATTTTAAACCTTGGTTTTGAAGCTACTAGTCAAGCTCTAGATTTGAAGAAGTTCAAACATCTTTCTAATAAGGCTCAAAAAAATTTTTGAACCTTGAAATTTTAAACATTATTCTACTCTTGATCAAACCTAGTGTCAAACTTCTATCCCAATG
Source organism: Cymbidium sinense (assembly GCA_021442155.1). Classification (NCBI taxonomy): domain Eukaryota; kingdom Viridiplantae; phylum Streptophyta; class Magnoliopsida; order Asparagales; family Orchidaceae; genus Cymbidium; species Cymbidium sinense. The sequence goes on along the minus strand of CM038215.1, from coordinate 233,757,551 downwards.
CTATTCAACAAAGTATACATTAGAAAAAGCTTAAATTAATTCAAACCTAAATTGAACCCAAATTATATAGTTTAATCCAAGTTTAAATCAAGTTTGAACCACATATTATGCATTTGAATTTTATTTTAACCTTGCTTGAACTCCAATTTGACTCTTATATGACACACACACACACACACACACACCAATTCGAAGTAATATTTGATGTTATTTACTATAAATAAACATTCATTAATAATTTAAGAAACACTATTAAAAGTTTAACATGTCTTGATTCATCATGAAAGATCCATCAAGACATCAAATGTTGTTGACATGGAGCACTTTCAGAGTTGCATGTTAGGGTTAAGCACTTAAGTCCAGAAAAATAACCTACTACATGTTTAACTCCCTTCTCCATAACAATATTCTTTGATCATTAGTCTCCAGGTTGTGAATAGAATCCCACCACACCTTCACAACACAAGATATAATCCATTTTCATGATCAATATTATTCCTTACCACAATATCAAATAGTGGAAAGACGAGAATCTAACGGAGTTGGCCGGCCATACCAAAACAAAAACTGTTTTTATTTTTATTTTTTATTATTCATTCATTAGCTTCATAAACAGGAAAAAATAAAATAAAAAATAAAAAAAATACACACTTAACCTTATTAGATACCAAGCGTTGCAATTGACTAATACGTCCTTCCATCATAAAAATAAACAGAAAAAAAAAGCAACTTGATCACACCATGATAAAAAAAATATCATGATTACAATAAGTCAAATAAAAGACTCATATATAGCATAAACAATGATCACATGAAAACCAATAATGATCTTCACATTAGGCCTTCTTTTCATGTAACATGTAAAGCATACATGCGTGTGTAAACAATTATTTTTTTAACAAATTCACTTTGTAAACAACTGCAAAGAGTTAAGCAATATACCATTCATCTAAAAGTCCCTTTCTCTCATTCTCATCTTCTTCATTGTGGAGATCATGGCTGACCAATTGCTCCAGTTCTCACAAGTCCATGTCTAAGCACCGGATCCACCTCTTCCTCCAATTTTAAAAAATTGTTTACAGAGAACCAATTTTAAAAATTTGTTTACAGAGAACACTGAGTCAGGTCTCATCTTTCCTTTCAGCTCATCAACTGCAGCTCTTGCCCCAACTGATGGAATGATAGTGAGACCTCTTTCACCAAAGTTTCTTCACTATGCTCCATGGAATCAGTTAGCACTAATAAACAAGTAGCAGGCTCACCTTGGACGCTTTTGTACTGTCAAGGTAAGCGAGTTATTCTTTCGGTCTCCTGAAGACATCTGGGCTTCCAGCTAAGACTCTACAGTACTTCTCCATCACCAGGAATGCTGGGATCACTCCATGCATTTCAGTAATCTCATCAACAAGGATGACCACCATGACTGAATCCTTCTCACCATACTAGTTTCTGTGCTTAAGTTGAGCTCATCTGAACACAGATGATGACAGCAGAGTTTTTATCGGTCTTCTGCTGATCCAATGAAATGCCAACAAGCTACTAGCCTGCATAACACTATCTTCTCAACAGTATTTAATTCAGAATGGCAATTTGCACACAGAGAGCTAATAAAAAGTAGGAAGAGAGCTCATCTCTTCTCATGCGTAGTGTGTTTACTCTTTCAAGGTGAATTTGTTAGACTTGTTCATATGTGAGTACTTAATATGACCAATACAGGTGTGGATGTTGCAAGCTGTGCTCAAACAAAGCAGGATATGGATGAAATCAGTCTGGGAATCCTCACATTCGGAAGCAAACTATGGCGATCATGTTTACCACGCATGGAAATCCCACCACTTATCCATTGACAATGATGAATAACAATGATAAGACGCCTGTTGGAAAAGTTGAGAAGAATCGTTCATTAAGACAAAACGTTTTATTTTTTGCCCATTATGCTCATATCGTGTGCAAATTTCAACAACTATAGCTGCAGAATATCTTTAAATACCAAAAGGACCATTTAACATCAAAATTTTGCATCTGCTAGCATGTTGCATGTTGCATGTCTTCGATGGATTTAGTTAGAAATTTTATAACCAGAAGTGCAATTTAGAAAAAATGACTAGTTAAACTAGTCTGGTGCCAACTTCGCAAGCACATTCTTTGAGCAGGATCATATTCCCACAAGCCAGAGCGCACTTGACGTTCTAGTTTTCTCATTCTCCCACTTATCCAATTGTTATGAAGGATTATGCATCCCTGCTTCTTGCAGGAAGATCTCACATCTCTCTTCGCCCACAGCCCCTTGTAAGCTCCATTGGGAAATAGATTCCTATCAAGGAAGTGGATGGTCAGGTTTGTGCTGGGTTCAAGACAATGGTTGTCATCCACACGATTGATGCCACCTTGCCCGCACAAGACATCATAGAAGCTAGGTTGCTCTGATAGGATTGAGTTTAATGCATGCTTGACAACCTTTTCCATTGCAGCAATGGTTGGTGGATCAGAACGAGTAAAGTAAAAGCCAGAGTTCAATCTCCGAGGTAAGTTTATGGGCCCTGCAAGAAGCATTCAAGAGATAAAAAATTGTAAGTAATGATAACGTAAAGATAGGATAATGTACTTTCCCAAGGTTTTAAGGTTCTATAGGTTGCTTTGGTTAACATGGTTCTTTATGTTATTTTAAAAAATGTCTAGGTCCTTCAGAAACTAGGCTAGGGAAGCTTGAGAAGTTCTTATTCGAATTCTCTGAACAAAAAATGGTATCACTTAGGTCACCAGATACCAGATCATCATCATCATCATTAGTCTTATTATGAGCCACAAACTTTCTATATTCTTTAATCAACAAGTAGCATACTCTTCATAAGAATCATGGGGAAATAGTGTGTTCAATCATTTCAACCAACTTCAAGACCTTATTTTGGTATTCAGGTACAAATCAAACTAGAAATGATGGTTTGAAAGATATGTTATAGATATTAATAGGATTGGTCATAGAATTGTAACTTCCACAATTGTTATTGATAATAAAATTATTAATGTTATAAATATTTATGCTCCTCAAGTTGGTTTAGATGTAGGCTTAAAAGAAATATTTTGGAATGACTTAGAGGGATTAATATAAAGAATACCTCTTGAAGAAAATATATTTATTGGAGGAGATTTAAATAGATATGTTGGTATAATAGTAGAAGATTTTAGAAGTATTCATGATAGCTATGGCTTTGGAGTGACTAATAAAGAAGGTAGGATTATATTAAATTTTACTTTAGCTTATGATTTTGTAGTTGCTAATATTTTATTTAAGAAAAGAAATGAGCATAATATTACTTACAAGAATGGATCTTGGAAAACATATGTCGATTATTTTTTGGTAAAAAAAATGGATCATTTAGATTGTAAAGATTGTAAGATCATTACGAGTGAAACTTTTAAGTGCCCAAATATATTTTTTTTTTTTTTTTTTATTATTATTTTTTTTAATAATATTTTTAAGCTACAAGATCTTAGAACTTGAATGACGGCTATTTATGTGGGAAAAAGAAATTAAACAAGTTAAAATAAAAAAAGGTAAAGTGTCTTTTTGGAAAAAAGAGTTCGTGGTAGAGTCAAAAATGTATAAGAAAAAAAAAAAAAAAAACTTTGTTATAAAGTTTAGCTTAGATTTAAAAACTCGGAGAATTGGAAAAGATATAAAGTGGCCCATAGAGATTCTAAAAAAATAATATATGATGCAACAAACTTAGCTTTGAGTGATTTATAAAATAGATTGAATAACAAAGATGGTGAAAGATGTATAGGTTAGCCAAAAAAAGAGATATGAGTAATAAAGATCTAGTTCAAATAAGGTGCATTAAGGATGAAAATCATAAAGTGATTTTCGTAGAAAAAAATATTGAATATAGGTATTTGAGATATTTTGATAAACTTTTCAATAAAAGATCTAAGAATATAATTTTTTTAGCAACCTTACTACCCTAAACAAAAATTTAAAATTTTACTTTTATCGTCCTGTTAATAAATTTGAAGTTGGAGAAGCTTTAAAGAAAATGAAGTGTAAAAAAATAGTAGGATCTGATGATATTCCAATAAAAGTGTGAAAATGCTCAGGAGATCAAAGAATTTTTTAGATTATTAATCTTTTTAAATATTATTTTAAAGACTAGAAAGATACCAAATGAGTGGAGAAAGAGTTTGCCGGTTCCTATATTTATGAATAAAGATGATGCACAAGAGTGTGCAAATTATAAAGGAATTAAGTTAATGTGTCATACATTAAAATTATGAGAGAGGATAATTAAACATAGGTTATGACATGATACAAAAATTTCTCATAATCAGTTTGTTTCATGCTAGATAGATCTACTATGGATGCTATACATTTGTTGAGAGGTTTGATGGAGAAGTATAGAGAAAGAAAGGAGGATCTACATATGATATTTGTTGATTTAGAGAAAGCATATGATCAAATTTCAAGAGAAGTGCTTCGAAGAGTTCTAGAAAAGAAATGAGTTAATATTGTTTATATTCAAGTCATTAATGATATGTATACTAGAGCTATTACTTGTGTCCAAACAGAGAAGGATTAACAAAACATTCTCCTATTTCAATTGGATTGCATCAAAGACCGGCTTTAAGCCCTTATCTTTCTTACTTTAGTTATGGATGTTCTTATTAGGCATTTACAAGAGGATGTACCTTAGCGTATGCTTTTTGCTGATGACATTCTTCTTGTTGATCAGACTAGAGAGGGAGTCTAAGCGAAACTTGAATTATGGAAGTTAACCTTAGAGTCTAAAAATTTTCATTTGACTACATTTAAAATTGAATATATTGAGTGTAATTTTAGTTGTAAAAGTTCTAGTGGTGTTGTGATAATAGGTGATCAAGTCATTAAAAAGAGTGAATGTTTCAGATATTTAGGATCTATTGTTCAAAATGATAGTGACATAGATAGGGATGCCATTAGTAGAATTCAAGTTGAATGATTGGAGTGGAGGAATGCATCTAACCTATTGTGTAATAGAAAAGTACCGCTTAGATTAAGGGAAAATTTTATAAGATGGTGGTAAGACCTACAATGATTTATGGTACAAAATATTGGCCAATAAAAGAAAAACATAAATTTAAGTTAAGTGTTGTAGAGATGAGGATGCTCGAGTGGATGAGTGGCTTTACTCTTAGAGATAAAATGTGAAATGAATACATTCATGAAAAGGTTGGAGTAGCTCCAGCGGCAAATAAGATTAGAGAGTCACCTTAGATGGTTTAATCACATAAAGCGTCGATCATCTGGTGACCCAATTAGGAGAGTAGATGTACTAAATTCGCCTTATGTTAAGAAGGTAGAGGTAGACCTAAAAAGTCTTGGTTAGAATGTATAAAAAATGAACTTAGTTTATGAGAATTAAATGAGAATCTGACACTTAATAGGACACAATGGAGAAGAAGGATTCATGTAGCCAACCCCACATAATGGGATAAAAGCTGGTTGTTCTTGTTGCATTTCCATTACTCATCCTTAGCATATTTTGATATGAGGAAATTCGTATGAATTTTTTTGTTTTTAGACTAAAGTTTTTTTTTTTTTTTTCATAAGGAGATTTTTTATATAAAACCAAAGCAAACATCTTCTCTAACTCCAATTGAACATGTAAGTATGATGAGTTTTCACTAACACAATGTCCATCCCAAAAGACTACATGAACATTCATTTGAACACCTAGATCAATATTCTTGAGTCGGATAATGGATTGATGGGAAGAATGACTTGAAGATAAAAAATAAGAGAAAAAGAGAATTTATAATAATTGCTTCTTCTGTTACCAATATCCCTATTATACAAAGGGCTACCAAAAGTGCATAGAGATTGAAAAAGAGAAACTTAAAATTTATAAGGTTAAGAGAGTTTCTATGGGATGCATGAGTTCAATAGTCTATTCAATTAAATAGAGTCAACCTTGTCAGGTGATATTGGTAGCTTTCTACATGCATATGGATGTGATTAATTAATTAAGCAGTGAAAAGTATTTAAACCATCTCCTTCATTGTCATTAAGCTTTACATGTACAGTAACACCGCTATTTATGCCATGATGATCTCCAACCAACCCTTGACCATGAAAGATGTTCCTCATGAAGAACAAAAGAAAGCTAGTGATTTATCTTTTGTGATGCCTGTAGATCTTAAGCAACACCATCTTTGTCTTAACCATTGAAGCTTGTTATAGAGGTTATGGAGGCCATTTTCATCATACCTCCAGTATAGGGAGAAAACAATGTTGAGCCAATCATATCTAAAATTGATGATGATTTCATAGTTGTCAAAACAGGAAGACTTAGAGGAGAGAGTTGTCACTAGATTAGTGATCAAAAGAAAATTTCCAAACATTAATTGTCCTACCACTGATGTCTACTCCAACTACGTTCATAACAATTATTCCACGTTCGTTGACAGTGCTTTCTGCTACCATGGCTCCGGCCTTTGTTTTCTCAATGGCATCTATCAACAAAAAGGGATAAATATTTCTTTGAGATTGCCATAAGACATCTAAATCAATGTTACTACTAAAAATCTAATCTAACCTAACCAAACCATATGATTGTTTATGAAGACATGAGGTTTGAGGAAACTAGAGGATGGCCTAAATTCTCAGAAACAAGCTGAGAAAGATAACTACTCCACCAGCAGAGAACTCATTTAAGTCTGATGATAAAAGCTCTACTCAACGCCCCAACCTCTCCATCTTCTATAATTGGCCCTTAAATTGTCCCATTTAAGGTCATTTTTAATGGTTGTTTTGATCAAGCTAATTCTCAATCCAAATATTGATGTGGCTGACTCATTAAGATTATTCTTCGAGCCGAGCAAATCATGTTCCATTTTTGAAACTAGCTTCTGAGTAACTGGTTCTACCACTAAAACACATTCAATTAAACTAAACTGGTCTTGTTAGATGTTTTTGGTCTATTTCTAAACGCGTATGGATGTGATTAATTCTTAATCGGTGGACAAATCAACAACCATATTACCCATTGATGTGCACCCAATAGAAACTGAACCAATAATTTGTCAAATATGAGTTGAGTCTTTATTCAACCATGGATGTTCTAGCAAGTAAACCAAGTGTTCTTTCAGATTTGCTACCTTTGCTTTAAACAAGGAGACTCTTTGTTCCTCCATGAATATCATACCAAAGAAAAAGGCATTGATCGTAATATAAATGTGTAAATCAATGATTATGAGGTGTTTTTATGTGACCAATGGAGATTCAGCGCACCATGCTTGACTAATTCAAACTAACATTAGCTTAGATGTACAAAGCATGGATGAAGAAAATTCAAAGAAATTTTTATGTGATATTTCTTAGTATAGAGGTATTATATATACGAATGTCTTTTCCTTAAAATGTGCATAAAATTTTCATTTAGAGTTTTGATGTTTGCATTTTATCCACTTGCAGATTCTTTGTTGGAGAATTCTAAAAAAGAAAGGACTTAATATTGGCTATATTCAAGTCATTAAGAATATGAATACTAGAGTTTTTATTTGTATTCAAACACAAGGAGGAATGACCAAATATTTTCCTATTTCAGTTGGATTACATCAAGGATCGGCTTTAAGCCCATATCTTTTTGCTTTAGTTATGGGTGTTCTTACTAGGAATTTATAGGAGGATGTACCTTAGTGTATGCTTTTGCTAATTATATTCCTCTTGTTGATAAGAATGAAGAGGAAGTTCAAGAGAAACCTGAATTATGGAGGTCAACCTTAGAGTCTGAAGGCTTTTGTTTAAATAAATCTAAAATCGAATATATGGAGCGTAATTTTAATTATAAAAGATCTAGTAGTGGGGTGATCAAACCACTAAAAAGAGTGAACATTTTATATATCTTGGGCGATTGTACAAAATGATGGTGAAATAGATAGAGAGGTTACTAGTAAAATTCAAGTTGGATGGTTGAAGTGGAGGAATGAATTTGGCCTGTTATGTGTTAGAAAAGTATTGTTTACACTTTAAGAAAAAAAATTATAAGATGATGGTAAGCCTTACAATGATTTATATCACAGAATGTTGGCCAAGAAAAAAAGAAGCATAAAATGAAGTGTTGCAAAGATGAGGATACTCAGGTGGATCAGTGACTTTGCACTTAAAGACAAAATGCAAAATGAAAAAATACATGAAAAGGTTGGAGTAGCTCAAGTGGTAGATAAGATTATAGAGTCACCTTGGATGATTTGGTAACATTACATGTTAGTCGTCCGATGACCCAATTAAGAGAGTCGATGCATTAGATTTGACTTATGCTAAGAAAGATATGTAAAATCCATAAATATATATATATATATATATATTGAATTCTAAAACGTTAGTCGTCCGATGACCAGCACCGGTTCAACTTAACCGATGCTAGTCGGTTCGTTATTTCCCCATTAGATGCGAGACAAGGCTCTTTCTCATGAATTAACAAGGGCAAGCGGGAGACGAATCGGGGAATGTCGAGCGAGAGAGGGAGAGGCAAGGAGAGACGGCAAAGCTGTGAGCTCGACGACAATGTCAGAAGCGATAGTGATGCCGGCGTCAAGCGAGCATGCGAGCTAGGACGTCGAACTTGGGGCTGATGAAGGCAAGTGTTGCCGAACCATGTTTGTCTATCACGTGAGCCAGGGCATCAAGCAAAACCTTTGGAGGAGAAAGAGGTTAGAATTTTATTATTTTGAGTTAATAAGAAATTTTTATATGTATATGTATAGTTTAAAATTGTTGAAATGTGATGTTTAAAAAAATTAAATAACATATTCATTAGTTAATAAAATTTTAGGTCGAATGACAAATTTTTAGGTTAATATTTTTTTTTCTATTTCAAATAAGATATGATTTAAGACTTTATTGTCTCTTCATAAAAGAAAATAATGGATTTTAATATACAACTATGAAATAAAACATTTATTTTTATATGTAGAAAACTATTGATTAAATTTAACACCTCATTATTATCCTACAATATTTAAAACATGATGATTAATATTATAAAGAAATTTATAAATATATTTTATATATTAATGAAAAATATTTGAATATAAAAAGATATATATTTATATATATAGTCTACATGTAATATAAAGGATATAATTAATATATATATATATATATATATGACTTTAGGTCATTGTCAAAAATTTATGTCATGCAAAAGTCCATTTTAGTGATTAAACAGTTACATTATAATTTATATATATGAATAATTAAGTGAAGATAAAGGCAATTTATTATATATATATATATATATTATTTGTATTTAACTAGAAGAAAGTATTAATAAATGATAGAGTTATATATAAAAATTAAAGAAATAGAAATTTTTCTTTAATACATATTCAACAAACTTAAATATTGAATTACATAGGTTAAATTTATAAAGAATGATGGTTTGGCCCATTTATAAAAAAAAATGCTATGAATATTATATATGTAATTATCTCATAAGTATAAGATAGACTTATTCTTGTAATTAGAATATAAATATTTTGCAAAATAAACTATAAGATTTAAATTACAATTATTGGCAAATCACATGATTTGAATACTAATTATGATTCTTAGGTTGAGGAGTTGGTGACGTGTGTAGTTATGTTAGCGGAAAAGTCAAGCTAAATCATCAAAGATCAAGGCTTTCGGTGAGTACTCATATTTCTAGTTTATAGTAATATAATTACTTTCTTCTAAACTGTTATTTGAAATGTCATAGATATATTTGCATTGATTGTGGCTGAAATATTTTTATTGAGTTATCTTTTCTTAGATTTATTGGTCATATTGAAATGTCTGTGCCAACTTTCTATTATTTAATATTTATTCAAAGCATTGAATGCAAATGAATCACATGAATGATATGAATTAGATAAATTGCTTGTATATGTGTGTTTTAGCCGACCCCACCTAGTGGGATTAAGGCTTGTTGTTGTTGTTGTTGCTTGTATATGTGTGTTGACTGATGGAGTTTCACCCCTTAAGTATTTAAAAAAGGTCTGCACCTATATGAAAAAGGATATGAAAAAGGTTGTTGATATTGAGTGCCTTAAATGGTACATCTTTAGACGGTGGCTCCTGTGATGGATATAAACGATATGGATAAGATAGGATATTTCATTTTAGTTTACAATATGATTAAATCTTGAAAGACTCATAATTGAATATTAATTGTATATTGATTTATGATGTTCGATTAGCATGCAATTATCCAAATTTAGTTGTTAACAAGAATACATTGATATTTATAAGTACACATTGTTTTCATTTTAAGATTGTTAAGCACATTCTATCCACTTATGTTTGTTTATTTGTAAATCAAGTTGCGAATTTTACTATTTAAATTTTTCTTTTCATGACTAAAGCTTCATTTTGCTTGCAATTGGTCCATTTTTTATTCCTAGTGAACATCACAAGAATACTTTTTGCTTATAAATAAAGCAATGCCTTGATAATTTTCTTTCACTTTCAATTTCAGCAAACAATTCCAAGACTTTTAAATACATAGGGAAGGTTCTATTTGCACTCATCGGCGAGCTATCAAACCTCTTAAAAGTCTCATCTCAATTCAATTATAGTTCATTTGGTGTTGCATGCCTCTCATCTTGAGTATTTACTTTGATTGTTATTTTGTAAAAAGTATCCATTAATTTTTAATGTCATATTTGTATCTAAAAAATATCTTGTAACTATCTTGTTAGAGTTCATTCAAATAAAATTTCAGCTACATCCCAATGTCATGCTTGCATAAGGGGTAATGGTGGAGTGCTAAGCTTGCTCGCCACACTAAAAAAAGTTTTTATAGATAGTGTACTGAACATCACTATCAGGTATTCTATTATGTTGCACCAAAACATATTTTATGTATTTTTTTGCATAGGCCTTCACCTATGCAAAAAAAAAATACACAAAATATGTTTTCCCCATTGCATAAGAAAGATAAGCATAAGTACTCAATTGAATTAAAGAAGGTTCCCTCTATACTTTTAATGTGAACTATGAAGTACAGATGCTTTAAAAAGCCTTTTGTACCCGCTCAACCACATTTTATACATGGATACACCTCCAACAAGCCTCAATACATTTTTAAAATACTAAAAAATCATGTTTGATGCATTTTTTTTTTTCTAAAATTAAGCAAGCACACCCCCACATGACGAAGATACCCATTGACACTAATGGAGCATAAACAAACTAGTTTTGGCCCAATAAATTTTCAATTTAGATAGGATATTTAATGGCTCAAACATCTAAGCTAGTGAAGGATCTAAAGAAGAGGACATTAATAGTAGTGGTGTTGATGAGAATTAAGTTTAATTAGTTATCTATCAATGTGTTCATATTTTATGTGGTAATATTGAACATTAGATACTCTTTTTAGGGTTTTGGCATTTCATGTAGATAGTACAATGTTGATATTGACATAAACAATTCTAATGAATAAGGCTAAAATTAATGTGTTCTTGACAATAAAATATTCAAGTGTAATTATGAGTAAACCAAAATTATTTTTTTCTTATATTAGCTTTTAATTTGAAACATATGATATTATACATTATTATGTGGTAGATTATGATAGAAAACATTGTTGAGCCGATAAAAAGAAAGAGGAAAAATAAAATGACATCCATGAGCAGCAGGAACAGCCCATGATCCTACCATGAACTCCAAGTAATCCCATTCTCACACGAAGCCGCTCATTCCTCTTCTTATTTCCTTCACGCAAAACCATAATGGAGGATCCGAAGCCATCTAGTCCCATCTCCGCTCTCCCTGTAAGCCGCTATCTTGAATCTTCCAGATCGCATCCTATCACAAAAGCAGCCCAAACTCCACACCCAGACTGCCCCTCACTCGACTTCGTCCCTATTTCTCCTGCCAAGCATGGCAATTATCTCCGGCCCCTACTTAATCACATAAAACTGAGCCTGTGCCCGACCCCCTCTCTCACTTGTCCATCTCGCACTCACATCTCTTGCAAGAGCCAACCGCGGTCTCCCTCCTCTGCTCATTTACCCAGGCTGTTGTTGACCTCACTTTTGGAGTGAGGATTCAATCTTCTCATCTTAGACCTAGGAGTCTTTTAGACACTGAGACTTCCTTAATCATAAGACACTACTAGTGAGTAAGTGAACACTTAACCAGAACCTAGGAACTTAGGAGGATTCACCATAGGATTAGGCTATGACTTAGGACTAAGGAAACCTACCTACCCTATGGCCTAACTCATGACTTATGCCTAATCTCAAGTCCAAAACTAACTTCGAATCAATGTAAAACCAAACCTTAAATCAAACCAATACCAATTGAATCCAATCTCATATCCAAACTCCAAGCTAAAATCAAACCCATCTTAACCCTATGATTCAATCCTAGGGGTTTGATCCCAAACCTCCTTCAATCAAACCAAACTCAATTGATTTTTTCAAACCATTCAAATTATCATCTCAAACTCTTCCAAAAGCTACAATCAAGCCAATCAGACCCATTGGCAAAAACCAATTCAATTAACCCAAGTTAGTCCATTTGAACCCAAAATGTGCAAATGAGCCAAAATTCAATTAAACACAAATCAATTGCAATCAAAGCCATCAATCAATCTCAAATCAACCATCAAAATTAATTCAACCCAAATCAAATCTAATCCAATTCAATTAGCCCAATTGGTCCACTTGACATAAAGAAACCAATTTGACCAAATTGAACCAAACTCTAATCCAACCCAAATTGGATTGGATCAATGTCTCAAATCATTTCCATGATGATTGTTGATCACCTTGGATAACCTAATTTCCATTAATTCAATCCAATCAAGCCAATTGACCTTTTAGGCTCACTTGACCCAAAGTGACCTAAAGGATCTATTTGAGCCAAATTTCAATCCAACCTAAATTGGATTGAACCAATCTATCCAAAACTTTTTATAATCATTATTGACCATCCTTGATTGATCAATTGTAGTCAATTGGGTCAAACAAAATCAATTCAGTCACTTGATCAAGTTGACCCAATTAGCCTATATGAGCCAAATTGAACTAAATCTCATCCCAATTCAAATTGATTGAAACTAATGATTCATATCAACTTCAAATTGATCCTTGAACATGACTTGACCATCAATTGAGCCAAACTAAATCCAATTAGCCCTTTGACCCAAGTTGACCCAATTTAGCTTAAAAGATCAAATTGGAGCAAATCAAAATTTAATCCAAATTAATTGAAACTAATGACTCAAATCTATTACAAATTGACTATTGAACATGATCAAAGCCTCTATTGAATCCAATTTGATCAATTGAACCCAATTGACCCATTTAGCCTAAATTAGCCTAAAAGGTCAAACTTATCTAAATCATTCTTAAATCCAAATTGATTGAAATCAAAGCCTACAATCACCTTCAAATGATCAATTAAACTTAAATCAACACCCAACCCAAGCCAATTTGGTCAATTGATCAAATTGGTCAACTTATCCCATTTGACCCATATGAACCCATATGAGTCAAATTCAAATCTAATGCAAACCAAACCAAACCAATTGAATCAAAACATATCAAATACTCATTTGAACTTGACCCAAGCCTTGGTTGGACCCAATTTGACTAATTGGTCAACCTAATCCAACCTAGCCCAATTTGACCTACATGGGTCAAATTAAGTCAAACCCACTCAAACCAAGCCAAACACATTCAAACTTGGCATGACCCATCTTTGGGTCACCATGGGTCAGCCCAAATCCATCCCAACTCAAGTCCAACCCGATTTGACCATTACCCATTAAGTAAAGCCTTCCAAATGGGAAAAAACCCACATTTGAATGGTCAAGCTCACTCTTCTACCTTTGGCAGCCACCCTAAGCTCCAAATGGACATAAGGACCACTAGCTCACCTGACCCAAAGCTAGTTGGGTCAGCCATGAGTCAAGTGGAGATGAGCTAACTGACTTCCTCCCATTGGCACACATAGAAAACCAAGGACAGCCACCTCAGCCTTGGCAGCCCACTCCCCTTCACTCCTCCACTCAAATTGAGCCACCTCGATGATTCCCTACTACCCACGGCCGCCTGCGCTGGCCGGACACCAGCAATTTTCAGAATCAATCCAAACCGTCAGTTTGGATGGGGAGGAGAGTATACTCCTCCCCATTCAATTCAAACTCATCATTTAGAATTTTCTAGAGCACGAGAGAGCCGAGACGAACTCCCTAAGTGCATTCCTAAGTTCCCATAGCCTCCCCATCGTCGAAAACGTCAAGCCCGAAATAAGACAGAGTCAATTTCCGTCCAACCTCCTCCAAACTGTACCATTTTCAAATTAACTTTACTCACACCTTCACCGAGCTCCGACAAGGAGAAATGAATCGATTCCCGATCAATTCGAGCATTGGAGACCGCTCCAAGCCTAACTTCGACGAGCTTTCTGGCAACGCTTGGTCCACGAGCCATCGGCAAGGAGGCAAGACGCGCGCTTCTCAGTAGGGCTTCGTCTCTCCAAGATGAAGCTACCTCGATCGGTTAATCGCCGGTCCTGAGCACCGGCAAGGTATATTCTGGAAAACCGTCAATTTTCAAAAAATTTCTAGGCCTTTGTGAAAGAAAGTTTGATTTCGTGCGAATCCCACTGCAGGTTCCGTTTAGATCTCCTCCGTGAACATTTTGGGATCGATTCTGAGCCTCCACGAGCTCCGGTGAGCTCGAATCGAGAGAGGGAGGGCAGACGGTGTCTGTCTTCCGTCGCTCGGGGGACGAAGGATTATCCGCCGTCCGTTCCGCATGATTGGAATGGACAACAGTGATTAATCAGTTAGATAATCTCGATTTATTCCCTATAGGAACCGCAGGATTAATCCCCACCGTCCGATCTAAGATCGGACGGCGAGGATGAAAGCGCGTTCACCGCCGCCACGTCAACGCTGCATCAGACTATTTAAGTGGTCAATCCCGTGGCGCCATGTAGAAAGCACTGTCACGTCAGTCGTTCACGTGGCACTAACGAGATCAGGGATTAATTAGACTTAAAAATATGATTAATTGGCTGAAACTTCTTAAATCATAACTAATTTTAAAAAAATTCAAAAATCACAAATAAATATATTTTAAAAAGGTTAAACAGAAAAGAATTTAATAAAAATAATTTCATTTTATTTTGAACAGTAATTAAGGCTTAATTAGGGTTTCAATATTTTCTTAATTAGCTTAATTAAGCCTTAATTACTTGGGCAATCAATCCCAAATTTGGCATGTTGATTTAATGGGATTACCTCTGCCTCTAATAATTTTTTTGAGATTTATTGGCTATGTAATTAGGAAAATTTGAAATTCAAACCTTAATTACTCTCTTAATTAATTTAATAGTTGATTAAAATTCTAAACAGTAAAGATTAATTAGTTTAACTTGATTAATCACTGATTAATAATGAGATGATGAGGGAGAGTGATTAGGACCTCTTTCCTAATTACTTTTTCAAATTCAATTCATTAAAGAAAATTAATTAAAACATAACTTGATTAAGGAATTAATTAATTAATTAATGGACAAATCAAATCAAAATTAAATGTTAATTACTTCAAATAATCAACAATTAAATTAAGGGTGTCTCTTTATGTCTTCAATAACATAAAGACCCTTAATGAAATTATGATTAACCCATAAGTATGAGAAAATCATAAGAGTATTTAATTAGATTCTTTAATTTAATTAATCTCTAATCATGAGCTAAATACATTAGGTCATCTAGGAACATTGCAATTTTATATTCCCCATGTTCATATTATTTGTGGGTCATGATTAAATGGTTAATTAATTAAAGAAGCATAGAAAAGGATAATTGAATAGATCATTTAATTATTCAACTTAATTAAACTATAAAAGTCATTTAATTATCTTTCCTTAAACAAATTGAAAGCACCAACATGGGAATGGGATGAAAACAACAAATGATCTCTCTTCTTTAAGTCTAATTGAATCCAAAATTAAAATTAATACAAAGCTTTGGTTTTCTTTAAATGGTTTTATTTAATGTGATTGTCCTTAGGAATTAGTATAGTTGAATGAATCATACGGTTATGTTTGGCTATTCCTTTTCAATCACATTAAATATTGTATATCATATAACTTCATGCATTCATATTTTCAAAACCAAATGGAATTTACTTATGTAAAATTGCATATGTTAGCTAAATTTTATTATATGTGTAGCTATTATCACTAATAAATTCAAATTTATTTTTCAAAATGTTATAAATTGATAATAATAGTTGGAGTGATAGTAGTTATGAATACACATAAGATTTGCATGTGTTTATAACTTAAGCATGTTGAATTTTGGCTTTCTTTCCTAAGGTATTATATAGATTTACATATGTTTGAATGATAATAAATATATAGTCTGGGCATCCTGGAAATACAAGGCTTTAAGTAGCCCCAAGGAGGTCATTTGATTACCTCACTTCCCTGATTTAATAATGGCGCGTACTTATTTAATTTCATTCCTATGTATATTTGTATTAGAATTTGAATAGAAAACTTTTTAATTCACATGCATAAATAATTCAATCAAATAAAATATAATCTTTCACATGATTTCCATTCTCATAATCATATATACATTCATATGTATTTAAGATAATGAATATATAGTCTGGACATCCGAGAATACGAGGCTTTAAGTAGTCCCAAGGAGGTCATTTGATTACCACACTTCTCTAGTTTAACAATGACACGTACTTTCTTAAAACTTTCATACATGTGTATGTGTATTTAGTTAGGGAATGAAAATCTCTTTTTTTATTAAAAATACATGCATCCATAATCATTTTAAGTATATCAAAGGTATTGCATGTAAAGGTAATACCATCTTTCCTATATTCATATATGGATTTATATATGTTTGAATGATGATAAGTATATAGTCTGGACATCTCGGGAATACGAGACTTTAAGTAGCCTCAAGGAGGTCATTTGATTACCTCACTTCCCTAATTTAACAACGATACGTATTTATTTAATTTCATTCTTATGTATATTTCTATTAAAATTTGGATAGAGCATTAATTTACATATATAAACAATTCAACCAAGTGAAATATAACTTCCAAATATATGCATCCATGATCATTTAAATGTGCCAAAATATGTTGCATGTATAAGTATACTAAGTGTTGAATCATATGCATGTTGTGGGTGATGGAAAGAAATGATTCAACATGTGCCACGTGATTATAATTCAACTACATTAATCTTAAGATGTCTTTCATGTTGAATAGGATTCTTTAAGGTTAACCCAAACTTAGGATTAATAAAATATTTAATAAATCATGCATTAAAGAAAATCAAATTATAATAATATGCTTTAGAAGATTGTTTAAGGTAAGGATGAAGAGGGTAAGCCTCTTTCGTCTCTTCATAACATTTAGACACTAAGTATAAATCCAATGAAACAAAACAAAACATAAATTAAAATTTACAAATCATCTAAACAATTTGAAGTGAAACCAGCCATCAATTTAACTTAAACAATTTCAAACTTAGAAAATTATAATTCAAATGTCAAGCTAAGACACCATATAAAGCCCAAGCACACACATTAGAATACTAAGTCACCACTTCTAGCCTTAGGTTAGGACGGAATATGTATGATATTGTGTTTTATTTTATGATGTAATATTTTAGACTGGATGTTAAGAATGTGGATCGTAGACTAAATGTTAGGCCGTTGATAGCCTAATCTTATTTTTTTGCAGGGGATTGTGCTCAAGAGGCTGCTCAAAAATAAATATAAATGTTCTCTTTCGGTCGCTTATGCCCCTTCATGATGACATGGACTTAATTACCCATGTGCAGGGTGCTAAGACATAATTATGAAATATAATTGTTTGGGTTTGTATGTATATTTAGCTAACTTCTGTTTTGCAGGTATAATTAGATTTACTTTCTATAAAATGTAATTTTGTAATAAGAATTAAGATTAGTGATATAAGAATTACAATGAGCAGTGGCTAGAAGGCTTAGTCCTGGGGTGCCCTGTGATGCCTTGAAGCAAATCAAAAAAAGAAAGAAAAAAGAAATGAATAATGAAGACCCTCATAGCATGTACTCAATTTCAATTGTAATATTGTTTTGTAATTTCAGGTTGTATAAGGTTGACCTCCATATATGTTTCATAAGTCGAGTCAAACCCACAAGTCAAATTTGACGGACTTCGAAAGTGACAGTGCGCAAATCGAGGATCAAAATGCACTGAACGTCACTGAAAATGATCGAAACGACATCCGATCGACGAACGGACTTCGCCATCGTGTTCAGAACGTCGAAACTGATCAGATTATAAATATTGCACAACCTGATGATTAACCGATCAAACGATCGAGTCATCAACGCCTGCACACTCAAGCCCAACGAAACCGAACCTACGCTCGCGTGAAAGTGAGTTTGCTTAAACGCAAAACTATCAAACGACCGCGCCGATTGACGATTTTGTGCAAATGTCGAATGATTAGAAGTGACAGCGTGCGAATCGAGACTGAAATACACATGATGTCACCAAAATCAACCCAAATGACCTTCAATCAATGAACATACTTTTCCATCGCATTCGGAACGTCGAAACTGGTCAGAATATAAATATTGCACAACTTGACGATCAACCAATCAAGTGATCGAGTCGTCAACACGTCTGCATGCATATCGAAGTCAGGAGGCGCCAACGCAAACAAAACGACCTCCGTTCATGAAATTGATTGCACCATTAGTTCAAACATCATCAAGTAAGATTGTCGCACTCAAAACAAATTCACAAAATCGAAAAGTGGCACACGCATTTTAAACTGAAATGGACTCAATTTGACGCCGACTTGAACCAAACGGCCTCCGATTGAGAAACGGACTGTGCCGTTGCGTCTGGAACATCGAAAAAAGCTAAGATTGATATATATATATTGACCATGTGATTTTATTGACGTAAAATTCATATTAAAGTCGATTAATTAATTCAAAAATCTATTTAAAATCCTAAATATAACCTTAATGCCCTAACTCCACTTTAATAAACTCGCCTATTCTCAACCCACTTTCCTTCACGAAATGATCCAACCTCGGCTTTCCTCCTTTGGCGCATGAGCTCCCCATTCAACGCGTTGGGATCTCCCTCTTCCACGCAACTGCTCCTCGATCCAAACCGCATCCAGCCGTGGCTCCTTAAGGAAGAGCCATAAGCAAGGAGTCCAGTTTTTTCCCTCTCCGATTCCTCTTCCTCCAAACCGAAAAATGAAGGTTCCAAGACCCCGCTAATGCCCCATAGGGCATAGAGGGTGCAAAGACGACCATGAAGACATCGCCGCTATGCTCATTGCGCGTACTGCAAGAAAAAAAACATCCATTGATGTCCCTCCCCTAAATGTCAAATTTAACAAAATTTCAGACTTAGAAAAAAAAATGAATGAATAAATTTGCATTGTATTTCTCTTTCTGCAGGTTTCAAGACTCCACGCCATAGACGAATGTGGCTGGTCGAAGACACCACTCTACGCTTCACGGGCATCTGGAGAAAGCCAAAACACTCGACGACCCCACAGAGATGACCGAAGTCAAATTATGCCTGATTTTGAATTAAATTTGATACTTAAGCAAACTTAAATGGAAATCATTTAAACTTAAATCAAGTAAAAAAATGCATAATAAATATGAAGGTAGACATTAAATTTTAAAGAAAAAATAACAAATATTGAAGGTAGACACTAAACGGAAGCAAGTTTCTTTCCTTTCTTCAAAAATCCTTCAAGACTATGAAGTTTTCTCGTCAAGCAAATGATGTGAAAGGTAAGACACCCACCCCCGGTTTGTTGCGCGGGTTGTTTTCCGGTTTAGTCTTAGGACTCGGCTCGGGTTAACAAAACCTGAAAATCTATTATAAAAATTTCAACTCAGTAAAATATCTGAGAAACTAATTTTGTCAGGTGACAATAGATCTAATCCTCTGTTAGCAGTTAAACAGAGTTGACAAGATCTAAATATCTTAAATACATTCAAATTAATCAATTTTTCAAATCAAATTAACTCAAATTAAATATCAATCTAAAACTATTTAAATGAAACTCTATCATTAAAAGCTTAAAACAAAACTCAATCTATCCACCTTCCGTAATTGTTTGTCGAGTATGACAAACTAAGAAAACTCAAAGTAAGTAATGTCAAATGTCTACCATCACTCAACCATGCGCGTGGCGGGTGTCTTCTAACTGCGCGTACGTGAGCCACAGATGATGTAGTACAACCGCCTCTGACATCGATGGCCAAGGTAAGGCTCCATTATATTACGATCACATGCAGTATGCTCAATGGCTCCTTTGAGTTGTCAAATCATAGGTATACTTGATAAACAACCCTCGCCAAGGTAGACTTAAAATTGTCTCCTTAGACAAACACCACCCCATGACTACTGATTTTTTGATGATGTAACCCATGTGTTGAATAAGGATTCTGGTCATGACACTCCTACTAAGTAGACAGAACCATGTGCAAGCTCGAGGAGGAGAAATGTTCGAAGAGGAGGAACGATAAAGCCAAAATCTAAAAATCAAACCAAAAATCAAATGGAAGAAGCTAAGTCGATACCAATGTCGCAATAATAGATATACTACATACCCAAAATGTGCAAGAACACATAAAGGAGAGTGCTTCTCAGGCACAAACACTTGTTATCGGTGTTATCAGTCAGGACATATGGAAAAATCTTGCCCTCTCTTGAGTCAGAAATCTTCAATGGATGCTAAGACAAGTATTCAACCTCCCAGGAATTTTGGTAAAGGATAATCAGATCGCCATCTCAAACTCATAACCGAACACACCTCGAGTTTATGCACTAAAGCAAAAGACTCACCGATATTATTATGGTATGTCTTTATTTAAAATTAGCATTGTTATACTTTTATATTGTGCTAGATATATTTGCTTTATATGTCTACTCATTTATAGGTATCATCTTTATTGAAAGTAAATCAGTTAGAATTTATTTAATGCTGGAGCATCGCATTCATTTATATCTGAGGAATGTATGCAAATTTTGGGATTGCAAGTTATGAAAATGTCTGTTGTACTTTCAGTAGCAATGTCAAATGGGTCTCAAATGAATCTTAAAAAAATGATTTAATAATTATTAATATATGAATTTGATGTGATTTTAGAATGGAGGCTATCAAACATTATGCTACTTATAGATTGTAAAAAGATCAAATTTAATATTCTGAGAAGAAGAATTTAAATTTGTGGGGCATTAGTGAGTATTACTATGATGGTCTTGCTTAAAAGTTCAAAAGATAAGAAAAGTGAAGGTTTTCTTGCCCAAGTCACCGATGTTACTAAAGAGGTAAAGAAGTTAGAGGATATACCAATAGTAAAGGAGTATCCAGAAATCTTTCTAGATGATTTACCAGGTTTACCTCCAATCAGAGAGATAGATTTCTCTATTGATTTAATTCAAGGTGCAAAACCTATAACAAAAGTACCATATAGAATGATGATCAAAGAATTACAAGATCAAGAATCAACTACAAGTTAGAGAAAGGATTTATTAGACATCTTGGGGAGCTATATTATTTGTGAAGAAGAAAGATGGCGCAAGTGCATGATGAGATTATAAAGAGCTTAACAAACTCACATTAAAGAATAAATCTCAAGAATTGATGATCTTTTGATCATTAGAAGGAGCTTCAGATTTTCAAAGATTGATTTAAGTTATCATCAACTTAGATCAAAGAAGAAGATATACCAAAGAGCATTCAAGATAAAGGCATCTATAAATTTGTGGTGATGTCTTTTGGCTTAACAAATGCTCCAGCTGTATTTATAGATCTCATGAATAGAATCTTTAAACCCTTTTTAGATTCATTTATGATTACATTTATAGATGATATTCTAATTTATTCCAGAGATGAAGCAGCTCATGAAAACCATCTTCACATTATTTTGCAAGCTCTGAAAGGAAATGAATTGTATGCAAAATTTTCAATGTGTGAATTTTGGTTAAATAAGATCATTCTTGGGACACATGATTAGTAGTGAAGGGTTTCGTGGATTAGAGTAAAGTCGAATATGAATGACCAACTTCTTGTCATAAGTTTATTAGTTGTGATATGAGATTGAAGGATTTTCAGATTGTCATGCCACTATCGAGGCTAACAAAGCAAAAGTTTGAATGGTCATCGTGTGAAGAGGCTTTTCAAAATTGAAGAATTGTTTAATGACGCAGATAACTACTCCATCAAGGACGTAAGGATTTCAAATTTAGGTGATGCATCATTAAGAGGCTTGTGATGTGACTTATGAGAATGGAAGAGTGATTGCTTATGCTTCGGCAATTGAAAAATCATGAAAAGAATTATCCAACCCATGATCTAGATAAGAAGCAGCTTATTTGCATTAAAAATTTGAAGCGTAAGTTTTTCTTTATTCGTCCTCTGCTCTGATATTCCAAGCTCCCGGGCCGGGTCGTGACATTTAACCTGACCATCAAATCTTGAAATATATATTTACACAAAAGGAGCTAAATTTAAGTAGAAAGAGATGGTTGGAACTCATTAAAGATTATAATTTGGATATTCAATATCATTCGGGAAGGCAAATGTAGTTGCTGATGCTTTAAGTAAAAAAATATCTAGTAGTGTTTATCGATCTCTCGAGAGGAGTTAAAAAGATTTAGAAAAAAAATGAAAATTTCAATTATTAAATCTACAGATAATCGTGCTTTATTGTTAAATCAAATGGCTATACAATCAAATTTGAAAGACAGAATAGGAATGCTTTATCTCAAGATGATGACTTTCATAAAATTTATATTTAGTAAAAGTAGGTCATACAGAAGATTTTGAAATCGATGAAGAGAGATTACTGAAGTATCATGACAGAATTTGCATTCCAAATGTTGGAGATTTGAGAAAAAACATCTTACATGAAGCACATCATTCTAATTATACAATTCATCTAAACAGTAGCAAAATGTATCAAGATCTTAAAGAAATATTTTGGTGGCCAGGAATGAAAAGAAATGTAGCTTAAATTGTCTATAAAATGTCGATGGTTAAGTCGAACATCGAAGCCAAGTGGAATTTTATACCACACCCTGAAAAATGGACGATTACTTATGGATTTTAGTTTTGGCTTTACCTGAGATCCAAAAGTTGCGATGTTATTTGGGTCATTATTGAGGTTGACTAAATCGACACTTTATACCTATCAAACAATTTGATCACAAAAGCAAAGGAAGTATGTCGATGAAATCGTGAAATTACATGGTGCCAAAATCTATAGTGTGACGGGATGGTCGATTTACATCTGTGTGGAGAAAATTCAAGAAGCTTTAGAGCTTACTTTCGATCGATTTCATTCTCAAATTGATGGCCAATCAAAGAGAACAATTCAAACACTTGAAGATTTGCTTAGACTTTGTATCCTTGATTTTGGGAAAAATTGAAAAATTCATTTGTCCTTGATTGAGTTAGCCTACAATAATAGTTTTCAAGCAAGTATTGATATGGCTCTCTATGAAGCATTGAATGGAAGAAAATGCAAAACACCGTTTTGTTGGGTGGAGACAGGTGAAAGAAGAATCATTAGTGTAGAGGTAGTAGATGAAGCCACCAAAAAGATCTGATTGATCTGGGATAGATTAAAAGCTGTTCAAGATAGGCAGAGGAAATATTATGATGCTAAACATCGACCAGTAGAGTTTGAAGTGGGAGAATTTATATTTCTTAAAGTTAGCCCAATGAAAGGTATAAAACGATTTGACAAAGTTAGAAAGTTAAGCCCACGTTATATTGGTCCATATGAAATCTTGGAAAGAATTAAGAAAGTGGCTTATAGACTGTCTTTACCTTCTCACATACAATGAGTGCACAGTGTAGTTCATATTTCTCTTCTGCGAAAATATATTAATGATGAAGCCAACAAAATTATTGCCGATTCTATTAATATTCAACCAGATCTCACATTTGTGGGAGAGCCAGAAAAAATTATAGATTATAATGTTAAGCATCTCAGGAATAGGAAATTTCCATTTGTCCGAAAAACATGGATCGAGCTACTGGGAGAAGGAATCAGAAATGCGAGAACTTTATCCTGAATTGTTTAACTAAAGGTATGTTTATTTTTATTATTGTCATTTAATTTCGAGGGTGAAATTTTAATAAGAGGGAGAGATTGTAATAACCGGAAAAAAATAAAAATAAAAATAAAAAATACAACCGCAAGCAATGTAGAAGGAGAAGAAAGCGCTCGATTTTTGTCAAAACCTAACCCCAAAACACGAGAGAGGGAGAGGAAGGGAGAAGAAGAGGAGACTCACCTTGCCAGACACGCAAGGCCGACGCACCGAGGAAGGATAAGAAAGGCCGTCGACCGAGGGAGAAGAAAGAAGTGGCGGCCCTAAGGCGTCGGTTCTAAAGATAGGTGACCCATCAGCTGACGTGGGTCCGGACCTCCTGCACACGACAGGGAACCTGGCGAGGGAGGAAAGGAGAGCCCGAGCCCTCCCGCGTGCGTGCGTGTCTTAGGGAAAAAACCGAGAGGTAAGTTTATTATATAAATATAAAATTGATTTTAATATGATTAACTTTGATTTTAATGTTATTTCAAGTTTAATTTAGGGTTTATAATTTTAACTTAGGGTTCATAATTTTGACTTAGGGTTTATAAATTTCAGCAAGAAATGTAAATTAGGAATATGTATGATGAATCAAAGTTAAGTAATTTAAGTATTAAACCCTCACATATGAAATATGATTTCAATTTTAATAAAACGTTGAACCTATGCTAAGTTATATTATCATTAATTAGATTAAAATCATTTTAAGGGAAATGCTAAACACTAAATGAAAATAAAATTTATCTATAGTATGTTAATTATTTTAGAATTATTTAAGGGGTATGATTAGTAGTATATGTTTAGATGATATAATGACGAAAAAGCGGCTATGTAAACAGTAATATATGTTTTGATGATAAACAATAAATGCAATATATTAAGTCACTTTAACACTTAATATTTTATATTAAGAAAAATAATAGGATTAATAGGATTTAAATATATTATATGGCAAATTAGACATATCATTATATTAAATAAATTAAAGGTTAATTTAACTTGATTTAGAAAATATTGATGAATATGAGCGAAATGTAGTTATATGTAAGTATCATAATAATAAAATAAAATAAAATACGTTGCTTTTAATATCGATCCAAATCAATATTTTTATTATAGAATTTCAATTAAAGAAGATTAAAGGAAAGAAGATTCAAGAGAAACCGCAAGTTAAAGTGAATTATATTCTTACATTTATGGTAAAAAATATCTCTTTAATTTGTGATGAATATTATATTATGATTATGACTTTTTCCTGCTAGTAGTGATTATTTGGGATTATTTTAAAATAGGCTTTTAATGATAATTAGTTATTTGGCATAAAAAAAATAATTAAAATAATAGTCATGCTTTATTAACGCCACCTTTGTTTTTTTTTTTTTTTTTGTAACTATGTAGAGAGAGAGAGAGAGACTTTTTTTTTTTTTTTTGGTTTTGTACGGGGGAGAGAGAGAGAGAGAGAGATTTTATTAATTTTTTTTAAATAATATAATTATTTAAAGTATATAATTTAAAAATATTTTATAAAATATTTAATAATTAAATATTTATATATTTTTATTAATTTTTTTTATTTATATATATAATTAAATATATAATTTAAAATATTTTTAATTATATATATAAATTTATAAATTTATTTAATATTTTTAATTAATATAATTATGTATAATATATAATTTTTATTAATTTTTATTAATATATAATATAAAAATATTTAAAATATATAAATAAATAAATAAATAAAAGAATAAATTATATAAATATTTTATAAACTATATATAAATAAAGTAATATATATATATATTTATAAATTTATTTAGTTATTTATATGTTTAAATTATATAAATATTTTTAAGTTATATAAATAATTTAAAAATAATTTTTATAGAATATTTTTAATTATATATAAATATATATATATATATATATATATATATATATATATATATATATATATATATTTATTTTATTTATTAATAATAATAATAATAATAAATAAAAAAATATAAAAAAAAATAAAATAAATAAATAAATAAATAATTTTAATAAATAAATAAAGAAATGAATAAATATATAATAAATAAATATATATATATATATATATATATATATAAGTAACATATTTTTATAAATATAAATAACTAAATATTTATATAATTTACAATTATTTATTTATTTATTTAACTAATTATATATTTTAAAGAAATAAATATTTTTAAATAAATAAATAACTAATTATATATATATATATAACTATTTATTTATTTATATATTTTAAATATTTTTAAATTATTTATATAACTTAAAAATATTTATATAATTTAAACATATAAATAACTAAATAAATTTATAAATATATATATATATATATATATATATATATATATATATATATATATATATATATAATTATTTTATATATTTATATAATTTATTCTTTTCTTTATTTATTTATTTATATATTTTAAATATTTTTATATTATATATTAACAAAAATTAATAAAAATTATATATTATACATAATTATATTAATTAATAAAAAAATATTAAATAAATTTATAACTTTATATATATAATTAAAAATATTTTTAAATTATATATTTAATTATATATATAAATAAAAAAATTAATAACTAAATATATAAATATTTAGTTATTAAATATTTTATAAAAATATTTTTAAATTATATACTTTAAATAATTATATTATTTAAAAAAATTAATAAAAATAAAATCTCTCTCTCTCTCTCTCTCTCTCTCTCTCTCTACAAATCACCAAAAGTCCACAAACTGACTAGCCTATTTGCTAATTATATTTTTTTCGTGCCTAAATAACTAATTATCATTAGCACAAAGCCTATTTTAAAAATAATCCCTGATTATTTTCCTGCTTTTTCATAAATTGTAATATAATTTATTGTTTCTTCATATTGGATAATAACTTGAATGTTAAATCATATTGTCACTTTATCATTTTATAAAGTTAACTGATTTACTATTAGTTATGAATTAATATGCACAGCTGTATAATTGTATGTTATGAATATGTATATTGAAAGTGAAGTTCACCCCCTTATGGTACTGGCTGGGGACGCAATGTACATGTGCACGAAATGACGAAAAAGGGTCAATGAAATTGGAAAATGGTAATGGTAATGGCTACTTGTCCTTTGGATGAGTATTGGTAAAGGTTTTGATAGTGACTCCAAGACGGATGATAAATGTAAAAGTAAAAGTTCATACAAAATGCTTATGTATACCTACCTCACATATGTTTGATAGTTTGAACAAATTTCTTTTATGTACCTGTGAAAATAAAAGCTACTGCTTCTACCTTCTTGTTTCTTATAAATGTAAAGATAATTGACAATCAATTATTATATTCATTCTTGCTTAAATTCTTTTCAGGTAACCATCCTAACTAAATAGCGAAGAGAAGGGAGAGTTATGTTCATCGTCGTAGAGATACTATAAGAGTTAAGTAAATTATGTAAGTTATATTGAATTATATTTAAATTGTATGTCATATAAACTTTGTTAAGATATATGCAAGCAAATTGTTAAATCATTTGTATAGAGTATGATTGGAGATTTTATTTAAGATTGGAAGTCTAAAGTTTTTTTTTTTATCCGTCCAACCGTCTGCTCGCCAGATTCTTCCGGGAGGACAGAAGAAGAGAATAAGGGTTAGCCCTTCCCTTCTTAAAGGAGTTGGTCTTCAATCGCTCCCACTCTCCTATCAACTGCTCCCGCTCTTAAACCCGCTCCCACTCTCCCCTAAAACAGTTATCACTAAAGGGAATGGTTGTTAGTGCAAGTGATTGGTGTGTTCCAGACTCTTTAAACTTAGCAGTAACGGAGCTATGCTGGAGTTGGGATGCTCATTATTTTCATTATTATTTATTTATATTTTTTGGTTGCAAACAATATGTTATGTATTGCATATATATAATATAAATGAACACAAACTCATATAAGTGTATTATCTAACTACATCAAATTTTATATGAATAGTGCATACATGTACATTGATCTATGATCATATTAAAACATAAATTTACTTGCATGTGCTCCGACTAACACATTAAAGCATTCAAACTAATTTGAGAATATTGTGAGGATTAAAATAAAATCTAAATTTAAATTGCTCTTAGTTCAGGAAGGACACCAATGTTTTAAAATACTTGCAATTATTTCAAAACTATAAATCATCTCTCAAAACTACTTAAATTTTACCAAATTATCCATGCCCTTAGACAAGACATTTAGTCCATAAGATAAGATCTTGAATCTCACTTAATCAATCTGATGCTCCCCCTTATAAGGGCTGGAGTTAATAAAAAAGACACTTTTAAAATATTTAAGTAATAAGGTCCAAATAAAATGACAAGTTTAAGTGTATTGAGTAAATATTCTGATGATGGCCAAGTTGAAAGTTAATCTCAGCCGAAGGGGATCCTTATCAAAAACACTCATAGATTCATTTAAATTACCTCAAACATAAGCAAAGATGAAAATATTAAAAGCTGTGAAAAAATCTTGAAAACCAAATGTCTTTAAAATATTTATCACCTAAAACTTAAAGCAAAAGAATCAGTATACCATCCGTAATAATTTGTCAAGAGTGACAAATTTAGGATAAATCTAAGCTCACAAAGAGCCAAAGTTATATCAAGTACAATGTTTATGGTCATACTCTAACCACCTTATGCCAATAAAAAAATGGTGTGTCCTCTACTCGCATGATTTTGCCACCAAATAGAACCATAAAAATAGTAGATACGACCAGAGCCTTTTGATTATGTAATTCACCATCAAATAGCGCTACTAAATTACAATCACGATTACATCCATAAGCTCCTAAATAGCTTTATTCATTGAGCTATGAATCATAAAGTGTATTTGGTAAGGCATAAAATCTTTTGTTAGCTGGGGTTGACCTAAGATTATTCCCTTAGATAAATATCCACCTCAAGTCTACAAAGTTTTCTTATATGACATAACTCATGACTGCTGACAAAGATTCTTTTGGCAGGTTAGATCGACTACCTACTCATAATAAATAAACTAGGGGCGATGAAACCATGGGATTTTGATCAGGCATGTCATCATTTTCCCAACATCCCCTTTAAATTTATTTATGATAACTTTCTTAAATTTTAAACCTAATTTGTTGATGTAATGACTTGTAAAAACAAAAAACAAAAATTAAACCAACTGACCTGAACCATTAGACCGAGTAATTCACCGCTAAATGGCACTACTAAATTACAATCACGACTGTAACTCATAAGCTCCTGAATAGCTTTATTCATTCAGCTATGAATCATTAAGTGTTGATAAGACGTAAAATCTTTTGTTAACTAAAGTTGACTTAAGATTGTCCCTTTAGATAAACATCCACCTCAAATCTACAAGGTTTTCTTAGACGACATAACTCATAACTGCTAACAAAGATTCTTCTGTCAGGTTAGGTCGACTACCTACTCAAAATAAATAAACTAGGGATGATGAAACCATATGATCTTGATCAGGCATGTCATCATTTTCCCAACATCCCCTTTAAGTTTAATTACGATAACTTTCTTTAATTTTAAACCTAATTTGTTGATATAATGACCAGTAAAAAAAAAATTGAACCAACTGACTGATTCGGGTTATTACAGGGAGATGGGAATTTACCAAAAGGAAGTTGAACGAGACAGAGAGGAGAGTCGAGGGTAAGACAGCGATAATGGCGAGGTCGACGTCATTCAGGCATGTACACGCATCGAAATCGATAGGGTTCGCATTATCAAAGACCGGCAACCTCCGAACAAGAATTGGCAAGCTTTGTATGACCTCTGCATGCTGAATACAAAAAAGGAAAGAGATTTTGTGAATTGAATTGAACCCTAACCTACCGTATCAATCTCGACAGCAAGAAACCAAGGATTACATGCTTGTAGGTATGTTTTTATGCCATTTATTCTTTAAATTCATAGGGAATGTTGCTTTTAGGAATTTTTCAATCCCTAGCAATAAATTTCAGTTAGGGCTTAATCGGGAAGGCCAAATTAGGTATATTATTAGTATTAAAATATAAGAAATATATATAAATAAATGAAAATTTTAATTGGAATATTAGGTTTCTACTTTTTGTAAAAATATGGAATTGCATTCAATAAGCATATGTTTATAAAATAGTTCTTTTATGTGAATATGAAAGTACTAATGATTTTATTTGATTTTACGCTTTAAATCAACATCAACTATTTTGATACTAATTTCCCTTAAAATATATGACTAATATACAAGTAGTTTCATGCATAATTACATTAGTTATAAAAATATGTAGAAGTTACTTAATGAGTATTCATTGTCATATGATTAATATTAAGTACAAGATTATGAATCTTCTTTTAATTAGAATGTGAGGTATCACTTTCGATAAACTTAAATATCAAGTTATATATGATGAATTTATTTAGAATTTTGGCTAATAATTAACATTAGGAAAGGATAAATATGTTATGAATAATATGTATTTATGATAATTTTAAATAATATAATAATAACATTGAAGCTAAAGTGTAGATGTTTTACAAGATGGAGCATAGGTTTTAAGTTATGAATTCTAAATAGACGACATGTTTTAAAACTATTTATGGTTCATAGTTGAGTCTGTGTCATGTGTGAACCTTCTAGCCAAAAAGCCAAGCTAAACCCATCAAAAATTAAAATCTTTTGTGAGTACTCATGTTTCTAATTTATCGTAATTTTATTGCTTTCTTCTAACCTGCTTATTTGTCATATCATAAATAGATTTGCATTTATTAAGACTGCAATGTCTCCATTGATTTATCTACTCTTCGAATATTGGTCATATTGAAATGTATGTTTTAAAATTTTCTAATATTTAAGTGTTATTCAAGTTTCACGTGTTATAGAAAAATATTGAATACAAATAAACCACGTGAATTATATGAATTATATAAATTGCTTATATCACACTTGAGTTTCCCTCCTTATAAGAAGCTAAGGAGCCAAAGTACCCATGCACGTATATAGAAAATGATATGGAAAAGGCTATTGATATTGAGTGTCTTAAATGGTACAATTTTAGGCAATGGCTCCTATAACGAATGTAAACAATATAAATAAGATAGGATATTACACTGTAGTTTAAAATGTAATTAAATCTTTTTGAAAGACTTATAATTGAATAAAAATTATCATTTGATCCTATATTGATTTAATTTGATTAACTGACATGCGTAATGTTTCTTTTCCATTGTATTACTATAATTTATAAACATGAGTATTCACTGACTGTTAATAGCACATTGTGATTTTATCATAATATTTGCAAATTGTTTGATATAAAAATGAATAACAGAGAAGAAAATTTTTATAGAAGGCGAGTTCAGAATAGCAGAAGGTACATTTATGTTTGATTTATTTACTTTTTTAGTGGCCCTTTCAAGTTCTTGATTAGCCTTTAGTTAGTATTAGAAATTATTAAATTTATTTTTTCCAACGCCTGTCCCTACCTTGGAAATTCCAAGCCCTAGGTCGGAGTTGTGACAATTTCTACCATTTTAAACTTAATTTATTGCTACTAACCTGATAGCTAGTCTTAATAGAAAGTTTTCTCTCGTCACTAGAGAGATAATTAATTATAAATACTTATGCTAATAGGAAACTTAGAACAAGATCTAAAGTCCTTGCAAAATGAGGATGAAATCTCTAAACAGTGCCTTATTTACAATTTCATATACCTTCTAAAAATTTAACTGAGCATAAATTCAAACTCTCTTCGAGATGATGGGCACGAATTTTTAAAGAACACAAATATTGGCATTAAGTATTTTGTTTACATATTTGCATTAATTATTTATAAAAGAAAATATAATCTCCTTGGTATATTATGTCCTTTTTATAATTATTTTATGTAACCAAATCTATATCATGTTTGTTTTATATTAGCGTTTGTTCTTCAAAGTGCGAAAGATGTGATTGAGGTTGCACATGAGTTACAAGATGTTGTTATGCCGATGAAGCAGCATCATCACATCCTATTTAGACTTAAATTAGTATATGTCAGGGCAAATACACCAAAAAACCAACAAAATTAACCAGTTAGAAAGTACAACAAATTATTGAGAGTTCCTAGCATACCAGTCTCATTATACTCATCTGATTGTGCCACCAGAATAGCAGGACCAAATGA
The DNA here is from genome assembly GCA_021442155.1 of Cymbidium sinense. Classification (NCBI taxonomy): domain Eukaryota; kingdom Viridiplantae; phylum Streptophyta; class Magnoliopsida; order Asparagales; family Orchidaceae; genus Cymbidium; species Cymbidium sinense. The sequence goes on along the minus strand of CM038215.1, from coordinate 233,725,184 downwards.
TTGGAGATATGTCAAGGGATTGTTGAACCAATACACATCAACATCACTTAGGAGAACATTGTATCTCAATTTCAGTATCTGCAAAACTATCCGGGATTTAACCTTCGTCACTCTCTGGAAACAGTCGGTGCCAAAGTGGCAATTATTGAAGCTAATATTACTTGGTGCAAGTGGATCCCTGAAAACTGGCAAGCCCTAAAAAAAAGGAGAAATATGCGTCAGCCCAAACAGATGCTCCGGATTGAATGGAAAATCAAAAGAGTCAATAATGAGAAATAAGAACAGCTTATATTTTCAAAAATTTGAGATTCAAGATACCAGCAAGAGTGCAAACTGATAAGTTTCAGAGTCAAGAGCACAGACAATAAAATTCGACACAGCTAAGAAGCGTAATCGGCAAACCCAACTCATAAGCATATCCCTATAGTTGTCTCCAGCAACTGCAAGAACAATTGTTTTATCCTTGTCTGCGGTGATCTGAAGGAGTGATTCCAAATTGAATGGATTAGACAGTGTCAGTGGTCTTGTAAACGCAATCTTGTATATTTTCTTGAGAAGACACTGACTTCCTAAGAAACTTAAATCCTCAGGTATTAATTTCTGGTTAATCCCGAAGTGTAAGAACCTTCTTATTAAGAATATCATCCAATGCTTGAAACCAAAAGGATATCTGCCAGATCCTTCATGATAGAGAACAACCTTTTTCACTGAATCAAAAAGAATATGTTTTCGAGAACATTTAATAAAATTAAGATCTGTGATTAGCATGGATTGTTCTCCAGAATTAAGTGATCCATATGATGCTGCAAGATGAAGATTTCCTTTCACTTCCCAACCATCATTACCAGTATCAGATGAGATATTCCTCTCAAAATGGTGGGTCCAATTTTCTGGATGGATTGCAGATGCTATGTAACTGGCATCAATAACTAATCTGAATTCTGATGACAGCACTTCATGTAAAAGCCAGGAATTGTGAAATCCTTTCCCGTGTAAGAAAGGAGGAAGAATCCCAGCAAATAGTGGTACCTCACCCATGTTCCAAGCCATTAAAAGCTTCTCACCACAGTTGCTCCATTGTAGTTCCTTAATGGTATGTTCCTGCAGCTGGTGGAAATGCAGAGCAATGAAAACAAAACCAAGCACCTATTCAGCATTTAACTAAACGTAAGATAAGTTCCTTTTACCTTCCCAACACCTATACTCGCACCATCTTCCTTTAGCCAGTGCTTTCCAGTGTCATCCAAGCGAAAAGGGAAGTTTGAGACACTTGGTATCATGGAAACTAGAAACCAGTCACGATCAAGCTTGTAAGCCCAATATAAAGTAGTGAGGAAGTTGGGCAGAAGAATTGTTTCAGGATCAATAATAACAGAAATTGCAGAAGAATAATTTTGGGATCTTGCTACCATACAATGAAAAAATGGTGTCCCGACAAACCTAAAAGAGAGCCAAATTCAGTATTCAGATTTTTTTGTCGGAAATTAAAAATCCTAGATATTGAATTTTAATATGCACCTCCGTCAGTAATTCAAAATGCAATCATATGCTATAAAGTTAACCAATCGTAAAATAATAAGTAAAGCCTTTGAGAAGAAAACACATTAAAACATGCCGCTGAAGAACAAGACCAAACATCAGGAAGTCTATCTGATAGCCTTACGAGAAAGCTCCAAATGAATCATGATAACAATGACTGTTCCATGATTAACATGGATTCACCAGACTCTTAAAATAGTTAAGAAGTCCAGTTTGATCTTTCAACTAACATGCATGTTAGGATAAGGATACCAACGTATGTGTATGGAGCATAAATAATGTTATGTATAAAGTACATCGCATGACATTCTTGATAGGAGCAAAGCACTCCAAGCCTAATACGTGATCCAAAAGACTATTTAAAACAATTGCAAAATTTACTACAAGAAGGCTAGAAGTACAAATATTGAATGAGAAGGGACTAAATTGTAAATTGTAAATTGCAAATTGAAAATTTAAGGAGGATAACCAGATATAGAGGAGAGAGAATACTCAAGTGAGTAATCTAAAAAATTTTTAAGAAGCTTTCTACAAAATCATCCTTCATACCTTCATGGCTAGCCACCTTTCACAGAGCAAATCAAGGAAATGTCCTTTTTTCAAGGGATAACGATCCATAATTTGACCATTAAGCAAAGAAATACATAGGTATTTTATCGCTTAGCTTAATTGATTGCTTATAATTATTTCAAGGTTCTATCATCGTTATTGATTAATGAAGGCTTGTAATAACCTTAGATAAAAGGGATTGTAATTATTGAAAATTGAATGAATATCTTAGTCTTCTCCTCCAAAATCATCTACAATTTTGCTGTCTCCCTAACTCTAATTTTTGACTACCCCAACTTTCTCTCCTCTATTGGCACATCTTTCAAGGATGGTCTAAACTCTTAAGGATGAATTCTAAAACTACTCTCCCTCTTGAATCAGTCAAAAATAGGCTCCTGTGAGTCGTTGATCTTCTTGAACCATTTTTTTATTGTTAAAGTTCCTAATAGAGGTTGAGATGAAGGTGGCGGATGAGGCAATGTAGCAAGGTCATAAAGAACAGTAAAAAAATTAGACCTCTTATAATCATAGATATGGTGCGACTTGAAAGCTGTAACATGGAGTCACAAAGAAGTCATCAAGGCTACTGAGATAGAGATGGAAAGATTAGAAAGGATGATGCAATGTGAGAAGGCCGTAGCAACAGTTGAAGATAGTCAAATCGTTCCACTCCTGAAGTTAGAGATCACACAAGCTGAAAGTAGCAACGAGGTAGCACATGAAGATCATGGAGGCCTCTGAAGATGGCTAAAGTCCTCACATTAAGGTCGTTGTGAAGAGAATTTGAAGGTGCCGTATGAATTAATTGTCCCTCTCTTGAAGTGAGGATTGAGCAATCATAGGTCAACAAGCAATTCAAGATAATCAAAACAATCTCTCCCCTAAAAGAAAAGGGCCCTAATTCATTGAATAGTGAAGGCAATTAAAACAACAAAAAAGCCATCTTCCTCTAATTCAAAATATCTATGTAATTCTCAAAATTAGCTGCTTGGAATGTGAGGGGTATTCACGGTGTTGAAAGAGTTCTTGCTTGCAAGGATTTAATCAACATGTGTAATTTAGACTTATTTTTCATTCTAGAATGCAAAATTTCCAATTATAGCTTTGTAGACCCATGGTTTATTTCATCTCATATTCTTTTTAACCAAGAGGGCAGTTGTAATAACTGACAACATTCCCCAAATAGAGGACATAGATTAAGTTGAACTCTTGTAATATTTCTTTTCATCTTATTACTATTATATCTCAGTTCGTTCATGAAGAGGTTTTTTGTGGCCACAATACTTCATTCTATTTAACAGTTAACCATGCCAAGACCTCCACTTTTGGTAGAAAATATTCATGGAGTGACTAAGTTGATATTTCCAAGAATATTGATAAGGCACGGATCATTCTGGGGGATTTCAATTGTTGCAAGTTTCAACATGAAAAACTAAGAGACAATGTGATTCCTAACAACAAGTTTTGAGACTTTAATGGTACGATTTTTGAAGTGAGTCTTAGGTACCTTTCTTCTGTTGGGCTCTCTCATACTTGGCCAAACACTAGACCACTATCTCCCACTCATAAAATTGGATTAAGTTCTTAATAATGAAAATGGCTCAATTTTTTGTCCTTTGCCATTCTACAAGATTGAATCCCCTAGGTGTTCTGACCACTCTCCATTAAAGGTTTTCACTACTCCTGAATTCCCTCCCAATAGAAGATTTCAGTTCAAAATTTTCTGGACTAAATATCATGAATTTTTGTTAATTGTTCAACATGTTTGGTCAAAATATAGTCATGGAGATCCTATCTATGTTTTCAATTCTAGGAAAACTCTCAGTATGCAATCTTGGTCTACTGATAGTTCTCTTAAGATTAACATTAGGTATCTTGAAGAAAAATAGTCCAGAATTATCCAGTGTTTAGAAGCTAATTTCAATAACTCATCTTTAAATCTGCAAGCTGAAGTCATTAGTAAGAAGCTTAATGAATCTTATTCCTCCCGGGCGTCCTAACTTTCTCGAAGAGCCAAGTCTAAATGGCTTACATCCAGTGAAGATGATGTTTCTTTATGCTAAGATCAAGGGCAGGAGAAATTTAAATCTCATTAAAAAAATTTCTTCTCTTGATGGATGTTTTTCTACTCATGCTGACATCTCTATAGCCACTGTTTCTTATTTTAAAAACTTATATATTCTGAATTCTGGGAGTGTTTCACATGAGGTAAGTTTTCCCATAGGAAACTCCATTCCCAATCATAAGTTGTCGGATTTAATTGCACCTATTTCTACATAAGACATTTAAAATGTGGTATTTTCTGCTCAAGGAAACTCTACCCTAGGACCAGATGGCTTCACTTTTGAGTTTTACATTCACTCTTGAGACCTTACTGGAGAGACTTCATTGCAAGCTATCACCCCTTTCAAGAGGCTATATTCCTCAAGCAATTAAAGCATCTGGAATTGTTCTTATACTTAAGCATTCTCATGCTAATAACATCTCTGATTTCAGACATATATCTCTATGTAACACAATTTATAAAATCATTACTAAAATTCTTGCTAACATGATTAAAAAAGTGATTCTTATCATTATCCATCCCAGTCAAGTTGGATTCATTCATAAAAGGATTTCTACAAATAATATTAATTTAGCAAATGAAATTCTTCAACAATTCTCCAATTATCAGTTGGATAAGATTTTTTGTGCTAAACTTGACATTTAAAAGGCCTTTGATATTGTTAATAGAGACTTTATTTTACATAGGCTTAAAGCCAAAGGATTCCCTGATATATTTGTAAACTAAATCTAATCTTGCATTGAAAGTGTTCACTTTTTGGTTTGCATAAATAGTTCCCTTGAGAAGTTTTTTGGATCTGCTAATGGAATTAGACAAGGATGCACGTTATCTCCTTTCTTGTTTTGTATCACTATTGATGCATATTCGTGGATTTTAAATGATACAGTCAATCCCAACTCCTTTCAAGGTATCCAATATAATAATTTGGATTTATTCTATCATGCCTCTAGTCTTCTTATTAATCAGGCCAAGAGTCTAGTGTGTTTCTCTACTAGTGTTCATAATGCAGCTGACCTCAGTGATTTTCTCAATATTCCACTTTAGGAATGCAAATTTACTTGGGCTTCTCATATCTTCTAAAAAACTACAGTCGACAGATTTTCAGAAGCTTATACACAAGGTCATGGATGTTCTTGATGGTTGGAAGGCTAAAACACTATCATTTGTTGGAAGGCTTCAGTTGATTAGATTCTCAATTTGGAATCTTATTGCTTACTGGGTAAGAGCTTCAATTCTTCCTAAAGCTTGCACTATTAATGAATTATGCTCTAAATTTTTTTATCAAGATAATGTTCATCAGTATAAACTCATTCCCATCTCCTGAGAAAAAAGTTGTAAACACAAGAAAAATGGGGGACTTGGTCTGCCTTCTATCCCTGCCATCATTCATCCTTACGACTTATCTCTTTTCTTGAAAATCTTGTCTACTGATAACTTACTCAAATATTATGGCTTAGCTTTCACTCTTCTATATGGAAACCTTTTAAAGGCAAAGTTTGCTCTTTTTGGCATGAACTACATAACATTGCTTTAAAATATAAAGGCAAGATTTTTTTCCTACAATGCTTTTTGGGATCCTTAGATAAAAGGCCAAGCTCTTATGGACCTCTTGGGACATAATGAAGCTGATTATATTAATTTTGATACTTGTTCTAAAATTCCTAGATTCATCACTAACGACAGATGGGATGCCAGCAAGATTGACAATGACAACATTATTCAAATTTTCAGTTCAGTTAATATCCTTTCTAATTGTTCGGATTCGATTAGTTTGTTGATGGCATTGTTCTTACTTCCAAGAATTTTCATGTCAGTTTCTATTCTAATCTTAACAAGGTGGAATGGAGTTTTGCAGTTTGGCATAAGAGATATGTTTTAAAATTTGTTTCATATTTACAGTTATGCATTTCTGATAGCCTTAAAATAACGGATATGTTGCTTCATCATAATATTTTTGTGCCCAACTATTGTTGTTTTTGCTTTGTAGGGGTTGAAATCAAAAATCACCTGCTTTTTGAATGCTCGTATACTTTCAACCTTCTAGCCGATATTCTTCCTTTTTTCTTCAGCTGCTAAGGTCATTGTTGAGTCAGCTTATTGAGTTTATTAAGGATATACCTCATTTGTCTAAACTGTTCAAAAGGTGCAACTTTATTTCTCTTAGTTTTTGGTTTATTATATCTAGCGTGAAAGGAATTCCAAGAAGTTTAGGAATAAAATTTCAATCTTTGCTACACTCTTTTCATCATCAGGAAGGATATTCATGCAAAAACTAAATTTTGTGAGAAACATGATAATATTGCTTCTTAATCCTCTTTCAAGACCTTGTTCTTCAATTTTCTATAGAGATTCTCGATTTCCACTTGATGCTCTTCTTTTTTAGCTAGATCATATGGATGATGATGAGTCTTTTGTCTATCTAAGCTGGACAGTGCCTTCGAGTAAATATGATGATGCTGCCCAAGTTTCGTCTACCCATTGAATGGCCTCTCGATAACCTGGGAGTTTTTGTTGTTTTGTTGTTGTTGTTTTATTTTTATTATTTATTTTTATTTTTATCGTTGGTTGGCCGCAATTAGATTAATCGAAGGGGCATGTTGCTTCAGTCTTTGCCGAAGCCGAACTCCCAACACACGAAAGAGAGAGAGAGAGATTGAGCGTGACGCCGAGAGAGAGAAGAAGAGTAGAAAACTGACCTTTATGTAAACCTTAGGCGTTGGGTTACTTTACTTTTTCATAAAGCAAAATGTTTGGTATCGCTTTTTCTTTAAAATTTGTGAAAAATCTATTTTGAGAACCAAAGTTTATTAGATGGTAAAAGTTATTTTTTTGAATTTTTCAAAAAAATATATTTATACACACACGATTTTCAAAGCAACAAAAGTGCTTTCCACAGCTTTACAATCTTTTTCAAAACTACAATTGCCCCAAACAGACCCTTAATCGTCATCATGCATAACGGTGCTCGAAGCCGAGTGAGATGGTGTGAGTTTCTGCTTCTACACTAGCTTCCTACGAAGTATAATGGGAATAATGCACTGCTACCTAAAATGAGCGCGGTGTGACCAAGGAACGAGGTCGGGATTAGGGCGCATTTAGTATAAGAGGAAAGAGAGGTATTTATAAAAGAAATATTTATATAATTTGAAAATTTACTTTTATTTCTTATTTTAAGTATTATTAAATGTGATAATGACTTCATGTAATAAATTATTCCATTTTAAAAAGATAAAAAGAACTTTTTTTTTCTTAACTAACTAAGGATATTATAAACTCACCAAGGAATTTAATTTAAGAATTTTGCAAGGGAGAACAAAACAATAATCAAATTTATTTTTGGTTTTTGCAAGATTTTTTATGCAATCTTTTTTTATCTTTAAATTAATGAAATACATATATTCAAAAATCATAAAACCTTAAGTCCGTTGTATTACATGAACCTTAAATAACCATGATTAATTTTAGGATACTAGTGATGAAATAGATTTTTCAAGAAAAAAAAAATTAAAATAGATCAATAAATGAAAGAGTTCAAGCCTTAATTATTTAATGATTTTTGATAATTTGGTGTTAATGATTTTATGAAAAAAATTTGAAAATAGGAAATTATTCCCATTATATTTTATAAATAAAATATAAATTAACAGCCAAAAATGTGTAAACCTGAGAATTTCAATGATTATATATTATTATATTTAAATAGAAATAATAGAAGAGAAAGATAGAAATTCTTAAATCAAATTAAATTAGGAAATTAAACCTTAAAAAAAGAGAGAAATAGAAAATATTATGTATGTTGACTAAATTAAAAAGATTTAAGTGAAATGATTATATTAATCAACATTATTAATAATTAAATTAACTTGGTTGGAAAATAAATAAAGATATTCCGATGAAAGTGAGTGTTAATTAACAAAAATCTAACTTTAATAAAATAGACATAAATAAAAACTTTCAAATATTTATCATATTAATGTTTTATTTATAGGTACTCCAAATTAAAGAAGTAATTTGTAAAGAGAATAAGGTTCAAAAAGCTTCACACTAAAGTAGGTAATTATATTCCTACATTTTATAGTGAAAATTTACTCTTTTCATATGATTAAATGCATATCATATAAAATAATTTTTATTATAATTAAAGATTTATTGTTAACTTCTTTCCTATTGAATAAATAGTATAAATATTGGATTCATATTGTTGCTTATGTTCTTATATAGATTCAAATAATTAAACTATTTTGAGCTAACATAAACATCTTCATAAATGTATGATATACTTGCAATATAAATGTATTATGAATGTGTATGATTGAGGATAGAGTTCACCTCCTTATGGTACTGGTTGAGGATGACGCTACATACCCGTGCGCGTAAATGAAAATGGTTGTCTATCCTTTGGATTGGGTTTGGAAAAGATTTCTTTCTGAAAAAGGTTCTTCGACGAAGACTCATGTGATGATTGATAAATTAGAAAATAAAATGTCTAAGAAATATTTACTTCATCTATCTCTTGTATGTTGAATTATTTAAGGACATTTTACATACTGTTCAAATTTATAGTAGATCTATCATTCATATTAATTCTGTAATCTTATTTTACTATAGTGAAAAAACATATTTATCAACTGAAAATATAATTCAATTGCAAGTTATTTTTAAATTTTTCAGGTAGCCTTCCAAACTAAATGAAAAATAGAATGAAGGAACATGTTTACAATCGTAAAAGGACTTCAAGAGTTAAGTATTGATTTAGTTTATATTTTAGATTATGTTTTATATGACTTCAGTTTATGGATATTTATACTTGTATAGAAAAATTTGGTATTTGTGTGTTGGAAGTTTCTAGTTGGCTCTTATGAACTTGAAAAATATTTTGTATCTGATACTTGCTTAGATGTATTTATGAGAATGTAAGAAAAAGTTGTTTCCATCCAACCACCTTATTCCCGTCTTGGTATTCCAAGTTTTCGCGCTGGGTCGTAACAAGAGTGGTATTAAAGTAAGATTTTATATTTAGTGATATAAATATGATCATAATTAAAGATCCATTAGAAAGATGATAAATTTTATAAAGAGATTTATATTTGATTATGTTAATGCATAATGGTTATAAATAATTTCTATTTTTCAGGCCTATGGAATCAATTCAAGAGGATACTATGAGTGATAATCGAGAGACACAGATTGTTGAGCAGCAGAATTTGATGCAACCCTCTGCACTTGCTATAGAAGCATTTGCCCAAATGATAGAAATAATGACTCAGATGATATAAAATCAGCAATCTAAAGCCAGTGAAAGTGGTGGAATTTCTATGGACAAATATCTTAAATTATTTCAGAACATGAGGCTATCTTTTTCTCATGAACAGGAGGACTTATAGAAGCTGTAAATTGCTTGATGCGGATAGAGAAAATTATATAAAGTATGGCATGCCCTCCAAAAAAAAGAGTTGTATTAGCTTCGTTTGCTTTTAAGGGCGAAGCTGAAAGATGATAACGAGGACAATTATTAGAGAAGTTTGAAGGAAGACCTTGCAATCTTGTTTCATGGGAGGATTTTGTGAATGTTTTTAGAGATTGGTTTATACTCCTCTCAGCGAGGAAACAGATGCAGGACAAGTTCATCAGATTAATATAAAGAAATCGTTCTATCATGCAATATGAAGCCGAATTCACTATGCTTTAAAGGTATGCACCTCAATTGATACCAAATGCAGAAGAGAAATGACAAGTTTCTATCTGGACTAAAGGATGTAATCAGAAAACCCTTAATTCCTCTAAATATTGATGACTATTTTGTTCTAGTGGATAAGGCTATAAGGATAGAGTTGGATTTGCAGGATACTCAGAGGATAAGAGATTTTCATTAAAGAAGGAATGATAATAGGTCAAAATCTGGGCAAAATATTCAGTTTGAAAAGCTAAACTGGAAGAAGCCTAAGTCTAGCAATACTGGTAGTAGTAACAATGTTACTACATGCCCAAAATGTAGAAGAGCGCATAAAGGAGAGTGCCTCTCAGGCACAAAGACTTATTTTTGGTGCTATCAGCCAGGACATATGGAAAGATCTTGTCCTACCTTAGGCCAAAGACCTTCAACTGATACTGAGACAAATATTCCACCTCCTCAAAGGGTTGTTGGCAAACAAAGGATGACTGAGTCAATTGCATTAGTTCCATCCCAAAATCAGAACCAACAAAATACACAGCCTCAAGTATATGCACTCACACAACAAGAAGCAAACAGCTCGCCTGACGTCATTATCGATATGTCTTTATTTAAGTTAGCATTACTAAAATTTTATTATTTAAGTTAGCAAAAGACTCGCCTGACGTCATTACTGGTGTGGATTAAATGCCATTGAGATGATTAGTAGCTACAAGAGGTTGAGATAGTACTTACTCAGATGGGTGGACTAAATGAGCTAAAATTGGCAATGAATGAAGAATTCAAAGGGAAATTTTGAGATCACTAGAATGACAAACTAAAGAAAATTAAGGCAACCTTACTCCAAGATAAAGGGAGTGGACTACAACAACAAGAAGCCTTTATCCCATTACATGGGGTCGGTTACATGAATCCTTCTTCTCCATTATGTCCTATTAAGTGTCAAATTCTCATTTAATTCTAATAAAATAAGATCATTTTTATACTACCTAATCAAGTCTTCTTATGTCTACCTCTACCTTTCTTAATATGGGACAAATCTAATACATCTACTCTTCTAATTGAGTCATCAGATAGTTGACATTTTATTTGATAAAATCATCTAAGGCGACTCTCTTGAATCTTATCAAAGGATTCATGTCATGATTTTTTGACAAATTTTACACTGACTTTCAACTACCTAACGCAACCCTCCACTTTTCTCATCCAGGACTTGGGACCATATACAACAACATAAGGAGAATATAAAAATACCAAAATGATTGATTGGAGCTTCAAAAAGTGAACAAAGCTCTGAAATTATGTATGATTCTTGAGTTCAAAATATGTAAAATAAGGAGAGAGAGAGAGAGAGAGAGAGAGAGAGAGAGAGAGAGAGAGAGAGAGAGAGAGAGAATAAATTTATAAACTTCGAATGCATATTTTGATCCTTTTTTAGTATTATACTAGAATATTTCCTATTCTTATCAATAACTATAACAACAAGTTGCACCCTCATATCAAAAAGTGTTTGGATGATGGCCACAACCTTCAACATCTCAAATAGATTGAAAAAATACCATTTGAAGCTCTTAATGCAATGAGTCCAACAAAGTTAACAAATTGAAATTCTAACTGTCAAATTGATGAGAACAATTCCAAGATTTAATTATCAAATTTAGTGCTACCAAAAAAATGATGATAATAGGCCACCTTTTTTGTATTAAATCGTTTGTCTCCTCAAGACCACTCAAACATCACAAATGGCTCATGAATCAAAGATGTACTAAAACTGTTAGAAATGTAAATCTTTTTGGACGAACTATATAAAAGTTAATGATCCTAGCTATGAACTAACACCTAGAAAGAGCCTCATGACAAAATATCTCATGGTGGTTAGTTAGCAACAAATTCAGGATGTTTGTGCCATCAGTCCTACATAAGGGATGGGAGCTAATCCAATTCAGTTGATTTTGGCCCTAAATTCGAATGATTTTACTATTATTGAAATTGTCTCAATTAAACAATCATTTGATAATAAATTTATAAAATTTCAAGTCTGTTTAACTATAAAATAATTCTGAAGCTGAATTTTGTAGTCAGTTCAACTCTTTTAAGTTCATTTAAAAGATCTCAAGTTTATTATTCATGCCAAAAAACTGTGTTTAATTAAATGGGGGATTGTACAATTCCAGCAAGTTGTTACAAGTAAAAAGAGATAACAGGAAATTTGCTCTACCAAAATAAATAAATATTCCAAAATAATGCCTACTTATGAGGTAGTTCTTACCAGGAGAGTAGAACACCAAGCGTCCAAGGTGAGCACAATGCAGTATTGATGCTTTAAACAAATTCATAAATTGAAATTCCAATTCTGTACCTGATCTCAGAAGTCAGAGCCCACCCAAACCCCACTCGAAAGAAAACGAAAAGAAAAAGGATGGATATAAAAATCAATAAAGAAAATAAAGATCTTATATCCAAATATAACTGTCGCATTTCATCCCGATTGGGTACGCAAAAAACAAGAAGAAGAAGATTTAAGAAGAACACCTACGTGAAATCGATGTGCGAATCTACAATAACTCTAGGTCCCAGAACTCTTGCCAGATCAAATATAGAAGAATCCTTCCCAAAGAGAACGACGGAGACCTCTGGTGCCAGAGCCAGCCACGAACGCACCGCGAGCTCTTGCCTTTCTCCGAACAAATCCAGCTGTCCACCAGAATACGAGAACAGACGCGGCGCAGCGAAGATTGTCACGGTAGGAAAAATGTCGTCATCCCCATCTTTCTGCAGCGCGAAGTAAAGACCAGCAGTGATCGCCAGAAACCCAAAAAGCAATACGAACCATCCGGCCCGCAATGCGGACTCCTAAATCACCCCAATTATAGCCAAAGACAGCATCATATAAGAGTAGAAGAGAAATAAGGACGGGGAGAATGATACAGAATAATACAATACAAGAGGCTTCAAATCAAGCACCTTAAGGCCAAGGAAGTAGAGGAGACACCCTGTGAAGAAGGATGAAAGAAGAGAAGATTGGTGCCGCCATTTCCCGCCGGCGCTGCCGCCCAATGTTGCTCTTCGCTTAGCCAACATAACGATTCAGGCTTCAACCGATCTATTTCGAGGATTTCACTCAGGAAAGAACACTTCCAACCTCGAAACCCGCGAGATGGCGATGCAGGTTGAAGATTGGCACACAAAAACAAGAGTGGAAAAGCAACTAAGAGTGGAACTTTAACCGAAATATCCATGATATGGCACTTAAAATACTACTAGTCTAAGCACGAATTTTAATGCTAAAAGCAAAGCTAATCCGAAGTTGAAACTGGTCGAGATCAAGCACTTAAAATATCCTTGAAAACTCAGGATTATCAGTTAAATCCATAAATAACTCTCAAACATGGAGTGTTTATAGTCAAATTGAGCGTCTCGACGAGCCGGATCTAAGGAGCTCAAGATCTTACAATTCCGACTTCATTTGAGCATTCAAATACTTAAAATACATCAAATGATCAAAGGAATCATTTTGAGCCATCCGATGAAATGGAGTGGTTCGGATTTTGCGTATTCTGAAATGTCTCCTCCTCATAAATAACTCATCATTCCCGTATGAGGAGATCAAACAAGAGAGGAGAAGCTCTAAAGCGAAAATCCTTGATAATCGTATCACCTCGGTTGTCGGCCACCCCGCCGTCATCCGCCGCTAATCATCGTCAATCTTGTCGGTCCCATCACAACCTTCATCGTCGGTCGTGTTCCCATTCATCACCATCATCTACCACTAACCGTTACAACGAACGAGCACTATATATGTTGTTATCTGATTTTGGGATTTCTATTATCAGTCCTTCTCATATACAATTCTGTAATCCCGTTGTCGGAAAAATTTTGTACTCTGAAACAAATATATAGCGGAATATTTTACTGTGCTAGGTCCCGTGATTTTTCCCTCTTTTCGAGATTTTCTACGTTAAAATTCTATAGTTTTATTATTAATTCTTCAAATATTTGTGTGTGTGTTGGACTCTATGATAAAACTAAGATGTAAATTTTTACTCTATCGCAACTGATTTTTTAACACACAATAATTCAACTTAGAAGAAAACAAGGCGTTAATACACCTTTGAATCTTTGAATTGCAGAATACCGAACTTGCGAAGTAGAATCAAAGAGCAACCTTCTGTAATTAATTATAAGCTAATGGTGGGTGATCTGCAAATAATGTGGAAAAACGGGCAGATCGGCGCGCGATTTGTGGCCAAACCAGCAGCATGCTATTGAACGTCACGTGAGCTCGCTATCCAAAGACCGGTTAGCGCATGCCATTGACTTTTTTTTGTTAAGAATACTAAAAATATTTAGAAGATTTATATACATATTATAAAATTTTTATGTATTTATATATTTGATATTTAAATTTTAATTTATATATATATATAACACTCAAATTTTTAATATCATATCATAAATATCATAATCAAATACATCTTTTAAGTAGAGTAAAATATTAGATAAATAAATATTTAATTTTTTGATATTAGATATATAAATATATAAATATTATGTGATATATATATAAATTTTTCAAAATATTATTATTTTTTATCACATATTTAAAATTTTAATATATATATATATATATATATATATATCTTAAAATTTGTTGTCTTAGAATTTTATTAGGTAGATCAGATCTTATTAATTATCCAACACATGGCGGGGATATGAACACGGGGTTATACGTGGAAAACCGTTAAGGGAAAAAACGGGCCTCTGCCGAACTTTTATTTATGTGTTCAAAAGCTCTCGTTAGTTGGGAAAGAAGGTGTTCTGAGGAAACAATATTAGAGTGTAGAAAAAAATCTGATATCGGTCAACTCCAACCCAAGGAGAAGTTTCAAGCGGCGAGAACGATCTTCCTGAGCCTCTCGATCTTGAGAGAAAGGCGGCAACGGCCTTTTCTAGTCCTCAGGCGATCTCCTAAGGCGAGCTCGATCTTGAGCACTTTGGTGGCGGTAGTGATAGATCGTTGGCGTCAAGGTGTGGTTCTCGAGCTCTCAGGTCTTCAATCGATTCCCCTCTAAGGAGAATGAGCTATTTATAGATTTTTTGGAGTGGCGGCCTTGTAAATTCGTGGAAAACTCCAACCACTCTGACGGCAGGTCGATCCCTCGACGGTGTATTTTGATGATTTGGGTGCCTTAATGATGTGAATTGGGTGATCTTGGATTCGTTGGATTCGTCTTGGAGCTTCGATCGACTATAAATATGTCGTTTGGTGACCATTTGGCGAATCGGGATCCATTTTCACACTTAAACTGATCGATTCGAGACGGATCGTATCTGATGTTCTTATATTCGTCTCGTGAGGCGATTGTTTATTGTAGAACTGAAATCGGTTATTAGATCGAAGTATTTCTGAAAATGCCTTGAGATTCGTGCTTGATCAGATTAATTTTCTGAGGATGTATCAAAATTAATGATGAAAATGAAAATGAAAATAAAAATAAAAAAAATAAATAAAAGGGTCCACCTAATCGTCACTATTATGGCAACTTTGACTCACGTGGCTTATGAGAGAGAGAGAGAGAGAGAGAGAGAGAGGACGGAGCGGATCCGGTCGCCACATAATGCCAGATTTAACTTTTTTTATTTAATTGACAAAATATAAACTTAAAATAAAAAATAAAAAATAAAATTGATCTTAAATGACTCCTAAATATATCATGTGTTTATTTTATTTTATTATGCGTTTATTTAATTTAATGTGTAAGCATTTTTCATGTTATTTTTTGTTTTGTTTTTGTTTTATCTAATCGTTAATAGTATAAAACATTACGTTGAAGTATTTTGATGCTCGAATTTTTTTTTTTTTAAGTTTTTTATAGTGTATTAATTTTTTTTATGATAGTGACTCAAATGTAATTTGATTGATTTCTGAAAAATAAAATAATCATAAAGTGGCCTCAAGTGATAAAATTGGAAAAATATGTTTGATTTTAAAAGTCATTTCATTGAGTATTCTATCTATTATTGGACATGGTAGTTTAAAAATAAGTGACAAATCGAGAGAGAGAAGCATATTCCACCTAATTAATTCTCGCTATAAACTTGTAAGAGAATTAATAATAAATGCTATTTATTTAGGACCAAATTGTTATTTGGAGAATATATATATTTTTGAACGGTCAAATTAATCAAAGAAATAAATTTAGACATCTTGCTTAATTGCCATCAATGATTCCTTCAGAGAATTTATAGGCTTATGTATTCTCATAGAACACATCATTAAACATTGCTTTTATAAGCTGTAAAATTTTTCTTAAAATGAATGATGATATCATTAATTATAACTTGGATTATTAAAACTATTAACTTTAGTTAAATAATTAAAGACTTGGATTGAATGATTAATGATTCATATTTTTATCTTTTTTGTTTAAAATTGTGCTTATAAGATAAAAATGTGTATGTATGTATGTTTATATATATATATATATATATATATATATATATGAGTCACACACACGCGCATGCTATTTGCTAGGTTATCATAAAAAATAAGTCAGTCATTCGCCCGGTAGATGCTTAGATATGATTGAAATTTAACTCTTTCAAATGAATTAGTTCTTAAATACATTAGGGGTAAAAGTCATCACCACAAAGAAATCTCTTAGAACTAAAGAACACAATCGTGAGTGCATTGAAATATAATATTGGGTGTTATACTACAAATCTCATTTGTTGGTTTCCTGTGGATGAAAACGTCATCGCAATCTCTATTGATGATGATGCAGTGTGCACCTACATTCTGGAGATGGCTACCTATAAAACTCTTATGGTATATGCTGAGATTATTTCATTACAAGTTGATGCACCAAACATTAATTACTTTATGTCTCAACCATCATCAACCAACTCATATGACCAATAAATACATTTTCCTTCATGTCTTCTTACTAGTTCAAGTTATATCATTTTTTTCACTTTCCTAATATGATAGTTATACTTCATGGCTTGGACTACTTTAGAACCTAACAGAGCAAGTAGCTCTATCCAGGATTTCTCCTGTCCAGAAAACTTGGGTCTTCATTTAGCTACTATTGATGAGGGGTATGAGATCATGAATAGTGTTTCAAGTGACGACAGTGGTAATGATGATATTGATGTTGCTGGAGTAGAAGATGATAATCCAGCATTACTTTATCATGACCTAATTAGAGAAAATACATTTTTAAGTTCCAATCAAACAGATTGTATGTCATCTAATAATGACTACATCCAGTATTGTCAAACTACATATGAATGAGACTAGAAGGTATACAAATACAATGGATGAACCCAGACCTCAGAGCACTAGAATATGTAGTATGTGCAAATCAACAAGTCATAACATATCAACTTGTCCTTTAAACCCAAAAAATATAAAGTAAACTAACACTTTTTACTTGTTCTAGAAATTCTACAGCCACTATTTCATTCATGTGCTCATATAAATTTATTATTATGTAGTTCACATGACCGAGGAAGGTAGCAGACAGCGTTGTTGACCTCATTTTTGGAGTGAGCTCTCAACTTTCTCATCATAAATCTAGGACTCTTATAGACACTAAGAGTTCCTTAATCTTAAGATACTTCTAGTGATTAGGTGAACACTTAACCTAACCCTAGAGACTTAAAAGAGTTAGCCATAAGAATAGGTTGTGCCTTAGGGATTTATGAAGAATTGCCTACCCTATAGCTCAAACTTAATCCTTGCTTCCTTCTTTCAAACCAAATCTCAAATTCGAATTTAAATTTCAAAATCAAATCCAACTATCCAATGATTGAAATCCACCGCCAAATTCAAACTCAAAATCCTTTCCTAGGCCCTTTTATTTTATTTTATATACTTAGCCTTAATCAAATTCAAATCAACCACAATCCAATTGATTTTCTCAGTTATTAAATCCAATCTCAAATCAAATTCCAAATCATAAATCAATTCTAAATTCCAAATGATTGAAACCCATGATTAACTCTAAATTTCAAAACCTCTTCCTAAGCCATATGAACCACCTTCATGTGCTTAGCCAAAACTCCTTCAAACCAACTCAAACTAGGTTGGTTTCTTTATAAATAAATCATTCCTTCATTTATATTCACAAATATAAATGAAATCCAAATTCAAACCTTTAAAATCAAATCAAAATAAATCAAACCAAATCAAGACCCTTCTTAAGCCATATGGACCTACCTCCATAATTCTAATTAAATCTTGATCCAAATCAACTCAAGCATGATTGATTTCTTTATAAATAAATCATTCCTTCATTTATACTCATAAATATAAATAAAACCCACCCTTCAATAACCAAAAGTAAATCAAACCAAATCAAAACCCAAGTTAGCCCTTTTAACCTACATCCCTAAGCTTAATCAAATTTACTTCCAAATCACTCCAAACTCAAGTGATTCTCTCATGACCAATTTATATCTTCATTTATATTCACAAATATAAATAAAATATAAATACAAATGACCAAAATCAAACTCAAATCAAATCAAATTTCCAATTTTAGCCCTTTTAGCCAAACTTTTGAACTTGACTAAATGAAACCCAAATCAGCTCAAAACTCATGGATTTCTTCATGAGTCAATCATTCATCCAATCATTGATCTAAATATAAACATAAATCACCATTATCAAACCAAATCCAAGTCAACCCAAATCAATCCCAAATTGACCTTTTGACTTGAAATTGTCATATGAACCAAAACTCATTTGGCTCCAAACCAATTACAATTGGATTTATATTTCAATCATAAGCTCATATATGAGTTCAACTAAACTTGAATCAAACCATGATCAAGTCAATTGACTCATTTAGGCTCACTTAACCTAAGGTGACCTAAAAGACTTTTTTGAGTCAAGTTCTAATCCAACCCAAATTGGATTGAACTAAGCCCATCTAAACCTCAATCATGATCAACAATCATCATGGGGTGATCAACCACCTTGAATTGGGTCAAATCAAGTCAAACCTAACCTTTAACCAAGTCAACACTTAGCCAAAATTCATCATATACCAAATTGATTGAAACCATTGACCTAAACTCATTCATGATCAATGATTGAACATGACTAAGCCATCAATTGAGTCAAACCAAGCCTAATTGATCACTTGACCTAAGTTGACCCAAATTGGCCTATAAAGCCAAAATGGATCAAATCATGATTTAATATAATTTGATTGCAACCAATGGCTTAAGTTCATTCCAAATCACTTATTGAACTTGACCAAAGTCATGATTGAGCCCAAGTTGACCAATTGGTCAACTTGACCTAACCTAGCCCAAATTGACCTAAAATATCAAATTGATCAAAATCCAAATTAATTTCAAATTAAATCAAACCAAAGTATACAATCATTTTTGATCAACCAATTGAACTTGACTCAACACCTAACCCAACCTAATTTTGTCAAATTAATCAAATTGATCAACTTGACCAATTTGATCCTTTTGAATCCAAATGAGTCAAATTCAAACCTAGGATAAACCAATCCAAATTAATTGAATCAAAACATCTCAAATCATCATATGAACCTAACCCAAGCCTTGGTTTGACCCAATTTGACCAATTGGTCAACCCAACCCAACCTAGCCCAAATGGAACCCATTTGACCAAATGAAGCCAAATCTCTCCAAACCAACTTATGGAAACTTAGGACTTAGTCAAACCCGGCCCAAACATGTCCTAATTCATTTTCAAATTAGCCTAAAAGCCAAGTGGGCCCCACCAAGGGGATAAGTCATCAATCCATAGGATTTAAACCTTAAAACCATTAGATCCAAGCTAAAGTCAACTTGCCCATCCCCATGGCAGTTCATTAGCACTTCATGGAACCTTCTCCTGACTTACCTAGCTAACCTAACTCACATTAGTCAGCTCAAGATGGTGAGTTGACTCACCTCCAACTCCAAATCGAAAGCACCCATTGGATCAAACCGCATCCTTGCAATATGGGTCCACAGCCTCCATCATTTTCCCATCCGGGCATGCCTCTGACCATGGAGACAAAGTCCGGCGAGCCAGTGCAAAATGTGCACATACAGTCGTCCGTCAATGATGAGAAATTTAGGGGTATACCCCCTCAATTCGAACACGATTTTGCACACACTTGCATTATGAGCTCTCCTAAGTAAATTCCAAAGCCCCTCAGAGTGTTTGCAAGGAACCCCATGACCTCTCCATTCGGCATTGCCCATTCCCGAGCAAAGCCGAAACAAGGCATCCTAATCTCGAGAAATACTCCCTCTCCACTCAATCAAATTCTCTTTGCCATCACCATACCTGTCAAAACCAAACTAATTCCCAAGCTCCCAAGTGGCCAGAGGTGTGAGTTCGATCAGAGTCGAAGACTTCGCATGCATGGATTGGCCAACTGAGACTCCCACACCAAATCAAGCTTAAAGCTCCTTGAGCCTGCATCCTATCAAGCGAAGCTACCACCGGACATTAGCTCCGGTGAGATAATTTCATAAACCGAGCCTTGTGTGAAAAAGTGGGTTGGTCATTTGTGAAGAAAATTCGAATTTCATGAAAAATTGACCGTTGGATGTGTGCATCTCCCTTCTCCAAAGGTGTGAGAAGAGTTTGGAGACAATCCAAGCTCGGATGAGCTCAGATCGAAAGAGGGAAGATGGACGGCATCCGTCTTCTATCGCTCACGAACTGGATAGATCACGAGCTGTCCATCTCGCTTGATTAAGATGAACGACTCTGATCAAATCCTATGATAGAGCCTCTAATTCTATTCTTAAACCTCGGATCGAATCATGACCATCGATTTTGACGATGAGAAAGCGTCACCAGTGGATGGATATTACTTAAATAGAATCCGTGGTACCGTGGAAAGCATCTGTGTCAATGCTCCTCGTAAGCGCGCCGCTTTAGCCACCATGAGGCTCAACAGGATTAAGGCTTTAATTAGGGCTAATTAATTGGTTTTAAATTCTGAAACTTTCTAAAATCATAATTAATTGTAGAAAAATAAAAATATATATATAATTTGGCTCAATTTGAAGATATTTTAGAGGAAAATTTAAGAAAATTATAATTAATTGATTTTGAACAATGATTTTGGCTTAATTAAGATTTTACCAAAAATCTATTTAGCTTAATTAAATCTTAATTAAGCACTCAATCAATCTTAAATTTTTTTGTAGATATTTAGGGGGATGACTTCTGTCTCCCTTATTTTTCTGGGATTTTATTGATTGTTTTATTAGGAAAATCACTTGATTAAGCCCTAATTACACTCTTAATCTAATTAATTATAATTAAGGAATAAATAATAACTTGATTAATCATTTAAACATAATTACTTCTATTAAACAATAAGGTCACTTACAGAATGTTATTGGGGATACTTTTCCTAATTCATTGCCTAAGTCTTCTTTATCTTTAAAAATCTAATTAATGAATGGGTTAATGGAATGATTAATTAATTAATTAAGTTATTAATCTTTAAAATAAGGAAATCAAAATCTAATTGGATGTTTAAATGATTTAGGGATTAGGATTGAGGCCTTGCACTTAACCCTTTCCCTTAAGTTAATTTCATCATTCAAATTAAAGCATAACCAAAATATTTAATCAATTTATTAAAAGCTTAATGAAATTAAAATTAAAAATCAATTCATTCACACCTAAGCAACATTTAATTGATCTTGGGTAGCTCATTGGGTGTTCAATAACCCAAGGTGAGAGATAATAAAATTATGATTGGCTTACATGTGTGAGAAAATCATAAAAGTAATTAAGTGAGATATCTTAAACTTAATTAACTATTAATTATAAGCTAATTGCATTAGGCCCCTTTCATTTCCTAGGAGCATTACAAATTTACTTTTTATATGGTTGCATATCATATTGGCTTATTATTGATTAGTTAATTAACTTAAGGTGATATAGGTAAGGGATAATTAATTCATTTAATTCATAACTTAACCTAATCAAAATATAAAATCAACTTAAATATTCTTCATTAAACCAAACTAATTCACACATGGGGAAATGGGTTGGGATTAGCAAACCTCTCTCATATTTCCTAAATCAAATCAAATTCAAAGAAAAAAATATCTTTGAAGAATTTTGGTTCATTTTAAATAGCCTTATTTAATATGATTGTCCTTAGGAATTAATTGGGATGAATGAAATCATGTGTTTACATTCCTTTATTTCTTTCCAATTATGCTAAATATTGTTTGTCATATGAAATCATACTTTCATTTCTTTTGAAAATTAATTAAATAAAATATTTCTTTTATGTCAAATTGTATGTGTTGACTAAATTAAGAATATGAGTGTCTATTATCACCATTAAATTAAAAACTATTTTCAAAACCTATAAGTCAATTATTATAAATGAAGTAATGCTAATTACAAATATTTATAAGCTTGCATATGATGATAGTATAAGATTTACAATATGAATTTTGCTTTCCCTACCTTAACATGGATTCACATAGGATTTGCAAGTGTATAGTTCATTTGAAAAGAACACAACACTTGCCTAAATCTATTCCTATGCATCTCCATATTAAGACTTAGGAAGAATTTCATATCACAGATGAAAATCATACAACCAAATCAAACATAATTTCTTGCATGATTCCCTATCCATTTGAATCTCTTTGTACATTCATATGTATTTAAGAAAAGTGGTATATTAGTCTGGACATCTCGGGGCTGCAAGGCTTTAAGTAGCTCTAAGTAGGTCTTGAACCTTATGTCCCTGGTGTAGAAAATAATGACATCATACTCACTTAAAACTCTTATACATATGCATGTATAATATGGCCAATGAATAAAGAATCACAAATCAAATAAATCAAGTATAACCTTTTGCATGGATTTTCCTAACCTTATAGTTATCCATACATTTACATGTATCTAAGAAAAGTAATATATTAGTCTAGACATCCTGGGGCTGCGAGGCTTTAAGTAGCCCTAAGTATTGCACCTTACATCCATGGTGTAGAAAATAATGGCGTCGTACTCACTTAAAATTTTTATACATGTGAATGTGTATTTAGCTGATGGATGAAAAATCTCTCTTTCTACATAATAACGGCATGCATTCATAATTCAATAAAAAAATGAAATATTTAAATTCCAAATACACTTCTTTGCATTCACCATCAAAGTATGCTAAGATTTACATTGCATGTATAGTTATACTTAGGATTATTCATACCCATGATATACATGATGGAAAGAACTGAATGAATGTGTGTTCTGTGATAGTAATCCATTTTAATTAATCTTAAGATGCTTTTCTTGTTAAATAGGGTTATTTAGAATGAACCTAAATTTAGGATTAATTAAAACACATAATAAACCATTCACTAAAAGAAATTCATTAATTTACTTACCTTAAAAATGACTTCAGGTAGGGATAAAAGAGAGAGACTCTCTCTTTCTTCTCTTCATAACACTTAGTTGCTAAGTGTAGGCTACCTGAAATAAAAGAAAACACTGAGTAAAATCTCCAAATCAACTAAACCACTTGAAGAGAAATTAAATCTCTCACACTTAGCAAGTCATAACTCTAAAGTCTAATTAGAACATAACACACAAGCTCTAACACATGCACATTAGGCTAAGTCATCATTTCTAGCTTTATGTTAGGGCAGTGCATGATTTGATGAATGTTTAGTTTGATGATATATTATTTTAGACTGGATGTTAGGGTGTATGTGCGTAGCCTGGATGTTAGGCTGATATTAGCCTAATCATAGTTTATGCAGGGGGTTGTGCTTAAGGGGCCGTTGTAATAAAAATATAAATGCTTTTTACGGTGCAGGGTGCTTAGCCCCTAAGCATAGCCCAAGATAGGATAGGTGGACTTGGTTTTGTAGTGCTAATTATTATTCTATAATTGGTTGGATTGTATGATGTGTTTAGCTAATAATTATTTTGTAGGGGTAATTAGATTTACTTTCCTTTCTTTTAATGTAATTTTTGTATTAGGATTAGGATAAGTGTTATGGGGGATTAGGATGAGCATTGGTTATAAGACCAAGTCTTATACACTATGTGATTCCTTTGAAGCAAACAACATCTCAATCAAGCCAAAAGAAAGAAAGAAATGAAAGATGAAGAGTGAATAATGGAGGATGAAGAATGAAGACCCCATAACACTTATCATTTTATAATTGTAATTATTCTTTCATTATACCAGGATGTATAAGGGTAGAGCTCGACTACCCACATTTCTTTTCAGGTTGTACGATGGCACTCGATCACATCAGTTTTTTATTCTTTTATAATAGCTTTATAAAATTATTTAATATTTTGTTTAGCTTGTACATTAAAAATAACATGTATTTTCATAATTTCTTTATGATTGGTGATTGTTGTGTGGAGGCTCTTAGGATTAAAATAAATTTTCTATCTCATTAATGACTCATGATTAAAAATTTTAAAATAATTCATAACCTCACATAAAAGCCTAGGAATTAAATCAAGATAATAAAATGCTTAGCAATCCCTTAGCTGGATGATTGAATGTATATTATCATGCATATCATATTCTTCCACTATTGCTAAGAGAGGACTTCCATCTGTGCCATAGAATAAAGGCTTAACCTGTAAGATCCTTTGATGAAAAGACATCTCTTTCTCTTCTGATTTAGCCCATAATCAATTTCTCATGCATTTAGACATATAAAATCCTATAGCCTGTATAAAAATAAAAAAGTCCAAAAATAAAATAAAACTTATTAAAATTTTGCATTAGATTAAGTCATTACTCATGCTCTTCATGATCTAGTCTCTTAAGGAGTGAGTTTAAGGACTTAGTTTCTCTTCAAAGTAAATAACAGTCTAACTATCTTGCAAAGCATATGACTTTTCTACATGGATTTAAAGCTTAAGAGGAGTTAGCTAGCTGCAACTTTAAGCAGTAATAAGCCCAGTAGTCTGGTGGTTTGCTCTCTCTTGTGGAGGTAAATCATATACCCATTTTTTCTTTAGATTTAAGTTGTAATTTGGGCCTCGCCAAATCTCCCTAGATTTAGGATTTGAGATTGTTATTTCTCTTTATGAGCTACAAGCATAAATCCTCACTTCTTAGGTATTTTCACAATTTTGTATTATGAAATTATAAGTTCAATATTTCTAATAAAATTTTCACTCAAATAAATAAATCTCTTCAAACTCAAATATATAAAGCCCAACCATACGGTAAATTGGAGTGCTCGCTAGGCTTCCTACTATCATGAGCACTCCCTACTCATCTTCTTTGGCTTTGATAAGAGCTCTTCCCTTTTGATCTCTCCCATTTGGTTTTCAAAAATACAACTAATCCTTTGATAGTCTTATCTTTGAACTCTTTGGAGACAACAATCGCCTACTTTAATCGAGAGTATTCTTAAGAGATTCATTTTCCTTAAGATGTAATTAACTATGGAGGCTTGCCTTTATAGGGAACTTAACGAACTCAATTTAAATAAACCCTGCTTTACTTTTTCATGTAAAGTATGAGAGAAATCATTGGTATATTCAACGATCTATCATACCTTAGGAGTCCTTATTAAGTGATTAAGTTCATTATAGGGTAGGGACTTCTATCTCTCAAGATAGTACACTATTTCTTAATGTCATACCCGATCACCATAATAAGTACATCTATGGATCTGCGTGGTGTCCCCTCACATATACACATAAAGCACACCAAACCAAAAATAAACACCACAAGCATCGAGGGACAGACACACACGGATTGGCACCAAAGGAGGTTCACCCTAGAATAGCATGCCTACTAGGGTCTCGCCGTGTTGCACATTTAGATGTTGTAGGTATAAAATTATTTTTATTTGAAGCATGATTTTGTAATTATTATTGTTAACTTATGTTAGGTTATATAGATGCAAGGAACCATATTGAAGGTAGCCTCACATTTATTTATGGCCAAAGAATGGTACATTATGTGCCTTCATTTTATTGAGGGTTTGTGATTGGTTGGGCTAGAGTGCATTATATATCTCTTGAGTATTAAGCTTAACCATCATCTGATTGCTGCTTTAGTTGAGCGATGGTCACCAGACACTAACACATTTTAATTACTAGTCGAGGAAATGACGATCACACTGCAGGATGTTGGCATACTTCTTGGAATTTGCATTGATGGCCCAACCATTATAGGTCACAATATTGTTGGTGTAGGGCAAAGATGGGCTAGTTGGCCAGACTGTTGTAATGAATTGCTCATACGCCACTCAAAAGAAGGGGTGATGTACTACAACCCAAATGACCCAGCAATAACATCAACCTTTCGGATGAAGCAAGCTCGTACAAAGACTTGCTTGCCATTGAGATGGCTTAGGTGCACTTTCTATTGTGAGACATATATGGACCTAGATGACATTGAGTTCCGTAGGTATATTTTTGCATACATTATGTTTATGCTAGGTTGCTTCCTTTTGCCAGACACATCACAATGTGAGGTGCACATACAGTACTTACCCCTTTTAGAAGATTTGGAACAATTCTCAAAATTATCAGTGGGGATTGTTGTTTTAGCTCATCTATATCGAGAGTTGAAGGAAGCAATGAAGCCTAGCTAGGTTAATATTGCTGGTTGTTTACGCTTGTTGTAGGTGTAGAGTTGGGAGCATTTACATGTTGGGCCTCCAACACTACAAGTTCCATATCCATGAGATTTTAATGGAAAGAGTTTAGCTTATAGGTATGATTTACTTATAATCAAGTAAGAAATAATAAATTTAATAAATAACTAATTTATTAATTTTTCTTCTCTATAGGTGGAATGAGCATAAAATTAGAGATATTAGACCTGAGGATATCATGACTTATAGAGATGACTTAGATGGGTTAGTAGAGAGTCAGGTATACATAAATTAAATTTTGCTTGCGACTTTTTTACTTTATCTTATCACATTATAAATGAATTCTTGTGTCAAAAAATAGGTACTTTGGAAGCCATATGGTCGGTCATCAGATTTGAATTCATGTTTGTGATATATGCCTTACTGGTCAAGAGATTTGAAAGTCTCATGTACCACTTATTAGCTAGTGTTGTGTGGAATGGCATCTACCAGATCGTGTCATGCGCCAGTTCGATCAGATTCAATAAATCAACATTGAACTAATGGAGACTGGTTTTTTGTGTGTTGATAGAAAAGGGAAGGTTGATGTCGATTCGATGGACTACTATAGCAGATATATTGAGTTGTGGGAAAATAGATGTGCATTTGTTGTCCAACATGACCAAGGAGAAGTAGATATAGCCAAATCTCATAGATGTTATATACGTTAGTACAAGTCGTGGGCTTCACTGTATCTACTACAAGCTCCCACTGAAGCTCCTACCACATATTACCTTAGATCAGCAAATGAATGTATAATGGTTAGTAACATAATTATTTTTAATTGCAAATATGTTAATATTATTTTTTATTCTAATTGTTATCTTCTTTATAGCGTGAACTTATCTTGAATGTTGAGAAGCTATTTCAACCTGTATTTGGTCGTGTGGGTGATAACATACAACAATCATACATAAACCAATTTGAGATACTGTGTAGTGATTTGAGACGTAGGGTGCACATTGTAGATGATCGATTTGCAGTGGATGAGAGGGATGATGAAGCACCACAACCATCTACACAAAGAGAAGAAGGGTCGACTACTCGCATGCATTGTGGTCATCCACTTTTTTTTGACCGAAGACAGACCCAGGTATGGCATATATTTCACAAGTATCAGTTGATATGATAGGTACTTCACATGTTTCTATCGGCATGACAAGCATGATAGGTTCACCATATATAACTTATTGGCCACCAGTAGAATGAGTGTTTTCTCTTCAGCAGCAGATGGCATTTACATCTTCACAGTATGGGATCCCTCTTTTAGTTCGCCACCATTCTGGGTGGGACTTGGAGTCATTCCAACTGGTTCACCATACATAGGACTATACGAGATGCCTTCTCCTTTCCCACCACTGCAGTCACAATATAGTACAGTGCTAGACTAGGAAGAAAAAGGTCAGCAACAACATCATCGTTTGAGGGATCGACCAGTTCATGCTCCTCAACAATACACACCAGGATAAAATGGCATACCTCCATGACGTCGACGAACTAGACAATAGACACTTTGTATACTCATTTGATTATGTATGATGTTTATTTTATTTTTAATTTTTGTACTACATATTATTTTTTATTAGCATTAGAGTTATTATATCATATCATTGCAATTCTCATATTTCATAATATCTCTGTTGTATGTTATTGTAGTCAATATAGACATTATTCTTCTTTTTTTTTTTGACAAACACATTAATTCTCTAAAAATAATACTATAAATAAGTATTAAAACTGTTTAATGATGGTGGTTCGATGACCATGTCCAAGTAATGGATCAATGAAGGTGGTCGAGCAGCGATCCGAAGAAGGTGGTCGAGTAGCGATCCGATGAAGGTGGCTGAAAAGCAATCCTGAGAAAGTTGTCAGGCAACGGTTTAATGACAATGGATAAGCAAAGGTCCAATGATGATGGTCACGCACTAGATTGATGAATGTGCTTGGTAAAGTTGTACATTTTTTTATTAAAATCAAACAACCAAATTGATCCAAACTGAAATTTTTAATTTGGTTTGGCTTTACATTTTTTTTTAAATTTCAATTCTGAATTGGTAATATTCAGTTTTTAGTTCGATTTTATATTATTTTAATTCAATTAATCTAAAAAATAATTAATAAACTAATTTTTCATTTTATTTTGAAAATTTCTCTAAATGCTATAATTTCAATGATAAATTTGCATTTTGTTGGTTTCATTTATTAAAGAATTTTTTGATTTTATTGAAATGATTTGATAAAGTGATGCAATTCTTTGATAATGAATTACTATAGCAATTTATATCGTCATTTTTTTATTTTTTATTTTAAGCTGAACGAAAATCTTTAAAAACTTTGGATTGGATTGGCTCAATTTATATTATTAATTAAATGGATCGATTTTTTAGATTTTAGATTGAAAATCGATCGGTTTAACAAATTTTAAATCGATCCATTCAAACTGACTGATTGCACCCCCTAATGGTTGGGTGGTCGGATGGTGCTCTAGGATTTTTAAATTAGCAAAGCTCTCTTTAATCTATAGCTTAAGCTCTTCTTCATACAAATAATGAGAGTCTTTTATAGATTTTAAAAGTGTCATTATCTATAAATACAGAAAAAATTCAAACTACTCCATCGAACAACTCATAATGATCTCTTTAATCGATCATAAAATATTTTAGTGCCCAAATAAAGTTAAAATTAAAATATATTGGGATCATTAAATTTGTCTTGTCAATGTACTTGATTTAACTATAATCATGCCAATTTTAGAGATCTTTTAAGGACCCAATCAATGTTTCAAAGTTTCTAGCTATATTTCAAGTACTTGATTTTAGCTCTTTTAAACTTAAAAAGAATTACTTTTGATGTTATGGAGTTTGTCTCATAGAAAGGGTTAGCTAGACTATATTTTTATTAAAATTAGAGCTTATATAGCTAAGGTTGTAATTTTAAAACTATTTAATTACACATGTATCAAGATTCATGGTCAAACAAATGATTTTTTCAATGACATATCAAAGTTGACCCAATTGACCTAATACTACCTGAACTTGGCTCCTTTTGAATCACTAAAGTTGTCCAAAATCCAACTCAAATCTATTTTTTTTTTATGTTGAATATAAATAAGTATTACACTTGGCTTCTTTATTTTAAATATAAATTAAGGTCATTTTTTCATTACATGGAGAAATATACATTCATAGGCCATACAAATAAAAACAAGAATGAAATATTTGCTCTGACTAAGTTTGGCATACATAATTCCAATGGCATCAAAGTTAATGTTGATTATTGGCATTTTAAAAAAGTTTGTTTGTTTGTTTTAGCTATAACATATCTCAAATGATTATAATGGCATCAAAGTTGATGTTGATCTTTTACACAAGAAATGCTATCATCCAAAGCCAATATTAAGCTAAAAATTTGGCCAATCTAACAAGTGTGCTTAAAGCCTTTTTAATGGAAAATCAAAGTCTTGTTATATAAACTATGAAACTTGACCACCTCCAAAATTAGTCCATCCAATAAGAATAGTTAATACATTTGTTTAATGAAAAATTAGAGCATTGTAAGAACTATAGGTCCTAATTGCCCTACTTGATGGGGGTAGTTGACACTTTTTTCAAGGAAAAACTAGAGCCAATAAAAAAGACTATTATACTTGATCCCCTCCAATGACTTTTAACTCTTGTAGGATAGTTTTTCCACCCACTATGAAAAAAAAGTTAGAGTCGGCTAACCAAGCCAATCCTTGATTACTTCCAATAATTTTTAAACTACCAACAAACAAAATTTTCAACCATTATGAAAAAAAAAAAAATTAGAGCCCGTTAAGAGTATTGAGTCTTAACTATCTATAATAGTTTTTAAACTCAAAAGATTTTCTTTTTGCTCACCATAAAGAAAAAAAAAATCAAAGTTTATTAAGATAAACAAGCCTCTGCCACCTATATTGATTTTTAAGCTCTTGTTGAATAATTTGTTAACACATTATAGAGAAAAGTTAGAGCATGCTAAGAAAGTTGTACTCTCCCTTTGTCCCAAAAGAGGTTATTCATAGATCCACATGATCATATAAAGGAAGAAAAAATCTAAAAAAAATTTAAAATTTGTTTGAAGGAGTTTTCAAATTTTTTGGAGCCATATATAATCTTTCTTTTAAAAATATTGAAAAAAAGGAAAAAATTCCATAAAAAAAAAATGAATTTCCCAGTATTAATGTATGTTGCCACACACATGCCTGCACACATAAGTGCTCATGCACTTACTTACGCACACTTCACATTTGTGTGTGCATGCAATTTTTGTGTGCTCGCATATGTACTAACCCTACACACACCACTATGCACCAAAGGGCTCATGCATGCATACCCCATTGGTGTGTACCTCCATGCACATTGTTGTCACTATCAATCATAATCTATCTAACTCACATAGGGACTAGTTCCAATATTTTTGTTTCTGTGGGAATGTTTTTCGATATTTCAGACTCAATTTTAACACTTTTAAAGCATAATCGAGGCTCTATTACTAAGTTCAAAAAATGTATTTATAGTAACATTTTATGATGATTTTTATTCTAATCATCATGTAGACTCCAAGAAAGGTATAAATTATGATTAAAAAGATTTTACTTATTTCATGACCACGATGAGAGCTCAATATTCGCGTTTAGAAAGTGATTGTGCCTTAATTTTTTTGAAAATGTTGTTTACATAATGTAATTTTTGAATAACCTAAGATGCATTTATGTGTAACTAAAATTTCAACATCCAAAAATAGAGGGGCAAGTGATGCATCATTGATCAAATTTTAGTGAATTTATAGTCAAACTAAATGTTTCAACAAATCAATCCTAAAAAAATGAATAAAAAAAGATCTAATTCAAGCTCAAATGAGCCTAGATGAAACATTTAAATTATAAGTAGAAACTTTGAGATATTAATTGGAGCACCAAATGATCTCTAAATCTTACAAGCTTATAATCAAATCAAAGCTATCAACGTGAAAAATCCAATAAGCCCATTAAAGGTCCTAATGCTAAAAAATTACTTCATAACTAAGGTGATCTTTTTGGATCGTTCGATATAGTGTTCTAGATTTTGAGTATTTATTAAGTATACCACTCCCAAAATCTATAAATAGACCATCCTTTTTCATATAATAAGAAACAAATATTTGAAAAGGGGAGTCGAGAGAGCTTTAAGGCTAGAAGATTCTTAAACTATGATAGACAACCATCAGTGGACCATCATTTTGTGGCCACCATCAGACCATAGCCACTAAATCACTATTGTCATTAGATGTCTTTGAATCATCACTACTACCGATCAACCACCACCATCGAACCACCACTACTATTATACCTTTGATGTCTTTGAATCATCATTGCTCAATCACCACCATTGCTTTGCCACCCTGATTGCAATTATTAGACTTTCAACTAACCACCATCACTGAATTATTGTTCGGCTGCTGTTGACCTCACTTTTGGAGTGAGTTCTCAACCTTCTCATCATAGATCTAGGACTCTTATAGACACTAAGAGTTTCTTAGTCTTAAGACACGTCTAGTGATTAGTTGAACACTTAACCTAAGTCTAGAGACTTAAAAGGGTTAGTCATAGGGGCAGGTTATGCCTTAGGGATTTAGGGAGACTTGCCCATCATGTGGCCTAAACCCAACCTATGTTTATATTCTCAAACCAAACCTTAAATTCAATTCAAATACCAAATCCAAATTCAAATTTCAAATTAAATGATTGAAACCCATGATAAAATGCAAAATCAAAATTCTGCCTAAGCCCTATGATTTTATCTTATAGACTTAACCCTTAACCAAATTCAAATAAATCCAAATTCAATTGATTTTCTCCAAGATCAATTCAACCCCTCAATCATTTATCCAATTCAAGTCCAAACTCAATTCCAAATGATTGAAACCCGAGATCAAATTCAACCTCCCAAATCCTCCCAAACCTTCCTCCAACCAATGGGGACAACTCTGGCACTCTGGCAGTGGCTGGCTGACCAAAAATGTGAGATTGATCCCGTCCGTCCATCACACCCAATCGAGGAATATACCCCCTCAATTCGCACGAGAAAGGATACCATTCACATCATCCAAGCTTCCTAAAGAGATTTTGAACTCCCCTATGAGCTGTCGAGCGATCCCAAAACTTCCCTCTTCAGATTTTCTTCTTCCCGAGCAAACCCGAAATAGGGCAGCCATTTCACGATCATAACTCCACCAATT
This sequence comes from Cymbidium sinense, assembly GCA_021442155.1. Taxonomy (NCBI): domain Eukaryota; kingdom Viridiplantae; phylum Streptophyta; class Magnoliopsida; order Asparagales; family Orchidaceae; genus Cymbidium; species Cymbidium sinense. Next base: position 233,692,473 of record CM038215.1, on the reverse strand, counting down.
CTTCACCTCAATCAAATTGCTCCTTCCCACACCATCTCCTTAACCTATCGAAGCTAAACGAATCCTCTTCAAGGCTCTATGATCGCCGAAGCTAGGATTTTAGATCGAAGCCAAAGCTCCAAAGCATGGATCTTGGCCTCCCGAGCAATCCACTTGGAATGAACTCAATTGTTGTTCAACAAGACTTCGTCTCAACCAGACGAAGCTTTCTCAAGCGTACGAGCCACCAATCTTAGCTCCGGTGAGGTAACAACATTAAAATCGAGCTTCCTCCAATTTTTTTTATAGCTTTTTGAAGGAAATGTGAATGTCGCATGATCATAGCCGTTGGATCCTCTTAAATCCTTCACGTGATGGTGTGGGTTCCATTTGGAGCCAATCCAAGCTCGGGTGAGCTCGGATCTTGCAGGCAATGGCGGGCGGGTTCCATCTCTTATCGCCTGTAGGGAGATAGATCACATGTCGTCCGTTCCACCTGATCGGAATGGACGGCCGTGATTAAATATGTTAGATCCAATCAATTTTATCCCATTTACACCACGGGTTTAATCATGATCATTTGTTCTTAGATTGGACGACGCATGAGAAAACGCATCCTGCCGCCGGATGACTCAGCACGGGATGTGACAACTTAAATAACCAATTTTGTAGCATCACGTTTAAAGCGCGTCATGTCGAAAGTACATCGCGTCAGCGCGTCATGTGGTGCCGACGAGATTAGGCTTAATTAAGGCTAAATAATCCATTTTTAAGGCTGAAACTTCATAAATTCATAACAAATTATAGAAAAATCTAAAAAATACAAATAAATGCTAATTTCAAAGATATTTCAGAGAAGAATCCATTAAAATTATCTTTAATTAATTTTAAATAATAATCAAAGCTCATTTAGGGTTTAATTGAAAAGTTAATTAGCCTAATTACTCCATAATTAATTAACTAATTAACCTCAAATTTTTTGAGATTGTTTAAGGTGATGACCTCTACCTCCCCTATTTTTCTTAGGATTTATGGGTTAACTAATTAGAAAATTTAATTGATTAAGCCCTAATTATCTTCTTAATTTAATTAAGTGTTAATTAAGCATATAAATAGTGAATTAATTAATTAATTAGGTCATTAATCACTATTTTAACAGTGAGGAGATTTATGGAATATGATTAGGACCTCTCTCCTAATTTTTTTCCCTAAGTTTATCTTACTTTTTAAGAGAAAATTAATTAGGGATTAATTGATTAATTCATTTAAATACTTAACTAAATTACTTAATTAGTTTAATTAAAATTTAAAACACATCTGATTTTTCTTAATTAAGTTATTGGTAGATCTTTAGGTGTTTAATAGCCTAAAGGGAGTTAATGAAATTATAGTTTTCCCATATGTGTGGGAAAATCACAAAAGTAATTAATTAAGTTCTTTAATCTGATAACTATTAATTATGAGCCAATTACATTAGGCCCTTTCATTTTCTAGGACTACTGCTAATTTACTTTTTAATTAATTTGCGTATTATATTGGATCATAATTATTTAGTTAATTACTTTAAGGTAACCTAAGTAAGTGTTAATTAATGAACTTAGTTCATATGATAACTTAATTAATCCATAAAATCAGCTTAATCACTTTTAATTAAACCAAATTAACTCATAAACATCGGGATGAGATTAGGATTAGCAAAATTCTTCTCACATTTCTTAAGTCAAATTAAACATGAAATTAAGAATGATATTAAAGAACATTGGTTTATTCAAAATAGTTTTATTTGATATGTTTATTCTTAGGAATTAATTGGATTGAATGAATCACATGCTTATATTTGATTATTTCTTTCCAACCATGTTACATATTACATGTTGTTTAATTCCATGCATCCATCTCTTTTCAAAATTAATTAAATCAAATGATTTTCCTTTATCTTAAGCTTGCTTGTGTTGACCTAATCTAATATATGTATGGCTATTATCACTATTGAATCCAAATATATTTTCTAAAAGTTTATAAATGAATGATAAAATATGTTGAAAGGTTAGTTATAATTACGAAAGAGATGTATGTGACTATACATTAAATGTATGGATTGAAGCTTTCTCTTCCTTAATTCATATGTGGTCTTACATGCATTTGAATGTTAATAAGTATATAGTCTAGACATCCCGAGAATACGAGGCTTTAGTTAACCCCAAGGAGATCATTTGATTACCTCACTTCCGTGATTAACAATGATACTTATTTGATTTAATTTACATGTATTTCTATATTAGAATTTGGATAGAACTTTAATTCACATGCATAAATGATTCAATCAAAGAAAAGTATAATCTTTGCATGGTTCTTCTTTGTTTATTTATGTATACATCCATGTATATTTGAGAAAAGCAAGTGTTTAGTCTAGACATCCCAGGAATATGAGGCTTTAGTTAGCCCCAAAGAGGTCATTTGATTACCTCACTTCCCTAGTTAACAATGACATGTACTAGCTTATGTCTCTTATACATATGTGTGTGTGTGTATTTAATTATGGAATTATAATCCCTCTTTCTTTTACCAAAAATTCATGCATCCATAATTGACTAAGTGTTTGGATTAATTAGTCATGTGATTTGGAGCTTTCTTTCTCATATTCATGTATATAAATTTACATATGGTTGAATATAATGGGTATATAGTTTGGACATCCAGGGAATATGAGGCTTTAAGTAGCCCTTACCTCACTTCCCTGATTAATAATGACACGTACCTATTTAATTTCATCCCTATCTATTTTTGTATAAAAATTTAGATAAAGCTTTAAGCTAATATGACTAAATAATTCAATCACATAAAAGAGTATAAGATTCCATATACACATACATTAATCATTTAAGTGTGTTATATGCATAGATACACTTAGGATTAAATCATATGCATGATATTCATTATGGAAAGGAATGATTCGATGTTTGTCATATGTTAGTAGTTCAATTCAATTAATCTTAAGATGCCTTACATGTTAAATAAAATTACTTAAAATGAACCTAAACTTAGGATTAATTAAATCATTTAATAAGCCATTCACTAAAGAGAACAAAATCAAATTAATGTGCTTTAGAAGTGGCTTAAGGTAGGGATAAAAGAGGGCAATCCACTTTCTTCTCTTTATAACACTTAGCTGTTAAGTGTAATCATATGAAACAAAAGAAAATATAAGTTAAAAATCCTCAAATCAATTAAACAACTTCAAGTAAAATCAACCCATTATATTAAATGAAAGTCTTTCATACTTAGAAAATAATAACACTAATGCTTAGTTAAGATATACCACACAAGCCTTAACGCACACATTAGAACTAAGTCACCATTTCTAGCTTTATGTTAGGGTGGTGCATGGTATGATGTATGTTTTATTTTGTGATGTATTATTTTAGACTGGTTGTTATTGTGTATATTTCGTATACTAGATGTTACGCTGATATTATCCTAATCATATTTTTTGCAGGGGATTATGCTTAAGGGGGTGCTTAAAAATAAAAATAATTAGTCTCTTTACAGGTTGCTTAAACCCCTAAGCATAATCTAAGCTAAGATAGGTGAGATTGGTTACCCATATACGAGGTATTAAGTCCAAATTATAATATAACTGTTTGGGATTATATTGTGTTTAGCTAACACTTATTTTGCAGGTGTAGTTAAATTTACTTTTTCTACTTTTAATATAATTTTACATTAAGAATTAGGATTAGTATTATGAGGGATTATGATGAGCATTGGCTTGAATGCTTTGTCATGGGGTGCCACGTGATGCCTTGAAGTCCACCAAATCAAAATCAAAACAAGAAATGAAGGAGACATGAAGATCCCTCATAACACTTATTCATTTATAAATTGTAATTATTCTTTCATATTCTTGGTTGTATAATGGTAGAGCTTGACTACCCATCTTTTCTTTTCAGGTTGTACAACAGTACCCGACCGCACCAGTCTTTTATTATTTTACACTAGTTTTATAAATTATTTGATGTTATGTTTAGCTTGTGCCTTATAAAGTACATGTTTTTTTATCATTTTTTTATGATTGATGCTTTAATGTGTGACTTAGATGTGATTAGGCTATTAGGAAAAAATAAATCTTTTACCCAACTATAACTCATAACTAAACTTTTAAATAACTCATAATCTCATATTAAAAGCCTAGGATGTTAAACAACATAATTAAAAGATTTAGTAACCTCTTAGCTGAATGTTGTATGTCTCACATCATGCATCATCTTGAATCACTCTTGCAAAATGAGGGCATCTGCCCTTACATGCAAAGGGATCACTTGACCTGTGAGAGTAACTCCAACTGATGGAGCTTCATCCTCTTCTCTTTTGATTTGTCCAATAACTAATTTAGTCATGCATTTAGGCATATAAAAAAATCCTAAAGCCTTTGTCAAAATGAAGTGTCAAATAAAAATAAAAATATGAAAAGATTTTGCATTTGTAGATTAAGTCATTGCTCATACCACTCATGCTCTAATCTTTTAGAGAGTGGGTTTAGGACTTTAGTCTTTTTCAAATTTAATAACAACCTAACTATCTTGCAAACTCATATGACCGGACCAGATGGATTTAAAACGTAGGAGGAGTAAGCTGGCTGTCACTCCAAGCAGTTATAAGTCTAACAGTCAGGTGGTTTACCCTCTCTTATAGAGTTAAACCTTATACCCATCTTCGCTTAGATTTAGGTCATACTTTAGCTCTTATTAAAGCTCCCTAGATTTAGGATCTGAGATCTTTTGGTTACAAGTATAAATCCTCACCTCTTAGGTATTTTCATAATCTTGTGTTGTTGGATTATAAGCCCTAGTAATCTAATAAAATTTCAACTCAAAACGTATAATTTTCTTCAATTTCAAATATATAAAGCCCAATTATATGATAGATTGGAATGCTCGCTAGGCTTCCTAGTATCATGAGTATTCTCTACCTAATCACTTGACTTTCTAAAATAAATCTTCTCCTTGATCTTTCTCACTTGATTTTCCAACATAACCAATCCTTTGATAGTCTTAGCATCAAAATCTTTGGAGACAACAATTGCTTACTTTAATCGAGAGTATTTCAAAGAATTCACCTTTCTTATGATATAATTAACTATGGAGGCAAGCCTCCATAAGGAACTTTAGAACTCAGTTTAATATAAAGTAGAAAAAAAATCTTTGGTATATTTGAAGACCCATCATGCCTTAGAAGTCATTATTAGGTGATTAGGTATATTGAAGAGTGATGCCTCTATCTTTCGAGATAGTACATCAAACCTCAATGTCTTACTCGATCACTTCAATAAGTATACCCTCAAATCTACACGGTGTCCCCCATATATATCCGAAAATAAACACCATAGCTGCCATCATGGAACTATCATTTAATCACCATTGCTTGACCACCACTTATTTGTCATCATCAAACCACTATTTATCTACCATCTACATAACCATTATTATTAGACCTCTACTAGACCATGGTTAGCTATCATTAGAAGATTAATTATCGTCGCCCATTTGCCATGACCCGATTGCAGTCTTCCAACAATCATCACTTGATGATGATCTCCTAATTATTGTCATCGCTACAGTCGCCTAACTATAGTCGTCCAACCACCATAGCACAACTACAGTTATACGACTTTTAACTTCAATTGCCCACCTTATATTGCTCAATTATGGTTATCCAACCATTTGTGTCATACTATAATTGCTTGATCTCTAATGATCAACTTTAATTGCTAAACCTTCATTGTTAGATCATAGTTGTTTGACCACCGATGTTGGACTATGAACATCCATCCTTCAACAATCAGCTATGACTGAGACCAATTGACTTAGCCACCTAGCATCATTCAAAAGTCGACACTTATCTTTTTTAAAGAGACTATGACACACTATCAACACCAAGAATTATTATTTTTATATTAACACTAGAATTATACGAAATTTCTTATTATTTGCATTCTCTTCTTAAAAAAGAATGATTGAACATGCCGTAATAGAATCTCTTAAAGATAATTTCAATCTCTAAAGAATCTAACTTTTCAATTCGAATTTATTCTTTACTATTTATGTATATTCTATTATATTGATGCTTTTATTCATTATGAAGAAGAGCATTATTGATAACTATCAATATATACTAGTGGGATTATTTTAATTAAGCTAAACCCTTTAGTTTTTTCGCTTTTTAGGTTTTCATGTTGTTATGACACTGAAAATTCTACTAGTAGAAGCACGAATCTTGACGTTAAAAGCAAACTGATCCGAAGTTGAAACTGGTCAAAATCAAGAACTTAAAATATCATTAGAAACTTTGGGATATTAGTTAAACCTCTAAAAAGCTCTCATACATAGAGTGTTTATAGTCAAATCGAGCGTCTCAACGAGCCGGATCTAATAAGCCCAAGATCTCAAAATTCTGACTTCATTTGAGCATTTAAATATTTAAAATACATCAAATGATCAAAGGGATCATTTTGAGCCGTCTGATGAAGTGGAGTGGTACGGGTTTTGCATGTATTTGCAGAGACATCACTCCTCCAATCTATAAATAACCCCTCATTCCTCATATGAGAGGAGCCCAAGCAAGAGAGAGGAGAGAGCCCTAAAGCTTGAAGATCCTCCAAGCACCGCGTACCACTGACGGTGCCAACCACCGCACGGCCGCCGCCGCCATCGATCCTCGCCAACCGCCGCCTCCATCATGACGACCTTCATCGTCAGTAGCTGTTCCTCGTTGTTCTCCATCATCTGCTACCACTAGCAATTGTTACCACCTGAATGTGACTACATAGTCGTTGTTCGTTTATCATATACAATTCTGTAATCCCGTTATCGGGAAGATTTTGTACTCTGAAACTGATACGTAGTGGAAGCTTTTCACTGTGCTAGGCCCCGTGGTTTTTTCCCTCTTTTCGAGGTTTTCCATGTTAAAATTTTGGAGTTTTATTATTAATTCTTCAAACGTCTGTGTGTGTGCTGAACTCCATGATAAAGCTAAGGCGTAAACTTTTACTCTACCGTAACTGGTTTCTAGCACGCAACACATGTAAAAAAATTTCTCTTAAAACTCTTCTCAAGTATTTGAGTGTGTTAGACCTTTGTACCAAATTGAGATGTTAATTACCTTCTCTTTACCCCTACAAATATTCCAATACTCAATGATACTCATGTTTATAAAGAATAAAATTTAATTTAGAATATTGATCTTTACCAAATTATAAGTACAATATATCTGAAAATTATTAAATTTATTTTGAGGTAATTATAATATATGATGTTGAATTAAAATTAAAATTATTCATTTTAGTACTTTTCCTTTGAACTCATGCATATTAAAAAATTAATAAGAATGCTCTAAACTAGTTTTCCATTAAAACATATTGTCAAAAATATATAATATATGGATCATTTATGAAAATTTATCCTATTTTATGCATTGATCCTCAATATGTTTTAGGTGTAGACGTCTAGATTTTAGATGATAGCTCAAGAAAGATTTTTTTTCCTAATTTCAATGTATTTATCATAAACATTGAAAGTTCACTCTACCATAAAATAATAATAATTATTCTTATGTGGTGAATCACTATTTTTTTATATAATATATTTTAATTTAATGATTGAGAGTTTAAATTTTCAATTAAGACATCATGAATTCAAATTCTTATAAAATTTATATTATACGTATAAATTTATGATTAAATTTACATAAATATCCAAACAAAAATAATAAAAAAACTAATCTTTTCTTAAACAATGTGATAAAACCAACAAGATCGAGTTGACACTTTCTTCTGTCGAAACTATTAGTTAAAAATGGGTGATTGAATTTTGATCAAAAAATCATATTCATTTACCACCCCCTAAGTTCCATATAAGATATTAAATTTCCCTTTTCTATTTTTCTCTAAATATTAACTCATTATTTATTTTTTTGAAATTATAAATTCGCCAAGATCATTTCGGTTAACCGAAAAAGAGAATCTCGCTTTGTCATTGTCCAGCTCATGGCCATGGCCGCTCAATAATTTGAAGTATAACTCCAAGTTCTTCTTATCTCTAATGTTTCTTGCGCTTTTGAGGTATCTGTGTTGTCTGGATGGTTCAGATTCAGGTAACAGGGGAAAAAAAAAAAATCCTTTTTTTTCTTCTTTCTTTCATGGGCGAGAGAGCAAAAAATACCGATTTTCTCTGCATAGATCCCTTTGTAGAGTCAATCAATGATGGGAATGCATTTCATCTTATTTGTGGGGAAAATTTAACAGTTCTTATATTCCTTTTGCGTTTTCTTATAGTTTTTTTTCTTAGTCATATTCGCTGGCATTAATACTATCAGAAGTCTAGATTGTAACCAGACTTCTCTTGAGATTGATTTTTCTCCCATTTTGCCTCTTTATGAATGGTCATTTTTCCATTTTTGCAGTCTGGATTGCCTTTATGATTGCCTTTATGATTGTTTGTTTTATTAGATTATGTTCCAAGTTTTTTTTTTTTTTTAATTCGTAGATTTGTAAGAGCTTGTTCATTCACAAATCAGGCTTAAACGAGCAATTTTCCAATGAAGAAGCTGCACTCTAAGCTCAGAGAATCAAGCATTCCAGAACCAGCTTCTTATGAAGAAATACCCAAGTCAGATGGAGCAGGAACTAATTTTCTTCAGGGTTTTGGAGCTTCAGCTATGAAGAAAAGAGGTTTCAACAGCAGGTCATGGATACAGATAGACCGCAGTGGAAAATCCCACACTTTGGCGTTCGATAAATTCACGCTGATGAGGCGTTGCCAGCTTCCAGCTCGAGATCTAAGACTCTTAGATCCCTTGTTCCTCTACCCCTCGACGATTCTCGGTCGGGAGAAAGCCATTGTCGTCAGCCTCGAGCAAATCAGATGCATAATCATGGCTGACGAGGTTCTGCTCATGAAATCTTTGGATAGCAGCGTGCTGTACTATGAATCTGAATTGCGACAAAGACTCCAGGAAAGCAAAGATCAAAATGGTAAACAAAGTAGTTTTTTTATTTATTGATTAGCTGGATTCTGTTGATGATTTTTTTTAAAGATATGAGCTAGATATATTTGATGTGCAGATGATCTGCCTTTTGAATTCAAGGCTTTGGAACTCGCTCTTGAGTTGGCTTCTGCATCTCTTGAATCTCAGGTACCTCAGGAATCCATTATCTTGCAAAGGTAGTTCTATGGAAATTATTTGTATACCTTTCACTAAAAGGAGCCTACTGTCTATAATTCTAAAATGCAATCAACTTGCTCAAAGTAACATGAAGAAATATAAGTTAAGTCAAACCAAAGCAACAAAAAGGCCACGGTGGTAACCCATCTGACATATGCAGTATAGGATTATTCTTCTTAAGCTTATAATTTGAAGGGAGGATTGAAGTCTAGCCAGATAAACCAATGGTCAAATTCTTTTCAAAAAATTTTAGCTTGTAGGTGGGAGAAGAACATTTGATATTTCTATATTAATATATTTTTTATTATTATTTGATGCAAGAATAACATCATTTTCTCATGTGCCTTGATAGATTCATCATGTCTTCTTTATCTCGTCTTACTCTCATTCACTATGCCATTTTCAATCAAACAGGTCACTGAACTAGAAATTGAGATATATCCTGTGCTTGATGAGCTAGCATCCACTATCAGCACCATAAATCTCGAGCATGTTCGAAGGCTAAAAAGTCATCTTCTTGCTCTAACCCACAGAGTTCAGAAGGTATATATTTACTCATCAGTAATCTTCTTCTTGCTCAAGATATAAAACTGCAGACCAATATTTCAGGTTCGTGATGAAATAGAACATCTCATGGATGATGATGGTGACATGGCTGAGATGTACCTAACTCAGAAGGAGGAAAGAATGGACGCATTTCAATCTGCTGGCCGGTTTTCGGCTAACCTTCAGTTAGGAAGCGCTGGTTTCTCAAGGTCCGCTCCAGTTTCACCAACATGCTCCAGTAGCATGATGAGTACAAGCAGGAATGAGGGCTCCAGATGTAATGGGAGCCATGTTGAAGAGTTGGAGATGCTTTTGGAAGCATATTTTGTCGTAACAGATAATACACTCAGCAAATTATCATCTGTAAGAATCTGATTCTGATCCCTGTTAACTTAGTTCTCTATGTTTAACTGCTTCTTCTGAACTTGTTGAGAGTTTTGGAATTTCACAGCTGAAGGAGTATATAGATGATACTGAGGATTTTATCAACATCAAACTGGTATGAAGAAACTGTTACAGACAAAATTTCTTTCCTTTGAGTCTAACGTTAAATTTTTTTTATTTTATTTGGTGATGGAGCAGGATAATGTTCGGAATCAGTTAATTCAATTTGAGTTGCTGCTCACTGCTGCCACTTTTGTGGTAACTATTTTTGCAGTTGTTACAGGTGTATTTGGGATGAATTTTCAGGATTCTGTGTTTGATACTCCGTCCAACTTCAACTGGGTTCTTATATTTTCGAGTGTGTTCTGTGGGGTTTTATACTTAACCTTCCTGCTCTATTTTAAGCACAAGAGACTGTTACCTATGTGAAAAATCTTATATTATTTAGGTTATGGTGGCTTGTTTTTTTCTTCTTCTGTTTTTGTGGATTCTTTGTTGTTCTAGCCATGTACGTATGAGTCATAATTGTCTTTAGTAGATTGTTTAAAAGATGTGTTTGTTTTTCTCAGAGTTCTCCGGTTATCTCATCTACTCTTGTGTCTTAACTATCCTATTTAAATACATCTATGTATTATTACTAATCCTAAATGAGAGATCTTTTTTTCAAAAATTCTTTTAAGGTGAGATTTTTCAAATTTTTAGAGGCTGTTTGGGATCATTTTTATTTTGTTTTGTTTATATTCTATTTCGATATAAAATATGTTTGATGATTTTTTTTTATTTTTAAAAATAATCAAAACATCTAAAAGCTATTTTTAGTGTTTTTAAAATTAATGTTATTTATTTTTGAAAATAAAAAATAAAAAATAAAAAAATATTAAAAATACATGATACAACATGTTTTTAAAATAGCATAGAAATAAAAACATAAAATATAAAACATAAAACAAATTTGATCCCAAACATTCCTTAATTAATGAAAAAAATATTCATTGTATAGAAATAACAAGTCTTTTTTATTATTTTATTATATATATATATAGGCAAAATTTTTAAAATAAGTACATTTAAATTATAATTAACAAATTAAGTATGTTTAAAAAAAATTTAGTTTTTGGTATAGTTGCAACTTTAATGGGCGACTAGGTTATCACGTCGAATTCGACGTGATGCTGGTGATTTCTGTTATATGGTTGAGAGTCGCATGTTAAACGACTAGCTTAGGTTATTAAAATGGGATGGTTGACCCCATTTTCATTTCGCGATACCCTTTTGAACTCGATAGCCCTTGTGCGAGCGACGCGACCCCCGATTCTGTCCGTCTGAGTGCGCCCCCAACGCTAATAATTGACCTCCCTGGTCGACAGCTGTTCTCCCTCTGGCTGACGGCAGCTCCCCAGGCCTCCGACCGCACCCCTTGGCCGACAGCGGCCTTTCCCGCATCCGACAACCTTCCCCCATCGTCCAACAGCACGTGGAAGGTGAACAACGACTTCCGACGAAGTTTCCGGCTGCTCCATTCCTTGTAGGGAAGCTTCCGACGGCTCCACTCCTTATTCGTAGCGCACAGTGACTCCGATCTTCCTTTTCGCATGGTAAATCCCTACAATTTTTATGTTCAGTTGTTTTGGGCTGTGTTGATTGGTAGAATTAAGTTTGGATTTCAGTTGTTAACTTAACTAGATTTAAATTAGTGCTTGAGGCTGTTCCAATTCAGCAACATTAATATTTAATAGCTCAGGTTGAATTAAATGTAGATTGAACTTGATGAATTAAATTTAAATATGTTTTGGTTTCAACCTATGAGTCTATGCTCGAGTAATCATAGGATGTTTGTGTGGTAGTAGAAGCACTGTGGAAGAGAAATGAGAAGATGATGAGGCAGATCGAGGAGAAGAATCATTTAGTTGCTATTATGGTGAAGAAAGAATGAGAGAAGAGTTTGAATTTGAGACTATTAAAGAATTTGATGGTTATTGTGGTGGAAAATATGATGCAGTAAATAGTATAAGAATCAGTGTATAAGAAGATTGTGGTGATGGAGAAGGTTGTGGTGGTTGGCTTTGTAGCAAAGAAGATTTATTTTTAGTCTATTGAAATTTTATCTTTGTACAAGTTATATCCAAATTTACTAAATCCTACTATGATTTATTGCATTTTAACTCTTTATTTAGTGTCGATCATCTTGTCAACAATGAGTAGAGAGTTTGTCTCGTTGATATTATTCTATGGAGGCGAACTAAGTATTGACGATCAATTTATTCCAACTTATGTTGGTGGTCAAAATCGTCCGATTAAGGTTCAACAACACAACACCTTATTGGATTTGAAACAAAAAAAAGATCGCTACACATTGATTCAGAGCATCACACAGTTAGTCTGACATGTTGTTATCCGATGGGGAATAGATTTATCGCATCAGTCATTTCTGATGATGAAGTTTGTGATGTTATCTTGATGAAGCTCCGTCGGGGCTTGATAATGTGGAAGTGGAAAATATGTTAAATCGCGTTAGTTACTTTCTTAAGGCTAGTAGATATTCCGTCAAACCTTACGCATAATTTCACCTCACCTGCCACCTTAATGATACAGAGCAGCTTTGAGGAATTGAATCCCCAGTAATATCTTGTATAACATAAGCTACTTTCGTAGTTAATATTTTGTAATATGCAATAATTCTGGTACTTATGCGTGTAATGGAATTATAGATCCATAGGTGATGTTATATGTCATTCAGGCGAAACAAATGTGTCATTTAGTACTGTAGTTGATGATGAGTATGAGACCATGAATAGCTACTCAAGTAGTGAATCTGAGCATAGTAATAGTGATGACGATTGTTCACCTATGTTAGAAACTACGTCTGATTATGTTAGCAGTCATGATTTGTTAAAGAATTATTCATTCTAGAATATTGAAAATGAAAGTCAAATGCTTTCTAATAATTGTGGACTTTGAAAATTCACCACCAACCTCTCAACGAAGAGAATTTGATTTCAATATCGGTCAAACTTTCAAAAGGTAGACGAAATAGTAGATAAGACACTACCCAGGGATTTCATCTTCATTTTGTGAGAACTTTAGATCTGGTTCCAGGTTTCCAATAAGCGCAAGCACCTATAGTTAATTACTCCCCCCAATGCTGAGAGAAAACTTTTGATTAAGGCTAGTCGTTAGATTGTTAAATGTATAGCATATAGTAGTAGCATGTGAAGTTTAAAATTTGGGGTTTAGAACTTATGAAATTCACCATTATTTAACTTGAAGCATATGGTTGGTGGAATGATGACGTGCCCGATCTTAATCCCATGGTTCCATCATCCGTAAGTGGTCCTGGTCTACTTAGTCGGAGGATGTAGTCGACCAATAGAAGGATCCTTGTTGCCATGGGTTGCATCGTCCAAAGAGCAGGGGGTAGTGTTTGTCTAATGAGACATATTTAAGTCTAATACAAAGAACTTTTGTGTCATCATATACCCCATGATTCATAACTCAAATGGCTAAGTCATTTGGGAACAAATGGGCTACTGTCGTGACTATAATATAATGGTGTCATTTGGCGTGACTCGATCAAGACTCGATCGTATCATGTGAGTGAAGATCAAATCTGAAGGCATGGGTCATATCCTTACTTGCATGAGATTATTTGAGTTTAAATATTGTGATTTATTTGACTTGACATTAGCTCCTTTGTGAGCTAGAGTTTTTTTAATCTATCATCCCCAACAAATAATAGTGGATGAGTGGATGAATGGTTTGCTTTAAGTATTTAAATAATAAATTTTATTTAATTCATATATTTATTTAGTTGAAGTTTAGCTTTATGATGAATTTGTTTAGAGCTGAAATATCTTTTAATGATAATATACTCTCCGGTTGAGATTTCATTCAACGCGGCCATTATGCATTCTTCTTTCTTTCTTTCTTTTCTTCACTTCATTCTTCCATTTGGTTGGTTGGGATGTAGTTTGCTCCAAGGCTTCACATGGTGCATAAAACTTAGTCTTATGATCAATGTTCATCATAATCTCCTATAACATTCATTCCAAATCTTAATTATAAAATTACATGAAAATGAGAAAAGTAAATTTAACTAAACTTGTAAAATAGAGATTAGCTAAACATACCACACAATCTAAGCATGTATATGAATAATTTAGACTTAGCACCCCACACTTAGGTGACCAAGCCCACCTGTCCTAATTTGGATTATGCTTAGGGGTATAAGCAACCTTCACAACAAAAATATTTATATTTTTATACAACTCCCCTTAAGCACAATATCTTGTAGAAGACATGATTAGGCTAAGATCACTCTACCATCCAGTCTACGCATATACACCCTAACATCCGGTCTAAAATATTACATCACAAAATAAAATCAGGCATCAAATCATGCATCAGCCTAACATAAAGCTAGAAATGGTGACTTAGTTTAATGTGTGTGCTATTTAAGACTTGTGTGGCATGTCTTAGCTAGGAAGGTTGAATTTTATAAGTGTGAGAGATTAAATTTTAAGGGTAGTTTTAGTTTAAATGGTTTAGTTGATTTATTAATTTTATTTGATGATTTGATTTAGTTTGAATGAACTTACATTTAGTTACTAAATATTATAAAGAGAGGAAAAAAGAAGAGAACTTCTCTTTCCTCTCTACCTTAAGTAATTACTAAGATAGATTCATTAATAATTTTTTTATTTAGTGAATATTTTATTATGTTTTAATTATTCTAAGTTTAGATTTGCTCTAAATAAACTTATTCAATAAGAAAGACATCTTAGGATTAATTAATATGAATTACTATCACATAACACACAACTTTTATTTCTTTCCAACATGTATATCATGCATATGAATGATCCTAAGCATAACTATACATGTAATGCAAATTTTAACACACTTTGATGATGAATGCTAAGAGATGTTGTTCAGAAAAATTTAGATATTCCATGAATGCATATTTTTATTAAGTAGAAAAGAGGTACTCTTTTATCTATTAATCAAATACATATATGAAAGACATAAATTAGTGCGACACCATTATTTTCTATACTTAGTGTAGGTGACCTTCTTAGGCTTAAAGCCCCAGGATGTCACTAATATATCACTTTTCTTAAATACATATGCATGTACAAAAAGAAATAAATGGAAGAAGAGTCATGCAAAAGATTTTTGTGATTGAATTAGTTATGCAATTTACATATGTAAATGTGGAGATCCTTCTTAAGTCATGACATAGAAGTGGATACGAATAGATTTAAGCAAGTGTTATGTTCTTTTAAAATGAACTATACACTTTGTAAATCCTATTCAAATCTATGTTAAGAGGGGGAGAAGAGAATCACATAACACATATTTTATGCTATAATCACATGCAAGCTTATAAGTACTTATAAGTAGTATACATTCATTTGTAATCTTTGATTTATATATTTTGAAAATAATTTTTGATTTTATAGTGATAATAGTCACTCATATTCTTAACTTCAGCCAAAGCATACAATTTGACATAAAAAAATATTTTATTTAATTGATTTTTCAAAAGAGATGAATGCATGATTTCATATGTCATACAATATTTAGTATGCTTAGAAAGGAATAAAGTGATGTAAGCATATGACTTCATTCACCCTAATTAATTCCTAAGGAAGTGAATCAAAATTCCTTAAAGAGATTTTTATTTTTGAATTTGATTTGAAAATGATTTATGAGAAAGGGTTTGCTGGTCCTAACCCATTTCCTCAATGTCTGAATCAATTTAGTTTAACTTTTAGAACAATTAGATTGATTTTATATTTTATTTATGTTAAGGTTTAATTACCCCTTTCCTACACCACTTTAACATAATTAACCAAACAATTATGAGCCAACATATGATATGTAATCACATGGAAAGTAAATCAGTAATACACCTAAGAAATAAAGGGGTTCTAATGCAATTGGCTCATAATTATTGATTAATTAAGCTAAAGGGTTTAATTAAGTACTTTCATAACCATCTTGCATATGTAGGTTGGATATAATTTCTTTAAACTTACATTAAGCTTTTGAACACCTAAGGATCTACCCAGCAAGAGATTGATTAAGTTCAGATTGATTTTGAAAGTTTGATTAGACTAATTAAGTAGATCATTAGTGGATTAATCCTTAATTATGTTTGGATTAAGGAAGAAAGGAGGTTTAGGGAATGACTTAGGAAAAATATCCCAAACTCATTCCATAAACCTCCTCCTCACTTAAACAATATTTAATTATCTCAATTAATGGATTAAATCACTGTTCACATGCTTATTTACTCTTAATTATATTAAGGGGTGATTAAGGGTTCATTAATTAATTTTCTTAATTAACTTATTAATAAATCTCAAGAAAATTAGGCGAGGCAGAAGTCATCCCACTAATCATGTCTGGAAAATTTGGAATTTATTAATGAAGTAACCAAGAAGTAATTAGGGTAATTCAGTTTTTAATTAAACTTTAATTAAGAAAAATTTATTGTTCAAAATCAATTAAACTTAATTTTATATTATTCCACTTTGAATTATTTTTAACATGAACTTGAGTTTCATTTGTTAGATTTTTCTACATTTAGTTATGAATTTATGAAGTTTCTATGATTAAAGGATAATTAGAATACCCTAATTAATTAACTAATCCCGTCGGCACCACGTGGACCGCTGACGCGGAGCACTTTCCACATAGCACGATGGGATTGATTATTTAAGTTGTCACATCGCACGTCACATCACTTGGCGGCGCAACGCGTTTTCCCCTGGGCCGTCCGATCAAGGATCGGATGGCCACAGTTAATCCCATGGTTATAAAGGGATTAAATCAGGGGATCTAATCATTTTAATTTGGGCCATCCATCCAAAACACGCAGCATGGACGACCCATGATTCATCCCTGCTAAAGCTACGGGAGACGAAGGCCGTCCATCATCCATGGCTTGATCCAAGCTCACTTAAGCTTGGATTAGGCTGAGATTCACCCCACACCATCAAGAGGTGTAGGGAAGAACATCCAACGGCTAGGATCTAATGGGATTACAATTCCCTGTATAAAAGACCAAGCAATTTTCAATGGAGGATCAGTTTTGAGTCATACCCCGTCGAAGGCTATCACCGATGCTTCCAACGGAGGAGGTAGCTTCGTCTAGTGGAGACAAAGCTCTGTTGAAAGTTCCAAGCCTCAATTTGAAGTGGATGTGTGGGTTGACCAAGTTCCCCTTCAATGGCTTGCAGCTTTAATCAAAATCCCTCTTCCTATGGCTTGGATGCTTAGGAAATGCTTTGGGTGAGCTCGACTTGCTTTCTTGATGGTGCTTGAAAAGTGAATTTAGGTTTAGTGGAGAATTGAGTGAAGTGGAATTTCCTTAGACCTCCCCTATTTTTGGTTTAAGCAAAACCGAGAAGGAGAGATTTGGGAAGCTTGAATCAACCTTGGGAAGCTTGTGGATGCTTTCCTTTGATCAATTTAGCTTAATCGACTTCAGTGTGTCTCCTTTGAGTTGGAATTAGGGGGAGTATATCTCCCCCTCCTTAGATCAGATGGTCGAGAGCCTTCTTGCCATTTTGATCAAATTGAGTAGATTGATTGGGTTGTTTTGGTTGTTAGGGATCCCATGTGCTTCGATTTTGGCAGAGGAGTGGAGATGACGAAGTGCACATGTGCTAAGTGAGTGTAGGAGGTGATCCGAGTGGAGAATTCTCATTGGAGAGGTCGGTTTAGCCTTGGGTCAAGTCATGGCTGACCCAAACCCATTGGGTCATGTTCACCATCCTCCTTAGTGTCCATGTAGTTCACTAGGAGGATGCCAAGTGGCCATGAGAAGGAATTGGCCAAATTCCAAGTGAATTTGGCCATAAGTTATCCTTTGACCCAATGGTAAAATGGTCATTTGGCCTTGATTTTGATTTGGGCAGATTTGAGATGTTTCAAAAATAGGTTGGGCCAAATTTCAATAAATTTGGAGTTGATTTGATATGATTTGGCTCAAGTTATCCCATTTAGGTCAAAATGGGTCAACTTGGAATGGATCCACTTAGGTCAAGTTGACCAATTGGCCAAATTGGGCCAGACCACGTGTTGGGTTAAGTTCATATGACCATTTAAAGTATTTTGGCAGCATTGGTTTGGTTCAATTTGATTTAGATTTGGTTTTGGTTCATTTGAGTTCACTTAGGTCAAATGGGTTAAGTTGACAAATTTGACCCATTTGACCTAATGGGTTAGGTCATGGGTAGGTTTAGGCTTGGTTGATCATTTGAAATGTATTGCAAGCTTTGGTTTCAATCAATTTTTGGTTTGGTTTGATTTCAAGTTGATTTGACCTTTTAGGTCAAGTTAGGTTTATGGTCAGTTGGGCTAGGTTGGGTCTAGTTGGCCAATTAAAGAGTTGGTCAAGTTTAACAAGTGATTTAGAATGAATTTGGCCCATTAGTTGCAATCAATTTGGCTTAGATCAAGATTTGACCCATTTTGACTTTTTTGGTCAACTTGGGTCAAGTGGTCAATTGGACTAGGTTTGGCTTAAATGATGACTTGGTCAAGTTCAATCATTGATTATGAATTGGTTTAGATCAATGGCTTCAATCAATTTGGCCTATGATGGATTTTGGCTAGTTTAGGTTTCATTTGGGCTAAGTGTTGACTTGGTCAAAAGTTAGGATTGACTTGGTTTGACCCAATTTGAGTGATTGATCATCATAGGATGATTGTTGGTCACAATGTGAGGCTTAGATGAGCTTAGTTCAATCCAATTTGGGTAGGATTAGAATTTGGCTCAAAAAGATGCTTTAGGTCACTTTAGGTCAAGTGAGCCTAAGTGGGTCAATTGGCTTTATCAAGGCTTGAGAAAAGTTTGGTTGAACTCACATATGGACTTATGATTGAAATATAAATCTAATTGCAAGTGATTTGGAGTCAAATGAGTTTTGATTCATTTGACAATTTCAAGTCAAAAGGGTGAATGTGGGTTTGACTTGGGTTAGTTTGATTTCGGTTTGATGATTGTATTTTATGTTTATACTTTGTTCGTCATTGAAGGATTGATTGTTTTAAGAGAAAATCCAAAGGTTTGAATTGATTTGAGAATGATTTGGTTAAGTTCAAGAATTTGACTCGAAAGGTTATAGGTTGGATTTATGGTTAGATTTGAATTGATTTTGGTTTATTTGAATTTATATTTCATTTATATTTGTGAATAAAAATTAGAATATAAATGGGTTATGAGAAGATCTCTTGAGTTTGAAGTGATTTGGATTTGATTTGAGCTAAGTCTTTAAGATGGAATCAAAAGGGCTTAGGAAAGATTTTGGATTTTGAATTGAATTTTGGATTTAGTTTTGATTATTTGAATTTATATTTCATTTATATTTGTGAATATAAATGAAGATATAAATGGATTGTGAGAAAATCTTGGGAGTTTGAAGTGATTTGAATTTGATTTGAGCTAAGTCCATAGGATGAAATCAAAGGCTTAGAAAAGATTTTGGATTTAGAATTGATCATGGATTTCAATCATTTGAAATTGATTCATCATTTGAATTTTTGGAATTGATTTGATGATTTGAGAAAATCAATTATGTTGAAATTGATTTAAGATTTAATTTGAAATTGATTTGAGTTTTGAATTTGATTTGATTTTGAGGTTGATTTGAATTTGAAGTTTGACTTGAAAGAAGGGAGTAAGGATTTGGTTCAAGCTATAGGGTAGGCAAGTTTTCCTAATACCCCTAAGGCATAACTTATTCCTATGGCTAACTCTTTTGAGTCTCTAAGGTTAGGTTAAGTGTTCACCTAATCACTAGAAGTGTCTTAAGACTAAAGAACTCTTAATGTTTAGAAGAGTCCTTATGTCTAGGATTAAGAAGTTGAAAGCTCACTCCAAAAGTGTGGTTAACAGACATTGATATCATAACAGGCCTTCTCAACTCCATTACAAATATATATAATTGGGTCTTATGATCTAATGTAGTTTAAATTCATTTAGAAGTTGATCATTTAGTAGACGTTGTCAACTATATTTCAAGCATAGGAGATTAAGCCTATAATGATCACATTCTATGGAACTGAATATTTATATCTTTCATTGACTTGGATTAGCATATGGAGACATTCATTAGCTTGCATACATATAGTCATAAAGGATTGAATTGATTTTATCATTTTATTTTTAACTTACGTAGCATCCTCAAACACCAAGTTTAAGTACTTAGTATAAGTGCTGAGACCCATGCTGGTGTTTAGTAATTTAAGTAATTTTATTTTTAGATTATAAGATTAATTTCATATTTATTTAATCTCAACTTAGCCTGCGCAGCCTTTTCAAACATTAAAATTTGTACTTCGAATCTCTATGTCTGAGCACATGCATGTATTTTTTAATTTAGATAACTTCATCTAATTAATGAAATCATTGATTTTTGAAAATCATGATTAAAATGAGAATTTTCTAATTTTTGGATTGAAGTAAATTATAAGTAGAATTTAATTTAGTATCGTATCATTTGTAAGAATTGCGATAGATTGGCTGAAGGTATTTTAAGTTATTCTAATATCTTATTAGATCCCTTGGAATAATATTTAATTGCTTTCTATTATTCAAAGTTGATTAATCATTGAATGTTCAATAGACTCTCATTTATGTATATTGATAATTCTCAAACTCCTCATAAGCTATATTCAACTTCTCCTTGATCCAATTTGAGTATTTAATAAGACAAATAATAGGCTTCAAATATTTTCTAACAATTCATTGATTATCTTTATTCTTAATTCGATCTCTTTGAAAATCTCATTCTTTGATTTTCCTTCATTTGGAGTGAATTTTAAACTATATTCTAATTCCAAGATCTTTGTGCTTCTAATTGGATATCAGTCGTCTTCAAAATCAATTCAACTTCAAAATCAATTCAACTGAGATATTGAACTGCCAAATTTATATGTATTGCCAAAATATTCAATTCATTTTAAATTCATAAATCTGCTTGATTTCTGTCCATCTTTTTTTATTTGAAATATAATCTTCAAATTCATTTCAAATTTATTGTAAGCTCTTTCCCACTTTTTATTTCATTTTTTTTAAATTCATATTTATGTTTATTTTATGATATTTTATAATTTAACATAATTAAATTTTATTTTAGATTATTGTATTTTTTATATGATTGATTTTTTTTAAATAAATCTTGATTCTTTTCTATTTTTAAGTCAAAATTCTTAATTTTTTCATTAAATTCTAACAATTTTGGCATACGTCATGCTGATCTAGCGGTTGTATTTTAAAATAAATCGGAATTTGATCTCAATTCTGGATGAAGCATAACTTTCAATCACCGTAAAATAAATATATATGCTTCTATCACATTCTCCCATTTTTATACTCTTGCAAATAGCAATAATTTCAAGATAGCAATAACTTTAAGCAAGTTCTCCGATTTTTGGAGAGATATTGATAGCGAAGAGAATGTAATTTCTTTTGTTATGAGTTCAAAAGAGGAAGATGGGAGTGATGAAAATGAAGAGCTGCTTCATTTTGTGTGGTGGAGATTAACGAGAGAGCTGCTGCGGTGATCCATTTGAGAAAGCAAAAGGAGATTAGTGAATGAAGTTTGGCCTTGAGTGGAGACATGGAATGAGAGTTGAAGGACGTAAATCCATGGAGAAATAGAGAAAATTTGCAGTTAGGTTGCTGCAGAAGAAAGAGAGTTGGACTTCAATCAGAGAGGGGACACGAAATAGTAGTAGGAGATAGTGCCGAGGGAACCATTTGATGATGGAGTTACCTCTTGGCTGTGAAAAAAATAAGATCAGGTTGGAGTTTTGATGACAGGGAGATGAAGAGAAATGCTTGTTAGAGTAGTTGCCGAGAGGAACTGTTTGATGGCAGAGTTGTCTCTCGGTTATACTCTAGGTTGTAAAAAGGGAAGGTGAGTGGCTGCTGAGAGGAACCTGCTTGATAGCAGAGTTATGTCTTGGTTGCTAAAAGGAAATGTCGGAGGAGAGGTTCGAGTACTATAGCAAATGAGAAAGGCCAAGAAAAAGAAAAAAAATTATTTTTCGTGCGACAGTAGACGTGCTACAGTGTTTTGTTACAATAATATTGCCACAGTGCCGGTGCTACAATAAATGCGAGATTGACTGATCGGAATTCGATTTTTTTTGGAGGAATTTGTGCTACAGTGTGACAGGACGGAAGGGATTCACGTGAGGATATCGGGTGCTCAGCCTGTAATAGAAACATATGGATCAAGAGGGGCAGATGCATTCATGAGATTCATACAAGCTAAAACATTTAGAATTTTGTAGTCGAGACGAGTCAGTTAGAGCGATTGGAGAGAGGGCTTCAGCTCCTTGTGTGGAGTTCAACTGACTTTAGCAGAAAGAGGAAGAAATAGAGAGGGAAATCAGCTTAGCTGGGAGGAGAGGAGGTCAAGATGGCTACGACTAGTACCAGGGACGGGCAGCGCGCGTGTGATTCGGCCGTCTGGGAAGAAGGAACGGTTCGACTGGAAGGAGGAGACAACGGGGTTCGTGCAATTGTGAGGTAGGGACTCGTTCGGCTTCACACGCATGAAGGAACGGAAGGGAATGCTTCAGCTAACCTTTGGTTTCTGTCCAAGAGGGAAACAAGAGTGAAAGGGGGGCTCGAGATGCTCGATCGAGAGCTCCTCTGCGGCGTGGATTAGGGCTGTGAATAGGAGTGCCCTTAGGGTTAGCCATTAATATGTATTTATACAGATTTATTTTTGTTTAAGATGTTAAATAAATTTTAATTTTGGCTTTATGTAGTTGCGTCACTACATATACAAATTAGATATAAATTTTAGGTTATTCGATATTTGATGCAGTCTTTGTCGTCATGATCGGGACAGATTTTGGTTTAAATCGAGAGTCAATTTTTAAAAATTATCTGTTGTAAATTCAACATTCTAGACTCATCCTAATTGAGCGTAAATCTCATTTGAAAGTTGATATTTTAATCTTACTCGATTAATTTGATTGTTTCATCATCGCTTCTTTGATATGTGATGCAGATCTCTGATCCTCGGTATCAATTATGATGTGTATATTCGATTTTGACATTTTGAATGTGATGAATGTTTTATCATCGATCGAGATCATTTGACTAATTTTAGGTGTCGTGTATTTTCGATTTCTGGCGATGTTGCTCCATCGAATTTAGCTCATGAACTCGACTCGATTGATGTGACATACATGGAGGTCAACAAATGCCCCCCCCACCCAACAAATGTGATTCATACATAGAGCGGGTCATATTTGTTGAAAATTGGTTGACCCTTCATGTCGACCATGAATTACTTCGACTTCAATGGACTCGCTGAAGATCTTCTTCCGCCATCTATTCTCTACTTCAATGGATTTGCTGAAGATCTCTTTCTTTTGTATCATTGTAGATTTAGGTTTCCCTCACCCCTAGCTTCATGCTTGATCAAGTTTGATGGAGGAATTGGTTTATTTACTTTGGGATTTGAAATTCTTTCTGTCCTAGCTTTAAGCTTGACATACTTGATAAAAGATTAACTTGATTTGTCCATATTGACTTGTCAGGAAATGTACACCCTAAATTCTATGCTTATTATTTTGACAGATTCGTTGAAGGCTTCATACAGATGACCCAACCTTCTGGCTTAGATTAGGTCTATAATATTGAGTTATTAGTCTAGCAATAAGTGCTTTAACAAACTAAATAATCACATAATTCTTTTAATTTGACCATTGCCTTTGTATGAACTATGGAATTATTTTCTTGATTCTATGCTTTCTGCTTTGACGGACTTGATGAGGAAATTAGCTTTGATCTATGCTTTGTGCTTGATCAGCCATTTAAAAATAGATTGAGATATCACCTTTCAGGCAATATAGAGATTGATTCGAAGCAGCTATAGATTGAGAGTTATTTTCTCAGAATGTTTTGGTCCATTGATCAAGTAGAAAGATCTCTTGGATTTTGGTTGCTTATAGTCACTAAGCTGAATTTGGTTTGAGATTGAACAACTATCATCATTGGACTAAGAAAGACTTTTATGCCTTATCTTATAGCTTATTAGTGATGAGCGATAGGACCTATTTGTGAGCTTGTTGAGTCACCTTTAGAACCTACCAGTCTTTACTTAATGATGGCTTGGTGGTTTAGTCATCAGACAAATAAACGGGGGCTCTTTCACTACGGCCTTTTCTTGCGGTTTGTTGAGTGAGGAGAGCGTCAGCAACTTGGTCATTTATGGTCTTGTTGAGTTCGACCTTTAGAACCCATCCGTATCCTAGACTTGAAGATGTAGAGGTTGATATTTTTCCAACTTAGTTGATTGAAGCTTCCGAAATTAAGAGTTCTCCTAACTTGATCTTGAGAATGTGATTAATTTGGGAGACAAACTTTTGATAATTAGGGTTTTCTTTTCATGTGTAGAAATATAATCTTTTTGTTCTTCCAAGAGTCTGCAACTTTGACTCTAACAGTTATAGATATATTTAGGGATCTCACCATAAAGCTCGATGTCAACCTGAATATATGCAAGAAGATCTCATGTTTCGCAGAAGAGAGTTGAACAACCTTGATCATTAAAAAATGCTCATGTTTAACAAAGAGATTGTATATTAGTTCAGAAATATATTACAAGATTTAATTTCCTTTACTACAAAATAGACATGATATATTTTTCAATCATAATATGTATCTATCTAAAGATCTCGGCTTAAAGCACGATGTTGACTTAAATAAATATATAAAAATGACTCTTATCTAACATGAGAATTTTTGAGCTAAGATTGGATGAGACTTATTGTCGATCATATATATATATATACTTTTGTCTTGGGATATTAGCAGAAAGCACGATATCAACCTGAATAAATATATAAAAATGCCCGTCTTACAGGAGGAATTTCATTATAACTCAAAAATGCATTATCGTACTGCAAGAGAATTTTTGAGCGCTATTTCATATATATATATATATATATATATATACATGAATATAATTTTTATCTAATCATGCAATCATATGCACTCAGAGATGATACTTCTTGAGATAACGACTACTGATGGGTGGCATAGGCTGTCGATCACTCAAATCAATAAGCTAGTAGGCTCCTCCTTCATATACCTTACCTATGATGTAAAGGCCTTCCCAATTAGCTTCAAAATTACCACTGATTCTTTTGTGAGGGATTATCGATCTTCTCAACACTAAGACCAACTCTTCTCTTTGAAAAGTTTGGGGATGCACTGTTCCATCGAAGGCTTTATAGATTCTTGCTCGATAGATTTCTAAGCTTTGTTGGGTTTAAAGTCTAATTTCGTCAAGCATGCCAAGATCTTCCATCTGTAAATGGATATTCTCTTCTTGAGTGAGATTATACTGGATAGTTACTCGAAGTGATGGTAGTTCGACTTCTAGTGACAAAACTATTTTGACTCCAAAAGTTAAAGCATAAGGAGTGGCTTTAGTTGGCATCTTGTAAGTAGTTCGATATGCCCATAACACCTCGAGCATTTTGACATGCCAGTCTTTTTTTTCTTGTGAGGATCTTTTTGAGTTGCTTGATCAGTGTTTTATTAGAATTTTCTGCCAAACCATAGACTCTTAGATTATAAATTGATGAATATCGCCAATCAATTTTGTATCGATCAACGAATCTACAGATCTTTGTACTCTTAAATGTTGGGCCATTATCTGAGATGACTCGTTGTGGTATACTGAATCTATAGATAATATTATGAGTGAAGAAGTTGATGACTCGATAAGTAGTAACTTCTTTAAATGGAGCTACTTTGGCCCACTTGGAAAAATAATCGTTTGCTGGTAAGATAAAGTGATGACCTACTAATGATGGTGGATCAATATGTCCGATTATATCTATTCCCCAATACCTTTTTGTATGGTCGATATAATTTTTCACTATTGATGGCCAGTAATAACCATCATCTTGATTTTGATTGTCATCTTAGGACCTGATTGGTGTGCATCATAAATAGGGTTGTAAACAAACCGAGCTGAGCCGAGTAGAGCCTTGTTTGAGTTAGAGCTCGTTTGTCATTATTGAGCTCAAGCTTGGCTCGAGCTCGATTCAAGCTTTTAGGATGGTGTTCAAGCTCGAGCTCGTTTTAAAAAATCTTGTTCGAGCTCGGCTCAAGCTTATTCATGAGCTTGATTCAGATTGGGCTTATCGAGCCTGTTAACAAGCAGCTCATTTGATGAAATAAATGAGCCTTAATCGAGCCATTATCGAGCCTTAATCGAGCCTTATACAGTATCATTAATAATCTTATACAGTATCGTTTATGAATAAGCTTTAATCGAGCCTTAATCAAGCCTTAATCGAGCCATTATCGATCTCCTTAATGAGCTTGTTCGCAAGCTTTAAATGATACTGTTCATGAACATAAATGAACTGAACAACAACTTGTTCAAGCTTGTTCATTTAACAATCGAGTATTTACAAAAGTGTTCTAACTTGTTCAATTAGTTAAATGAACGAATAGAAACAAGCTCTGATCGAGCCGAGTCACGAGTATCTTGTTGAATGCTCAGTTCATTTGCAGCCCTAACCATAAAGTCCTTCATGAATTTCAAATATCACTTTACTAGCTTTCTCATTTCCGAAACATCGTAGCCACTTCTATTCAAAATACATATGATATAAAGTATCATTGACATAAGCATATCGCAATATTCTCTTCTCCATTTGTGAGGCCAACGATTTATTGTTTGACAATTTGCCTTCTTTAAAATAGTTGATGAAGAGTTGTCTCCAATCTTCTAGTTCTGCTACTATGAAGGCTTCTTGTGGTACTTCTAAAGGTTCTTCATATTTGCATCCCTTTTGAGCATGCTTCTGTTGTTTAGTGTTAAATATTTTCAATGGTTTGTGAGGATCAATCGGAATTGCATCATGTTGGTTTACACTCGATCATTCCTCTTCCAACGGGGAATATGGATTCACTGGTTGTAGAACTCGACGTGTGAAAACTTCTATCAACACATGCTCGTGGTTCATGCTTGTCATCTCTTTGGCTAGTTTAGCTAAGTAGTTTGTTTTACTATTTTTAGATTGAGAGATTCGAGTCAATATAACATTCAAAATTTATGTCATTAGCTCAAAGACTCGCTTATGATAATAGGCTAACTCAAGCTTGGTGATCTTCTAGATTCCAAAATTTGATTGATGATCAGCTGAGAGTCTCCAAAAATTTATAATTTTTGGATACCTATGGAAATATCTACTTCAAGACTAGC
This sequence comes from Cymbidium sinense, assembly GCA_021442155.1. Lineage (NCBI taxonomy): Eukaryota > Viridiplantae > Streptophyta > Magnoliopsida > Asparagales > Orchidaceae > Cymbidium > Cymbidium sinense. The sequence continues at coordinate 233,665,081 of CM038215.1, read as the reverse complement.
CATCAAATCCTCATACTTAGCTTCATTATTGGTTCGAGGCTCGGTCAAACCTTATGAATGTCTTATAATGCCTCCGTCAGGTGTTATGAAGACGAGGCTAATACCGGCTCACATCTTGGGTAAGTTCGGAGGTTGTGCTAGCCTGATCGATGATGCTCCATCAAAATACATCTCTTAGAATTGTAGCTTTTCTCATTCATTAATAAATAGAATCAACTCATCAGGAAAATTATCATTAAGCTGTGAATAAGCTAGGATAGGATGCACAACAATAAAGTTTGCCAATATCTGTCCCTTCACTATTTTTTGGGGTACGTATATAATATCGAATTGCAATAAAAGTACTGCCCATCGAGCTAGACGACCTCTTAATGTTGGTCTCATCATTAAGAACTTTAGCAGATTGATCTTTGAGATTATCGTGATTTTATGAGAAAGCATGTAATGGTGAAGCTTCTAAACTACAAATATCAGTGCCAAACAATGGCTATCTATTGGAGAGTAGCGTACTTCAGCTCCTACTAATCTTCGACTTATGTAGTATAACTCATTTTCTTTATTTTCTTTATTGTGTTGTGCAAGTAAAGCTCTGAGGGACTCCTCTAAGGCTGTAGTGTATAAGATAAGAGGTTTCATTGGGATAGGAACGGCTTGAATTGGCGGATTGAGTTGATGCTTTTTAATTCTCTCAAATGCTTCTTGGCATTCATCATCCCATTTGAATGGAGCATTCTTTTTCATTAGGTTTGCAAAAGGTTGGCATTTTCTTGTTAGGTTTGATGTAAAATGTCGAATGAATACAAGTTGTCCTTGTAAAGAGCGAAGCTAGCGAAGGTTCTTTGATGGAGGAATCTTCACGATCACCTTGATTTTTTGGGGGGGTCAATCTCAATTCCTCTATGTATTACAACATATCCAAAAAAATTTCTTGAGGAAACCCCAAAAGTACACTTAAGAGGATTCATCTTGAGATCGTACTTCCTAATCTTTTCAAAAATAATCCTTAAATCCTCTAGGTGATCTTTTTGATCAATGCTTTTAATGACGAGGTCATCAACGTAGCATTTTACTTTCTGATGAATCAACTCATCGAAGATTCGTGTCATGGCCCTCTGATATGTAGCTCCAGCATTATTCAATTCAAACGGCATGACTATGTAACAATAAATACCAATTGGTGTTCTAAATAATGTGTGTTTTTCATCTTCAGGAGCTATCTTGATCTGAGTATACCCCGTTGATCCATCCATAAAGGATAACATGTCATAGTTGGAGGTATTATCCATTAGCAATTCTGACACATGGAGCGGGAAATCATCTTTTGGGCATGACTTGTTTAAATCTCGAAAGTCGATGCATACTCGAATGACCATTCTTCTTCTTTACAGGAACAATGTTGGCTATACAATCTGAATACTTCCCCTCGCAAATGAAACATGCTTCAATTAACTTTTTTTTCCATGACCACTTGTTCCTCAACATCCAATCTCATTCTTCTAGAATCTTGTTTGACTGGTATTGAATCAAAATTTATAGCTAATTTATGAATTGTCATATCAAGGGATAAGCCCAACATCTCAGAATATGTCCAAGAAAAGTAGACCCTGAATTCACAAAGCAATATTTTTATTTCTTCAACCTTATCATTAGTCAGAAGGACATTAACGAAGGTTGGACGGGGTTCTTCTTCAGTTCCCAAATTAATTTCTTTCAACTCATCCATAGTAGATGTTTGCCCACCATCTTCAAGTTCTTCGGGTGCTAGTTTGGTTTCTACTTCCTCATCGATTGTGAGAACAACTTCACAAAAGTCATCTTCATTTTTATTTTCAGTCTCAATCTCACTTTCGATTACTGTATAATAAGTGTTCCTTTGATGATTCTTTTATAGGATGCATCTGAGACCCTTAGTGGTATAATTATCACTTATTCGAGAGGTCTGTGGACTCTTTAAACTCCATAAGTTATCAAAGAAAAGAGCTTGCCATCTATCAGTTCCAACATCGATTCCAAGTTTATGCATCATCCCTCAAAATTTTGGAGGATAGTATCTCAACATTCTTGTGGGCACCATCTCTTAAAACTCTGAGTACTGAATAAGCCATTCAGAATCATAGCGTTGACATTCTTTAAATCTGTAGAATGAAGTTCCCAATCTATTGCTCCCAGTAGTGGAGGTACATAAAAGATTTTTAATTCCTCAATATTGTGAACACTGCGTGATGTAACTTATTTGAAATATTGGGGAGGAACTGGTATAACTATGAATGAATTGTTTGATGCTAATAGGTTAGTAGCCCTTCTAGAAGAGACACGTTGAACTTCACTTGCATAGATGGACACAAAATCATAATCGGAATCAATGTTGTTTATCTTATTTGCTTTTGTTGAAGGCTCACATTTTTTCTTGAGTTCAACTGGAATATCTTCTTCTCCCTCTATATCACTGCCCAAATGAAGAACATACCTCTTTAGCTTTAGTGACGTGTCATAAGTTCTAGAGAGATTTAATGCAGCCTTCTTTCTTCTTTTTTGCTCCTCCTCTTCTTTGGGTTGCTTCATAGTTTTTGAAGTTAGAGCTATAGATTGCTGAGGCTTACTTTCTTTTGAAAGAAAATACTTTGCATCCTCATAAATTTTTGTCTCATGAACTGCAAATGGCTGAATAGTGCCAAGAGTCTTGTGTTCTACTCTATTTCTTATGTACTTTATACATTGATGTAGAGTAGGCGAAACCATACCATATTCATGGAGAAAAGGATGGCCTAATATAGCTTTGAATGAGATGTCAGTATCTATCACATGAAATTTAGCTTGGGTATAGAGTTCTCCAAACCTAAGCGGTAGAATGAAAGATCTGACAGTCCTCTCCCCCCATTTCATTGAAGCCATGGAACATCAATTTATCTTGCCCAAGATGTTGAATGTCTAGGGACAACCACCTAAGTGCTGCAGAATCATAAGATTTACTGATGAACTTGAGTTAATCAAAATTCATTTGATTATAATTCCATCACTTTTTTTCATTACATATAATGGGCGATTATGTTCCGTTGTCCTGAGCATAAGATCTTCTTCAAAGAAAGTGATCATCGAGATATCTTGAGCTTGCAAAACTTCAGTCATGCATCGTTTAGCGAAATAAGCTTTATATCTCTCTGGATCTTTAAGAGTTTGAATCAACATTTCTCAGAGGTCCTTCGACATCAAGAAAGCCTCGTACACACTCAATTGTGCAGAGATCTTTCTCAGATACATTAGGATATTATAATCAATTTCTCCACTTGAACTTGCTTTCTTCTTAGGGTCTTTAAGGATGATATCCTTATTAACTTCAATATTTTTGTCTACATTTCTGATGTTGTGCTTATTTGATATCCCTTTCTTTAATAGAGGTGGTGGTATCTTACCACTCCTTAGTTACACTTGGATTGCTTTATTCGGCTTAGACTCTTTAGATGAGGTAATTTCTTCAAAGTCACCATCTACCCCGGAGGACTGTGTAGATACTCCAAAGTCACTGCCAAGCTTCAAGCGCCCATTTGGGATGTCTTTGAAGACTCATACTCATCTTCGTTAGGAAAACATAAGTATTCTTTTGAACTGCCTTCTATTTTTCGCACCATCAAGCATGACTTTGATGTTATAGGTTTAGGCATTCTCCTGCTCAGCATGATAAACTTCCTGAATTCATTCTTGCATATTATATTTTTCAAAGTTGTTTGATTACAATTATCCAGGCATAGATCACATTGGGGGCTGTTTGACACCACCGAAATAGCTCGACACATCTCTCTGGGAAGTGGGTCTTTATCATCATTTCCTTCTCCATTTGACTCAGTGATCTGAAGTCCTAACATGTAATCAGCAAGCCTAATAGTATGTCTCATCGGTTGATGATACTCCTCTAAATTATTGTTGATCTTTTGAATTATAGTTCTCTTCTTGATTTTTTTTTCTTAGCCAACTTCTTTGGCTTATGAGGTCTACGTTTAGCAAACCTCTCCTCATACTGTGATGAAGTAGCCATATGAAGATGCCTCTAAGAAGCTAAAATTCATGATTTAGGCATATATTTAAGTCTAATATAGCTTCAAGTGGTGATTTCCACTTAACACTAGGGACATCTTTTAGATGCTTCAATATTTTCATTGTCTTCATAGAGACTACTACCTCCCATTGCTCTAGTATTATATTTTCTTCTACTTTCTCTTTCATCAATGGTACTGAAGTGGACATAACCACTTTGGCAGATTCTCTTTTAGGATGAACGAGGACACTATCAGATAGTGTGAACTCACCTTTTCTATATTTTTTTCTCTAGCCAATCCTTAAAAATATAATAATCTTCAATTGCGTGGCTAATTACTTGGTGATATGAACAATATTTTGGATTATCAGTTTGACTTGACTCTTCAGGTCTTTTGGATTACGACAATTCTAATCCTGCCTTAAACGCTTGGTGAAATAACTTAGCCACACTCTCCCTATTGAAAGAGTATTCCTTACTCATCTTATCTTTTAAAGATGAGTGCACTCGCTCATCATCTCTTTGCAGGAGGTTGCTCGTTTTCCACTACTCGAGTTGTAGGAGGTTGTGTGAGACTCATTCCTCCTTGAGTCTGAGAATTTATTCTTCTTTACTTTTTCTGAGTGACCCTTAGGTTTTGAGTGATTCAGCTTTTCAACTTTGCCACTCAGTCTAATAACTCTTGAAATGTTGAGATAGAGGCCATGCACAAATATGGTGCCATTTTATCATCGATGTTACCCATCAATAATTAGATTGCATGTTCTTCTTCTAGTTGTCATTCACATTTCATGCTCATGTTTCACCAACGTGAAATTTATTTAGTCACTGACTCATCTTTCCTTCTTCGTTCTAAGGCAAGGCTAGCAATTGTAATCCTTTAAGTTGCATTGGCGAATCTCTTGAAGAACATCATCTATAATTTAGCAAATGTCTTGACTGAGTCATTAGGCAATTCAGATTGCCATTCAAAAGTAGTTGAGCTTAAACTACTAACGAACTAGCAGAATGGTAGTGCATCATTGCCTTCAGGTGTTGTCTGGGGTTTCTAGTGCCATTGAATGTATTGAATTTAGGTACCGATTAACCCTTAGGGTATGGCACCTGATCGTACTCTATCAGGTATGGACGACCTTTGCTTACCAATTTTTCTGCATGGTCAGCAGCAATGACGCTTTGATCTTTTCACTTATAATTGTTTCCAATTAAGCTGCTATCACGGGCTCAGATATGTTAGGTACATCTTGAGGGATGGGTTGAGGAGCTAGTTGATTGACTTTATTTCTCCCCTCGAGTGCATTCTGTGCTCCGGAAGCTTGAGACACTTAGTCAAGTGGTGGATCAGCAGGTGTAGTATTAGCTGTTAGATGGTTGACAGGTGGAATAGATGCTTGCACTGCTACTGCATTTCTCTACATCATCTGTAGCATCACATTCATTCGTGCCATCATTTGATTCATCTTTGCATTTAACTAGATGATCTCCTTATCCTTTTCCTTCATCTGTCGTTGCATTCATTTCTGCATTTGGGCTAACGTGGTAGTGCCGGCAAAGAAAGAGTTATCCTTTTCTCTTTCTAGTTCTTCTTTCTCTTCATCACCTGAGGACGTGCTTGAAGCTCCCCCTTCTATTTGCTCAAGAGCTGATTCTTTAATGTGAACATGAGGTGCAGCTCCATGCCATCTATGTTAGTGTTGTCGTGCACTAAATGGCTCTCTGATATGATGTATCACATACACTACTTCCACTTCCATAGTATCCTCATCATATTCCTCATCTTCTTGTAATCTAACTTCAGAATGTATCCTCCAATGAATTTTTGGCTCTAGATTCGAGACAAGCCTCTCTTCAACCAGAGGGCTACGATCAAAGTCAACTTTCTTTCATGGAGATTCAGTTGACTGATGATGGGATTCCCTGGAACGTTCATGTGGGTGTCGACTATCCTATAATTCATCATCAAAAGATTTCTTCTTATGAACCAAATTTTGTTGGTTCTTATCATTGGCAGATTTCCGAGAGTGCAAACTAGATGTGATGCCTTTTCCTTTATTTTAAAAAGTTTCTCTTCGGGGCCTTGGCCTCCAAGCTTGCTTGCCCTTCCGTTGGGACCTTTTGAAAGCAAATTCTTGGATATATGGTTAGGGTGTCACGCTTCGATGCTCACCGTGCGAGATTTGCTTAAATCGATCATGAGCTCTCACAATAGGTGGTAGTCTACCAGATGAAACATTATCAGCTTCGATTATCACAGGAATTTGGATTCTTCTTTTCATTAGGCCTATTTTCTTGGCAACCTTCATCACTCGATGTACTCTAGTAGATAAGGTTTTAGTATTTTTCTTTTGGGGAATCAGAGCTTGATGCAGTGGTCGGTCCCAAAAAGATTGCATCAGCTCATCAGTAAAGTTATTTCTCTTTACCCATTTTAGGTTCTTGAATTTATTCTGGGTGGAAATACTCGCTTCTAGTTCTGAGGCTAACAACATAGCATATTGTTCAGACAACAGTTATTGAGCTCGTAGTTCATCATTCATCCTCCTCCTCTACCTTCTTGTTAATTTTCCTCCATATGAGGAAGCTTCATAATCATGCTTTCCTGGTTCAAAAGGCTCAATTGGCAAAGTGGTGATTGCATGAATAATTGAGACTTTTTTTTCCCTACAATAGTTCTCTTCATAGTTAGAGTATCAGAATGTCCCAATCTTTGAAACATAGAAGCTCTCTTTTGGGGAGCTTCAATAGTAACTACTTTAGTAAATTTTTTATGTTGCACGGGCTGATGTGCACGACGTGCAGATGTATCCTAGATTAATGTGACATTAGCTTTGGCTGCAATTACTAGAAAGTCCACACTACCAAATTGAATGATAGCTCCAGTGTCTCTAGTGTTGATGATAGCATTAGCCAGACGGATGTTAGAACCGCGACTCAGCTTCATAACGAATGGAGTGTTCTGAAGATCCATCTACACAAATGAAAGATGGGAATCAATAATCAAAATTAAATATTCTACCCTATACTTTTAAAATACAAAGATACAATAGATTCAAAAGAAAATTTCAAGTAAATAAAATCATAATCAATAAATTATTATGTTTATTAGTGGTTTTCATTCTATAACTAAATTTTAATTTTGATTACTTATACTCTATTACTACTATACTTCAAATTTGACTAGCCAAAGATAGAAAAAGCGTCAGTGGAGTCTCCATAAATCAGAGCTCAAAATTATCGACCTCGATGAAGAGAGTTTAATTTAAATGTCGGTCAAAATTTCAGAAGGCAGATGAAATAGTAGATAAGATACTACCCAGAGATTTCGTTCTCATTTTGTGAGGACTTTAGATCTAGTTCCAGGTTTTCTATATGCGCAAACACCGATAGTTAATTACCCCTCCCAATGCTGAGAGAGAACTTTCGATTAAGGCTAGTCGTTAGATCATTGAATGTGTAGCGTATAATAGTAGCATGTGGAGTTTAAAATTTGGGGTTTAGAATTTTTGAAATTCACCATTATTTAACTTAAAGCTTATGGTTGGTGGAATGATGACACTGTCTAGAATCATGATTTTGTCATCTAAGGCGTATGGTCTACTTAGTCGGAGAGAGGTCGACCCACGATCGAAGGATCGTCGCTACCATGGGTTGCGTCGTCTAAGGAATTCTTCTATACCCGGGGTGATGTTTATCTAAGGAGGCATATTTAAGCCTACTTTAGCTAACAAAATGGCTTTGTGCCTACCAAATATACCCCATGATTCATAAATCAAAATGGCCGTTGGGCGTATTCTGATGATGATCGTAATATAATGGTGTCATTTGGAGCCACTTCAGAGGACTCACGGGTATCACATCATATGTGGGCTAGCCAAACCGTAGACTGACATCCTCTTCGGCGAGATTATTTGACTTTGAATATAGTGATTTATTTGACTTGACATTAAATTTCTATGGAGTGTTTTCTTAATCTATCATCTCCAACAAATGATGGTGGATGAGTGGATGAATTATTTGTTTTAAATATTTAAATAATAAATTTCATTTAGTTCAAACATTTATTTAGTTGAAATTTAGTTTTACGAAGAATTAGTTTAGAGCTCAAATATCTTTTAATGATAATATCCTCTACGGTTGAGATTTTCATTCAATGTGGATCGAGGCATACTTATTTCAACTTTATTTGTTTGGTAGGATGGGATTATGATTATGTGTAATTTAAATTCTTTCATTGATATCATGCTCATGTCAACTCATCAAATATAGAGGATTGAGTCTTATGATCTAATGTCGTTTAAATTCATTTAGAAGTTGATCATTTAGTACCCCTTGTTAACTCTATTTCAAGCATAGGGGATTAAGCCTACTATGATCACATTCTATGGAGCTGAATATTTATATATTTCATTGACTTGAATTAACATATGGAGATATTCATTAGCTTGCATGCATATAGTCTTAAAAGATTGAATTAATATCATCATTTTGTTTTTAACTCCCGTAGCATCCTCAAACACTAAGTTTAAGTACTTAGTATAAGTGTTGGGGCCCATGCAGGTGTTTAGTAATTTAGGTAATTTTATTTCTAAATTATGAGATTAATTTTATATTTATTTAATCTCTAAACTTGACCTTTTTTCATTAAAATTTGACTTTAAATATCTATGTCCAAGCACATGCAGATATTTTTAACTTAGATAATTTCATCTAATTAATGAAATTATTGATTTTAAAAATTATGATTAGAATGAGAATTTTTTAATTTTTGGATTGAAGGAAGCTACATAATTCATGTATAATTTAATTTAGTATTGCATTTTGTCTGCTTGTACGAAAAATTATAGATCTCGTGGCAATAAAGGTGTTTTAAATTGTTCTAATATCTTATTAGATCCCCTAGAATAACATTTAATTGATTTCTTTTATTCAAAGTTGATTAGTATTTAAATGTTTAATAGGCTCTCATTTATGTCTATTAAAAATTCTCAAACTTATCACAAACTTATTCAACTTTTCCTTGATCCAATTCAAATATTTAATAAGATGAATAATATGCTTCAAATATTTTCTAAGAATTCATTGATTATGCTTATTAGCAACCATTCAATCTCATTAAAAATCTCTTAATTTTCTTCAATTTATTTGGAGTGAATTATAATTTGAAAATTATATTCTAATTCCATGAAGATGTTTTGTGCTCTAATTGGATATTCAGTGAGGTCATCTTTTAAATCAATTGAACTAGGATATTGAAGTGCCAAATTTATACTTATTACCAAAATTTTTGATTCATTCTAAATTTATAAATCTGTTTGAGTTCAACAATCTTTTTTTATTTGAAATATAATCTTCAAATTCATTGTAAGCTCTTTTCCCTCTTTTTTTATTTCAATTTTTTTAAAATTCATATTTATGTTTATTTTATGATATTTTTCAATTTAACATAATTAAATTTTATTTTTGATTATTGTATTTTTGATATGATTGATTATTTTTATAGATTAATCTTGATTCTTCTCTTTTTTTTTTAAGTCCAAAATTCAGTCCAAATTTTGACAATTTTTAACGTAATGCGTTAACAATTTTAAGCTGTCATACGCGATGGCGTGATAGTTCTTTGTTTTAAAATCTCAATTTCAATCGTTGTGAGAAGCATAATGGCTTACGTAAAACAAATATATATATATATATATATATATATATATATATATATATATATATATATATATATATATATATATATATATATATGCAATTTTACACATTCAAACCTCCTCCCTTTTTTTTAATACTCTTGCAAATAACAATAATTTCAAGATAACAATAACTTTAATCAAGTTCTCTGATTTTTGGAAAGATATTGATAGCAAAGAAAATGTAATTTTTTTGTTATGAGTTCTAAAGAGGAAAATGGGAGTGAGGTAATATGAAGAGCTGCTCCATCTTGTGTGATGGAGATTAACGAGAGAGCTACGGTGGTGATCCATTTGAGGAAACAAAATGACAAAGGGCCAAGAAAAAGAAAAGGAATTTATTTTTGGTGCTACAGTAATATTACTACAGTATTTCGCTACAGTAATATTGCTACAGTGCTAGTGCTACAGCACCTACGGGATTGGCTTATCGGGATTCAATTTTTTTGGGTGGAATTAGTGCTACAGTGCAATGGGAACTGTTGAGAGACGGCAGGGATTCGCATGAGGATATCGGGTGCTCCGCTTGTAGCAGAAACAAATGGATCGGGAGGGGTGGATGCATTCACGGGATTCATACAAGCTGAAGCATTCAAAATTCTGCAGTCGAGATGAGTCGGTTGGAGCGATTGGAGAGAGGGCTTTAGCTCCCTGTGTGGAGTTCGACCGACTTCAGCTGAAAGAGGAAGAAACAGAGAGGGGAATTAGCTCGGCTGGGAGGAGAGGAGGTCAAGATGGTTGTGGCTAGCAGCAGGGACGGACGACTTGCGTGCGATTCAGCCGGCCGGGAGGAAGGAATGGTTCAGCTGGAAGGAGGAGACGAGCGGGGTTCGTGCAGTTATGAGGTATCAACTTGTTTGGCTTCTCACGCACAAACGAACGGGAGGGAATGCTTCGGCTAACCTTCAGTTTCCCATCCAAGAGGGAACGAGAGTGAAAGGGGGGCTCGGGATGCTAGACCGAGAGCTCCTATGTGGCATGAATGAGGGTTGTGAATAGGAGTGCCCTTAGGATTAGCCATTAATAAATATTTATATTGATTTTTTTTGTTTAAGATCTTAAACAAATTTTAATTTTGGCTTTATGTAATTGTGTCATTACATATATAAATTAGATATCAATTTTAGATTATTCGATATTTGATTTGCATATTTACATGTCGGGCCTTTGGTTTGTCGAATATCGGTGATTTGATTCAAAATTGCGTCGATTTAGGCATTCGACGTTGCATACTTATACAATTGGCGTGGATGATACCGTTTGAAAGGTTTTGATGTTTTATGTTAACGGTAATCAATTTTTTAGAGATTATTGATATCATCAGCGAACTACCGGCCTTAATATACGCGTAGGTGCGTCGACAGATATCTTCTTGATCAGTCACCGTCGAATTGTGCGATATGTGTATTCTGATCAATTTTGATATTCTGAATGCGATGGTGAAGTCCATTCATCAACCGAAAGTTATTTTGACTAATTTCAGCGACATTGAATGCATTTCAGCTTCGATTTACGCGTTGTTGCATCCAAAGCTCATCGAATTCAGCTCGTGAGCTCAACTCGATTGATGTGACATACATGGAAGTCAACAATACTGATTATGTCTGCATCTATCAAGTGATGAGAGAATGGGACAATGATTTTTTTTATGGATCATCTGATAACCATTTCATATCACATTATGTTGATATCCCAGGTGAACTTGTTGAAAGAATGTGTTTCACGTGTAAAAGAAGTCTTCAGTTTGCTATTATTGGTTGGTCCATAATTAATAGCACCCAATTTGAAATAATTACTTCAAACCCATAACTTCATAATTATATGTGCACAACGCAACCATCCTGGTAAAGTGTCAATGGCGCATGCATTGAAGCTGCAACAAGTGTTTAGGAGGTGCCTGGAGAATCTCCAGAGTTGGAGATTTTCATAGATGCATAAATACAGTGATAGGCAATGGTCATCGGTAGTGCAGTTCTAAATTCATTACTTATTTCATTCTACCTGTAATACATCATCAAATTGATCTAAAACCTAGGGAGGTTATCAGTCGAATGAAATCAAAATTTAATGTGAATGTATCATATATGAAGGTTTGGGATGTTAGGCGTAAGATAATTAAGACAATTTTTGGTAGCTAGAAAAAGTCTTACAGGACTCTTATATCTTTATGGAAGCAATTTGTTCCAGTTTACTAGGTACATTATACAGAATATAGTCAAGCAGTACACATCGATTCTAGAGAATTTTTTGGGCTTTTGGTCCATCTATTTTGGGTTGGGGCAGTTGTCGTCCAGTCCTGAGCTTGGATGGTACATTCTTGCTTGGTAAATTTTGTGGTACATTGCTTACTGCTATTGGATTTGATGGAAATAATGATTTGTTTTCTCTTGCCTTTGCTATGGTGGAATCTGAATCAAACAAATCCCGGTTTTGGTTTTTAATGTGTCTCTAGGAGATGCTATCAGTGGTATCTGCTAGATGTGACCTGTGTATAATATTGGATAAAAATACTGGCTTATTGCATTGTTATAGAGATGTATTTCCGTGGGCCGCTCATAGGCATTATTTGAGACATCTACGTGAAAACTTCAAGAATGCCATACGTAGAATGGGGATTGGAGATGTAGATTTTTTGTGTCAGAAAATATATATGACTGGAAACTCTGATGATATGCGTGCTTTTAATCGCTACATAACTGGCATACAAAATGTAAAAGAAGAAGCACATAAATTTAAAACCACTAATCACTACTATGTATTATAATATTATCACTTTATTTTTCAAGAGGTATGGAAGTGTCAGTCAGGAAGAAATCGTCAAGAGGCTTACTATATATATATATATATATATATATATATATATATATATATATATATATATATATATATATATATATATATATATATATATATATATATATATATATTAAAAATAATTTTTTTATTATTCTTTGATAAAAAAATGGCATCAATATATGCAGAATCAAATAAATTTAGAATATAATCAAATCAGCTCAACATTACTTTTAAATTTTTTGAACTCAATAGATTTCAAGATACTCCGATCCATATATTTTTCTAGGCTCGCAAGAAGTAAGTGTACGCAAAATGATTTTGATAACTTCTCTCGAACTCAATTTTTATTGATTACATTTTGAATTAACGAAAAATTCAATTAGTAATTCGGCATTATTCTTTTGTTAGATTTCAAAAATGAAAAGCTTTCTTCATCATTATACTTTGTCTTTAGTATATCAATAAAAACAAATATCAAATAAAATGATAGATATGATTTGTCATTTATAAATATATTTTTTTATGATGGTATATAAATGCATATAAATGGACAGTAAAGGGAGACAAGAGTAGAAGATAAAAAGGATGATGGTCTATGAGAAAAAACAAGAACAATGAATAATAAAAGAAATCCATGGCTATCACATATACTGATGCCATTTTAAAAAATTAATGTTGAGCTGATTTCATTGTATTCTAAATTTATTTGGTTCTACATATACTTATGCCATTTTTTATCAAGGAATAAAAAAAATATTTTTAATATATATATACATACACTTGACTAATTTATTGGTAAGCCCCTTGCACGTTTTCATCTTTACTAACACTTTCATACCTTTTGAAAAACAAAGCGACAATGTTATAATAAATTTTAGTGATTAGGATTTGAATTGGTAAGTCCCTTGCACGCTTTAGTATCCCATTGAAACATTCATAAACATTTGTCATCATAGTACCATATCGCTTACCATAGTCATTAACCAATGACAACTTAGAAACATCACGTTATATTAACCATTGGTATGCTTCTACCTTAACATTTTTTATATTAGTCATGTATCGATTGAAGATGTTTATGTCATCCATGCTATCAGCCATGCACATCTTTTTACTCATAAATTCGACATATGCAATACTCATTTTTCTAACTATTTTTTTGAAGTTTTCTCTTAGATGCCTTAAGCAATGGTGATGAGCAACCTAAGGGAATATGTCTCTACAACCACATACCAAGCCCGTCTGTTTATCTGAAATTATACATAGATCAATCCTTGAAGAATTAATTGGCAACAACTCATGTATACAGAGAATGAACCAAAGCCATGACTCATTATTTTTGGATTCAACAACTGTGAAAGAAAGTGAAAATAATCCATTATTAGCACATATTCTAACAGCTGTGAGTAACATACAACGATACTTTTCAAGTAGAAATGTCCCGTTTATACTTAGAACTGGATGACAGAATTCCCATCATGATATTGAAGGTCCAAAAGCCCAAAATAATCTTTTGAAATCAGTGTGTAGATGTTGACTGGAGTCTATAAACAAACCCTGGTTATATGAAACATATCGATTCTATGAATAGGCTAAGAGAGCGGTACAAATCATCCCAACTCTCAAAAATTACTTTGATACTATTACACTTCGCATCTCATGAATTCATATAAGACACTTTAATGTTAAACTTTGCTTCCATTCGGCTAATAATTTCTTTCGGTTTTAAGTCTATTTGATTTCTCATAACAGGTAATATGAAACAATTAATGAACTTAGATGTACATTGACGATGTCTAAAACCCGTGATAGTGTTAATGCATGTGTGTGCAGCACCTAAGATTGATATTCTCCAAGCACCTATCAATCGCTTGCTCCGGCTACAATGCATGCGCCATTGACATGATCTACTAGGATTATTATGCTGTGCACATACAACTGTGAAATTCTGTTGATTTGAAGTAATTGTTAGGAATTGAACATTATTTCTTATTGATCAACCAGTAACTACAAACTGAAGCTCCTTTTTTACTTGAGAAACACATGACTTCAGATAATTCACCTGGAATTTCAATATCATATGAGAAAATTATGCTATCAGATGGACTATTAAAAATAACATCTGCATCCCAATCTTTTGTGGTTTTAGAAGTACAGACATAGACATTATTACAAATCATTTCATCTTCATTTTCAGAACTTCTTAAAAAATAATTCTTAATAAGATCATGACTAGCAGTATTGTGACCTAAACTAGGATATCCAAGTAGAACATCATCCTCGGTATCACTATCTTCAGATGTATTACTTGATTCACTATTCATTATTTCATACTCATCATCAGACATAAATCTCAGTATAGTGGGCTGCTCATGCGAATGTACATCAGCAGGTGTTTGAGTTCTCACAATAACCTTTAACATGATTAACATTAAATGTATACTGAATAATGTTATCAACAAGATAAATTTCTTTGAAGTAACTACTAATCGTAGTTCTGATTCATCATAGCTTTGTTGTATCACAGTCGCTGATGGGAAGGTGAAGTCATGTGCGTAATCTAAAAAAATATTACGCTGCATGGCAATAGTGTCAATTGTAAATAAAGCACTACATTAAGTTTCACTTCTACATAAAGAGCCAATATTTGACGAGAAGGTTCATCCAGTACAACATTCCAAACTTCACCGTTAGAAACCATAGATGCTATGAATCCCGAACTAACAGGGAAACGATACGTTAGATCAATTGTAAATTTTTTTATATCATTGCGTAGTGATCTCAAAACTTTCTGTTTTAAATCGTCTAAATTTGTGTGTCGCGAAACGTGTATAAGACCATTTCTTCTACCGTTATAATTTTGAATAAGATGATCATCAACGAGCAGTTGCCCATCATAGAATAGAATTAGGGATACGAGCTTTTAACTCATCTTAAAGTATGGTTATCAATCAACCTACAATATTGGATGATAAAATGTACATACTTAAGCACAGATCATTGTCTGTAAAGTTAAATCTAAATAATTTAGAGCTTAAAATTACCCACTAAGCAAATCATAAGATACCTAAGAATATATGTATACTAAACAATTTGAATTAAATACACATACTTATATTTTTAAATTTATTTATAAATAGTAAAAATATCCAAACATAAACCCTATATACTCTTAATTCTCAAGGATTAAGGGAATGTTTTGCTACACACAAGATTTAACTCAAGTAGGATATACTAAATCCAATAAACCCGGATTTAGGAATATCACATAGAAGGTAATCCTCGTCTTCTATCCCACCATCCTTAGCGTGCTTCTATTTATTTAAATTCTGTAAATCTGCATACCAACAGGATTTACTAAATCCATATTTAACTTGCCAAAACGACTTTCACTCGATTACAAAAAGTTTATGCCCACACATCTCTATAATGAAATTACATAATTTCTCACACATCTTTACAATGAACTAAACTTAAATTCGGCTCAAATCCTGTATGTATACATCCATACATCTTCATAATAAAGTTAAATGAACATACCTTCACTGTGGGGACGTCGAGTCGTGTTGGCTCGCGATTGAGATGGCGAAGCGGGGAAGACATGTCGAGATGAGTACGGTGGACCACGGGAAAGTGTTTTCGACTAGTGGATTCCACTGGTGGAGCTGGCCTGCGAAGCCTCGCAAGAGGAATTGTCGGATCGCAGGGTAGACGGGTCGAGAGAAAGGAATAATAAGTCCTTCCCATATGGCAAGGCCGACGACTACTTCATGCCTAAGTCGTGCTTAACGCGATTGACTTTATACGCCAGGTGTTAAATACATTATATCTATTTCTAAATTTTTCCTAAACCATACTTAAACAGTTAATTTTATTTATAAGATACTTATTTTAAAAAAATCTTTTTTATACATGCTAAGTTCATGTTTGCACCTTAAATACTTTTTTTTATATAATAAAAATGGTTTCTTTAATAAATAAAATAGAGAAAACATTTTCAAATGAAATAAATATTCAAAACTTGGCAAATAATTAAAAAAAAAGTATAACTCCTCCGACCTTCACTTATAAATATCCCCTTATTGGTATGAGAAAAACATGAACTTACAATTTAACCATGTATGAGTCACATTTATTAATAGTAGATTATTTATGCTAACATTGGTCTTGTTTTTTCTCATAGACCTTCATCCTTTTTATCTTCTACTCTTGTCTCCCTTAACTGTCCATTTATATGCATTTATATTCCATCAGTAGCTCAATATTTTCTAGAAATTTCCTAGAAAATTTAAAAATATTTTTCTTAAATTGTTATTTTTTTTAAAAAATATTTATTTATAAATGACAAATCATATCTACCATTTTATTCGATATTTGTTTTAACGATATACTAAAGACAAAATATAATGATGAAGAAGGCTTTTTATTTTTAAAAATCTAACAAAAGAATAAAGCTGAATTACTAATTGAATTTTTTTATTAATTCAAAATATAGTCAACAAAGTATCAACCTTCTCCCATATTGAAGTAAATAGAGTTATAAGGCAGGCCATAACAACTAATTATAGTGGTCAATGATGACTAAAGTGATGATTTGTAATAATTGGTGATGGCGATTGACTCTAAACTCTATCATTCATGATGAGAATATAGTCCTATTTAGAATGTTTAAACAGTTATATTATGATAAACTTAGTCAAAATCTTAAAATACTCAATCGAACTCTCATTATTGAATATTTTGATCGTAAATTATTATTTCAGTATTTAAGTGTGAGTGATATTTGAATTGTTAGATTCCTCTTGTCGAGCCATTCAATTTAATTATAAATATGCTAAATTCTAAGATCATTCATTCCTTCAATTAATGATTCAAATTTTTAATTAAAGAGCTTAATTTGAGATCATTTGGGATTCAAATAGAATCACATTCGATGTCGATGAGTTTATCATATTAAAAAATTTATGTCGGCTAAAAATTTGTTAAAATTAAAGTTGAGTTGATCTTAAATTTAATTTCAAAAAATTTCAATACATGTGTTGTGTTGACATTGGGATTTAATTGTTAGATTTTAGAATGAAATTTTATTTGCCTCTTATTTTTAGACATTGAATTTAGATCTCTGAAAACATATTAAATTATGTAAAAGTACAATTTATATATTTATAATTAAAGTTCATAACTGAATTTAAATTTTAAAATTCACTCAAAATCTGCTCAAAGTTCAATCAGCTCAAAATTAAAATTCGTTTCCTATTGTCCAAAATAATTCTCTCAGAATTAATTTGTTTCCATATACTTATCGATTAATATAATAATAATAAATTAAAGATTAATTTGAAATTAATAGTTTCTAACTTGAATTTAATTCCAGTCAAATTAAAATTTTATAATTTTAATTTTAAGCCAGTTCTCTCGATTACGGCTAGATATCACATTTATTTTATTTTTTTTAAATTGTATCTTGAACCAGGCCGCGAGAAAATGATATTTTTTAATTATTTTTATTTTATTATTTGTTCTTGTTATACAATTTATTTATCTGTCATTATTTTACTATTATTATTTTTATATTATATTTATTCTTGAATCTCTGTACCTTGTTCGCATTAAAAATCTATTTGTTTCGGCTCTAGTTTTTTAAAAATCTAATTTTAAAACTAATTTGAAGAAAATAATTTTTCAAAAAAAAAAACTTTGTATTTATTACAATTTTTTTTTTAAAAAATTTAAAAAATAGTTTTTTAATAGCAGTACATTCTAAATAATTTTTTTATCATAAAATTTTCTAAAAAATAATTAAAAATTAATAATCAAATAAAATTATTTTACTTTATTATGAAAAATGAAATAGTTAAAAAATCATTTTAAATGCACCCTAAAACTTCGCTCCAAGAAATTTTTAAAACAGACGGTGTTTAAAAAAAATTTTTTTAAATGAAAAAAAAATCGATAAAGAGACCAAGTCTCCACGGTAGCAACGACTTTTGCATACCTGGCCGGAATCGTGTATACTTGTGCGATCACTGTTTTTATTTTATTTTTGATAAATCTATTAATTTTCTGAAAATAATAGCATAAAAAATATTCAAATGATTATAATAGATAAATTAAATTGATGACATTTTTTACTTTGATTAATACTTATAATTAACTTAAAAATACTATGATTCAAAATAAAATATATATTTTAATTTTTTTTTATTTACTAAAATTATATATAAGTGAGTTTCGCTCTTATTTTCATAGTATATAGGTGATAATAAAATTTTAAGTATTAAATGAATAAAATAGGTAGAGATATATATATATATATATATATATATATATATATATATATATATATATATATATATATATATATATATATATATATATATATATATATATGTAAAAAACTCTTTTTTTTGTATACCACCAGTACAATGAGAGCTGAAAGAGGAACTCCTCTTCTCTGTATAAATTTTTTGATGCTTTTATGTGAAGGCAAGGAGAGTACTGAAGGCGCTAAGAGGATTGATGAAGCCTTTGTGGTGTAACATCCAGTCGCGAAGAGACAAGAAGTAAAATGAGAATGATGGAGACTGAAGGAAAACTTGCACCATATCGAAAAAGTATTCAAAATTATAATGCCATTGACTCACCTAGATTGTAGTTTATATTTCAACAATGAAATTGTAACAATGAAGTGAATTTAGCTAAGGCAATTAAGAGCTAATTAAATATATTAATAAAACTATGATAATAATTAAAAAATTATAAGAAAGTCCCTGCATTAGATCACTTCTGCTTCAAAGAACTCGACTAGAGTCCTAAGATCATGTTATTTGATATGAATCCAAATCATCCATGATCAAAGTACATAATACAATATTAATAATTACCATAAACAACAGACTCTGTATAGAAAAAGAAAGCAAACACAACCACCAAGTTTAGAGAATATGTATACAGAGGCATGCCAGGTTTACAACAGAAGAAAACCCGAACGAAGGGAAGACTATTCAAAGTACATAATACAAAAGGCTTGATAAACAACTACAACAACGAGAAATCAAGAATCAAGACCTCAAGAAAGCGTACCACATCAAGATAACAAACAACAACCATAATAAAACAAGCAGTGAAGGATCCACTTAGTAAAAAGTAACAGATCTAAGCATAGGAACTTCAAGAAAAAGTATAAATAGAGATCAAAAGCCAAACAGAGGAGGATCAAGAATTTCAGAAAGGAAACTTAGCTTCTTCAGCCTCCTCTCTCTTCGTCTCTTCCTCCTGTTATCTTCTTCTAGGTTTTCCTCGCCGGAAACCACCGCATTCCATCGGAGAATCCCTAGGTTCTCCTCCGATCCCAGCCGCAGCCCTAATTCTTCTCGGGAGCGTCTCGACGGCTCGAACAGTCGACTGAAAATAAATCAAAGAAGGAAGTAAGGTCAATATCATCCAGAATATCATCCCACGGTCCAGATACAGCCACCGCAGCTAAAATCAAAGGCTCAGATTCAATCCAGAAATCAAACCGCGCAGAAACCAGCACGTGTATTCCACTAATTCCTATAAGAATCAAGAACCGCTGGATCAAAGACCAAATCCCAGGGCAGATAAGAAACCAAAGCAATCAGACGGTTCAAGAATCAACCCAAGAGAAACTCGATCCGAGGGCTCAGATCCAACGGCTAAATACCAAAACACGCTGCATCCAACGACTCAGAAAGCATCTGAGTTATTCCTTCCAATTTATCGATAGGGTTCCAAGCAAGCAAATCAGTGAGTCAACTCATTGGATCCAACTCAAACCTAGCATGGACAGACTCAATACAAGAATTTAGTTCGTATTATTGGTGCTCTTGTTGATTCACATCTACAACAATGGCAGACAACATAAAATACAATGCCAAAACACTTGAAGAATGTGTTACTAAAAAGAAGAGCAAATGACCTCCACTATGGTATTGGCGAAATATCAAGAAGATTGACTACAGAAAAAAGCAGATTGGAAAATGACCTCAAATCCAGGTATGTGATGCATCCCCTTCAGAATCCTATTCTCCAAATAGACCACATACACACACACCCATGTCAATACCTGTCAAAATAGATATGCCCAGATTCAATGGAGAAAATCTTAGAGGTTAGCTGTTTAAAGCAGACTAATTCTTTCAATACTATAGCCTATCTGAAGATCAGAAGTTCTTAATTGCATCTATATACATGGATGGACCATCATTAAGCTGGTATCAGTGGATGCATCTTAATAAACAGCTGCACGCATGGACACAATTTAAAGAACAAGTTATTCAGAGATTTGGCCCATCTTTGTACAGAGATTTAAGGGGTGAACTTGCTAAAGTACAACAGAAATCTACAGTACAGCAATTTTATAATGAATTTGAGGAATTGGCAAATCAGATATCAGGTATCCCACCTGAATTCTTACAGAGTTGTTTTGAATCAGGTTTAAGGCATGATATAAAAAGGGAAGTAAGAGCATTGCAGCCTAGTTCCCTAAAAAGCCTTCAGTTAGTTAAGCGATGGAGGGGCTAGCTGATGAATTCACAATGCCAAGAAACTACAGAGCAAATCAAGCCCAACAAACTAAACAAACACAAAGCTATCAACCACCTTTACTGCCAACACCTCCAGCAATCAATCAAAGCAACGTGATGCTCAATAAACAAAACATTCCCATCCAGAAATTGACTCCAACACAATTAGAAGAAAGAAGAAAGAAAGGATTGTGTTTCAGTTGTGAGGAACAATATCACAGAGGCCATATATGTCAAGCCAAATTATTTGCCTTCATGATAGTCAATGAAGACCAAAAGTATCAACTACAGCAAGATACTCAACCAGAAATGCAGGGGTTACAAGAAGATGCATTAGAAACAAGCTTCAAATATCAACCATTCAATCCAGGTTAAGACGAGGACATATAATGGTCTAATTATAAAATAGTCTAAATAGTTCTCAATCGACCATTGAATTAGCCTTGAAGTATAATTCAGATATAGCCAATTCTATAAAACCCATCAGACATAGTGCAAATAAGAAATGCCAGAATTATAAGCAAATATTGAGGCACAGCAAGCATCCCAATATCAAATAAATGGCCACAAAAGAATACTACTTCCAGGACAATCAAATTGCTACTTTCATAGTCAGTGGGAGGGAAAGTATCAACATGAACTTCTGAGAAATGAATTGAAGAAACAGAGAAGGCAGATGTTCATTTTGACCTTGAGGACAAGGTCAGTTTGAGGAGGGGAGTAATGATATGAATCCAAATCATCCATGGCCAAAGTACATAATACAACATTAACAATTACCATAAACAACAGACTCTGTATAGAAAAAGAAAGCAAACACAGCCACCAAGTTCAGAGAATATGTATACAGAGGCATGCCAGGTTTACAATAGAGAAGAAAAACCCAGAACAGTAAGGAAGACTATTCAAAGTACATAATACAAAAGCTGGGCTTGATAAACAACTACAACAACAGAGCCAGAAATCAAGAATCAAGACCTCAAGAAAGCCGTGGCCACATCAGCATAACATAATAACAACCATAACAGAAAACAGTTACAGAACCGTGGATCCACTTAGTAAAAAGTAACAGATCTAAGCATAGGAACTTCAAGAAAAAGTATAAATAGAGATCAAAAGCCAAACAGAGGAGGATCAAGAATTTCAGAAAGGAAACTTAGCTCTTGACCTCCTCTCTCTCTCTTCCTCTTATCTTCTTAGTTTTTCTCGGAAACCACCACATTCCATCGAAGAATCCCTAGGTTCTCCTCTGATCCCAGTCGCAGCCCTAATTCTTCTCGGGAGCATCTCGACGGCTCGAACAGTCGACTAAAAACAAATCAAAGAAGGAAGTAAGGTCAATATCATCCAGAATATCATCCCGGTCATCTGACCGCAGCCTAAAATCAAAGGCTCGATTCAATCCAAAAAATCAAGGCAGAAACCAAAGACGTGTATTCCACTAATTCCTATAAGAATCAAGCATTGGATCAAAGACCAAATCCGGGCATATAAGATGACAAGAATCAATAAGAGAAACTTGATCCGAGGGCTCAGATCCAACGACTAAATACCAAAACATCAGATTCGAAAGCATCGAGTTATTCCTTCAATTATCGACTAGGGTTCCAAGCAAATCAGTGAGTCAACTCATTGGATCCAACTCAAACTAGCACGGACAGACTCAATACAAGAATTTAGTTCGTATTATTATTCCTTTCACATTCCAGAATTCTCGAACCATTCTTGGCCGAACTGGTAAGTACGAAGAAGATAGTAGGATAGTGGAGTACTTGAAATCACGATAGATAGTTTGTTTCTTCACAAACTGCAGTAAAATAAGGCCTCAAACAACACCCTTTTTTGAATCTTCCTTCACCAAGAATTTTTCATCGCACTCTTCAGTTCTGCAAATGTAAAAATATGAAGGTTTTTTTACCTCAAAATCTTGCCATATGGAACTAACGCTGCTGTTTGTGAACTACTTAATTGCACTGATGCTAAATGTTGAGAGATTGGTAGTGATGGTTGTGTTGCCAATGATTATAAGGAACTTGGTTCACGACACAATTAGTGTTATGCAACTTAGTATTGTAAAAATAAGTTTTTCAAGCTTAGATTTGGACCACATTTCTTTTAAGACTATAAGAGTAGGCTTGTTAGCATTTGATTTCAAATTTTATCTTACACCTCTTGTTAACAATGACACTGTACTCACTTATGTATTTCTTACTTTCATGTATGTATGTGAAATTTTGGATAAGGAAAACCTTTTCTACTTAAGAAAATCATACATATTTAACTTCTAATTTTTCTTAAATGAATTACTTAGCATGCATCATAAAGTGTGTTAACTACTCTCATTTCTCATGCATTAGTCATAAAAAACCTATTAGCCTGAGTCAAAAATATTTTTACAAAAATGAAACAAATGAAATTTGAAATGCATTAGATTTAGGTCATTTAAAGCATGTCCCTTTACATGATCTAGTCTCTTTAGGGAGTGAGTTTAAGGACTTAGTCTCTTTCTAAATAATAACAGCCTAGCTATCTTGCATAAGCATAAAGACTTGCCTACATCTATTTAAAATCATAGGAGGAGTTAGTTGGTGGCTACCCCCAGATAGTTGTAAGTCCAAGTTGTTGAGTGGTTTGTCCTCTCTTATGGAGGTAAACCAATTACCCATTTTCGCCTTAGATTTAGGTTGTGCTTCTGGGACTTGTCGAAGTTCCATAGATTTAGGTTCCAAGGTTGCTTTTTTTTCTTTGTGGGCCATAAGCATAATTCCTCACCTCTTAGGCATTTCCTTAATCTTGTGTTAAGGAATCTTAAGTCCTAAAATTCTAATGAAAAATAAAACTCAAACAAACTAATCAATTTCCAAAATATAAAGGCTAATTTTTGGATAGTTTGAGATGCTCGTTAGGTTTCCTAGCATCGTAAGCATCTCCTACTCATCTTTCATTTGAGCTTCGATAATAACTCCCTCTTTTGATCAATTTTGAGCCAAACTCAAATATAAACCAAATTGATTGGAAACAAAGATACCATTCCATTTCATATGACCAACCAAACATAAACTAACCCATGACCTAACCCAAATAGGTCAAATGGGTCAAATAGGCTAGCTTGACCTAAATGAAATTAAATGAACCAAAACTAAATCTAAACCAAATTGAATCAAGAAAAAATGCCAAAACACTTCAAATGGTCATATGAACTTGACCCAACCCTTGGTTTGACCCAATTTGACCAATTGGTCAACTTGACCGAAGTTGACCCATTTTGACCTAAATGGTTCAACATGAGCTAAACCATATCAAATGAATTCCAAATTCAATGAAACCTGGCCTAACTCAATTTTCAAACATATCAAACATATCCAAACTAAAATCAAGGTCAAATGACCATTTTACCCATAGGCCATAAGGTAACCAAAAATCAAAACCACTTAAAATTTGGTCAATTCCTTTTCATGGACACTTGACATCCTCTTAGTGGATCAAATGTTCACTAATGGACCTAGTGCACATGACCTAATGGGTTTGGGTCAACCAAACCCAATCCAAACCCAAAAATTGACCACATCCTTTGAAATTGAGCACATGGAATCCTCCTCCACTCAATTAAATCACATGGTCACCTCACCCACTCCTTCTCTAGCCAAAATTGAATTCAAGGACACCTCTAATAGCCTAAAAAAACCCATTGCATATGCTCAATTGGATCAAAATGACATCTCCTTGCTCAGCCATTCGATCCTTCAAGGGGGAGATATGCTCCCTATAATTGCATTCAATCTTCATAGCCTCATACTCGATTGAGCTAAGTGAAGCCAGAGGAGCCATTGCCAAGTGATCCTAAGCTTTCTCAAGTGAGTTTGAAATCCCATTTTCTCGATTTTCATAGTTTGAAAATAGGGGAGCTCCACTCAAAATCAAACATAGCTACACTCAATATCAATCAAATTCCCTTTGCAAACTCCATCAGTGAGCTCAATCGAAGTCACCCAAGCTCTTTCCCAAGCTCCAAAGGCAAGGGAGAAACTAGGTTGATCAAAGCCACAAGGAGTTCAAGGTGGAGTTGTCCTCTAGGAACATCCACCCAATCTCAAGACCTCAAACTCTCAACAAAGCTTCGTCTCCACCAGACGAAGCTTCTCTAAGGGAATCGAGCCCAGGTGAGGTTAGCTATTAAACTGAGTTTAATTTCAATGTGGTATGGTCCTTTGTGAAGTAAATTATCACCCCATGAGATTCTAGCCATAAGATGTGTTTGCTTTTATGCTTAGATGGTGTGGGTTGAGTTTCAATCCAATCCGAGCTCAATCGAGCTTGGATCTTCTCCTAGCAGATAGACGGTGTCCATTCTTCACAGAGAAGAACAGGGAAGGATCATAGGCCATCCATCTGCGTGTTTTGGATGGATGGCCATGATTAAGATGCGTAAGATCCCACATTTGATCCCTTAGATCCGCGACATTAACCTCAGTCGT
Source organism: Cymbidium sinense (assembly GCA_021442155.1). Classification (NCBI taxonomy): domain Eukaryota; kingdom Viridiplantae; phylum Streptophyta; class Magnoliopsida; order Asparagales; family Orchidaceae; genus Cymbidium; species Cymbidium sinense. Next base: position 233,639,541 of record CM038215.1, on the reverse strand, counting down.
TCGAACCTTGATCGGATGGATGAGGAGAAAGCATGTAGCACCACTGCTAATGCAGCCATATGATGTGACAACTTTAGTATTGAATTTCGTTGTGCCACGTGGAAAGCACATGCCGCATCAGCAGTCCACGTGGCACCGACGGGATTAAGCATTTAATTAGGCTTATTAAATCCCTAATTAATCATGAAAACTTTCTAAATTCATATCTAAGCCTAGAAAAATAAAAATAATATGAAATAAATTGCATTGGATAGATAATTGAACATAAAATATTCTAAAATTGATTTCAATGGATTTTAAATAATACTTTTCTCTAGATTTAGGTTTTATTAGGGATGTTATTTGTTAATTATCCTCTAATTATATTATTGATTAATCCTAAACTTCTTGTGCATAATGAGTGGGATGACTACTGCTTCCCGTAATTTTCTTGGGATTTATTGGAGACTTAATTAGAGGAATTGCTAGTTCATTCCTTAATCACTCGCTTAATATAATTTAGCTTAATAAATAGTATAATTAATGGTTTAACCCTCTGATTGAGTCAATTAAGTTTTGATTAAGTGAATATGAGATTTAGGGAATTATTTTGGGATACTTTCCTTAAGATATTCCTTAAACCTCCTTTTCTTCCTTAATCAAACCTTAATTAAAGGTTAATTCACTAATTATCCCCTTAATTAATTTTATAAAATTATAAAACTTTCTAGAACTCAATTAATCTATCTTGGGTATATGCTTAGGTGTTTAAGAGCCTAAGTACCATTAAGGAAATAAAACCCAACTCACATGTGTGAGGAGGGTTATGAAAGTACTTAAACTTAAACCCCTTTGTTTAATTAATTATTAATTATGAGGCAAATTGCATTAGGGCCTTTTCTTCCTAGGTGCATTGCAAATTTAATTTTTTTTCCAGATTTTATGTCATCTCATTGATCATAATTATTTGAGTAACTATGCTAAGGTGGTGTAGGTAAGGGGTAATTAACACACTTAATTCACACCTTAACCTAAATAAAATATAAAAATTACCTAATGATCCTAAAAATTAAACTAAAACAACAAACATATGTGAGAATGGGTTAGGAATAGCAAACTCACCTCACATTTCTCAAATTGAATTAAACTCAAAACAAAATCAAACCTTCCTTAAAAATAACTTGATTTGCTTTAAGCTTTCTTATTTCATAAGACTATCTTTAAGAATTAATTAGGGTGAATATGTTTACATTCTTTCATCACTTTAGTTATTTCCTAACATGCAAAATGTGTATGCCATATGAATTTCATGTATTCATGCTTTTCAAAAATTAAATTAAAAATGAATATTTTCTTTATGTCAAATTACATGTTTTGGCTAAAGTAGAAATATGAATGGCTATTATCACTACTAAATACAAAACTATTTTCAAATTATATAAATCAAATAACTAAAATTGAAAGTGTGCTACTTATAATTATTTATGTGCTTGCATGTGGATATAAATATGAATGTGTGCATAGTTTGATTTTCCTTCTCCTTTCTTTTAGCATAATTTTGAATAGTACTTGGAAAAGTGTATAGTTCTTTTGAAAAGAACACAACACTTGCCTAACCCTATTCTTATTCATTCTTATGCTATTACTTAAGAAGGACATCTGCACTTGTACATATAAATGCATAAACAAAACAAACAAACAAATATAAACTTTTTGCATCTATTTTTTTTTTCTATTCATTTCTTTTGTACATGTGTTTGTATTTAAGGAAAGTGATATATTAGTCTGGAAAACCCCGGGGTTGCGAGGATTTAAGTTGCCCTAAGTAGGTCATGTACCTTACACCCCTGGTGCTAACAATGGTGTTGTACCCACATATTCCTTTCAAACATTCATATGTGTATGTGAATAATGGATAAAAGAAACCTTTTTTCTACTTAATGAAAATCATGCATCATAAAAAATTCTAATTTTCTTAAGTAACATTTCTTAGAATTCATCATAAAGTGTGCTAAACATTCCCACTTGTATGTATAGATATTCTTAGGATGCATCCATATGCATGTTATACATATTGGGAAAGAAATAAAGTGATGTGTGTTTTGTGATTTTATTTCGCTTTACTTAATCTTAAAATGCCTTTATTTTTGGATAGGTTTATTTAGAGTTAATCTAAACTTAGGATTAATTAAAAAAATATAATAAGACATTCACTAAATAAAACTAAACATGAATCTACTTCAAAAATTACTTAGGGTAGGGAAGGAAAGAGAAGTTCTCTTCTCTTTTCCCTCTCTTTACAACTTAGTAATTAATTGTATGATTCACTTAAACCAAATCAAAATATAAAAATAAAATCAATCCCAAATAAATTAAACACTTAAATGAAACCACCCATCTAAGTTGATCCTCTTAACACTTAGAAAATCTAAACCTTAAAGCCATAGCTAAGCACACCACAGAAACCTTTTAAAGCACACATATTAGACTAAGTCACCACTTCTAGCTTTAGATTAGGGTGGTGCATGGTTTGCTGTTTGCTCTTATTTTATAATGATTTGTTTTAGTCTGGATGTTAGGGTGTTTGTGTATAGAATGAATGGCAGGATGATTTAGTCTGATCATTATTTTTTGAAGAGGATTCTGGTTGGAGTGCGCAGTAATAAAAATATAAATGCTTTTATTGTGCAGATGCTTATACACTTAAGCATAATCTAATAGGCCAGGTGGACTTGGTTACCCATGTTTGGGGACATGCTTGGGATTTATATGATTTATTTATCTAATCTCAATTTTGTAAGTGTCAGTTAGATTTTCTTTTCTTTTTCATGTAATTTTTGCAAATTAGGATTTTGGAATGATTGTTATGGGGGATTAGGATGAGCATTGGTCATAAGATCTTATCTTATGCATCATGTGAAGCCTTTGGAGCAACCACATTCCAACCATCCAAAAGAAGAAACCAAAAGAAGAAAGAAGAAAGAAGAAAAGTAGAATAAGGACCCCCATAACATGAATTCCTTTTTGTAATTCATTTGTAATTCAAGTTGTATAAGGGTAGAGCTTGACTACCCAATTTGTTTTTGGGTTTTGTACGATGGTGCCCGACCATGCTTGGCCTTTTATTCTTTTGTGCTAACTTTATAAAATGTGTGATATTTTATTTAGCTTGTGCATTAAGATAGCATATTTTCCTAGTTTCTTCTTTGCTTGATGTATGACCTAGATGATGATTAGGCTCTTAGGAAAAAATAAATCTTCTACCAAATTAATCAACTCAAAATTAAAAATAAATAACTCATAACCTCACTTAAAGTCTAATTTAAAAATCAAGATAAAAGAATTAGTAACCCCTTAACTAGATGAGTACTTTTCTCTCTAACGTCATGCATAAATGCATATTATTTTCACTCTTGATTAGAGGGCTTCTACCTTTGTCAGAGAATTTGGCTTGACCTATGAGAGCCATGGTGGAAACTCACCTCCCCCTTCTCATTGATTTTTGCCCATAAGCTTATTTCTCATGCATTAGGCATATGAATCCTATGAGCATGAGTCAAATGATAGTCCAAAATGAAAAATAAAATGTAATATGATTTGCATTAGATTTAGGTCATTTATCATGCCCTTACATGATCTAGTCTTTTAGGGAGTAAGTTTAAGGACTTAGTCTGTTTCTAAATAAATAACAACCTTGCTATCTTGCATAAAGCATAAGACTTGCTTACATGAATTTAAAATCATAGGAGGAGTTAGTTAGTTGCCACCCCTAGGCAATTATCAGTTCAAGCAGTCGGGTAGTTTGTCCTGTCTTATGGAGGCAAATAAAATACATGCTTTTTGCCTTAGATTTAGCTCGTGCTTTTGGCCCTTGCCAAAGCTCCCTAGATTTAGGTTCAAAGGTTGCTTCTCCCTTTTATGGGTGCTAAGCATAAATCCTCACCTCTTAGGCATTTCCATAATCTTTTGTTGTGGAATCATAAGCCCTAAAATTCTAATAAAATATCAATTCAAACAAATAAATCAATTTGAAAAACATAAATCCTAACCATAAGATAGTTTGAGATGCTCGCTATGTTTCCTAACATCGTGAGCATCTCCTACTCGTCTTTCTTTGGCTTCGATAATAACTCCCTCTCTTTGATCAATCTCATTTGATCTTTTAAAATAAACTAATCTATTGATATTCTTACATATTAAAATCTTTGGAGACAATGATCATTTACCCTAATCAAGAGTATTCCTAAGGGTTCTCATTTCTTAGGATGTAATTAACTATGGGGGTTTGCCTCCTTACGGAACTTAACGAACCAAGTTTAAAATAAACCCTACTTTACTTTTCCATGTAAAGTAGGGGAAGAATCTCTGGTACATCATCTCGCAGTCCCATAAGTCCTTAGGAGTCGTTATTTAGGTGATTAGGTCCATTGTAGGGTGGTGGCTTCTATATTTTGAGATAATACACCTTTCCCTCGGTGTCGTACCTGATCACCCTAATAAGTACACTTGCAATTCTATGTGGTGTCCTTCTAAAGAAAGAAGCAATCATCATCATAGTGAATTTTTCCTCTCTTCTTTATCTTTCCTTTATTTTTTTTGTCTTGATCTTTCTTTTCAAGAGGGATGAAGATAAGAAGAGAGAACCAAGCAAGAAGAAGGTAGGAGATTGATTGAGGTTGGTGAGTGTGATGCAAATAAATTTTTTTCACCCACAATATTTTCTATTTGGTAAAATAAATGTAATGTAAAGTAGTTTGAATATTTTTGGTGGCAGTGGATGGCAGGTGTGAGGTGGTAGCGATACCATGCAGGCAGATAATGGGCGGCGGAATGAGTGAAAATGTAGCACTTACATTACAGTGTATTTGGAATTTACCTAGATTTGGGTGAATTCCAAATACACCAAAATTTAAACTTTTGATGAATTCCAAATGCATTATATCACTTTGAAATTTTACTCTGCATTGTGCCAAATGCAAAAAAAGTTGAAACCATTACTTACTTTACTTTTCATTCCAACCAAACAACCCCTTAGGCATTCCCACAATCTTGTGTTGTTGGAACATAATTCCTAGCATTTTAATAAAATTTTAAACATAAATAAATTCTCCACTTCAAAAGATATAAAGCTTCATCATAGGGTAGATTGGAGCATTCACTAGGTTTCCTAGTATCTTGGATGCTCCTTACTTATCTTCATGTGGAATCCATAAATAAGTCTTCTTGTTTGAACTCCTCCCAATCTTCTTTGATCTAGCCAGAAATCCACTTTAATTGAGAGTGTTCTTAAGAAATTTCTATTTCCTAGAATGTAATTAACTATGGAAGCTTGCTTCTATAGGGAACTAAAACGAGACATAAAATAAACCATACTTTACTTATCTATGTAAAGTATGGAAAATATCTCTGGTATATATGTAGACCCATCTATCTTAAGAGTCCTTATTAAGTGGTTGATTCTATTGTAGAATGATGTCTCTATCTTTTGAGATAGTACATCATGCCCTAATTTCACACCCAATCACTTCGATAAGTACCCCCTAAGATATGCATGGTGTTCCTATGAGTCCAATTAAAATACCACACTAACATAAAGGTCATTCAATGAAATCAAGATCTTCCATTGGTGTGGATAATTTTATGTGTAATTGATTAATTAAATTTTTTTTATTTTTCTTAATTTGATTAACCCTATATTTTGAGCTTAGTTGTATTAGAATCCTTAGGGCATTGCTCATTTTATGTTTATTTTCAACCATTCATCATGATTTTTAGGCTCATGTTTAAGTACTAATTAAATTAAGAGGTTCTTTTGTGAGTTTAAGTGATAAGTGATTAATTTGAAGTTAATTAAACTAAAAATTTGCTTAGGTTTATTTTAAACTAATTAATGAACTAAGATGGGCAAGAGTAATTCTTATGATTTAACATATTCCTTAGGTTTAAACATTCAACAATCTTAAAACCAAAGCTTAATAAATTTTTATGAAGTTTAGGGGCATTCATGTTGATGTAAGTACCCTTATGAATTAATAAACCTAAGTCTAGTGTTGGATGAAGCTTCATTTTTTTTATTTAGCTTGTTTACAAACTTTCATATCTCATGTATACATGCATTGATATCTTTAAAATGAAATCATACAAGAAGATTACAACAATTGTATGCATTTGAAATAGTGTGATTATTATCCTTAATAAATCTCAAATTATTTTTATCCAAGATAATTACATCAATTATATGTATTTAAAATAAATAGATGGATATTATTATTAATAAATCTCAAAAAAATTTTATACAAGAAAATTATATCAATTGTATGTATTTAAAATAAATAGAGTGGCTATTACTCTTAATAAATCTAAAATTATTTTCTCTAATTCAATTAAAGGAGAATTAATATTTTGTATGCAAATGAATACAAATTATTAGAATGATAATATCCAACATAGATGAATCATAAATCAAAAAGTTATATGGTCTGGACATCACAGGAACATAAGACTTTAAGTAGTATTAAGGAGGTCTCTGATTACCTCACTTCCCTAGTTTAACAATAGCACATACCTTTAAGACTTATGATGAATTATGTGATAGGAATAAATTAATGTCATTAACAAACTCAAAGAAAATTTTACAAGTCTATCTTTATGTTTACATATGTGTACATGTTTGTATGGATTAACAAGTATATAATCTGGACATCTTGGAAACACGAGGCTTTAAGTAGTCCCATGGAGGTCTCTGATTACCTCACTTCCCTAGTTGAACAATGACACATACTTGCAAATACCCATTATATCCATGTATGTGTGTAAGCATAAGGCTAAAAAAAAATATAAAATAAAAAGAAATCAACTCCTTTCCAAAAAGGTTCATTCAACTTGTAATTCCAACATGCACTAAATATTCAATAATTAAAATTTTATCCATTCATGCATGTATTAAGCATAATATAATTGGATAGATTATATACATACATTAAATGAATATAAAAAAAATAAGAATATCATATCACCAAATTTATCATACTTTGGGTTCATAAACCTTAGGTTGATTTGTACTATTTAATATGAATCCTTAAGCTAAGTCCAAACACAAATAAAATGAAAAGGCTAAAAGTTATAAATTTTACCATTTAGATCCAACCTAAGGATAAGGATGGAGAGAAGTTCATCCTTAACTCCTTTTCTTCACAATCCTAAATCCTAAAAATTGAATGTAGAAATGAAATTCACATTTAATATTTATCCTGCAACATTAACCATCTAAAGTGTAATAACCCTTAACAAGAAATTTAAAAATTCAATTTAGAAAATTTAAAATTTTATAGGCCAATAAAGACATACCACATAGACTTTAGAATGCTAAGTCACCAATCTTAGTCCTAAGTTAGGATGTTGATTGTTATGATGATGTGATATTTTATTTTGTGATGATTATTCTAGATAGGACATTAGGATTGTTTGTGCGTAGTCTGGATGTTAGGGCGATATTCGACTAATGATGTATTATGAAGGGGATTGTAGTTATGGAACTGTTATAATAATAAAAATTATGAATGGCTCTTTGTTATAAGTGCTGTTTAAGTCCCTATACATAATCTATTATGATAGGTGGGCTTGATAACCCAAGATAGGGTGCTAAATACAAATGCATGAAATATAAATTTCTTGGTTTGAATGAATGTTAAGATAATATCTAATTTGTAAGTGTAGTTAGATTTTCATTTTATGTAGATGTAATTTTGTAATAGGATTAAGCTTAGTGCTATGGGGTTCAGGATGAGTAAAGGCTAGAAGGTAGACTTGGGAGGCCCTATGAAGCCTAGAGTTTTTTAATCCATGAAGTGAAGGTGAAGATGAAGAATTGAAGACCCCATAACTTTATTTTCATACGTAATTTAATTATAATATGGGTTGCATAAGGGTAGAACCCGGGTAATTTCTATTTTTGTGTATGATTAAATCGACCGGCCTCTTATTTTTTAAAGTGATTTATGCTTAATTATTATGTTTATGTTAATTGTGCAATAAGAATGGCATGCTTTTCATAGTTTTCTTAAAATATGATTATTTTATGTGTAGCTTAGATGTGGTAGGCTCTTTAGGAAAAACTAATTTTTCTACCCAAACAAAAATCTTCAACTAAATTCTAACCAACTCATAATCTTATTTTAATGCCTAAGATTTTAATCAAAAAAAATAAAAGATTTAGTAACCCCTTAACTAATTGTTGTATGTTATAACAACATGCATGCATATTATTTCACTCTTATAAATAGACAGTCTTCATTCTTGCTTGATAAGGGACATGCTTGACCTGTGAGAGCAGTCCCTTATAATGAAGAGCACTCTTTCCCTATGATTTAACTCATAACCTATCTTCATCATGCAATTAAAAATAAATTCTCCCAATTCTGTGTCCAAAATAATGAGTCAAAATAAATTAAAAATTTATACAATTTATCACATTAGTCTAAGTCATGAATTACACACCAAACATGATCTAGTCTCTGAGGGAGTTAGTTTAGGACTCTATATCCTTTTCTAATTAATAGCAGCCTAGCTATCTTGCACTTATATAAGACTGACCATATAATTTTGAATTATAAGAGGTGTTAGCTGGCATCTACTCTAGGTGATTGTAAGTCTAGAAGAGTCATGATTGGTCCATTTTCTCTAGTTGAAGTGAACCAATATATTCCACTTCTCTGAGTAGAATTAGGTCAAGCTCTTAGCTTATGCTAGAGCATCTTAGATGTAGGTTTAGAGGTTGCTTGTTTCTTCTTTGCAATGAGTATAAGTCCTTATCTATTAGACATTGCAATAATCTTGTATTGTTAGAATCTAAGTCTTAGCATTCTAATTTGAAATCCAATTCAAAATAAATTTTAATTTATCTCCTTAAAAAATATTAAGCATCACTATAGGATAGATTTGAGCATTCACTAGGTTTCTTAATACTGTGGATGCTTCCTACCAATTCTCCTTTAGAACCTATTAAGAACTCTCCCCATTTGAATTATTCCCATTTTCTTTTTAATAATTACCAATTTTTTGATATCGATCTTTAAAATCTTCAGAGACATTAGTTGATTATTTTAATCGAGAGTGTTCTTAGAAATTATTATTTTTATAAGATGTAATTAACTATAGAAGCTTGCTTCCATAAGGATCTAGAGAACTCGGCTTAAAATAAACCCTACTTTACTTCATCTATGTGAAGTAGAGGAAAGATCTCTGGTACATATGTAGACTTATTTGACTTAGGGGTCCTTATTAGGTGATTGAGTCCATTATAGGGTGATGTTTTTATCTTTCAAGATAGTATATCATTTTTTAATATTGTACTCGATCATTTTAATAAGTACCTCATAAAATCTGCATGGTATCCCTACTCATCCAAACTAAAACACCACACACACTATGTACATTAATCGATAACATGCTCACATTATGTGTACATCAATAGATAACATATACAAAGGCTATATACATCATCAAAGTAATAAGTTACACAATATGTACATTAATCAATAGCATGTACACATGCTGTGAACATCAATAAATAGCATGTACAAATGATGTATACATCTTTAAAGTAATAAACATGCTATGTATATTAACACATAACATGTGCATATGTCATATGCATTTAGAGAATTATAGGTACATTTTTTGTGTACATTAACATACTTGACATACTATAGCATGTACATAGTAGCATCACAAGAAGAAAATTGGAGACTTTGTATGGTTGACAACTTCAGTGTAAGACTAGCACTCCGTGTAGTTGGCCACTACAATAAAAAAGACATACTCGTGCGGTTAACAACTCAAGTATAAGATCAACACTTTGTGTGTTTGATAATTACAAATAAAAGGACCAACACTGCATGCTGACAAACGGTAAGACCAACATTCTCGTAGTTGGCAACTTTAAATGAACAGACCAAAATTCATGATTAAAGGAAAAAGGTGTGGTGACATCATTTCCTACAGAAAGATGAGTGTAAACTTAGCATGAGAAAGTCAAAAATGACAACTAATCTATATAATGATGAGTAGTTACTATAGAGGAACTCATGAATTTTGTCAAATTGAAAATAATGCTTGATGTTGAGAATCCTGCTTATCAGCTTTGCCAAGATCTCTTTCTCCTTAGCACTTGACTCAGGGACCACGACCTTGCTCACAGTGATAAGAATGGGTATAGATTTCCCTTCTAATCGAGCACTTGACAAAACTAAATTTGGAACAAGCTAGTAATTTTCAAAAGAATAGTTGAGAATTGGGTAGTGTCATCCTTATGATCTTTGACAGAGAAGACGTAACAAAATATATTTAAAATCCATGCCAACTCCTCTTGCCTTAAATAAAGAAACAAAGTGGTGACACTCATCACACCTAAGCAAGTACCACTCCATAAAAAAATAAATTTTGACCCACTTGGCGTGAAGGGGGAATTAGAGATTGAATCAAATATGATCCAAGGGAGCACAAACAAAGTGGTGACACTCATCACACTTGAGCAAGTACCACTCCATAAAAAATTAAATTTTGACCCACTTGGCATGAAGGGGGAATTAGAGATTGAATCAAATATGATCCAAGGGAGCACTGTTGACCTCACTTTTTTGGAGTTAGAATTGATCACTCCCATCTTAAGCTTAGGATTCTTCTAGGCACTTAGGTTTCTTAGTACTAGGACACTTCTAGTGATTAAGAGAACACTAAACCCAAGCCTAGACACTTGTAGAACATAAACCTAGTGAAGAGCTTACATTAAGAGAAGTGGGCTTCACCTACCCTATGGCCTAAACCGACACTCATACCCATTAATTCATTTAAACCTAAACCAAATGATTGAAACCTAAACCCCAAAAGAAAAATAAAAACTTAACCTAAGCTCAATTTGATCTACCATAGCCTAAGTCAGCTAAGGAAGGTAAGAAGGCTCAACCCAATGCTTTTTGGCCAAGAAGGCCAAATTTAGTTTCAAACTCATATGATTGAAACCCAACCAATCCAAACTCATTTGAATTCAATTGATTGTAATTGAATTTGTTTCCAATCAAGGTCCAAGCCAAATTAACTTGAATCTTAACCTAAGTTAACACTTCAATTCTATAACTCCATTCAAACTAATTCAAGAATTTAATTCTCTCAATCATTCTAACTTCCCAATGAATCATTTCAAACTATTCCAACATTTTCAATCAAGCCAATTAAATCAATTAAACTTAATTAACCCAAGTTAGCCCATTTGACTTAAAATGTTCAAATGAGCCAAAACTCAATCGAACCCAAATCAATTACAGTTAAAGCCACTGTTCATCTCCAAATTCATCATTGAATATATTCCATCCATCCATAGCCTCAATTGGTCCAAATTGACTTGAGTAAACCACTTAACCCAATGTGACCTAAAAGGCTCAATTAGACCAAACTTCAATCAAACTTCCATTGGATCAAACCAAGCTATCCAATCTCTTCATTGATGATTGTAGGTTACTATTGAATACCCCACTTCAATCACTTAGACATAACTAAGCCAATTTGATCACTTAATCTAAAGTGACCTAAAGGGCCAAACTGGGCCAAATCATATTCTAAGCTAAATTAATTACAATCAATAACTCTCAACAGCCAAAAATTGGATATTGAACATGACTCAATCACCAATTGATCCCAATTGTACCTAATCGAGCTAATTTGGCTTCTTGACCAAAGTTGACCCAATTTGACCTAAAGGGCCAAATTGGACCAAATCAAATCCTAAACCAAAATGATTGAAACTAATTCTTCCAATCAATCACCAATTAAATATTGGACATAATCCAACCTTCAATTTGACTCAATTTGGTCAACCTAACTCAATTGATGTACTTAGCCCCATTTAACCTAAAAGGTTAAATTAATTCAAATCACTCCCTAATCCAAATCAATTTAAATAAACTCTTCCAATTAATCATTAATGATCAAATGAACATGGACCTAACCCATGCTCAAGCCAACTTGGCTAATTTGACCAAATTAGGAAATATGACCCATTTGACTGAAATGGAACTATATGAAGCAAATCCAAATATAATCCAAATTGAATCAAACTAACTATACTAACTCATTCTAAATGACCATTTAAACTTAACCAAACTCCATGGGTAACTTAGCCCAATTTACTTGATTTGACCTACATGAATCAAATTAAGCCAAACCCAACCAAACCAAGCCTAAACCCAACAAAACTTGACATAACTCATCCTTGGGTGACAATGGGTCTGCCCAAATAGGCCCAACCCTTGGGTTGGGTCAAATCTATTGAACCATGCTCTCCAAGTGAGAGAAAATCCCTATTTAAAAGGGTTCTCTACCTCCCCACTCTTTAGCAGCCAACTTTGGTCCTTCTGGGACAAAGGACCCCTGACCCAACCTAACCCAAGGATGTTGGCTTCAGCCTTTTCCCAAAAGAGGGTGAATTCACCAATGGATAATCATTGGTCCACCTAAGGAAGAGTGTACACTCCATGGTAGCCCACTACACTCCCTTAGTGTCTTACACACATCCACCTCAACAGTCTTCTACCACCTCCGGCCACCCACTCCGACTGGACGGCTACCAAAGGCCGAGCCAATCTCAACCCTTAGTTCAATGGGGAAGAGGAATATTCTCCTCCCCATCCATTCAAACATACCCATACATTCTCTAGAGGATTTCAAATAGTCCCAGCATTTCCCAAGCCCCCTGCACCTTACTATCAGCAAGACCAAGATCCACCCAAATGCGAGATCCCTATTTGTCCAACCTCATCAAAACTCCATGAAATTCAAATTAACTCTTTCCACGCATTCCACAAGCCTCAATGAATGAGAACAATGATTCGCTCAATTTGACATGAAGGCATCCCACATACGTCGAGGGGAGGCAGATCTTGTCAGATTTCATCTCTTCAAGACGAAGTTACCTCTTTTAATGGATCATCGATCTTTAGCTCCGATGAGTTAAAAATCTAACAACCGTAGATTTGGCCATTAGGTGTTAGTCTTTTTTTAAATGAATTGTGGTTTTACGTGATTTCCATTATAGGATCTCCTTAGATATATTCCCTCATCATTTTAAATTCAATTCCACCATTAAACGAGCTACAACAAGCTTAGATTGAGCTCAAATGATATGTCCGCCTTCAAGACGGGATGAAAGATCACCGACCGTCTATTTTACGTGATTAGAATGGATGGTTGTGATTAATCACATTAAAAATTTTTCTTTAATCTCTTCATAATCACAGGATTAATCTCGACTGTCTGATCCAAGATTGAATGATCGAGACAAAATGCATCCACCGTTGTTGAGTTAGCGACCATTAAACATTTTAAATAACCAATATATGCACGTTGGAAAGCATTGTCGTCGATTAACATGGTAGCCTTTAAAATGATTTAATTGGGTTTAAAATGTAATTAAGTAGCGATTATAACTAATCATAGAAAAATCTAGAAAATACAAATAAACCCATTTTGGAAAGCTTAGACATATGAGAATTTAATAAAAATATAACCCCTAATTAATATTTAATGAACAGTAGTTTATTAAAGTTTGAAGTTTAGTCTAATTATCTAATGCCAAATTACTTGGCTAATTAATTCCAAATTTTGCATGTTGATTCTTTAGATGTCTTCTGCCTCCCATGTTTTTCTTGGAATTATTTATCATGTGATTTGGGATATTCCAAAATTTCAATCCTAATTACCCTCTTTAAATAATTTAATAATTATTAAAATTAATAAACAATAATATTAAGTAATTAATGTTAATTAATTAATATAAATAGTGGGGATAATATGAGAATTAATTAGGACCCCCTCTCCTAATTTTTCTCCAAATGTACTATCTTAAATGGTTTAATTAATATGTTTAATAATTAATGGTAAATTAAGGAAAATTAATAATGAAATGTAAATGAAATCAATTTAAGTAACTCAAGTGCAACCATTAATCCCTTTATGTGTTTAATAACATAAAGTCATTAAAGAAATTATGATTTTATATTGATGTGGAAAAATCATAAGAGTATTTATCTTAAATCTTTTCCTTCTTTAATTTAATTAATTCTTAAGCATGAGCCTAATTACATTATATCTCTTTAGGTGCATTGTAAATTTTATTTTTCCAAAGCATGTCATTGAAGGCTCATGTTTAGGTGGTTAATTAAATTAAAGAAGCATGGGAAGAGTGATCAAATTAATATAATTAATAGATTGAACTTACTTAATCCATAAAATATATTTAACTTCTTTCCTTTAATATATTAAATAACCAACATAGAATGGAGTGAGTTCTAAGAATTTTTTCTCCTCTTTAGGTTTCAACAACTTGAATATTAAAATCAAACATTGAAGAAACTTTGATTAGATTTAAGGGATGTTTATCTAACTTGATTGTCCTTAGGTTCTAATAAAATCTAGTATATTGTGTGGTGATATTCATATACTTTCTTTCAATTATCATAAACGCATGCCATGTGCTTCATGTATTCATGTTTTAAAGTTAAATGAATATGATTGCATTTAAATTGCATGAGTTGGACATATGTTATTATATGGTGTGGATACTATCATTAGTAAATCTCAAACAATTTTGAAACTATATGTTAATTATGAATTAAACAATTTGAAACTTAAATAAATGGCTATTATAAATAATTAATTATGTCAAAAAATGAAATGTTCATTTACTTGTAATTAGAAGATGATAATTGGTGATTTTATTCTTATGTTCATACTTATGTATTCATGTATTTGAATGGGCAAGTATATAGTCTAGACATCCCAAAAAAATAAAGCTTTAAGTAGCTTCAAGGTGGTCTTAGATAATCTCACTTCCCTGGTTTATTAATGGCACGTACTTGCTTAACTTCATTTATGTGTATGCATATATTAGAATATAAAGTGAAGCCTTTTTTTGCCATTAAACTTTATATAAGTAAAATATATTTATACACAATATTTTCATAATTTTATTTCTATGTTTATGTATATGATTATTTATATTTGAATTAGCAAGTATATAGTCTGCACATCCCAATAACATGAGGTTTTAAGTAGCCCCAAGGAGGTCTTAGATAATCTCACTTTCCTAGTTCAATAATGGCACATATTTGCTTAAAATCCTTATACATGTTTGCATATGCTTAAATATGAGGTGAAATCCCCTATTTATATCAAATTCATGTATCAATATTCATTAAATGTGCAAAATTACAAGTACATTACATGGACATATATACTAAATCAAATATTAAAGAAACTAAAAATGAAAGAATGTGGGTGTTATTGATAATGAAAGGAATTATTGGAGTATTATTCATGTGATGGTGAATTAATTTGATTGGTCTAAAGATGCCTTTCATGTTTGAATAAGATTCATTAAGTCTAATCTAAACTTCTGAAATAAAATTCATAAATAGTATATTAAGAAAGTTAAAGCAATAATGATCTATCTTTAGAAATCAACTTAGGTTAGGGATGAAAGAGTTAACCTCTTTCTTCTCTTCATAATAATTAGATCTTAAGTAAGAAGTCAACAAAATAAAAATGCATAAGTTAAAACTCGACCAAGTTACTAAAATACTTAAAGTGAACCACCTTTAATGGGTAATTTAAACAATCCTAAACTTTAGGAAATCCTAATTCTAAAGCACAATAAAGACATAACACACTAAGTCTTAGTACACACATTAGAATACTAAGTCATGATCTTAGTATTAGATTAGGTCAGTGTATGTTTTGGTGATATGTTTTATTTTATGATGTAATATTTTAGAGTGGATGCTAGGATTATTTATGTGTAGACTAGATGTCAGGATTATTTTTGCGTAGAATAGATGTTAGGTCATTATTAGCCTAATAATATTTTATGCAGGGAATTATGCTTGTGGGACAACTATAATAATAAATAAATATAAAATGCTTTTGTTTGCAGGTGCTGCTTATGTCCTTAAGCATAATCCAATTATGAAAGGTGGGTTTGGCTACCTATATGCATGGTGCTAAGTCCAAATATGTGAAATATAATTATTTGATTTGTATGTTTGTTTAGCTAATATCTATTTTACAAGTGTAGTTAGATTTTATCTTTCATAAAGATGTACTTTCTATAATAGGATTATCATTGTTATAGGGTTTAGGATGAGCAATGGCTAGAAGGCAAAGAAGCTGGGAGGACTATGAAACTTGGAGCAAACTAACCTAAAGAAGAAGAACAAGAATAGAAGACCCCATATAATTTATTTTATTTGTAAGATTTAATTGTAATTCGGGTTGTATAAGGGTGGGGCTCGACTACAACTATTTTTTTTCTTTTGGGTATTTGATGGTGACCATACACCTTTTATTATTTATTTGAAATCTAAATGTTTGATTATTATGTTTAGATTGTGCAATAGAAATGACATGCATTTCATAGGTTTCTTAAAGTGTGTATATTTGATGTGGGGCTTGGATGTTGTAGGCTCTTTAGGATAAAATTAAAATTTTCTCACTAAATAACTCACAACTAAATTCTAATGCAACTCACAACTTCACCCTAAAGCCAATGTATATAAACAAGATAATAAATAATTTAGAAACCCTTTAGTTGAATGGTTGTATGATGTAACAACATGCTTGTTATATTATTTCATTCTTGAATATAGAGGATCTCTACTTTAGCATGATAAAGGATAAGCTTGACCTTTGAGAGCAGTCCCTTGTAGTGGAGAACCCCGCTTATAGCTGATTTAGCCCATAATTGAATTTCATCATACATGTACTCATAATTATCCTGAGCCTTGGTTTCAAGATAAATGTGTCAAAATGATACAAAAATTTATAAATTTTAAAATTAGTCTAATTCATGTTAGCATACAAAATATTACCTAGTCTCTTAGGGGAGTGAGTTTAGGATCATAATTTTCTTCCTAATTAAATAATAGCCTAACTATCTTGCAACTACATAAGATCGTACATGGTATTAAAGTGTAGGAGGTGTTAATTGGTAGCCACTCCATGTGGTTGTAAGTTCAAAAGAGTAGATGTGTTCATTCTCTCTTGTGGAGGTGAACCACTATATCCCATTCTCCCCAATTGGGCTTGGTCGTACTTCTAGCTTGTGCTAAAGCATTTTAGACTTAAGTTCTAAGACAGCTTATTTCTCTTTTGCTATGAGTATAATTCCTCACTTCTTAGGCATTTTCATAATCTTGTGTTATTGGGTTATAAGTCTTAGCACTCTAATAAAATTTCAACTTGAACAAAATAAATTTTACCCTTTTAAAATATAAAGCCTTATTATAGGGTAGGTTGGAGCATTCACTAGATATTTTAGTATTTTGCCTTTAAAATATTAGAATAAGTCTTTCCAATTGAACCCATCCCATTTGATTTTAAAAAATAACCAATTCTTTGATGGTTTAGCCTTAAAAGTTCACTTAACCACAAAAAAAATTATAAGCATGGTAAAAGGTCTCCATAGCA
Organism: Cymbidium sinense; assembly: GCA_021442155.1. Classification (NCBI taxonomy): domain Eukaryota; kingdom Viridiplantae; phylum Streptophyta; class Magnoliopsida; order Asparagales; family Orchidaceae; genus Cymbidium; species Cymbidium sinense. The sequence goes on along the minus strand of CM038215.1, from coordinate 233,622,048 downwards.
CAAAATCTCGTGGTGCAATGTTGACCTCACTTTTTAGTGAGAATTAGCCTTTCTCACCTTAGACTTAGGAACCTTCTATATACTTAGATTTCTTTAGTAATAGGACACTTCTAATGATTAAGAAAACATTAAACCTAAGCTTAGAGACTTAGAGGGCATAACCCTAAGCTTAGAATATACTTCAAGATAAATAAGTTCTATCTATCCATGGCCTAAACCAAAACATATTTATTCACTCATCCAAATTTAAGCTCATGTAAATGAATCATAACTGACTTCAAACCTTTTCAATTAATCTTACTTGAATCTAGTTTTCTAATCTAAGCTTGAAGCCAAATTGGCTTGGGTCTTAACCCAAGTTAACCCCATTACAATCCTATAACTCAACTTAAGCCCATTCAAGTAAACTAAATCTAACCTAATTTTCTCAATCTCTCTAATTATTCATTAGATCATTTCAAGCCATGCCAATACTTGCAATCAAGGCAACTGAACTAAAGAAAAGTAACCAACACAAGCTAGCCCACTTGACCTAAAGGGTTCAAATGAGCTAAAACCTAATTGGTCTCAAATCAGTTGCAACCAAAGCTACAAATTAACTTCAAATTTATCCTTGAACACACCCTAATCATCCATAATCCTAATTGATCCAAGCTAGCTTGACAAAGCCACTTAACCCAAAATGACCTAAGAGAGGTGATTAAGCAAAACTCTAATTAAACTCCCATTGAATCAAATCAAGCCATCAATCCCTTCATTGATGATTGTAGATCATTATTGAACACTCCACTACAATCCATTGTAGTCTAACCAAGCTAATTAGACCTTTGACTTAGGTTGACCCAATTTGGCCTAAAGGGTTAAAAATATCGAATCTAAACAAAATTGATTGAAGTCAATGCTTCCAACCAATCTCTAATCCAATATTAAACATAATACAACCTTCAATTGAACCCAATTTGGTCAACCTAACCCAATTATCCCACTTAGCCCAATTTACCTAAAAGTTAAATTGAAATAAATCACTCCATAATCTAAATTAATCCAAATACACTCTTCCAATCAATCACCAATGATCAATTGAACTTAAAACCATGCTCTATAAGCCACTTGGCCAATTTGGTCAAATTGATCAACATAACCCATTTGACCCAAATTGAACAATATGAGCCAAATTCAAATATAACCCAAGTTGAATCAAACTAATTGCACTCACTCACTCCAAATGACTAATTGAACTCACCCAAACCATTAGTTTGATTTGATCAAATTGGTCAACTTAACAATTAAACATATTTGACCCATATGGGTCAAATTGAGTCAAACCCAACTAAACTAAGCTCAAATCCAACCATACTTGATTTGACTCATCTTTGGGTCACCATGAGCTTGCCCAAGTGGGCCCAACCCATGGTGAACCTAGTTTAAGTCAAACCCATTGAACCAAGCCACCAAAAATTGAACAAAATTCCCAATTGGGTAGATTCTCCACCCACTTATCCTGTGCCAGCCACCTCTAGCTCTTCTTGGACAAAAAGACCACTGACAAAACCTAACATAGGACTGTTGGGCTTAGCCTTTGGAGGGTGAGTTCACCCATGACATTCCATTGGGCCACCTAAGGGAGGCTTCACACTCCATGCCAGACCACTACACTCTCTTAGCATCTTACCCTTAGACACCTCAGTAGTCCCCTGCCATCTCCGGTCACCTACCCCGACTGGACAGCTACCAAAGGCTGGACCAATCTTAGCCCTTGTTCAACTTAGGAAGAGAGTATACTCCTCCCCAGGGGTTCAAACTCATCATACACCTTTCCAGAGCATTCCGTAGAGTCCCATACTCTCTCCAGAGCTCTTCGTGAGCTCCACCATTGATGAGACCAACCCCGGATTGAACTTGAGTGCTCCATAGATCCAAGTTTCCAAACCCTCCACCACACTCAAATTAACTCCTTCCACACCTTCACCTCATTTTAGAAAACTGAAATGAATTATTTCTTGAGTGATTCAATCATCGAAAGGTGTCTCAAGACCAACTCTGATGAGATTTGTGGTGGCCTTCGGTTTACAAAGCAACTAATGGGGATCTTCTCAACAGGGCTTCGTCTCTTCAAGACGAAGCTACCTCTATTGATGGACCGTCAGTCCATAACTCTGGCGTAAAATTTGACAACCATAGTTTCACAAAGTGATGTAGAACATCATGAGGATCAACAAATTAAGGCCCAAGGCCCATTTACAAAATCTCAAGCTAATCATGAGGATCAACAAATTAGAGCCCAAGGCCCATTTACAAGATCTCAAGCTAAAGCCCAAGAAAATTCAAGAAAGAAGAAGACTTAGCCCATTAGCATGCTAAGGCCCATTTTATGATTTCATCTTTTTTTTATTTATGTAATTTTTAATTTTCTTCTAGAAACTCCATGTTTGAAATTTTGCATTTAAAAATTCAAAGCATGACATGTGAGGTGGTTGAATCCACATAAAATAATAGCATGTGAAATGGGTGGATGGCATAAAATAATGAGGCAATTTATTGCTTCACATTAATGTGGACCCACCTTTCCTCCATATTTTGAATTCTTTTCTTTTGAAAGATGCTTGTAATGGCTATAAATAGCCCCTCTTATTAGAATGAAGGAGATCTTTTGGCAATTACAAATTTTTGAGTTATTCTTGTGGTTTGAGAGCTTGGTGGCTAAACCTTGGCAATCCTTGGTGGGAGCGCTAGTTATCCAACATATCATCTTCCTTCACCTCCAATACCCACGTTCTCTCAATCTCATCAAAAGAAAGAACGCCCACCTCCATCAAATTTGGTATCGAGCAGGAAGGAGCAAATTTGGTCAAAAGTTCTTCAACAAAGGGAGCAACTCAAGTGTTGGACTTGTCTTCAAACTTGTGAGTTTTTCTTGGACTTTTTAGGTTAATTAATTTTCTTTTATGTGATAGTTTAAAAGCATATTAGTAGCTTGGAAAGATATATATTGCTTGCAAGTTTATGGTGATAACATAAAATTTCAATTAGTAAGCTCCACTATATATTTTAGCCATTTCCCAACTGTGTGAACTTGTGCGCCTCCTCCCCCTTCCAAAAAAAAAAAAAGAGAAAAAATTAAGAGAGCACCTTAGTGAGGTAATTCTTCACCAAAAAAAATATAACCTAGCCATTAGTGCAAATCAAAATCTAATTACTTACTTTATTATCTTTGTTATTGTTTATGGTTAATTTTAGAAGTTTTTTTTATTAACTTATGATAACTTGCTTTCTCAAAAAAAAAAAGAGGCTTGATAAATTTGAGCATTTTTCATTGCATAATTTTTTTTTTTTGCATAATAATATAAATGTGTTAAACTTGGTGATTTTGGAAGCTAAACAGAACTTTGTCAAAAGACCTAGAGCTTGGGATTTAAGTGGTCTTGTACCCCTCCTCACACAGGAAGTTCTCTTAGCCTAAAATTTCTCTTTGATTGCACAATTATATTATACTTTTTTTTCATTTTTTTCACTAGGCCCTTTTCATATATCTTTTTTTCATTTAAAAAAAAAAAAGAAATCTCATGGCACCAAAATCTATCTCTCAAGATCAAGTTGAAAATTTGACTAGATTAGTTGATGCTTTAGATCTTAGGATCCAAGATAATGAATTAAAACTCAACAAATATTAGAAGAAAGTAAGAATCAAATGTAAGAACTTAAACAACAAATGCAAACTCTTATAGTGCATCTACAAAATAATAGAGTACTAACTCCTCCTCCAATACCCGCTCAAACTGTTCCAATAGGAATAGATGAAGAAGATTCATATTTAAACCATAAAGAAAATCAACCACTTAGAAGAGCATCAATTGCTTGAAATGGTGGAAGGGGAGAAAACTATTTTAAGACTATAGAAGACTCTAATGATCCATGTCGAAGAGTTAAAGTAGAAGCCCCAACTTACGATGGTGTACATGACCCAAATAAATTTCTTGATTGGTTAGTTCAAATGGATGACTTCTTTGATTGGTATAAAATGGATGATTATCAATGAGTTACTTTTGCTAAAATGAAATTAATAGGACATGCTAAAATTTATTGGACAAATACTTTAGCTAAAGAACAAAGATTAGGAAGGACAAACCTAACTTGGATAGAAATGAAAGAAATGTTAAGAGCAAAAGTATTGTCCTAGGCATCATGATAAGAAGCTACATAGTCAATTATTAACTTTGAGACAAGGTAATTATCTTGTAACAATACTTAAATACTTTTGAAGATCTAGTTTCTAGAATTGATTGTCGATAATGATTGGAAATTAGCCAATAAATTTGTTATTGGACTTAGGGCTGACATTAGAAATGAAGTTGAATTATTTGACCCACAATGTTTAGAGGAAGCATTTCATTATGCATTATTGGTTGAACAACAAAAGAAATCTTCTCTCTAAAACTAAAAGTCAAGTACCTTCCATTTCTTCTCATAGATCTATTGTTAGACCAGCCATCCAAATGGCCCAACCACTTTGCCTAAAACTACAATTGAGGGGAGCTCTAAGAACACTAGGAAGTAATATGTTTTAAATGTCATAAAAGGGTCATTTGCAAAATCAATGTAAAGCTCAAATCTTATTTTTAGAAGAAGTTGAAAATCCAATAGGCGACAATCTAGAAGAAGTTTATGATGACACCCCATTATCGATGAAGAATTAGAATTAAATGATGACACTCATGTTAATGTGATGAGATGTCTTAGTGTAATTAAAAATGAGGCGTAAGATTGGAGGAGAAAGAATATTTTAGCATGTATGTTTTGTGTAATGAAAAGATGTAGGTTAGTTATAGATGGAGGGAGTGCTATGAATGTCATTTCAAACACACACCTTAACTCGAGCCAACCTAAAATCAAGCTCACCCAGCCATTTCATGTTAGCTGGGTAAATCATACATCTCTTCCCATCACCAATCGGTGTTTAGTTCCTATTAAAATAGGAAGCTATGAGGATCAAATTTGGTGTGATGTTCTCCCTATGGACATTGCTCATATTCTCTTAGGACGACCTTGGCTATATGATATGAATGTTATTCACTATGGTAGGGAAAATACTTATGTTTTTAAACATAATAACAAGACTATTAAACTCTTACCAATAAAGCCAGTAGAAAAAACACCCTCCATAACACCACACAAAACAACTTCTGACTTGCAACCTAAGCCTCTATTGAAGAAAAATGCCAAACTTCAATTAATTATCATAGAAAATCCTTCTATTATGCCTAATACTATCATTTGATCCTTACTTTAAAACATCTACTCTTCCTCCTTTGACCCCAAAGATAGAAATAATAGGTTTTGGCTTTCTGAAAAGAATTTTGATCCATTTCTTCTTCACATATTACATGTAAAAGAAGTCATACCAGACTCTAATGAGACTCACCTGCGTGGTCTCTTCTCTTCTTTTGATTTTAACGATATTGCACGATGAGCTTCACGATGAGCTACCTCCTCAGAGACATTCAACATGCTATTGAGTTCTTGCAGATTCTCAACTTCCTAATCTTCCACATTATAGGATGAACCCTACTGAGCATGTTGAGATTAAAAGACAAGTTGAGGAATTATTAAGAAAGGGTTTTATTCAAGAGAGTCTTAGCCCTTGTGCAGTCCCAACATTATTAACTCCAAAGAAAGATGGAACATGGCAAATGTGTATTGATGGTCGAGCAATAAATAAAATTACTATCAAATATAGGTTTTCTATTCCCCGACTAGATGATATGTTAGATTTAATCTCAAGAGCAAATTTTTTTTCAAAGATTGATCTAAAAAGTGGATTTCATCAAATTGGATTAGAGGAGATGAGTGGAAGACGGCTTTTAAGACCCGATGGACTTTATGAATGGCTTGTCATGCCCTTTGGACTTTCAAATGCTCTAGCACATTTATGAGATTAATGAATCGTTCTTAAACCATATATAGGTAAATTTTGGTGGTGTATTTTGATGATATTGATTTTAGTCCAAGTGAAAATGAACATCTACAACACCTACAAAAGTCTTTGAACTACTTAAACAAGAGAAATTATACATCAATTTAAAAGTGTTTCTTTTGTAAGAGGTAATCTTTTTAGGCTTTATTATATCCACTGGGCTTAAACGATCCTTCTAAAGTGAAAGCAATCTTAGATTGGCCACCACCTAAAAGTTTCTTGAAGTTAGAAGCTTCCATGGTTTAGCCACTTTTATCGGAGATTTATTAAGAATTTTAGTACCATTGTTGCTCCAATAACTATAGTAAAATTAGATAAATTTTGTTGGACTTTGCATAAAAGGCCTTATTAAAGTTCTTATCACTTCTGCACCAATCCTTAGGCTTCTTGATTTTTCTAAAGCCTTTGAAGTGACATGTGATGCTTCAGGAATTGGGATAGGTGGAATTTTAAGTCAAGAGAATCATCCTATAGCATTCTTTAGTGAAAAGTTAAATGAAGCTAAACAACAATATTCCACTTATGATAGAGAGTTTTATGCTGTAATTCAATCCTTAAGGCATTGGCGACACTATCTCTTACATAGAGAATTTAATTCATCACCATGCCTTAAAATTCATTAATACTCAATGAAAATTAAGTCATAGGCATGCAAAATGGGTTGAATTTTTACAAGACTACTCTTTTATTCTAAAGCATAAGCCTGAAATTGAGAATAAACTGATGCTTTATCCGGGTAAACCTAATGATTTTCTCTTTAGAATTGAGAATCCGATTTGATAGAATCAAAGATGATTATATTGTGTTACGACTTTCACCTAATTTATCTTGAACACCTAGATAAACCAATAACTTTACAAGGGAAATTTTTGATAACAAATGGATATTTATATAAAGGAAAACAATTATGCATTCCTCGATCTTCTCTTAGAGAATTTTATCCTTTAGCTACATCTTTGGGGGTGTGATCATTTTGGAAAGGATAAGACCATATGTTTATTAGAAAATAGATTTTATTGGCCTTCATTAAAAGCAGATGTTCAAAAATTAGTGGCTCAATGCTTAATTTATAAAGCAATAAAACTATCAAATAAAGGTCCCGGACAATACACTGTTCCTTATAGGCCTTGGGAAGACCTATCAATGGATTTTATTCTTGGATTACCTAAGACAACTCGAGGACATGATAGTATTTTTGTTGTAGTGGATAGGTTCTCAAAAATGGCTCATTTCTTACCTTGTTCAAAAACAAATGATGCTTCTTATATAGCCAAATTATTTTTTAAGGAAATAGTGTGACTCCATGGTCTCCCTTTAACTATTGTTTCTGAAAGAGATGTTAAGTTTGTCTCATATTTTTGGAAAACATTATGGAAATTATTAGGTACCAAATTAAAATTCTCTTACCTTTCACCCTGTGATGGACAAAGCGAGTAGTTAATCGTGCCTTAGAAAATTTGCTTAGATGTTTGGTAGATAAAAGTTTAGGAAATTGGGATTTACATTTACCAACCTCCGAATTTGCCTATAATAGTACTATATCTAGAACTACAAAAAATCACCAATTGAGATAGTCTATGGTCAAAACCCGACAACCAATAGATGTAGCAAACCTACCATCTCATGTATTTTCTGATGCAGCATTCTCATTTGCTAAAGATTTTCAAAGCCTCCATGAAGATATAAGAAAGCAAATTACTATAAGTAATGATAATTATGCTTCTAAGGCAAATCATAATCGTTCAACGAAAGAATATAAAGAAGGTGATTATGTATTGATTGATTAGCATTATATCAAACTACTAAATATAAGAAATTACATAGCTTGTGTCCATTTAAAATTCTCAAGAAAATTGGAACTAATGCTTATCACCTTGATTTTCCTGGCATATGTTCATTCATCCAGGTTATTAATATTGAAGATATTCTATCATATGAAGGAATTAGCAAACCTCCACTTGTTTAGTCTAACTCTTTAGCAGGAGATATAGCACTGTACTTGCAGAAGCCCTCTTCCTTTGAAGTTGACTATATTATCATCGAGGAAGCACCCATTAATCTAGCTTTTGAACATCATTTTCTAGTTCGTTGGAAGAATAAGCCACCAGCTGAAGACACATGGTTGACCCGTAGTGATTTGGAGACTTTAGCCCCACAATTAGTAGAAGACTTCTTAGATTTCAACTCTGAGGCGTTCAATTGAGCCAAGGGGAGTTGATGTAGAACATCATGAGGATCAATAAATTAAGGCCCAAGACCCATTTACAAAATCTCAAGCTAATTATGAGGATCAACAAATTAGAGCCCAAGGCCCATTTACAAGATCTCAAGCTAAAGCCCAAGAAAATTCAAGAAAGAAGAAGACTTAGCCCATTAGCCTGTTAAGGCCCATTTTATGATTTCATCTTTTTTTTATTTATGTAATTTTTAATTTTCTTCTAGAAACTCCATGTTTGAAATTTTGCATTTAAAAATTCAAAGCATGACATGTGAGGTGGTTGAATCCACATAAAATAATAGCATGTGAAATGGGTGGATGACATAAAATAATGAGGCAATTTATTGCTTCACATTAATGGCCACCACCTTTCCCTCCATATTTTGAATTCTTTTCTTTTGAAAGATGCTTGTAATGGCTATAAATAGCCCTCTTATTAGAATGAAGGAGATCTTTTGGCAATTACAAATTTTGAGTTATTCTTGTGGTTTGAGAGCTTGGTGGCCAAACCTTGACAATCCTGGGAGTGCTAGTTATCCAACATATCATCTTCCTTCACCTCCAATACCCACGTTCTCTCAATCTCATCAAAGAAAGAAGCGCCCACCTCCATCACAAAGTGTTGGTCCTTTTAAACTAAATTATGTTTTCACATAATTTCCACCATATCCCTTTAGATTCATTCCCTAATCATTTTGGAGTCAATTTCGCCATTGAACAAGCTCCAACAAGCTTGGATCGAGTGGTCGTGCAGCGGTTCCGTCCTCTAGCACCCATTGGAAGCAAATCACTTGCCACTTGTTCCATGTGATTAGAACGGACGGTCATGATTAATTGCATTAGAAAATTTAATTTGATCCTTTTGAAATCTTGGATTGATCTCGGATCTCAGATCGAGATCGGATCGAGATGAAATTGCGTTGTCGCCACTGAGTTAGCTACTAGCCAGATGATTTAAATAACCAATGCCATGGCGCCACATTGAAAGCACTACCACATCAGCGTTCGCATGGCGTCGATGGTTTAAAGGGTTAAATAGGCCTTAAAAATATAATTAAATGATCAAAACTTCAAAAAACCACAACTAATTGGAGAAAAATCTAAAAAATATAAATAAACCCATTATGGAAAGGTTAAATAAAGGAGAATTAAAAAATCCCAAATTTATGTCCAGCGAATCGTGCTTAATTAGGTTTGAAGTTTAGGCTAATTGACTTAATTAATGCTTAATCACTTGGCCAATTAATTCCAAATTTGGTGGGATAATTCTATGGGATGTCCTCTACCTCTCATAATTTTCTTAAAATTATTTGCCATGTAATTTAAAGAAATTAGAATTTTAATCCAAATTACCTTAATTAATTAATTTAATAATCATTAAAATTGATAAATAGTGAAAATTAAATAATTAATGATAATTAATCATTGTGAATAGTGGGAATAGTGTGCAAAAATAATTCCTCTTTCTTAATTATCTTTCTAAATATATTTCTTTAGGAGGGTTAATTAATATATGTGATAATGTTGACCTCACTTTTGGAGTGAGGACTCAATCTTCCCATCTTAAAATTAGGAGTCTTCTAGACGCTAAGACTTCCTTAGTCATAAGACACTTCTAATAATTATGTAAGCACTTAACCTAAGCCTAGAGACTTAGAAGAGTTAACCATAGGATCAAGTTATGCCATAGGGATTAGGATAATCTACCTACTTATAGCTTAAACTCAACCTATGTTCACCTTTTTAAGCCATAACCAAACCTCAAATTCAACTCATCATCCAAATCAAATGATTGAAACTTATAATCAAATCAATCCAAACTCAATTAATTTTCTCCTAGATCAATACTAAAATCAAATCAATTTGCCAAAATCTACAATCATACCAAAATTAAATATCAAATCCAAACCAAATCTAAACTCAAAATCCTTCCTAAGCCTCTTTTTTATTCCATGGACTTAGTCAAAACCCTATAATTCAATCCAAAATTAATTGATTTTCTCATAGATAAATTATTTCCTCAATTATCTTCCCAAATATAAATCAAATCCACATCCAAATAATCTAATCAAAGCCAAATCAAACTAAATCATAATATAAGCCCTTTAAGTTTCTATGAATTTAGCCAAATCTTCATTCAAATCAAACCCAAATCAATTGGTTTTATCATAAGTCAATCATATCTTCAATCCTCTTCACAAATATAAATAAACTATACATCTAAATCATCAAAACTAAGTCAAACTAAATCAAACTCTTCTAATCCTATGAAGCACCTTCATGAGCTTAGCCAATTTTACCTTGAAATCACATCACATTCAATTGATCTTCTCATGAATCAATCATTCCTTGAATTACCTTCCCAAATATAAATCAAATCTACATTCAATTTGACCAAATCCAAGATCTAATCAAATCAAATCCAAACCTAAGCCCTTTAATCTAATTTCATGGACTTATCCAAATTCCATCCAAATTAAAACCAAAATCAATTGATTTTCTCATGAATCAATCAGACCTCCAATCATGTTCATAAATATAAATGAAACCTACAATCATCAAGCCAAACCAAAATAAACCCAAGTCAAACCTAACCTAACCCCTTTGACTTGAAATGTTCACATGAACCAAAACCCATTTGATCCCAAACCCATTGCAATTGAATTCGTAAATCAGTCTTAAGCTCATATATGAACTCAACTAAACTCAACTCGATCCAAAATCAACTCAATTGAGCCTAATTGGTCCAATTGACACAAAGTGACCAATTTGACCTATTTGAACTAAGTTTCAATCTAATCCAAATTAGATTGAATCAACCTAACCAAAACCTCCAACCATGATTGATGATCACCTTAAGATGATCAATTGCCATAAGTTGGGTAAAACCAAATCAACTTGGTCATTTGACCAAGTGAACCCTCTTAACACATATGAACCCAAATTAGCCAAAATTCATCCTACACCAAATCAATTGAAACCAATGCCTCATACCGACCCAAAATCAATATTTGAACATGACTTGACCATCAATTGAGCCAAACCTAATTCAATTGACCCTTTGACCAAAGTTGACCCAATTTGACCTAAAAGACCAAATTGAGTCAAATCATGAATTAACCTAAATTGATTGCAACTAATGGCTCAAGTTCATTCTAAATTGATTATTGAACTTGATGAAAGCCTCAATTGAACCCATTTAACCGATTGGACCCATTGACCCATTTAGCCCAAATTGACCTAAAGGGTCAACTTGACCTAAATCAAAATTGAATCAAATTGATTGAAACCAAAGGTTTCAATCATCTCAAATTGATAAATCAAACCCAAACCAACACATAACCTAAGCCAATTTGGCCAATTTGTTCAAATTGATCAACTTGACCAATTTGACCAACATGAATCCAAATGAGCCAAAATCAAACCTAAGACAAATTGATTCAAACCAATTGAACCAAAATACTTCAAATCATCATTTGAACTTGACCCAAGCCATGGTTTGACCTAGTTTTGCCAATTGGTCGACCTAACCCAATCTAGCCCAATATGACCTATAAGGGTCAAATTGAGCTAAAAACCAAGCCACGGCCCATTGAAACCTGACCCTACCCATCTTAAACCCACCTTGGGCCTGCCCAAACTAGCTCAACCTGAAGTTGGCTCAACCCAAGGAAAATCCCCCTTGGATTCCTCCCCACAAGGGTTTTAGCCAAAAGTGGCAAAACCCACCCTCACCTTTCTAAGTGGCAGCCTCAAACACCCAAGAATGGAGCCTAAGCTACTCACCTAACCTAGCCCTGGTAGGTCGCTGGACCAAAGGGAGTTAACTCACCTCCCCACCATGGCCGACTTAATAGATCCCAACTTGAGGGCTACGCCTTGAGCCACCAATCATGCACTCCACCAACCCAATCGAGCCACGTAGAATTGACCCTAACCCCTCTGATGATTGGATGGTGGCTAAGTAGCTGAAATCAAGGGTGCAATCTAATCCAATGGATCTCAGGGGGGGGGGATTTACTCTCCTCATTTCAATTTGAATTCATCACACATACTCTCAAAGAGCTTCTAGAGACCGTTTTGAGTTCCCTGAGTACCCTAAGCAGTCCCGACATCAGATTCCATCGAGCCAAAATAGGACACCCATTCCTTCGATCCAACTCCCTCATTTCTTTGCCAAACTCAAATTAACTTCACGCACACCATCCCTACACCTCATCGAGCAAGAACAAATCACCTCTCGAGCCCTCCGACCATCAGACATATGACTTCGATCAAAGTTAACCTCCAAATTAATGATGCTTGGTCCATGGAGTGAGTCGAAGGGATTGATCCAAGTGTTACTCAACAGGCTTCATCTCCACTAGATGAAGCTTCCTCATTTGAATTCACCATGACTTTAGCTCCTGTCTCCCATGAAATAGCTTTGGTGAATTTAGAGCTTTGAGAAGGGACATGACGCATGATCTTGACCATCGATCCCCATCGATCCTTCATGTGAAGGTGTGGATGGGCAAAAGGCGATGGTGTCCATCTCTCATCGACGCGTCGTTCTTGCATTGTACATTTTGTGTGATTAGAATGAATTATTATGATTAATCCATTAGATTTCTCTAATTTCATCCCTTAAGGAACAGTGGGTTTGATCTGTGTCGTCCGATCCGAGATCGGATGACAGAGATGAAGGTGGGTCCACCGCCAACCACGTCAATGCTGAGTCGAACATGTTTAAGTAACCAATCTCATGGTAAAGTGTGCCACTTCAGTATATGGTAACCATGGGATTATGCTTAATTAGCTAATTAATTATTTTTAAAGGTGAATCTTTGAAAATTCATAACAAATTGTAGAAAAATCCAAAAAATGCATATAAATACTTATTTTAAAGTGATTTGAGAGGAGAATTTACTAAAAATATCTTTAATTAATTTTGAATAGTAAATAGAGCTTAATTAAGGTTTAATTTGAAATTTAATTAGATTAATTACTTAGGTAATTAACCCAAACTTTGTGGGTTCTTTAAAGGGATGACCTCGCCTCCCCTAATTTTATTAGGAATTATTGCTTAGGTAATTAGGGTAATCAACTTTAATTAGCTTAATTACCTTCTAATGTGATTAATTAATTAATTAATCCATTGAACAGTAACATTAATCAATTTTAAAAGCAAAATATCATAATGAATAAATGAACAAAGGTTAAACCCTTCTAATCATTTTTTCCTAAGTTCATTTCACTTGGAAAGAATTTAATTAGTATTAAAGATTAGTAAAATTCTTTTAATTAATTATGATTTAATTAACCAAATTAAAATCATAATCACACTAGAACTTAATTGATTAAATCATGGGTAGGTCTTTAGGTATTTAATAACCTAAAGCCACTAAGGGAAATTATGGTTAATCCACATGTGGGAAAACTTTAAGAGCACTTAATCAAGTTTCTTAATTTAATTAACCATTGAGCCAATTGCATTAGGCCCCTTTTATTTCTTTGGATCATTGCTAATTTAATTTTTAATTCATATGCATATCATGTTGAATCATAATTATTTAAATAATTATATTAAGGTAACATAGAATTAATTAATATATTTAATGCATACTACAACCTAATTAACTCATAAAATCAACTTAATTACATTTCATTAAATTCACTAATATAAGAATGGGTTAGGATCAACAAATTTTTTCTCACATAGATGAAGTTAAAAGTGCAAATTAAAAGCTTTGGTTTACTTGAAAAAATGGATTTATTTAATATGATTATCCTTAGAAATTAATTTAATCAAATGAAGTCATATGTTTATGTTTATTTATTCATTTTTAATCATGTTAAATAGAAATATGTCATTTGATTTCATGCATTCATCTCTTTTCAAAATTAATTAAATCAAATGATTTTCCTGTAAGCTTGTATGTGTTGGATTAATGTATGTGTGGCTATTATCACTAATAAATTCAAATTACTTTTCTAAGTTTATAAATCAATTACATTGATTAGAGTGATAGTATGAATACATATAGGTTTTGCATAGCTTAGCTTAGATATGTGAAGTAAAGCTCTCTCCCTTCTTTGATTCATCGTAGTTTACATGTATTTGAGTATTAATAAGTATATAGTAGACATCTCGAGAATATGAGGCTTTAGCTATCCCTAAGAAGGTCATTTGATTACCTTTTCCTATTTAACAATGACATGTATTTTATTTGATTTCATTTACATATATTTTCATATTAGGATTTGGACATAAATTTAATTCACATGCATAAATGAATCAATCAATAAAAATACAATCTTTATGGTTTTCTTTCCTTTATTTATGTATACGTTCATGTGTATTTAAGAAAAGCGTGTATATAATCTGGGCATCCCAATATGAGGCTTTAGCTTTAAGGAGGTCATTTGATTACCTCACTTTCCTGGTTAACAATGGCACACATTTGCTTATGTCTTTACACATGTGTAAGTATATGAGATTAGTGAATGAAAATCCCTCTTTCTATTAAAATACATGCATTCATGATTGACTAAGTGATTGAATTAATTAATCATGTGACTTAGAGTTTTCTTTATTATGTTTATGTGTACAAGCTTACATATGTTTGAATGCAAATGGGTATATAGTCTGGACATCCTGAGAATACGAGGCTTTAGCTAGCCCCAAGGAGGTTATTTGATTACCTCACTTTCCTGGTTTAACAATGACACGTACCTATTTAACTTCATCCCTATCTATTTTTGTATAAGAATTTGGATAGAGCTTTAAATTAATATGATTAAATAATTTAATCAAATGAAAAATATAAACTTTAAATACACACATCTACATTCATTATTTAAGTGTGCTAAAATATGTCGCATCTATAGATACACTTAGGATTAAAATCATATACATGTTATATGTGATGGAAAGGAATGATCTAATATATGTCATGTGGTAGTAGTTCAATCAAATTAATCTTAAGATGTCTTTCATATTGAATGGGATTGTTTAAAGTGAACCTAAACTTAGGACTAATTAAATCATTTAATAATCCATTCACTAAAGAGAATTAAATAAAATTAATACACTTTAGAGAGTGGCTTAAGGTAGGGATTGTGGGTGAAAAAATTATATTTATTTGCGATCATCATCATCAATCTCCTCCCTCTTCTTCCTTGGTTCTTCTTCTTATCTTCAACCCTCTTAGAAAGAAAGATGAAGGCAAGAGAGAGAGAAAAGGAAAGAAAAGAGGAAAAATTCAATATGATGATGATTACTTCTTTCTTTAGATAGACACCATGAGAATCGCAAGTGTACTTATTAGGGTGATGTACAACAATGAGAAAATGTGTACTATCTAGAAAGAAGTCACCACCCTACAATAACTACCACCTAAATAAGGACTCCTAAGGACTTATGGGTCTGTGAGATGATGTACTAGAGATTCTTCCCCTACTTTATATGGAAAAGTAAAGCAGAGTTTATTTTAAATCAGGTTTGTTAAGTTCCCTACAGGGGCAAGCCTCATAGTTAATTACATCATAAGGAATAAAATTCCTTAGAAATACTCTCGATTAAGATAAATGATCATTATCTTTAAAGATTTCAATAGGCTAGGACTATTAATCGATTGATTTATTTTTGGCTAATCAAGTGGGATCGATCAAGAGGATGGAGTTCTTATTAAAGTCAAGATATGTAGGGGGTGCTTAAGATACTAGGAAGCCTAGTAAGCACCCCAAACAATCCTATGGTTGGGCTTTACATTTTTGAAATTGAATTCATTTATTTGAGTTGAATTTTTCATTAGAAATTTAGGGATTATGATTCTACAACACAAGATTGTGGAAATGAATAAGAAGTGAGGATTTATACTGATGGCCCACAAAGGGAGAAGCAACCTTAGAACCTGAATCTAGAGAGCTTTAGGGTCAAGAGCATGACCTAAATCTAAGGCAAAATGGATATTTAGTTTACCTCCACAAGAGAGGATAAACAACCCAATTGTTGGACTTACATGCAGGGTGGTCACCAACCAACTCATCCTACGGTTATAAATTCATGTAGGCAAATCTTATGTTTATGCAAGATAGCAGGGTTATTATTTATTTAGAAAGAGACTAAAACTCACTCCCTAAGAGACTAGATCATGTAAGGGCATGAAAAATTACTTAAATCTAATGCAAATTGTATTACATTTTATTTTCATTTCGGACAATCATTTGACTCAGGCTTATAGGATTCATATGCCTAATGCATGAGAAATAAGATTATGGGCCAAAATCAGCGAGATGGGGGAGGTGTATTTCAACCATGGCTCTCACAAGTCAAGCCAAGTTCTCTGGCAAATGTGGAAGCCCTCCAATCAAGAGTGAAAATAATATGCACTTATGCATGATGTTAGAAAAGAAATACTCATCCAGCTAAGGGGTTACTAATTCTTTTATCTTGATTTTTAGCTTAAGCTTTAGGTGAGGTTATGAGTTATTTATTTTTAATTTTGAGTTCATTAATTTGGCATAAAATTTATTTTTTTCCTTAAGAGCCTAATCATCATCCAGGCCATACATTAAGCAAGGAAGAAACTAGGAAAAGGATGCCATCTTAATGCACAAGCTAAATAAAACATCAAATATTTTTTTAAAGTTAAAATAAAATAATATAAGGTCAAGTGTGGTCAGTCACCACCACACAAACACAAAAATAAATTGGGTAGCTGAGCTCAACCCTTATATAACCCGGATTGCAAATGAATTAATTTACAATCAAGTAAGGAAATTCATTTTATGGGGGTCTTCATTTCTTCTTTTCTTCTTTCTTCTTTCTTCTTTCTTCTTTTGGTTCCTTTTTTTAGAGGGTTGGAAGGTGGTTGCAAAGGCTTCACATGGTATGTAAGATGAGATCTTATAACCAATGTCTTCCTAATCCCCATAACAATCATTCCAAAATCCTACTTACAAAATTACATGAAAAGGAAAAGTAAATCTAACTAACACCTGCAAAATAAAGATTAGCTAAACAAACCATACAAATCCTAAGCATGTATATTGGACTTAGCACCCCACACATGGGTAACCAAGTCCACCTAACCTATTGGATTATGCTTAGGGGTATAAGCACCTGCATAACAAAAGCATTTATATTTTTATTACAGTGCCCCTCAAGCACAATCCCCTACAGAAAATAATGATTAGACTAAATCATCCTACCATTCATTCTACGCACATGTTGACCTTATTTTTAGAATGAATTCTCAACCCCTCCATCTTAGGCATAGGACTTCTCTTAGACTTTAAGAGTTTCGTAGTCTTAAGACATATCTAGTGATTAGGTGGACACTCAACCTAGCCTTAAAGACTTAGAAGAGTTAGCCATAGGAATAGGTCATGCCTTAAGAGTGTTAGGAAAACTTGCCTATCCTTAGCTTGAACCATTCCTCACATTCTTTCCTTCAAGTCAAAATCCAAATCAATCTTATTTGATTTTCTCCAATCAACTCCATGTTATTGAAATCCATGATTAAAATCCATGATTGAAACCCATGAATGAAATTCCTAAGTCCAAATCTTTCTTAAGTCCTTACTCTCTTAAGGACTTAGCCAAAAATCATGATCTAAACCAATTCAAACTCCTTGAGATTGTCTCTTGATTCATTTATATTCTCATTTATATTCACATATATAAATGAGATATAAATTCAAACCAATCAAACTAAACTTAAAATTTCAAATCTAAAGTTCAAATTTTCCCAAGTCCTTTAAAATTTCTTTTAATGGACTTAGCAAATCATGATCAAATCAATTCAAACTTATGGAATTTCTAATAACTCATTTATATTCCCATTTATATTCACATATATAAATGAAATATTAATATAAATCAATCAAATCAAATCCAAAAATTAAATTTCAAGCTTAAAATCCTTCATAAGTCCTTAAATTCTTTTTAATGGACTTAGCCTAAATCATGATCAAATCAAATCAAACTCATGAGATTTCTCATAACTAATTTATATTCTCATTTATATTCACATATATAAATAAAATATAAATATAAATCAATCAAACCAAACTCAAAAATTCAAGCTTCAAACTCCAAAAATTTCCTGAAGTCCTTTAAATTCCCTTTTAATGGACTTAGCCTAAATCATGATCAAATCACTTCAAATCCTTGAAATTTTCTCATGATCCATTTATATTCACATTTATATTCACATACATAAATGAAATATAAATTCAAACAATCAAAACAAATTCTAAAAATCAAACTCAAATCAACTCAAAATCTAACCTAAGCATTTCAAGTCAAAATCTTGAACTTAGCTCAATCAACTTCAAATCAAGCCAAACTCTTTATTTTCCTTCATGATTCAATCAACCCTACAATCATGAACCCATATATAAATGCAAACCCCAATCACCAATTCAAAGTTCAATTCAAAAATCAAATCCCAAATCCTTTCATATTCTTCCTTTGAATATGAAATTGTCAAATGAATCAAAACCCATTTGACTTCAAACCACTTGTAAATGGATTTATATTTCAATCATAAGTCCATGTACAAGATCAATCAAACTCAAATTAAGCTTTGACCAAGCCATTTGACCCAAAGTGATCTAAAGTACTCTTATGAGACAAATTCTAATCCTAACCAAATTGGATTGAATCAAACTCACATTTGCCTCTCATCATGATCAACAATCATCATGAGATGATCAATCAATTAGGTCAAACCAAAAACCCAAGGGTTGACCAAGTCAACCCTTAGCCCAAAATGAAACCTAACATAGCCAAATTCCACCATAGGCCAAATTGATTGAAACCATTGATCTAAGTTCACTCATGACCTATGTTTGAACTTGACCAAGTCAACATTTGAGCCTAACCTTGCGGCCACTTGACCCAAGTTGACCCAACTTGACCCAAAAAAGTTAAAATATGTCAAAACTTGATCTAAGCCAAATTGATTGAAACTAATGGGTCAAGTTAATTCCAAATCACTTGTTGAACTTGACCAATGCCTCAATTGGCCAACTAGACCCAACCCAGCCCAATTGACCTTACACCTAACTTGACCTAAAGGGGACATGTCGAGCCAAATTTGAACTTAACCAAAATTGATTGGAAACAAAGACACCAATCCACTCCATATGACTAACCAAACCTAAACCTACCTTTGACCTAGCTCAAATAGGTCAAATGGGTCAAATAGGTCAACTTGACCTATTTGACCTAAATGAAGTCATATGAGCCAAATTTAAAACTAAACCAAATTGAACCAAACCAAAGCCACCTAAACATTTCAAATGGTCATATGAACTTGACCCAACCCTTAGTTTGACCCAATTTGACCAATTGGTCAACTTGACCCAAGTTAACCCATTTTGACTTAAATGGGTCAACATGTGCCAAACCATATCAAATGAATTCCAAATCTCATGAAAGTTCTCCAAACCAGTTTCTACACATACCCAACATATCCAAATTAAAAATTTAGTAAAATGACCATTCTACCCCTAGGCCATAGAATTTTTTGGCCTAATCTATGGGTAATTTAGTCATGCCCTCTTCATATCCACTTGATACCTTCCTAATACCTCAAGGTGACCTAATGAAGAGTGGTGGATCCAACCCAATGGGTTTGGGTCAGCCCAAATGGAGGCCAAACCCAACCCCATGGGCCAAATTAGCTCATTCAAATCCTTCTTCCACTCAATTTAATACACATGAGAGGTTGGCAATCCACTCAAGGTCTTAAACTTATCATGTGCAAAGAGCTAACATATCAAATAACCCTCCAATGTGGTCAATTGGATCAAAATGATAAGGGAGGTATCAGTCCATTTCCATAGGGGAGATATACTCCTTAATTCAATTTGAAATGATGAATCCCTCATTTGATTTAAGCCTAGAGAGTGTTAGGAGAGATTAGAGAGCCATCCTAAGCTTTCTAAGGAGGATTTGAAATAGCTTCTTCTCAATTTTCTCCATTGAAAAATAGGGGAGCTCCTTTGAATCTTCAACTTCTTCCCCACTCAAACTACTCCAATTCCTCTTGCACACTCCCAAGGGGATCAATTTGAGTGCACCCAAGCATCCATTTGAGTTCCCACAAAAAGGTGAGCCTCAATTGGATCAAAGCCACAAAGGAAGTGATGTGGTGTTGGTCCATAGGAAGATCCACTCAACCCCCAAGGCCTGAAAATTTCAACAGGGCTTTGTCTCCACTAGATGAAGCTACCCCATCGAGCTTGAGCGCCGGTGAGGTATGGAATTTTTCGGCCACTTCGCTTGGGGGTTATTGGTCTTTTGTGAAAGAAATTTTAATTCATGCAAAATCCATTGGATATGCTCCTTGGTAGCTTTAGATGGTGTGGGAACAACCAAGAAGCTCAATCGAGCTCGATCTTCCCTAGGATCATGGACCTCTATTAATCCTAAGGGAAGAACTGGGTGATCGTAGCCATCCATCCGTACATTTTGGATGGACGGGCATGATTATTCCCATGTTTAGAATTAATTATCCATTTTATAAATTGTGGGATGATCCCTTCCAGTCTGATCTTTGATCGAACGATAGTGATCAAGGCATGTCCCGCCACCGCACCGCCACTTGGATGGGACATTTAAGTGGGAGGCTCACTACGCGATGCATGTAAAGCGTGTTGACCACCACTGCCACGTGTCGTGCTCTGAGCTGAGGGATTAGCTAGGGAATTTAATTAATGATTAATTAATCTCTTGATCCTCAAAAATCATATCTCCTTCAATAAAAAACAAAAAATGAGGTAAAATCATATGGAAAGATATTTTAACCTAGAATATTTTAAAATTAATTTCAATGGATTTTGAGTTATCCTTTTCTCTAATTTTAGATTTTATTGGAAATCATATTACCTCTTAATTAAACCTTTGATTAATCCCAAACTTCTTGGGTATGTTTTAGGGGATGACCTAAATTAATTTTCTTGGGATTTATTGATGACTTAATTGGGGAATTGCAAATGGGATTCCTAATTACCCTCCTTATATAGTAAGGATAATTAAGGTGTGGTTAGTGGTTTTAATCCATTATTATAGTTGATTAGCTCGATCCAATAGATGGGGGTTTATGGATTAATTTTGGGGCATTCCCCTAAGATATTCCTAAACCCCCTTTCTTTTTTTTAATCTTTTTTTAATTAAGGGTTAATTCATTAATTATCCCTTAAATAATTTCTAAAAATTTTAAAATCTTCCAAAACTTAATTAATCTACTTTGGGTAGATGCTTAGGTGTGAATAGCCTAAGTTCAATTAAGGAAATCAAAACCTAATTCATATGTGAAGGGGTGTTTTGAAATTACAAGCTAAACCTTAGCTTAATTAATCATTAATCATGAGCCAAATTGCATTAGGCCCTTTTCTTCCTAGGTGCATTGCAAGTTTAAATTCCTTGTGAGATTTTATGTCATCTCATTCATAATTACTTGGTTAACTATGCTAAGGTGTAAGGGTTAATTAACTTGCTTAATTTATACTTTAACCTAATTAATAAAATAAATCTAACTATCTAAAAATTAAAAAAAAATATCAAACACATGTGGGAATGGGTTAGGAACAACAAACTAAACTCATCTTTCAAAATTAAATCAAACTTAAAATGAAACAAAATCACATTGAATAAACTTTGATTTATTTTAAGCCTTCTTATTCCATAAGAATTTCTTTAGGATTTACTTAAAGTGAGTGTGTTTACATTCTTTCATTATTTTGATTCTTTCCCCAACATGTTAAATTTGTATGTCACATGATTTCATGCATCCATATTTTTCAAATTCAAATTTAAAAAATGAAATTGTTTACTTTATGTCATTGTGTGTAAGTAGAAATATGAGTGGCTATTATCACTACTAAATTCAAATTATTTTCAAAACATATAAATCAATTATCAAATCTTAAAGTGTGCTACTTATATTTTAATTATAAGCTTGCATGTGATTGAAATATAAGGTGTGCTTAGTGTAGGTGTCCCTTCTCTTTATGCATAGTTTTGAATAGAATTTGGTAAGTCAGATAGTTCATTTGAAAAGGACCTAACACTTACCTAATTCCATACTCTATTCATTCCTATGCTATCACTTAAGAAGGGTTATCTATACTTGCACATAAGATAAACAAAATGAATCAACTAATACAACTTTTGCATTCTTTCTTTCCAATTTATTTCTTTTGTACATATGTTTTTTAAGGAAGGTGGTATATTAGTCCGGACAACCTGAGGTTGAGGCTTTAAGTAGCCCTAAGTAGGTCATACCTTACACCTGGTTAACAATGGTGTTGTACTCACTTATGCCTTTCTTACTTTCATATGTATATGTGAGAAATTGGATAAAGAAACCCTTTTCTACTTAAAGAAAATCATTCATATTAAACTTTCAAATTTCCTTAAATAAACTACTTAGCATGCATCATAAAGTATGTTAAATATTCTCATGTGTATAGATATGCTTAGGATTCATTCATATGCATGTTATATATAAAGGAAATGAAGTAATGTGTATTTTGTGAATTTGGTTCATTTTATTTAATCTTAAAATGCCTTTTTTTTTGAATAGGTTTGTTTAGAGTTTATCTAAACTTAAGATAAATTAAAAGACTTAATCAAAACATTCACTAAACAAAA
This sequence comes from Cymbidium sinense, assembly GCA_021442155.1. NCBI lineage: Eukaryota > Viridiplantae > Streptophyta > Magnoliopsida > Asparagales > Orchidaceae > Cymbidium > Cymbidium sinense. Next base: position 233,599,209 of record CM038215.1, on the reverse strand, counting down.
CTAAAATGTGAATCTACTTTAGAAATTACTTAGTTAGAAGGAAAGAGAAGTTCTCTTCTCTTTCCATTCTTATAACTTAGTAATTAATTGTAGGATTCACTTGAACTAAATCAAAACATGAAATAAAATCAACCCAAAATAATTAAACAACTTAAATGAAACCCTCTCTAAGTTGAACATGTTTCACACTAGAAAATTCTAACATAAAGCCACAGCTAAGCATACCACACAAACCTTCAAAGCACACACATTAGCCTAAGTCACCACTTCTAGCTTTAAGTTAGGGTGGTGCATGGTTTGATGTTTATTTTATTTTGATATATGTAGGATGTTAGGATGTATGCTCGTAGAATGAATAGTAGGGTGAACTTAGTCTAACCATTATTTTCTGCAAGGGATTGTGCTTAAGGGGTGCTATCATAAATAAAAATATAAATGCTTTTGCTTGCTGGTGCTTATACCCCTAAGCATAATCCAATAGGCCAGGTGGACTTAGTCACCCATGTGTGAGGTTAAGTCCAATATACATGATTGGGATTAGTGTGGTTTTTTTAGCTAATCTCTATTTTGTAGGTGTTAGTTAGATTTCCATTCTTTTCCTTTTCAGGTAAATTTATGCAGGATTTTGAAATGATTGTTATGGGGATTAGGATGAGCATTGGTCATAAGATCATATCTTATGCACCATGTGAGGCATTGGAGCATCCCTTCCAACCATCCAAAAGAAGAAAGAAGGGAAGAAGAAGAAAGGAGAAAAGAAGAAAGAAGAAATGAAGAAGAAGACCCCATAACAATGATTTCTTGCTTAATTGTAATTTAATTCATTTATAACTGGGTTGTATAAGGGTAGAGCTCAGCTACCCAATTTGTTATTTTTGGGTTTGTGCGGTGGTACCTGACCACAACGGCCTATTATTCATTTTGTGATTAGCTTTATAAATTGATTGATGATTTGTTTAGCGTTTGCATTAAGTGGCATCTTTTCCTAGTTTCTTCCATGCTTTATGTAGCTGGATGTGGATTAGGCTCTTAAGAAAAAATAAATCTTTTACCAAACTTAATAACTCAAAATTAAAATAAAGAACCCATAACCTCACCTAAATCAAGATAAAAGAATTAGTAACACCTTAGTCGGATGAGTACTTTTTTTATAATATCATGCACAATAACATCTTATTTCACTTTATTGGAGGGCTTCCACCTTTGCCGTGAGAAACTTGGCTTGACTTTAAGAGCCATGGTGGAAACACACCTCCTCCTTCATTGATTTTGGGTGATTTCTCATGCATTAGTCATATGAATCTATCCTGAGTCAAAATAATTATCCAAAATTAAAAATAAAATGAAATTTGAATTACATTAGATTTAGGTCATTTGAAGCATGCCCTTACATGATCTAATCTCTTTAGGGAGTGAGTGTAAGAACTTAGTCTCTTTCTAAATAAATAATAGCCTAGCTATCTTGCATAAGCATATGACTTGCCTACATGTATTTAAAATCATAGGAGGAGTTAGTTGGCCACCCCATGATTGGAGTGGTTTTTCCTCTTGTGGAGGCAAACCAAATACCCATTTTTGTCTTAGATTTAGGTTGTGCTTTCAGCCTCACCAAAGCTCCCTATATTTAGGTTTTGAGGTTGCTTTCCCCTTTGTGGGCCATAAGCATAAGTACTCACCTCTAGGCATTTCCTTAATCTTGTGTTATGGAATCATAAGTCTTAAATTTCTAATAAAAATTCAACTCAAACAAACTAAATCAAAATGTAAAGCCTAACCATAGGATAGTTTGAGATACTCGCA